>CM076140.1:11911000-12579500 GCA_038025085.1 Tetragonia tetragonoides | reverse complement strand
CTGGCAGATGCAGTTGCGGCTTTCGGAATGAAGAACAGCTCTGAATTTAATGTTCTAACTATATTAAATTCAGCTCCTTTAACCTGTAAAGTCATTTATGACAATGATTGTAATAGGGTCTTGCGCCCCCGACTTGTTTCGATTTAGTTTAATTTGAAGTGTTCATTTGCATCAAAAAAAAATTCTCCTTGTGTCCCTGCAGAAGGCTGATAATTTTTTCACAATCTGTGCTCAACTCCACATCATGCCAGTTGGGAGTCACTCCTCCAGATCAGGGCTGTTTTCAGTGCTATTAATTCAGCATGTAGGGCACAAGATGTCTTCCATGCCAACATAAAGCCTCCTATGTCCAATCCACTTTCCTTGCCATGTAAGCAAGTGTTTTTTTTCTTGGAGAAAAACTAAAGTTTCAGAAAATGAAAACGACACGCTAACTTGTTATTAATAGATCGATAGAGTTTAGCGTTATAACTTGATTTTTGCGAATATTTTAAATCGAATATAACTTTTCTACACATCTCAAAATAATAATATATGTATCATCATTGGCATCATACATGCATTTAAAAGTATTTTAAAATGAGATGTATTTATGATATGTTTACAATAAACATACTTCTATAAATAGTATGCAATGTTAATTCACGTAACTAAAGTTTACAATTTGATATGTAGAAACAAAATAAAATTAAAGAAAAGAAAAGAGCATATACTAGATTTTAAACGGTGCGTGATTACTAGTCTATACTATATAAGCGATAATTGGTGTGTGTCACAGCTTACAAGTCAGAGAACTTAGAAAACTCCACCAGAATCAAGTTTAATCTTTGATTCAGGCAACTCAGAGCATCCCCATCAAAGAAATTTGTGGGAGAGATTTTTATCATGTCACACTATCATCTCACAAACCTCTCTCTTACAAACCTCATCTTCTCATTGAAAAAAATCTCTAGAGAGCTTATTCTTATATTACAAACCTCTTACATAAATCTCTCCTCCTATTAAACAAACCTCATTCAGCTTTTTGCATAAGGTCCACTCTCAAAACTAACCTTTTATTTAATTAGTTACCTATAATAAATTCAATAACAATTTAATTTATTACACATAATAGTATTTATTTGTTTTGTTTACACCCTTTCATTTATTTTAATTATTATTTTATTTCAGCAATTAGTTGAATTAAAATCTGGTACCTTTTTTCTAAAAAAAAAAAAAAGAAAAATATTGTTACCATTAGCGAAGGAGCAAATTTACCTGTTCTTTTTTTTCCTCTTCAAAAGGAGCAAATATACGTGAGAGATAGTGAGATACAATCGTACAAATGCAATTGCCAATTAGAACACAGTAAAAATAAAAAAAAAAAAATAAAAACAGAAACTAAACTGAGATTTATTTGTTGTAGGGGGAGTGGGGGCACGTGGAAGCTTTTGAGAGTAGGGGGACCGCAAGTGTCAGTTTACTTTCTCCACCCCAGGCGCCTGCACTTCACACCCCAGCTCTCCCATTATTGTCAGTTTGCTTTTTAGTCTGAAAAAAGCTCTCCCACAATTTTTTGTATGGGGTTGCCCTCAGTGACGAGTTGCAGATGTTCTGAAGCTCGTTCAACTTCCCTTCAAATACAGAAGCCTCGTTGAGATTACAGTTCCAGTCTAGCCATTGAGTGATCTGCTCAATGGAATCTTCTATCTTCTGCTTGTCTGTCTCTCTCATCTTTTGCTCACAGTCGCTAACCATGTCTGTCATCTTGTTGACATAATTCTCCAAGGCAAACTTAGCTTTTACCACCTTCTTGCGCTCCACATCATCTTCTCTATACTTCTTAGCCTCTTCCACCATCCTATCAATCTCCGCCTTCGATCGACTCGCACTATGCTTGGTAATGGTAATTTGCTCTTTTTTCCCAGTGCTTACTACCTCTGATGTAATAGTCAGGATGCCATTCGCATCAATTTTGAAGCAATCAGTGATCTGGCCAACACCTTTCGGTGCTGGAGGGATGCCCGAGAGCACAAACTCACCCAAAAAGTTGTTGTCCTTGGCAATGGGTCTCTCCCCCTCGTAAACACTAATATTCGCAGCCGTCTGATTATCCACAGTAGTTTCAAATAAGCTCTTCATTTCTGTTGGGATTGGTGTGTTCCTTGGTATCACAACGGCGAAAACACCATCAAGGACTTCCACCCCAAGGGACGAGGGAGTGATGTCAACAAGCAAAAACTGTGTGTGAAGCCGTTCTCCACTCAAGATCGCGGCCTGAACAGCAGCTCCATACGCAACAGCCTCATCTGGATTAAGGCTTTTGCATAGCTCCTTTCCATCGAAGAAATCCCGCAACATCTGTTGAACCTTGGGGATACGAGTAGACCCTCCCACAAGAACAACATCGTGAACATCACTCTTTTTCATCTCGGCGTCCAATAAACACTTGTCAACAAGTTTCATGCAATGTCTAAACAAATCCATATTCAGCCTTTCAAACCGAGCACGGGAGATGGTAGACGAGAAATCAATACTCTCATAAAGACAATCTATCTCAACAGTAGTCTGAGTGGCTGATGATAGAGCCCTCTTTACCCTCTCACAAGCCGCTCGAAGCTTCCCAAGAGCCTTAGGGTCGCCACTTATGTCCTTATTGTGCCTCCTCTTAAACTCAGCAATAAAGTGGCTCACAATGTTGTTGTCAAAATCCCCTCCACCAAGGTGGGCGTCGCCACTTACAGCTTTAACTTCAAATCCATGCTTACCAACAGTAACCAAAGAGACATCAAATGTCCCACCACCAAGATCAAAGACCATCACATTCTTTTTGTCCACATTGCACTCGACAGCTTGCTTCTCAAGACAATAGGCCATGGCAGCAGCAGTTGGCTCATTTATAATGCGAATAACATTCAGTCCAGCAATGATTCCAGCATCTTTAGTTGCTTGACGTTGAGAATCATTGAAATAGGCAGGAACAGTAATAACAGCATTCTTCACTTCTGAACTAAGGTAAGCTTCCGCAGTCTCTTTCATCTTCACAAGAACCATGGAAGATATCTCCTCAGCAGCAAATTGCTTCTCTTCACCTTTGTAAGTAACGACAATCATAGGTACATTGTCTCTTCCAGGTAAGGACCCGACAACCTTAAATGGCCAGAGTTTAATGTCACTCTGGACTGTTTCATCAGTGAATCTCCTACCAATAAGCCTCTTTGCACCTGCCACAACCATTTGTATCCAGAGCATGAAGTTCAAGAAATATAACACAACAAATGATGGGAAGTAAAACCCGAATCCATGCACTCAAGCTTCGCATATCAACAAATTTCACAGAATGATAAAGTAAACACACAATAAGTGATAATTATCCCCCCCCCCCCCCCCCCCAAAAAAAAAAAAAACACAATAAGTGATTTTAGACCCGAAAAAGGGGCCGTAGGTCATACAAGAAGCATTAAGATCGCAATTCTACCACAAGCACAAGCTCCTGAAGCAATATATTGAAAACAACCCACGTAAAGGTTCTACTCCTCCCACTACAAAGTCAACAACAATAGTCAACTTTTTTTTTTCCCCCTTTTTATCAAGTATTTTCAAATGCTTACACCATTCCAAAACTTTTGGTACAACATTATTTAGGACACCACAATGAATACTCCATAAATTTCTATACAATTTCTTAAGTAGATTATTAATAAGTAACAAGTACGGTTCAAGGTTTAAATACATAAATTGTCCATTTTTTAACATCAAAAGGCATCGTGTTTCACATGTCTATCAAATAACTAGGACACGACTAGAGTGCCTTTTCCTAAGAAACATTCATATCATACAAATATATAGTCAATAAGTACAAAGTTAGGTTAAAATCTATGTCCATCACCATACAACTAATAATATTCACTATTGTTTGCAGAATTTCAATTGCTCTATTAAGTAAATAGCAGCATTTTCTCTTATGGCCTGTTTGGATATGACTATTTGATTTTAAATCCCCCATTTGGCCCAAATCAGGTGTTTGGCTACCCAAAATATTTCACATTTGTATTTGGGCCAAATTTTGGGTAATTTGGATAAGCCTTTGAACCTTATATTTCAAATATAAGGCAAAAAACTATCAAATTGAAATTCAACCCACCTCAGAAACCCACTTCTCCTCTTTCTCTCTCCTCAAACCAGTGAACTCCTCTCTCTCTCCTCTTTCTCTCTCCTCAAACTAGTGAAGTCCTCTCTCTTTCCACCACTCTTTCCCTCCCCTCTCTCTCTCCTCCCCTTCGAACACAAAGAATCTCACCGATCGAATGCAAAATCGATGGCTTCTTCAAAGTTCAAAATCGCCAATCTCACATACCAAGCTTCATCGCCCAAATCTTTGATGCTATTAGATACAAAAGGAAAAGATGCACTTGTACAATTTGTTGCGATTTCTCAGAGAAAAAGTTGTTCCTTTTTAATTTAGCAATCAATTTGAGAACAATCACCAACACTACAATAGAAAATCGAAGGCTTGAATAATGGATTTGGAGGATTCTCAGATTAGGAATTGATTGAGCATATTGAGTTTGGGGATATGGATAAGATTAGGGTTAGGGTTTGAGGGATAGGGGGCAATGGATAGAAAAGTAATTTTGTGACCTCTCGTGCCCGATGGACCGATGATTGGCTAACATGAGCCATGGTAGGTCGTGATGGTCGTGGGGCAAAGCTAATGATGAGGAAGACCATGGTAGTGATTTTGTGACCACTCGTGCCCGGAAATTGGCCTCTTTGACAGCTGATCTCAAGTTACTGCATACACCTTTGAAGGCCATGAAGTCCTCATGGAACTGGACATGCTCCAGAATATTAATGGTGACATCCTTTGGTATGTCATCCCAGTTTGCCATCTTGTAATGTTCTGCAACTGTACTGTAACTCAAGAGTTTTACACTTTTACTTTGGGATGTTTTCTCTTGTTTCTTTTTTGCTACTTCATTCAATTGGCTGCCTTTGAGAGATTTTATATATTAAACAGGTTTAGGGTTGATTAGATTGTTTGTTCAGTGGTCCAGAGACTTGGAGCTATTAAGTAGCAAGTCAGATCTGAAATTGTATAGCTAACTAAACAATTGTTGGATTTCAAATTTGACAATTGATATTCCTTATTTTACCAAACAAGAAATTTAGATTTCAAATAATGAATTGAAATTCTTTGTTTTCCCAAACAATGAAATTGAATTTAAATTGCAAAATTCATATATATCCGAAAATTATATTAATTCTACAAAAAGTTATTGATTGCAAGAACATCGAATTTTACTAAAGCAGGGCAGTAGCATCAATTTTAGAGAGAGAGAGAGAGATACCATATATGGTGTTGGTGGGGTTTGCAGTGACCTGGTTCTGGGCAGCCTCACCAATGAGCCGCTCAGTTTCAGTAAAAGCGACCCAAGACGGTGTCGTTCTGTTGCCCTGGTCGTTGGTAATGATTTCAACATGGTCGTGTTGCCAAACTCCGACACATGAGTAAGTGGTGCCGAGATCAATTCCGATGGCTGGCCCTTCTCCCTTTTTCTCATCCATGTTAACAACCCAAACTTCTTTTGCTTACAAGCAAAGTTTTTCAGAACCAATGTTTATAGGAAGTGGGGGAAAGATAAGTAGCAAAAGGCGAAAAACAGAGGGGGCAGAGAGAGAGAGAGAGAGAGAGAGAGAGAGAACCAAATGGCCTTTTGAGTCGTGAGCACGGTATAGTTTTGCTCCTGCTCTATTTATCCGTACTAGGTGGGTCAATGACAGTTCTGTTTGAGGCCATGAGCGACTGTGTTTAAGATATATCTCTGTACGACACATTTTCATTGGTTAGTGGTAATCTCGTGGAAATGTAGATACATTGTAATGTGTGGGAGCAACGTTGACTATGATAAGTTTCATATTTTGGTCCTTTGCGACAATCTCGTGGCACATTCAGTACGTTTGCTACAAATACTAGCAATATATGAAAATTATTACGAAGCATCATATAAGGAAAAGGAAAAGGAAAGTACCTGCAGAAAAACAGAGCGGAGCGCATCGGCATGATTGAATGCACCAGCAGCTTCCAAGGTGGAGCTCAGAACTAAAACGTTCACAAACACTCTCGAGCTCTTTTAACTTGTCCTCGGACGTAGAAGCCTCAGCAAGCTCAGAGTTCCAGTCTAGCCACTGAAATGTCTGCTCTATGGTATTCTTCTTCTTGTCCTTGGCTTGAATTTTGATCATGCTATACTCATTCAATGCGTCCAACATGTTATTGGAATAGTTCTCCAGTGCTTCCTCATCCTGAGCTTTGTACATCTCAGCAACCATCACCATCCACTCAATTTCCTCCTTTGGCAGCCGCCCCATGTAAGTATTGATGGTGGTCTGATTCGTGTTCCCGGTGCTCAAGTTCTCAGCTGACACATTCAAGATGCCATCACCATCAATCTCAAAGTAGACATCAAACTTGGTGGCACGTGCTGGTTCTTGTGCTGGTGCTGGAAGGAAACCAGACAGCACAAACTGACCCAGGAAATAGTTGTCTTTGGTCATGTGTCTCACACCCTCATATACTGAGAACAGCTCAGAGGTCTGATTGTCACTATTAGTTTAAGAGCACAGTCTTCCTTTTTGTTGTGATGGTTGTGTTTCTTGGAATCACAACTGACATACCCAGAGACAATGGAGTTACATTTACAAGAACAATATCCTTATCATTACCTTCACCACTCAAAGGTTGCAGCATAGGACTGCGTCTCCATAAGTAACAGCCGGCCTCATCGGGGAGAATGCTTTTGCAAAGCTCCTTCCCATTGAATAACTCCTGCAACAGCTGCTGAACCTTGGGGATACAGGTCGACCAGCCAACCAGGAACATCACAGTTCTGCATTTTCGCATCCTTCAAGCATTTCTTGACAGGTTCCACACGCTTCCTAAGCAAATCCATGTTCAGTATTTCAAATCCTTGGTTACTACAATTTCTTTATGGCCTATTTGGATGTTGGCATTTGATTTCAAATTTCCCAATTGGCCCAAATCATGTGTTTGGCTATCCAAAATATTTGACATTTGTATTTGGGCCAATTCCAAAGTAATTTAAAAAAGCCTTTAAACCTTGTATTTCAAATTCACACCAAAAGACTATCAATTTGAAATTCAAGCCCACCTCACAATGAAAACCCACACTCCTCTCTCTCTCCAAAACCACCGACACTCTGCTCTCTCTCCTCACACTCTCTCTCTCTCCTCATCTCTCTCTCCTCACACATCGACTCTCTCTCTCCTCTCAAACTCTCTCTCCTCACACATCGACTCTCTCTCTATCCTCCCCCTGCCTCCACCACGATTCACCGGAGAAATGATGGTCGCGGCACGTGGCGAAGAAGTCGGAGATCGAACCCGGGGAACATGACCGGAAGACGGGGACTTCGTTGGAGAATGCACTGGAGGAGAGAGAGAGTGAGATGGCGGTTTAAAGTGAACCAGACATATTGTCGGTGACGGTGAGTGTGATGATGGTGGTTGTGCCGGCGATGGAGGAGAGAGATTGTGAGATGATGGCGGTTTAGAGTGAAACGGAGAGATTGTCGGTGACGGGGAGTGTGATGATGGTGGTTGTGCCGGCGATGGAGGAGAGAGATTGTGAGACGGGGAGGGAGGTTTCTCCGGTGATGTCGCCGGCGATGGAGGAGTGTGAGTGTGAGATTGTGGCGGAGAATGAACCGGAGAGTGAACCGGTGACAGGGAGTGTGATGATGATGGTGATTGTGCCGGCGGTGGAGGAGAGAGAATGTGAGACGGAGAGGGAGGTTTCTCCGGCACTGTCGCAGCACAGGCACACGTGTAGCGTGCAGACACACAAGATCAATTACTTAATTGAAGATCATGCTCAATTAACGGGGACAAAAAGATCACTGTTAATCTAATCAATCTAAATGGAGTATGTTTATTGAGTAAGTGGATGAGTTAAGTAGGCATTCACAGCCTGGTGGTATGCTGAGTCAATTGAAATTGTATGCAAATGTGGAATTGAAATTGTATAGCTTGCCAAATAAAGATTGGATTTCAAATTGTAGAATTGAAATTCCTTGTTTTGCCAAACAAGAAATTCATTTCAAATTTTTGAATTGAAATTCCTTGTTTTCCCAAACAAGAAATTCATATTTCAAATTTTGGAATTGAAATTTTTGGTTTTCCCAAACAATGAATTTGTATTTGAATTGCAAAATTTCAAATTCTTGAATCGAATTCAAGGTATTCAAATCAAATGGTGGAATCCAAACGTGCTCTTATCACTATTTGATTTAATTTGATAGTATAAAGACAAAAGGCAGAGGAATACCAGAATTCTATCTACAAATAAATATATCTCTATATATACTATATACATATCTCATCAGTCAATCAACATGCCTCCATATTATATATACAAATATGACAAAATAGTCATAGAAGTTTAATTAAACTGCACAAGTAGTATTATTAACGACAATAAAACCATCAAGTAACCAATCAAACTTTATATGCATGATCAACTAAGATTGATGTGCACATGTTTTACTATTGTATGGTTGCACACATAAACCTCATCATATATAGAATCACATAAGTAGTTCATCCAAAAAAAGATGAAAACGAGAATTTATAAAAATTATTATACACACGCATCATACATTATGGCTATCACATATCTAACACTTAATTATGGTACATGTACATGCATGTATTGCCAGCATTTTAGCGGCCTAGTATATCTTAAATTTCATAACATTGATTTTGTAACCACCCACTTTAGATACAGAATAGACAAAAGACATTGTATAATATTGATATCAATCATCCATTCAAAATACCAGATCACTTCATAACATAGAACCATGATCTATTAAGCTAAATGATACATACGGTTTTTTTTCCCATGAGTAATAACTAATTGATACTCAATCATAATGATACATCCACCATGACTAAACATGCATACTGTAAGCTAATCAAACCTTGGGCAATGCAAATCAAAAAATTTCCACTACTGGTAAAAGATACAATTTAAGACTACTGATCCAAGTGCAAGCTACAATATATAAAGAACTGTAAATAAAGCCAAATATCAACATGAGATCATGTCAGAGTCGACGAGTCAACACAATTAGACAAGCATATTCAATCAATTGATTTCATATAAACATATTTTATTGTTACACATATATGTTAAACTGATAGAAATTCCAACTTTTCTTCTCCACGACTGTTGGAAAAAATTATTTGAATAAGTAGGGGAATGAAATTTTTGTCAATTTAACATACCTCAAACTTTATTCATCAACATATATAACAACTATACAAGTACAATTCTTGTAAATGAAACACTCAAATACATCAATATGATCAATAGAACAACAATATAAATAAAAGAGAGTAAGGATTAGAATTAGCCTGTTTTAGTTGGGTTATGGGTTGAGGCATGTTGGACACTTTCAGTGGAGAAGAAACGCCCCTCCTGCATGAGGCTTTAATTTGTTGTCATGGCGTTCTCCACCTCAGATACAACAACCCGTTGAAAGCTATAAGTGCAGCCAATAGCTCTCCCGAACCACCGAATCACCCATGCTCAAAATACTAGTTTATAGTATAAAAACCATCAAAGTAATATTTGTTGAAATTGTATATTAGTCGTTACTCTCAAAAAGCAAAGTAGGGAGGAAAAGAGGTGTTTCTCTCTTTATCTTGGAAATATAGCTATCTTTCATCTCCAACAAGAATGGCTAAAACTCCCTTTTATATTCAACACTTTAAGTGTTGAATCATAACCTCCCTTATTTTAATTAGCCATCAAAATAAGAGTTACAAGGACATTAAAATAGTAACGGTTACAAAAATAAATCAAAGGAACGTTACAAATTCCAACATTTATCAACCAACATTAAGTGGTAATAAAACCGCTTTGAATAGTCACCAAATACTAAATCAAGGATTTAGATATAATTTACGTAGATAAAAAGATAAGTTAGGACACAAACTATTAGCTTGTTAGAGCCTTTAGATTGGTATACAAATAAATATTACCGAATAGAAATTAGACATCTAACAAATAATAATAATAATAGTCCTAATATTAAATTTTAAAGCATATTCAACCGTCACAAGAGGGAACACAATCCAGATCAGTGCCGAGTACCTAGCACTCTAGCAGGTTACTCTGGTAACGTAAAAACAGAATTTACTGGGATAAGTTACCATGAGATGACCCATGTTTGGCAATGGTTTGGTGGTAACAATCAGGCTAATGGTGGGTTAATTGAAGGCATTGCTGATTATGTGAGGTTAAAGGCCGCGTTGCCAGCTCGCTGGTGGGCCCAGCCTGGAGACGGAACGAGGTGGGACCAGGGTTATAGTGCCACAGCCAGGTTCTTGGACTACTGTGATAGTCTTAAGAGTGGATTTGTGGCTCAGCTTAATAAGAAGATGAAAGATAGTTATAGTGATAGTTTCTTTCAGGATTTGTTGGGTAAAAATGTTGATCAGCTTTGGAAGGATTATAGGGCTAAGTATGGACATTGATACTAATGTTGATACTTTACGTATAGGATTATAGGGCTAAGTAACCAATAATAATACTTTACACGGTTGTACTTTTTTTTTTGAAACTATGAATTCTATAGAGCCTAATGATTTATGGTATTCCGAGAATCTGGATAAGGACGTATCCTATAAAATCTATTCATGGTAATAACCTGTTCCTCAACCCCCGCCCCCCTTCCTTCTTTGCGTAAGGAGCGAGGATGAACAAACAATAAGAAGTAATGGCTCAATGTCGTTGGGAGTCATGACCTCATAAATTATATATCCCTGATTGATCATCTACATTTGCTGCTCGTGCGAACCCCCTAGGTGCGACTAAGGGGTACCTCTTAGAGGATAACCTCGAGGTATTCAAGAAAGTTTCTTCAGATCAGAATCACAAGGCTTTTCAATGCCAACTAGTTTCGCTCAAGATTATGAGCATATAATAACCTGAGTGAATTTCTTCTTCCTGTAGAAAACTTCTACTTAGTGAGGTAGAAAAATTAGATCCTGAAGTAGCGTGATTCAAATCTGGAGCATTAGTCCAAAAGAGTATGGTTTATTGGTGCTTGATACTCAAAAGTACCAAAACCTTGAAAACCTGAAATACAACAATAATACTAATACATAGAAATTTTATTAAGATGTAGTGCCGCATTACTACTATATGTTCATCCGAGTCATTTTTACTCTCTTTTTCTCCCAGTACAGACATGATTTCTAGTCATTTTACATAACCATTTCCAATATTTAAGGACTATAAAAAATGTGACATTATTACAGGTGATTGTCTAGGCTCATATCCTCAAAATTTTCATAAACTCCCCTGTTTCCTAATTAGCAGATGCAAAACATTAATAAGAATAAAAACTCTGGCCCCCGAAATTCCTGAAATCGCATCATAGAGTTTGGCCAATACAACGCATTTTTCGCTATCTGCAGGGTACCAATGATCATGACTTGTTTTTCCGCAAGTCTGCTTCTTCAAGTATTGTGGTGGCTTATTCTGATGCAGATTGGGCTGGGTGTCCTGATAGTTCTCGTTCCACAACTGGGTATGCCATTTTTCTTGGTAATAATCTTGTCTCCTGGCGTAGTAAGAAACAACCTACAGTTTCCAAATCCTATACAGAAGCAGAGTATCGGGCTATTGCTTATGCTGTTGCTGACACTACTTGGGTTCGTCAGCTACTTGCTGAAATGGGTGTTGTCCTTCGTCAACCTGTTCGTCTCATGTGTGATAACATCAGTGCTACGTATCTGACTGCTAATCCGGTACTTCATGATCAATCCAAACATGTCAAGGTGACATGTTGACTACCATTTTGTTTGCGAGGGTACTACCTTATTAGCACAGTGCGTGTTTGACAATTCAAAACTTACTAGTTGTTACTAACCCAGTAGTAAAGATATTGAATTGCTAGCTACCATATAAACCTCACTCGAACACAACTTTCAAGCTACCATTTGTCAAACCAAAAACAAGTTTGAACAAGCTAATAGCAAAAATGACCAAACCAATCTTAACTTTCCTTCCTTTTCTCTTATTCATCTCCCTTGCCATGATATCATCAAAAGGGATCTTTGCAGTTAACGAACTGAGTGAAGCTGCTGGTACATTACAAATGAAGCTGCTGTTTCCCCCGGTCTACGACATTGCAAATGAAGCTGGTTTACTAGGTCGCACGGTCTACGCGCAACCTAGTTAGTGGGGACCACGCCATAAAAATACTCTCAAGAGCCACCAACACGTGGAGTCGTGGAGGAGAGTAGACTACACATAAGTCCAGTGCGGTTTCATCCTAAAACCAATTGGTATTAGGTGTAGTAACCCACTAACTTATATGATAGTCTCCTCTCTCCCATTCTTTCGATGTGGGAAACTCACCTGTAGGTTATTCTCTTAACAGTAACGATATATTCAAAGTAAACACCTACGGAAATAGCCCGAAACCGGTGACACAGGTCAAGCTAGTTCTGGTGCCCGGTTTACAAGACAACGTCGCAGTCCCAATCCCAGCCGTGACAACTGTATTAGGCAATACGAATAATAAGTACAATTATAAACTTGGCTATGGTTGGGAGAGAATTGTACTCTCCGTTACTGTCTTGATATTATTGCTGTCAATGAGGGAATAAATGTTAGGGAATATTATTCTAGAATGCTTGATTATTATTGATTAATCGATCCCTGTTTATAGATAGGGAGTTCTACTGTTATGAAAACTCTAGATTACACAATCTCTATAATATATGCTAATCTAGAATAATATTCCTAAGAGTACTAGAATAATATTCCTAAGAGTGCTAGAATAATATTCCCTAACAATAAATACAAGACAACTACAAGTACAAAAGGAAAGAAATATTGGGAGATAAAATCAACCCAAGAATACAAGATACACCTATATTACAATCTAAACTAGAATAGACAGAGTATCAAAATTAATATATACAAGATCTTCCAATACTCCCCCTCAAGTTGGAGCGTGAGGACTGGAAACGCCCAACTTGAAAATCAAATATTGAAATTGACGTTAACCCAACGCTTTTGTGAAGGTATCCGCTAACTGATCCTTGGTGGGAGTGTAACTAGGAACAATTTCGCCAGACTTAATACGTTCCCGTACAAAGTGACAATCAACCTCAATATGTTTGGTGTGCTCATGAAAAACAGAGTTTGCAGCAATATGAAGAGCCGCTTGGTTATCACAATGCAGAGTGGTAGGAGAAGGAGGAACACGGAGGAATTTTACCAAGCCACGTAACCAAACTAACTCACTTGTAGCATTAGCCATGGCACGATATTCAGCTTCAGTGGATGACCAAGAGACAGTGGGTTGTTTCTTGGTTTTCCAAGATATAGAAGTTGACCCCAATGTAACATAATAGCCAGTGACAGACCGTCTGGTCATGGGGCAACTTGCCCAATCAGAATCGTAATAGGCTATAAGAGTGAGATCACTTGAAGGGGATAAGAGAATCCCTTGACCAGGACAAGATTTTGAGTAGCGGAGTAAGCGCATAGCAGTATCCCAATGACCTTCTCTAGGATCCTGCATAAACTGACTAAGTATATGAACAGTATAGGTGATCTCTGGTCGTGTGATTGTGAGATAAATGAGGCGACCAATGAGTCGTCGACATTGCGCGGGATCAGAAAAGGGATTACCCGAATCACTAGAAAGCTTGTGTTGTTGTTCCATGGGAAATGAAGAAGGTTTAGCACCCAGGATGCCACATTCAGTGAGAATGTCAAGAGTATACTTTCGTTGGCATATGAAGAAACCTGTAAGAGAACGTGCAACTTCAATGCCAAGGAAGTATTTGAGGGGACCAAGATCCTTGATCTTGAAGCGCTGGTGCAAAAATTGCTTGAAATCCTAGCAGTGCTTATGACTATTTCCTGTAAGAACAATATCGTAAACATACACAAGAAGAGCTAAAAAAAATCACCCTTGGCATAGATAAATAAGGAGTGCTCAGTAGGGAATTTTTCAAAACCATAATCTTGTAAGGCGGAGGCGAGCTTGAAGAACCACTGTCTCGGAGCTTGACGTAGCCCATACAAAGATTTCTTAAGATGGCACACCATGTTCGGACGAGCTGTGTGAAACCAGGAGGTGGTCTCATAAATATTTTCTCATCCAAATCACCATGTAAAAAGGCATTATTGACATCCATTTGATGAAGTTCTCAACCCTTAGAAACGACAATAGAAAGAAGACACCTCACTGTCACCATTTTTGCTATGGGAGAAAATGTCTCATGATAGTCTACCCCTTCTTTCTGATCGTTTCCAAAAATCACAAGTCGGGCCTTGAAACGTTCAATAGTCCCATCTGAATGATACTTTACCTTGTATACCCACTTGCAATCTAAAGCCTTTTTGCCCGGGGAAGGTCCTCCAAGACCCAAGTTTTGTTCTCTTCTAAAGCCTGTATTTCTTTGGACATAGCCTCTCTCCAATGGGGATCATTAATAGCTTTGGAATAGGTAGTGGGTTCATCAATGAAAGTGACAGCTGCTAAGAAAGCACGATGATGTGTGGAAAAACGATCATAGGCAATAAAATGAGAAATGGAGTGAGGATTACCTGAAGAAGCTTCCGGGAACGGCGAATGAGCAATGGTGTCGGCAGAACTAATGGCATGACAAACATAATCTTTTAGATGTGTCGGAGCTTTTTAAACCCTTTGAGAGCGATGTAGAGAGGTAGATTGCTCTGTAGGGGCATCTTCATCCTCTTGATTAGTAACACCTATGGCCTCATGGTTAGATACCTCCCCCTGGCTATCTACCAAAATATCTATATGATCATGAGATGGGACGTCATGGGATGTGTCTGGGGTAGATTCATGTGTTTGGGCTAAGGGCATTTCATTTGTGGTTATGGGAGGTGTTTCATCATGAGTAAGAGGTGTAGTGTGTAAATAGTTCGAGCTTGGGAAGGTAGATGAGATCTCGAGACTACTAAGGGGATATATGTTCTCATAGAAAACAACGTCATGAGACGTTGATATATTTTCTTACTTTCAAGATCGTAGACCCGCCATCCTTTTTGAGCATGAGGATAACCCAAAAAAATACATTTAACAGCCGGAGTATCAAATTTATTTTTGATCCGATGATGCATATGAGCATAACACAAACAACCAAATACCTTGACATGAGAATAAGTAGGCACAGCCCCAAAAATCATCTCATAAGGGGTTTTCCAACCATTCAATTTAGTGGGAGTTCTGTTAATTAGATACCCAATAGTGAGAATACATTCACCCCAAAATTTTATTGGCAAATTGGCTTGAAACCTTAGGGCAATAGCAACATTAAGGAGATGACGATTTTTCCGTTCTACCCGACCATTTTGTTGTGGGGGTGCCAACACATGAAGTTTCATGAATAATGCCATTTTTGACAAAATAAATGTTCAAGCTCCCCTCTAAATTCTGTCCCATTATCCGAACGCACATGTTGAACATCTAACCCAAATTGAGTTTTAACCATGGCACAAAAATTCACAATTAATTGATAGGTTTTCGTTTTGTCTTTCATCAAGTAAACCCAAACACCACGACTATAATTATCAATGATACTTAAAAAATAATGAGCACCAGAATATGATGGGGTAGTATAATATCCCCATAAATCACAATGTATTAAAGAAAAAGGTCGAGTAGCTTTATTATGACTTGTAGGAAAAGGATTTCGAGTTTGTTTGGCTCTATGACAAACATCACAACAACCGTAAGAGTCATTATTTAATTGAAAATCACAAATACTAGTCAATGAAGTCATACTATGGAACGATGGATGACCTAATCGTTGATGCCACAAAACAGCTTCCTTTTTTTGAGTAGCTGCAAAAGCGGAACCACCACAAGACATTTTCTTCCAGTAATACACCCCATTGCTCAATTCACCCACTCCAATCAGCTTCTTCGGGGTGAGGTCCTGTATAAAAGAGGCATTTTGATAAAATATTACCATACAATTTAAATCGCTAGTCAATTGGCCGATTGAAATCAAATTGCATGAAAATTTTTGGATATAAAGAACATTATTGAACATCATATTATTGTCCAAAGTAATCTGTCCGTCTTGGTAAACAACTACTGTCTCACCAGTGGGAATAGTAATTTGCAAAGGCTCTCTTAAATTATGCAAGTGTTGCATAACAGATTTGTGTGAGGTCATATGGTGAGAGGCTCCACTGTCTAAAACCCAATTTATATTTTGGCTCAAATATATACCTTACCAGACAACTACTTTAAATTTTGGCCTAAATAAGCCTTACCCGTCATCTCTTGGCTTTGTTTCTCTTTGAAGAGAGAAAATAGTTCTTCTACCTGCTCAGTCGACAAGCCTGCAAACTTTGATCCAGATGTGCCGTGTGAGTTCTGCTCTTCTCCAGCATGATTTGCAACTCCCCCAGACGAATTACCGCCTCGAAGCCCAGCAACCCAAGGTTCAGAGTTGCCACCACGACCTCCAGTACTCCATTTCCGACCAGTCCCACCGGTGTGCCCACCTCGGTACGAACGGCGAGTACCCCAATTTGCTGGGTACCCAACAATTTCGAAGCACTGTTGTTTCTCATGTCCAATTTTGCCACAGTGAGAACACTTTGGTCGTGCTGCATCACTTCTGTTTCGTGCTCCAATTCTGGCATGAAAGGCAGCGGCTTCCGGCAAGACGATTTCCTCCATTTCTGCGGATAGAGATCGCTGTCTTTCTTCTCTAATAATGGATGCATATGCTTTGTCCAAGCTTGGCAGGGGTTCAAGAGAGAGAAGTTGTAAGACCATATGCTTTAGAATCAAGTCCCATTAGAAATTGATGGACTTTTCCATCTTCGATCTGCTTAGCAAAGTGTTTTCCAGCACCACAAGTACAAGTAGGAATATTTTGGTATGTACCCAATTCATCCCAAAGAGTCTTCAATTTGGTGAAATATGATGTCACTGACATGCTCCCTTGTTTGAGGAGGCATATATCTCGTGTCAATTGATGAACACGAATTGTGTTTCCTTGTGAGTATCTCTCTTCAAGGTCAACCCATATGTCCCGTGCCGTTGCCGCATACGCCACGGATCCATGTAAGCTTTTGTCAATTACGTTATAAATCCACGCAATGACCATGGAATTGCTATAATTTTCTCCATCAAGAAAGACATGACACATAACATTTTCAGGATGATCCGAACTATTGAGGTAGTATACGGATCGAGGGTCATTGAAGTTTTGTTTGGGCTGTGTGTTCTCCTTGTCTCCTGACATGGCTTAAAAAATTAAATTTGTGTTTGTGTTTAGGTTTATGAACTTGGCTTTGATACCATATAAACTTAGCTATGGTTGGGAGAGAATTGTACTCTCAGTACTCTCCGTTACTGTCTTGATATTATTGCTGTCAATGAGGGAATAAATACAAGACAATTACAAGGACAAAAGGAAAGAAAAATTGGGAGATAAAATCTACCCAAGAATACAAGATACCACCTATATTACAATCTAAACTAGAATAGACAGAGTATCAAAATTAATATATACAAGATCTTCTAATAATTACCAAATCAAGGTAAGTGTCGCGTACCTTGAAAAATTTGGAAATAATCTCAAGACATGATCACTAAATTTAATGGGATAGTTTACCATGAGATGACTCATGTTTGGATATGGAACGGTCATGGTGAAGCTAATCGTGGGTTGATCGATGAGATTACTGAATATGTGACGTTAAAGGCTAGTCTGCCTGTTGATGGTTGGCCTCGCAATACAGACCCAAGCCGGTGGGATGAGGGTTATGGTGTCAGGGCCAAATTTCTTATGTACTGTGTGTTAAGGAATATTATTTTAGTACTATTAGGAATATTATTTACAAAGATTGTGTAATCTAGAGTTTCTATAACACTACAGGACTTTTATACCTATAAATAGGGATCGATTACATCAATAATGATTAAGCATTCTATTATCCCACACTATGAGCAGTTAAATAAAAACTTTCTACCTCAACTCAATGAGAAGCTCATGACAAAATTCGATGATGAAGATGAAGTCTTCCAAGAGGTGTTTAACGAAAGTGCGAAGTTGCTTTGGGACAAATATGATCAGCTAACTGATGACATATCTGGGGAGATACCAGCTCAAAGTGGGGAGCCACACTTGGAGTTCCAAATTATTTGGGTAATATGTTTGTACAATAATATACTCCTATATTTTCTAAATCTCCTGATCAAATGCTGAATTTCATCATCATCGTTATCGTTTATCTTTTATTGCTGTATCGTTTTCATAATCCTGAAATGTTATGTTCCCTAATGTGTTGTGTGGATCTGCCCATACATAGCCTTGTAACAGTGAGCTAGCGTATTGATTGGATTTTTTCTTTACTCTCTTCTTGATGCGGCCTTATGCATGAGGTATCATGCCATCAAAAGTTTTGAACGTGCGTCCGCCTCTAATTCACGTTTCATGCATGAGGCGGCCTCATAAGATATTTGTATAAGTAAGAGGGGACAAAGTGGAACCAAGGTTATAGTGTCGCGGCCAGGTCAAGTTCCTCATAACTCAGTTCGTTAATATTTTGATCATATCTTATGTAGCTAGCAATGTTGGAATAAATCCGATTAAAGCTATATCCTGCATATCGAATTATTTAGACTAGAACATAAGCGGAAGCGTACCTGAATCCATAAGCGCAAGCCTTTGATTCGGGTTAAAGACCGCCTAGGGTTAGAGCGTCTTCCAGTTTATACACACACTAGGGTTTCTCTCTCTAACGATTGGATGTCAGACAGATAACCCTTATATACATAGAGTTTCTTATCCCTAATTAGTCCATCATCAATTAGGGTTTAAGCCTGTGGGTCTCTACACAATTGGGCCCTATACCTTATAAGACGATATGTTAGCCCACCTAATATTAATATCCATAGAACCACTAATATTGGGCCAAATCATAAGATAGCATATAACATACAATTAATCCGTATAATATAAATGTCCATATACATATAGTATAAAGTCCATAAATCTAAAAATCTTCCACTTGGACGACATACTCATGTATATGCACAAACCTTAGTATTGTATGTTACTTTATTATAACCTTAAGAGCTTAGAATTGCTATCAACCTGAAATCGTCATTAACCAATCTGGTCCATAAATCATACCAACATAGAACCAAAGAGATCTTCATTACATCAACATAACTAGACCCAACAATGATCACTTATATTAATATAATCAAAGACATGGATCAAGTATAGTTGTGTAGCATGGAAATAACACAAGGTGTGGTTTGAAATAGAATGTCTATGTCCAACTGGTCCATCTTAAACTTTAGTGAGATCATCCTCAAAACTGTAAGAGTACATAAAACTTTAAAACTGAATATCTGCAGATAAAACCTTAAAAAGTGAATCACCAAATATGTTTGGACAACATAAAAACACTATGACACAAACTCCCACTAAAACTCACAAACCTTAACTGATTTGACACCCATACGAGCAACATGCTCATAAAACACTTTGGGTGGCAATCCCTTAGTGAGCGGATCCGCAACCATGGAGTTTGTAGTGATGTGTTCAATGTACAGTTGTCCATTCTGTACTCTTTCCTTCACAACTCGAAATTTGACGTCTATATGTTTCGCCTTCGTCAAACTGCTGTTATTTTTAGCATAAAGGACTGCTGACCTATTGTCACACATTAGCTTGAGTGGTCTTTCAATACCATCAACTATTCGCAGTCCAGTAACAAAATTTCGCAGCCATAATCCTTGATTGGATGCCTCATAACATGCTATAAACTCTGCTTCCATGGTGGAAGTAGCCGTAAGAGTTTGCTTAATGCTTCTCCAAGAGATAGCCCCTCCAGCAAGCATGTAGATATAGCCTGAAGTGGATTTCAGACTATCTTGACATCCAGCAAAATCGGAATCGGTATACCCAATGATCTCAAGCTGATCCGACCTCCGATATGTGAGCATGTAGTCTTTTGTTCTCTGTAAATACCGCATGACCCTTTTGGCTGCTTTCCAATGGTCCATTCCCGAATTGCTGAGATATCTGCCTAGCATCCCAACAATGTATGCGAGATCAGGTCGTGTGCAAACCTGGGCATACATCAGACTCCCTACAGCCGAAGCATAAGGTGTCTTCTCCATATCTTTAGTTTTAAAACCATTCTTTGGGCATTGTTTGAGACTAAATTTGTCTCCCTTAGCAACAGGTTGTCACGTGGTTTACAATCCTGCATGCCAAATCTCTTAAGAACCTTATCGATATAGCCCTTTTGTGACAGTCCGAGGACGCCTTTGGAGCGATCTCGATGAATCTGAATTCCTAATACAAAAGAGGCGTCACCAAGATCTTTCATTTCAAATTTCTTTGAAAGAAATCTCTTAGTTTTGTGCGATAAGCCTATATCGTTGCTGGCAAGCAGTATGTCATCGGCATATAAAACCAGAAAAATATGCTTACTCCCACTGAACTTCTGGTATATATAGTCATCAGCAACGTTTGGTTCAAAATCAAATGATGTAACGACTTCATGAAACTTATGATACCACTGACGGGAAGCTTGCTTGATCCCATAGATGGATTTCTTTAATTTGCAAACCATTTCTTTGGATCTTTCGAAACAAAGTTTTCTAATTGCACCATATAAATTGTTTCTTCAATATCACCATTGAGAAACGTCTGTCTTAACATCCATCTGATGAAGTTCAAGATCAAAATGTGCCACTAGTGTCATTATTGTCCTAAAAGAGTCTTTCGATGAAATTGGAGAGAAAGTCTCTTTATAATCAATGCCTTCCTTTTGAGTATAGCCCTTAGCGACAAGACGAACTTTAAACCTAATGACATTGCCCTCTGAATCCCAGTTGGTTTTAAATATCCATTTGCAACCAATGGGTTTAACACCTTCAGGCAATGAGACAAGCTCCCAAACGTCATTGTCATTCATGGACTTAATCTCATCAATCATGGCATCAATCCACTTTTGAGAATTAGAACTTTTCATGGCTTGACGAAAGTTGATTGAATCATCTTCCACAAGTCCAAGGTCTGATTCTTGTTCCTGGAGAAAGACAAAAGTATCTTCCACCATTTTCAAGTTTACCTCATGTTCTTAAAGATATACAATGTAATCATCCGGAATTGCATTTCTCTTTTCTCTAGTGGATCACTTCATGATCTTGAGGTTGTTAAGTTTGATCTATATTAACAATGTCAGGAACTTGATTGGGAGATTATCAAGATTGTCTTGCACCGGAGCTGTTTCGTGATCCGTGTCAGGAATGGGAACACCCTGATCATGATCAATGTCAACTGAAGGAAGAGACACATGTTCTTCCTCAAAGACAAAATCTCTAACTTTAACTCCCCCCCCCCCCCCAAACTCGACATCCTCAAAGAACCGGGCATTACCCGTCTCAAAAATAGTTCTAGAAGTGGGATCATAGAACTTATACCCCCTAGACCTTTCAGAATACCAAACAAAATAGCTACTAACTGTCTTAGACTCTTGTTTCTTTTCATTTGGCCTATAAGGCCTTGCCTCAGGTGGACAACCCCAAATATGCAAGTGGTTTATACTGGGCTTTTTCCCAGTCCATAGTTCATATGGGGTTTTAATTGTAGCTTTAGTTGGAACTCTATTAAGTATATATGCTGCAGTTTTCAATGCCTCTCCCCAGAGTGAGTCTGGTAAGGTAGTATGACAAACCATACTTCTCACCATGTCCTTTAATGTCCGATTTCGTCTCTCAGCTACACCATTCATGGTAGGACTACCTGGCATGGTGTATTGAGGAACGATCCCACACTCATCTAGGAATTTAGCAAATGGCCCTGGACGCTGTTCACCTGAACCATCATATCTTCCATAGTATTCACACCACGGTCAGATCTAACGGTTTTAATCCTTTTGCCTAATTGATTTTCAACTTCGGCCTTAAATGATTTGAACACGTCTATTGATTGGGACTTCTCATGAATTAGATATAGATACCCATAACGAGAGTAATCGTCTATGAATGTGATAAAGTATTGTTGACCAACTCTACAAGGTGTAGAGAATGGCCCACAAATATCTGTATGTATCAATTCTAAGACATTTGTAACTCTCTTGGCACCTAATCTAGTCTTGTTTGTTTGTTTTCCCTTAATACACTCAATGCATATATCTGAATTTGAGGAATCAAGAGAATCAAGAATTCCATCTGACACAAGTTTCTAAATTCTTTGTTTGGATATGTGACCCAAACGCTTATGCCAGAGTGATAAAGAATTCTCATTGGTTAATTTTCTTTTGGTACCACGTGAACTTACATGCAAGGTTTCATTATGTGACGCAATTGTATCAAGCAAATATAGGCTATCATATCCTAATAAAAGACCAGAACCAATAAATTGAAAGAGATTAATTTTATTGTTTCCAAATGAACAATAATAACCAGATTTGTCCAAACTGGAAACAGAAATTAAATTCCGTCTAAATGACGGTACAAAAAAAGTCTCTTTCAAAACCAAATAAAAGTCATTCTTTAACAATAGCCTAAAAGTTCTAATAGCCTCAACTTTAAGATGATTGCCGTGACCCGTATAGATGTATCTTTCACCATCAATCGATTTTTGACAGCTCTGGCAACCCTGCATAGACACACTTATGTGAGTAGTAGCTCCAGAATCTACCCACCAAGTGTCTTTGGGTACCGAAGTCAAATTAACCTCAGAACAAACAAGAGCAAGAGACATACCCTTTTTTCGCACGCCAAGCGTGGTATTTGGTACAGTCCCTCTTCATGTGGTTAGTCCCCTTGCAAAAGAAACAACCTGATTCCTTAGTTTCAACCTTATTTTCCTTATGTTGCTTCTTTTGGGGCCTTGGCACCGCAACTTCCTTATTTTTCCTTTTCTTGTTGTCCTTAGAGGTTGATGTCAAATGAGCACTCTCTCTTCCTCTTGCACACTGTGAAATGAGCTCATTAAGAGTCCATTTCTTCTTTATGCAGTTGTAACTGACCTTAAACTGATTAAATTGTGCAGGAAGAGAGATCAAAACTAAATACACAAGCAATTCCTCAGGTAATATTAGCTTGAGTGCCTTTAGTTTTGAAGCAGTGTGAGACATTTCCAAAATGTACTCCCTTATGTTCCCCTTGCCTTTATACCTCATGGAAACTAGATTGCTCAAAAGAGTACTAGTTTCTGCCTTTTCGTTTTGTGCAAAACGTTTTTCAAGTTCGGCAAGGAACAATTTGGCATTATCCTCTTCAGACATAGTGCCCCTGAATGATTCTGGAATTGCACGTTTCATGATCATAAGACTCATGCGATTTGAGCGTTCTCACTTCTCCATCTTCCTCTTTTGGTCAGAGGTAGATGTATCCTTAAGAGCGGCGGGTTTCTCAATTCGAAGTGCAAGGTCTAGATCCATGCAACCGAGAACTATCATAACGTTCTCTTTTCATTCCTTGAAGTTTGTGCCGTTAAGCACAGGGATACTGTTAATGTTTGCAGATATCGTAGCAGCTGAAGTATTGACCGAAAGAGAACAAAAGATAACATAAACAACAAGCTCACAATTACTTTACCTTAACTTTAATTTACAGATTCAAATGTATTGGCAAATCCCATCACAAAATACCTAGCACAACATTGATTTTAGTCTTTGGACAGAAAATCAACTTGTAAGTGGTACTCTTGGTGTAGTAATCAAATATTGACAATAAACTCTGGTCAAATATCAAGCCTTTCTTTGGACCGACTCAACATTCACATGGAAAACCTAATAATTGTCACATATTTATCACCACAAACATGCTTGAATTCCGGCCAAATAACAACCTTCATTTGAACCGAGTGTTAAGCGCGTGGAATTCGCACACACACAAACATCTAATATTTTAAATTAATCAATCTATACAAAAGTGGTTACTTTGGTAACATATTGTTTCAATTAACTAATTCAAAATATTAGATATCCATAAATAATTATAACCTTAAATGTCAAGTATTGAATCCGATTGATAGGAATAATATGCAAATCACTCAATTAAAACTGTATGATTTACAAACCATATTCCGTGTTTTGATCACAAACAGTAAGGTGACCATCCAAAAATTAATGTCTGAGTGAATATTAAACCGCAAAAATCTAAAGAAGAAATCATATTGATTGAATCATTGAATAATAAATATGTCATTACCACAAGGCTTGACTCCTCATACAAAAGGAAACAAAATAATGAATTAATCTCATATTCTCATGCCATTGAATCTAAATCATGACTGACTTACTGAATCCATAACAAAATCACGAGCAAAGTGATCCACACAAAATAAAAGTCAACTCCAATTTACAAGTCAGTCTGACAAATTAATCAAGCATGTTCAACCTAGAAACTTTTGATTTCCAAGTACAAACGAGACACAAATACGAAACAGTGGCAATCTCGCCAATATTGCACAATGAAAAAAAAAATGAATTTCGAATACACGAACGCATCAATCATGCTACACCGAAAAAATAAGCCGCAATCCCAAATCACGAATAAAACCGAAACAAAACTGAATTTCAAATAACCCAATATAAAGAAGACTGTGATACCAATTGTTGGAATAAATCCGATTAAAACTATAATTTCCATATCGAATTACTTAGACTAGAACATAAGTGGAAGTGTACCTGAATCCATAAGTGCAAGTCTTTGGTTTGGGTTAAAGATCGCCTAGGTTAGAGTGTCTTCCAGTTGATACACACTAGGGTTTCTCTCTCTAACGATGGGATGTCAGACAGATGTAACGTGTGTTCAAGTGGGGACCATAACCCTTATATACATAGAGTTTCTTATCCCTAATTAGCTCATCATCAATTAGGATTTAAGCCTATGGGTCTCTACACAATTGGGCTTTATACCTTATAAGACGATATATTAGTCCACCTAATATTAATATCCTTAGAATTACTAATATTGGGCCAAACCATAAGATAACATATAACATATAATTAATCCGTATAATATAATTATTCATATACATATAGTATAAAGTCCATATATCTAACAAGCAATTCTCAAAATGTTTTCTTCGATCTTCACTCCCATTAAACCCAGTTTCCTTTTAAGAACTTGAGTTTGATTCTGAGCTGGCACAATGCCATTTACGGAGTACTAGTTAGCAAAATGCTTCCGATCTAGTCCTAGTCCAGCCAGCCCAACTACCCAAGGCTCATTCAAATTTTCAGATGGGTTTATTCCCACGTGTCCCGCTAGCTTTCAATTGTACTTTCGTGGTTGGGTTAAGGCCCAGGTTTGTGATTCAGTCTAAACAACCCACTAGGCTATCGCCTATCCTAGTATCCTGCACGCGTAGTAATTTGGTTTTTTTTTTTTTTTTTTTGAAAAGACAAGATAATCAGGTAACTTGAAAGTTAACCTAAGATGTTCATTACCAATAAAATAGTAAGGGACTGGTCAACAGGAGTTGACCAAAGATGGAGCGAATCACAGCAGTGCCCCAAATGAGCAAGATAATCAGCCATAGCATTTGCTTCCCGGTGGTAATGAAGAACCTCCACTCTGTCGAAGAAGTGGAGATCCTTTTTAGTGTCGATGATAATATTCTCTATCTCCCAAGGAATATGCCACTCAGCCCGAATTGCTTTGATAACGGCTAGATTATCTCCCTCAATGGTAATATGCTTAAAGCCTCGTTCCCTAGCCACTTTGACTCCTTCGCGCAGACCAATGGCTTCCGCCATTAAGATGGAACTAGTACCGCAGGAACGAGCTCCCATCACTAGTGCTTCTCCCTGATTGTCTCGAAGAACAAAACCTGCAGCTGCATCAAAATTATTTATCTTAGAACCATCAAAATTTAGCTTGACATAGCCTGGCCGTGGTGGACTCCAACATACATTTGATCTTGGAACTTTTTTAACAGCTTTGCGACGGAAAGCTCCGCTTATGTCAAAGTCAAAACTCTTGTGTGACAAAGCTTTTCATTTATTGAAACTAACTTTGACTGACATTGCTATCTGGATGGGACTTGTGGATAGGTTATCAAACTGTATTTTGTTTCGGGCAAACCAAAACATCTACTATGTCATAATAAGAAGGACGAGTTCCCATTCGGCCAACTTTTTCTTGAGAAAATTGAGGCTTTGGATGAAAGAGAGAGTTGGATTTAAATCCGTAAATAATTTAACTCCGCAAAGGCTTTCAACTTCTTTCACAGTTTGAACAAAGGTAGGGCAACTAAAAAACAAATGATATTTGTCTTCACAGTGAAAATTACAAAATACACATTCTTGGGGAATGTAAATTTTACTTTGTTGCAATCTATGCTTGGTTGGTAGACCATTAAGACATAGCTTCCAAAGAAAAAATTTAATCTTTGGGGAAATATTTAAGTCCCAAATCCAACTAAACTCACAAGAAGTTTTATAATCATCTTGAATACCTTGTGCTATCCAGGTGGCAGATTTACAAGTAAAAATGCCATTACTGGAGAAACCCCAATAGAAGTTAGCAGGGACATCGTTATAGGGAATTGGGATTCCCAAAATTGCTCGAATGGATCGGGAGGGACAACTCTAGCAAGTAGGCTAGTATCCCAAGTACCTTGGCTAGAAAAGAAAAGCTTGACGGGAGTTGACAAATCAAAAAGAGGGTCATCAGACTGATCGTCATGAAACATTTCTTTAAGAGGTATTTGAGAGACCCAAATATCTGCCCAAAAATGGATAGATTCTCCATTACCTACCTGCCATCGAATACCTTTTTTGAATAATTCTCGAACTTGAAGCAGATGCGACCATTGCCAAGAACTTTTGTTGCCCTTTTTAAAGTCTAAAATATGACAATCCTTTAAGTATTTACTCTTTATAAGCTTGACCCATTTGCTATCTGGGTCCTTAATAATTTTCCATATTAATTTCATCTGCATGACCTTATTAACTGCGTCTGCTTTTCGGAGACCTAATCCACCTAACTTTTTAGGACGACAAACTTTATTCCATCCTATTAAATTTGCTGATTTTCTATCTGGATGTTTGTTCCATAAGAAATTCCTGTTAATTTTGTCTAAATGTTGCAAAGTAGAGGTAGGTAGAGAAAAACTTTGCATCGTAAATACTGGAGTTGCTGCTAGATTTGCTTGGATAAGCGTTGTTCTACCGGCTTGAGACAAGGAGTTTGCTTTCCATTTAGCGAGGTGATTCTGGGTGCGTTCCACTACCGAACTAAAAGTTTGACCATTGACTCGGTCATTAATAATGGGGCATCCTAGGTATTTATCTAAATATGAAGAATGACTCATTAAAAGTATACCTTTAAAGGATTCAATCATATTTCTTGTAATATTTTTTGTACATTGAAAAGCTGATTTGTCGAAATTTATTTTCTGACCCAACATGTAACAGTAGTGATCTAGGATATTTTTGATTGTGTGACAACTTTGATTTGTTGCTTCAGCAAAAACATTGTATCATCTGCAAAAGTAAAAAATGGTAACTTTTTAGCCCCTTGACAAATTTTTATCCGTATACTTTTTGTCGAGGAATCACTTTCTCTTTGTAATCTACGGGCAAGAACCTCAACACAAAGGATAAAAATATAAGGGGATAGCGGATTCCCTTGTCTGATACCTCTAGAGGGAGTGAAAATAAAACCTGGGGCATTATTGACAAGGACTGAAAAGGAGACTGATGTGATACATTCTTTAATCCAACCAATCCACTTATCATTAAATCCAAACTTTGCGAAAAATCTAAAAATAAAATTCCAATCCAATCTATCATAGGCTTTTTCCATATCAAGTTTTATACCAAGCCATATGAACGAAAAGAGTGAAAAACCTCATGTGCTAGAAGGATATTATCCTGAATACAACGATCCGCTACAAAAGCCCCTTATAGGGGGTGGATCAGCTTTCCCATAACAGACTTTAATCTTTCTGTTAGAATCTTGGATATTATCTTATATATTGTTGTACAAAGGCTAATAGGTCGAAAATGATTTAGTGCTATTGGATTATCAATTTTAGGGATAAGTGCTATAAAATTTTGATTTATTTCTTTTAGGATTTTTCCAGAAAAGAAGAAAGCTTTAACGGCTCTGATAACAAAGGGCCAATAATATTCCAATAAGTTTGGAAAAAAGCAGTCGGGAACCCATCAAGTCCCAGAGATTTATTTGGTGCTATTAGAAAAACTGCTTCTTTAACTTCATTATCAGAGACATCCCGAGTAAGGAAAACATTATCGTTGGGCGAAATTTCAGTAGAAATGTCTTGAAGATCCAAATCGGAAGGATTTATGCAGTTATTATCTTTAATAAACCGGGATTTGAACTCCTTGCTAACCTCACTACGAATACTATTGAGTTCTGTAAAGTGAAGACCATCCTTATTTTGGAAGTTCACAATCTTTTTTCTACTCTTTCTAATAGTTGCCTTGGTTTGAAAGTAGGCCGTGTTTCTGTCTCCTAGTAGTAAATTTTTCTCACGGAATCTTTGATACCAATAATTTCTGTTGAAATTGATTAGACATGCTTTCTTTTTTGACAAATTGGCTTGCGAGGTAATCAATTGTCCATTTTGCGGCATAGCGCATAGTTTACTTTGAACACTGATTATCTTTCCTTCTACCTCTTTTAGTTGTCTGGTTACATTTCCAAACTTGCTCAATTCTTTGAGAGCTTTTTCAAGTTTTTGGATTTTTGCAAAAATTGGAACATTTGCGAGCCATTATACATTGAAGTCCAAGCTTTTCTAACAAGGGGCTCATAGTCGATATGCTTAATCCATGCTAATTCAAATCTGAAAGGAGGGGGGTAAATGAAATTTGAGAGTTAAGATGTAAAATTATTGGACAATGATCCGAAGAGCTAAAGTCAAGGTTTGATATGTGCATTAAAGGAAACATAGTCAAAGAAGAAGGGGATACTAACACTCTATCCAATCTTTCCAAAACATTGTTAATGCCTGACTTTTTCTTACGCCGTGTAAAGGACCCTCCCATAAATGGAATTTCCAAAACATTTGCATTGAGCTTGAAGTTTTGTAATCTGTCAAACCTAGCTTGAGAGGGAACAGACCCTCCTAGCTTTTCATAAAAAAAAGCTAATATCATTGAAATCACCCATAAGAACAACGGGTACAGTTAGAGACTTGCAATAAAGCAACAGGTCCGTCCAAAATTGTATTTTGTGAGCTACTTGAGGAGGACCATAACAAAATACAACAATTAGGGGAGGGGAGTTTGCAAAATCTTTAACAAGAAATGAGATAAAACGTACTTCTTTGTATATAACAGTAAAATCAAGAATATTAGATTGCCACATTACCCAAATACCTCCTGAGAATCCCATACAAGGGATGAAATCAAAGCCATTGAAACCAAACTGATGCATAATAGCTGTACTAGGGTCATATTGAACTTTGGTTTCAGCCAATGCCATCAAATGAACATTATGCATTTCACAAAATAGCTTGACTTCCTCACCAACATTTTTCCTTCCCACCCCCCTCACATTCCAAAAAGCAATATTATCCATAAAAATAATAAAAATAGAGTATCTGAAGGCTTAAAACAGACTAGGATTCCACAGCGATAAGCTTTTATGTAACCGGGTTGAAATTGGCTTCCCAAGGAAGGAGAAGGAGTTGAGTGGCCACATGGTAAGGCCTCTCTCTCCAAAAAGCGAATTTAACACTAGAATTGCAATACTGAACAAAAACCAACCAAACCCAAAATCACGAAAAGTGATCTCATCTTTAACAAATTTCCAATCATGTTGACTTTTAATCATAAGAGCTTTGAATTCAATATCTTTACCAAACATTTTACCCAATATTAACTGTTACTAGAAAAAACATTCATATAATCTGCTATTTGTGGTAAACCATCTGCAACCAAATCCTCATGCAAACCACCTGTAGGAAAATAACATAAAGGAATCTCATTGCTAGCATCATCATCACCAAAAGGCAAAGAAGTACGACTCAAATTAAAAGTCTCAGTGGTAGTGTTCATAGGAGGTTTATGAAAATAAACGTCCTCCAAAACCACATAGTAGAAGCTGTAACAAATGCAAGGTATCAACCTAAGGAAGCCGTCATGTGGGCTAAACGGAGTACTGAAGTGCAAATAGAAGTTGTAACAAATGCAAGGTGTCAACCTAAGAAAGCCGTCATGTGGGCTAAACGGAGTACTGAAGTGCATAGAGCAATACACCCGGAGCACTAAAAGGATTGAACACATCACATTCCCAAAGGAAGGCAGGGCTAAAAACATAGTACTTGCACCTCCTTCAGAGAGGAGAGCATGGGATGAACAGTCTCTCGCCACCAGAGGTGTGAAGAGAACAATTAAGGCATTTGAGGTCCTCAAGGAGAGAGGAAAGTAAGATAATGAACAAAGCAGAGAGATAGAAGATTTACCCGCCAATTTTCGAGCCAAATTAAGAGACCAAAGTTCCCTAAGAAAGGGAACATACCCAGCTTGAGAAAGAAACAAACCCCAGTGAAGCCGCAAGATAGAATTCCGATGGAGATGGTGAGATGCAGCAAGCAAACGAGGCCATGCAGACCAGATTGTTAGACAGAATTTGAGCTTGAGAGGATTTATTTTGGTTATGTTCCAAGAAAAGCTAGAAATAGAGATATGAACAGAGCTCATAATTTTTCGGCACAAACGTTGAATTCTTTAGAGGAAAATTGAACTTAGCTTAAGATAGGATTTGGAGGAGATTTCATGACTAAGACAAATTGGTGCTCTAATTTTGTGATGAATTTGGGGCTGAAATATTGAGAGCGTAGGTGGGATAAATTGTGGCTGAGAGTTAAATTTAGGGTTTATCACATTTTTCCCAAATTCAGTAAACAGAAAGAACTTGGATTGAGGGAGTAAAAACAAAGTATAATTCTTGATAAGTACCCAACGTGACCTATTTCTCCAAGAATTGAGCTTAAGAAGATGAATTTGACTAATATTTCTATGCAAGTGAAACCTGGGGTTTCCATGAGTTTCAGTTGGAGCTTTGATAAATGCAGACCAAAGTGAGCTAGAAAGCTTTGTTAAGGGGAATTTTGATGTGGGTAGTTGAGATCTGGGCTTGAATACTAAAATTTGACTAGAATTTTCATGACAAAAGGGAATTTCGTGAAGCTGTTGAGAGGGAAGAAGAAGGGGAAAGAGTTTCTTTGGGGGTCTTTTTTTTTCTCTCTCATCCGTGCTTTTTTGTCTGGATGCCTATGAAGTATGAATCCACATAGTAATTTGGTTCATGAAATTTTTTTGGATGCATCTTTGCACAAACTTGATTGTTAGTTTTTTTTTCCCCCTCTTCAAACTTCATTGTTAGTTAACCAAAAAGTGTTGACTCATTAATAAACAAGTTACAATTTATACATCAGATCAATATTAACAGGTGTCGTTTATCCAGCCCCCAAAAAAAAAATCCTCTTTACCAAACCAAAAAAAACAAAAACAAAAAAAAATTGATTGTCAATTGCAAATATCTGGCTTTTCTTCTTACAGATGTGATAGACGAAAGTTGTTATTCCCTTTTTTTTCCAAGGGAAGGGAGGTTGGTATCCCCTTGTTCCCATCATGTACAACTTTCTTTGGTCTTAATAAAAACAAATAAAAAATAAAGAATAAATCATATTTGGTCTAGTGCAGAAGCTTTGTTTTCAACCTTCTTTGTCAATTGTTTCAAACATATTTATGGTGTCTAATCTAAATGCTTGACTAAAATTGGTCATAGAGCAATAAATCTCACTCATATTATTTTCCCTTAATCAAGGAAAAGAGTACTCTTATGAAGCTTTTGTTGCAAGTTGGTTTCTCAATTTAACACCAAATTCAATTATGCTCATTTTTCATGATCTATTTATATACTCCCTCCATCTCATAATATAAGTCGTTTTAAAAAATTGGGTTTTTTCCCATAATAAGTCATTTTAGAGTTCCAACAAAGCATTTATTATTTGTTACCCATTCAACCCTTGTTTCACATTTTACTTCGTTAATTGCTCACTTTCTTTGCTAAATCTTAAATCAATGGTAAACTAGTCAAGTCCAATTATTTTTGCTATAATTGAGACTATTTAATAACTTTCTTAATTCGTGTGCAAAACCCTTGAACAACTTATATTATGGGACAGAGGGAGTCCAAACATGTCATGAATAGTATTTGTGTACCTGATAATATTTATAAAATGTACTACACAACTTGTTTTGAAATGTCACAAAACCCATTTTTTAAGATACTGACATAACTCATAAGCGATTGGAACAAAAATGATTTAGGCTTTGTTTGATTCACGTGGATAAAAGTGATCTGAACTGAACTGAACTGAATTGATTTTTTAAACTTAACTGTTAACCATTTAAAATTCGTCCAAACATAGTCAATATTGTACTCATTTAAAAGTATGCTTTAAGATCTTTCCGATGTCATAATTATCATCATGAAATTATTTCGGATTAAAAAGTTATATGAGTTATAAAGTTACACATGAGTTGGACTGAACTGAACTGAACTGAATTTAAGAAAAATTAAGGTGAATCAAACAGAGCCTTAATTACTCTTTTCCGATAAAAACTAAAGAGTTGTTAATTCTAAAGCGGATCTGGGTAACAAACTTAAAAAAAATTCATAATCAGAATGCCTAAGGCTCCATTTGATTCACCTGGATAAATCTGAAATGAACTAAACTGAACTGAAATGAACTGAACTGAATTGATTTTTTAAACTTAACCGTTAACTATTTAAAATTCACCCAAACATAGTCAATATTGGACTCATTTGAAAGTATAATTTGAGATCTTTCCGATGACATAATTATCATCATGAAATTTTTTTCGAAATAAAAAGTTATTTGAGTTATAAAGTTACACATGAATTGAACTTAACTGAACTGGACTGAATTGAACTAAATTTAAGTAAAATCAAGGTGAATCAAACAGAGCCTAAGTATACTTGGATTTTATTATCGAGCCGATATTTGTAAATTCACCCAAACTCGTCATCCATGTTCACCCTTTTTCATGGAGGATTAGTTAATCCTAAAGTTTCGCCTCTGAATAGTTCTACGATCACTAGATATGAGTAAAAGCATACAATAAAGGGGGGGGGGGGGTATAAAAACAAATTTAGGAAAATTACAAATGTTCCCTTCTAAAAAAGTGGTAAATTAGAAATGTTTCTATCAAAATTACTTAACTTTTTGTTTAAGTTACTTCACATGTCTAAATATAAATTTTGGACTTATTATATTTGGCTTCATATGTAATGCGCCATTTGTCGGCTACTCACATCATGATTATTTATTGATTTTCATTAGATTTCCCAATGGGATCTATACAGCAAGGATCATCTATCCTACTATATATGTCATCTCCTATCTCACTATGTACATTATTTTTTATCCTAGTTCCTTATACATTTGACACATTAGCTTTTAAATTCAATTTATTTTAAAGTTGAGATGCATAACAAAATCGTCGACGATTAGGATGCGATTAAGGATTGGGAGTGGTACATACGACCCGAATTGGTAATGATGATAATTTTAGCCCGTGTAAAGCTCCTACTCCTACCCCCATAGTCTTCCTTAATTCTTGGAGACCTTGTCTATTTAGCCATAATCTATGGGAACAAAGATAACATTTTTATACTAAACTAGCTAGGCAATACATGATTAAAAAAGTTAGGGTGGTTAAAGGCAAAAAAAGGTTGAAACGAGAAACGCCTTTTCTCACTAAAAAGCACACTACCAACCCACTAATCCCCATGTGGATGAGACTATGAGAATTAAAAGATTGCGTGGAAAGCAAAATGAATTTCCACTTATGGGAACCGAAATGATTTTGATTTTACGGTGGTCAGCTCTCTAGACAACATGGCGGCCGCGGGCGCGCTAATCTTTCTACTAATTCCTCCACTATCACCTCCACCACCCACGGCTCCCACCCCACGTCGCTATCAATGTAGGAGTACTAGACTTAAATCGTTTATATACAATGTAGGTTTACATTAGGGTCATTATTAGACTTTTATTTTTATGCTATTTTGGTGCAAAGGATCATAGGAGTACTAGATTAATTGAGCCAATTTTGGTGATTAGGAATGTAGTTAGTCAAGTTGGATTCATAACTAATGCTTGATAGTGCCAATTTTTTTTTTTTTTTTTTTTTTTGATTAGTAAGAACACAGTTAAAATTAAGTCATATTACAGATCCTTGGAAATCTAGTTCTCTAGTGCCAATTGATACTCGTCAATGGGATTCATATCAAGCAGACACATTTTTTCCGAACTATATCTCGAACAAGTATTGTGTTAAATCAACTCACAGTTAAATTGGGTCACTATTTGAAAATGTATGCGTCATATATTATTTATAAGTTGTTTCCATAATTTAAATATTAGAAAAAGGACCATTTTCCCTAACTAGTAAATAAGTTGTTTCCATTATTTAAATATTAGAAAGAAAAAAAAGACCATTTTCACTAACTAGTAAATAGTGACCCTCTTCACACGTAAAAGTTGTGTTGAGTTATGTTGCATCATGTACATTGGTTCTCTTGTCATGGTATAGTCATGTCTTAATGGTTTAAATATCCAACTCAAATGTGCTGATGAGCGTTTAATTTGAGAAACTGGATTATAGTTGGACAATTATATCCAAAGGGACCAAAGGAGTGTGTTTGCTTCTAAAAGAATATGGTGAATTGGTGATTGCTACCATCAATGACTTGTAGCATTTTTCCATCAATGACTAGCATTTCTTACGCATATTTTGACTATCGATACAATTTCTCAAAAACAATTAAGAAATTAAAGAAAACTCTTATTCATTTATTGTTAACTTTTTATAATTAGGCCCATTAAAAAAGTGTTTATAACATAAAGGAGGTCTCAACCCAAAACTAATTGGCAATGGGTGGAGTAACTCCCTTAGTTATAAACACCTCAAGGCACTCTTTCTTGACCAATGTGGGACAACCCACTTCAACACCCCGCCTCACGCAAAGACCCATCTTGGACTGAATCGTGGACCAATCAAAGCCAACTTGGACCAGTCACACGCGCGTGGGCTATACAGGGGTTGAATTAAACTACCCCGCCGCACAATGACCGAAGCCCGCTTTGATACCATGTTAACTTTTTTTTTTATAATTGGGCCCATTAAGAGAGTGTTTATAACATAAGTGAGGTTTCAACCAAAAATCAATTGGCAATGGGAGAAATAACTTCCTTAGTTATAAAGGTCTCAAGGCACTCTTTCTTGATCAATGTGGGACAACCCACTTCAACACCCCACCTCACGCAAAAACCCATCTTGGGCTGAAGCGTTAAACATCTCAAGGCAATCTTTCTTGATCAATGTGGGACAACCCACAAACACCCCACTCACGCAAAGATCCATCTTAGGCTGAAGCGTGGACAAATCAAAGACCCATCTTGGGCTCTGATAACATATTAAATGGTCAATGGGCCTACCGCCTGCAAGGCTGCACGTGGAGAAGAGTAGACTGCACATAAGCCCAGTAAAATTCCATCCTAAAACCAATTGGTAATGGGTGGAGTAACTCCCTTAATTATAAACACCTTAAGGCACTCTTTCTTGATCAATGTGGAATAACCCACTTCAACATTTATAGACGTATGGGGCTAATGGGCGTATGGCAAGACACTATGTGCAAGTAGAAAACAGAGCAAACTGCAGCAAATGGCACTATAAAATCAGCCCAGTTGCTATGAGCATGCTGCTTGATGACAAATTACATTGTCTATTCAAAATCGGTGGGGATGCCATTAATGTTCTTTTCAAACAGATTCCAAAACCAGATTTCATATTTCTAACTCGTGGTCCAAAGTTTAAAATGATCGATACATATACTAGAGAAAATTATACTACACGGCCAATATTTGTCTTTACTATTTAGCCTTTTTATCACATGAACCCCTTCTTTCCGATTTCTGGGTTGGACGTGGACTAGTGCCCAACATCTTGTTACCCATTGAACCACCTCAAATCTCACTATGGAGGGTGCATAAATTTGGAGAAAATCAACTACACTTAACAAAATACTGCGCTAAATTGTAAAAATTTGTATAACACAGTATTATCATAACTTTTGACGAAATGAGGGTCAAGTCATTATAAATTACTATGTACCTAAACAGTGACCCCATTTAACTGTAAGTTGGTCCCACAGAACACTCGTTCACTAGCAAATACGCACCAATGTGTTGGGACTTGGGACACTCATTGTCTTAGCTATATAGGAATGTAGCCTTTAGTTTGTAGCTCTTGTAGCTAAATCATTTCATCCTTTAGCAACTGATAAGTGGACCTTCCCTTTTCACCCCATCGCTTTCTCAAACAAGAACAAACTCTATAGATTATAAGGGCATGGTCTGATATTTGATATGGTCCATACTATATGGCTCTTGGCATTTGGCCCATATATAATATATATATATATATATTCTTTAGAGGATTGTAAACCACTTCTGGTGGTGCTTATGTGGGTAAATTTCTTTATCACAAGGGTAAAGTACAAAGAACCATGGAAAGTAAGTCTAGATTCTCATGGAGTTTTTAGTCCATTATATGTTTTTTGATACCAACAGCTGAACCAATTGGTTATTGATATTCTTCCACCTTTATTAGTCTTCGACGACTTGCATATTCTTTGAAGAGCACAAATAGAATGATCATGTGACCTCTAACTTCTGTTCTTTTTCTCCCAAAAGATTCTACTTACTCAAGAAAATGATGTCTCAGTACCACTAAGAATGTTATGATCATTTTGTGTTCTAAAAGTCTCAATTCCGTGTAATAAAGGAAGTTCAGGCACCTTGTACAGTTGTACACATCATATTCATATAGATGTTAGAATGGAGCTTTTGAATGGAAGGATTTATCTCGCTTTTAACTTACGTGGATTTTAAAGGAATATTGAGGAGGGATTACCTTCTTAATCAGGGTCGTGGTTCACTGTAGCTAGGCTTTTTAGGCTATCAGCCTATCACCTGAACGTCCCATGACTAGTTTTGTTATGTTTGATCTTACTAAATAATTTGATCATAAGAAGAGTTACAAAACTTATGTCTCTTAACCATTTCGCCTAAGGTCTTTAACTCCCTCGACATGGCCCTAGTCTCAATGGTACACTGTATAAAAGGAAAAGGTCATCTCCTTTAGATGGGATGTTTTTCTCTTCAAAAAAAGCATGAGATAGTTTATAGCAGTCATATTTATTTGTTCAGCTTACAAGTCCATGTATAGCTTCAAAGTAGAAAAACTGTAGATATCTAAGATATGGATATAATGGCTTCACAATCCAAAGCAACCAATAACATGGTCCTAACTGCCCCCTCAATTGAGAACTGATGGTCAAGCAAATAACACAAGGAGATGTTGTAATTTCATCCTTGAATTCCTCTAATGTGAATTGACAAACAGAATTTGTCAAATTGCGTAAACAAGGAGATTTCATACAATTTTTGAACCTTCCTTTTACATTACATACAAGATCCAATGATCTGTAAAAGAAAGCTACATACAATTGACAACAACAACAACTACTATGGCCCCTTTTTGTAGGCATTGTGCTTTTTACTCCATCATCTAAACCCATTCTGTTAGTAAAAATAAGAAATCAGTAACTGGTCACAAAAGGCTTATAAGACTTGAGATCAAGAACAACCCCAGCAACAGAACCAGCAGCTGCTGCAATAGTGATAATGAGGCAAGCACCACTTAATATTTGAAGGCTAACCCATCTGGTACTCCATTTCGGTATCTTCTTCTGAGCTATGTACATCTCCACAGGGATATATACAGTCAATGGCCAAAACCCGAGCGCTCCGAGTAATCCCACCACATCATTGAAGAAGGGTAAGAGCATTGAAATCACAGTGGTAATGATCACAAAGATAGTTCTCCAAACTAGTCTAAAGAGGTTAAGGCTAAAGCACTTGCCACCAGGAATTGGAACCTTGATTTCTTTGTTGATGAAATCACTGTCAGGGAAAGTCTGTTTGGCCAACTTCTCAACAAAGGCAAATAAGGGTTGGCAGTAGACCTGGTAAGCTCCTACAAGGTGGATAACGATGGCAGCATTCGCTATGTCGACGAGCCAAAATGGGTTGTAGAACCCAAACCCGGTAAGGAGGTTACCGGGCGATAAGTCTCCGAATGCTGCATAACCAAAGCACCCACATAGCATGTAGAATATGGTTGTTACTGCCACACTTATCATTGTGGCCTTCTTCATTGTCTTATATTCTGCTGGTGGTGACTTCACTGTGTCCTGTAATTTACATGTTGCTAATTAAGTAAGTTTCAACTTTACTTGAACTAAAAAGTTCTGTTCTTTTATTTTTCGATTTGGGTAATTGACAAAGTTGATTAATTTACCTGAATTTCAATTAGGATCATAGAGTAAGAATATGCAAAAGCAATATCTCCAAGTGCTTGAAAAGTTCTCCATATCTTATCAGTTTGTGAAACCACACCGACACTAATACCAGTCATACTGCCCTTGATCTTTCCATTAGCTGCTCAACCACCAACAGAGAAATAAAAGAAAAGTCAAAATTTATTAGCGGCTAATTCGGCTACTTTTTGTTTTAATTAAAAAAGACAATAGATTAAGAAAAAGTATGACTTGAAACATACCAACAACTTTGGCTATGCCAAGACCAAGACCAATTGTTGAATAGGTAAATGACATAATAGCAGCAACAATAGACAACCATGATATCTGATCAAAATCTGGGATTTGTGAGAAAAGTATCTCAGAAACTCCAAATATAATCATGTATGGAGTAGCAGAAATGTGGCATGGAGCGTTGTCTCCCTTCTCATGGAAGCAATCAGACCTTTTTATTGCCCTGTTACACCAACACAAACACCAATATTCAATATAACAATATAGTGCTCCTCAAGACAATTTTTTCATCAAAACCCGAGTTCCACCGGTGTCGGGCCCGCAAATAATAACCTCTAATTCAATATAACAATAATATATTGTAGTATCATTATTATTAGTACAAGCTAACAAATCTTGTACTATAATACAAATGATTGTATAAACTACTTGAGCAAATACATTTTCAACAAAGTTGTTTACTATGTTGAAAGTTGAACTATTTTGAACCAAATATTGAGTAAGACTAAAAATTTGAACTTACGTCATACTTATAGATGCGGCAATTGTGTAACCAATTGCAACTCCAAAGAGATTAAGGTACTGAACCAACCCAACAATTTTCACTCGAAATCCACCTAAAATGAACAAACTTTATGTAAGTATAAACGTCTAATAAGTTGGAAAAAAACACAAAAACTGGTAAGAGGCGCCTTCAACGTGAGACACCTCAATTCCTCAAACAAGCATGATTTTATGCTGACGACTGACGTCATGGGTGGCTGTAAAAGTGGCCTCGCGGCCTCATAAAATTTGACATGAACATTGAGAAATATACCAAGATTTGATCGAACGGCATCCATGTAAGTGTAGCTTCTCTTGCCGGTAACAGGATCACCAGAACGGTAACATTCAGCCAGAAGGGCAGAAGTGTAATATGTGACTAAAGAGAACAATATCATCACAACTGGGCCAGCTACCCATCCAAGTTGGGCCACGGCCCATGCTAAGGACAAAACTCCAGACCCAATCACAGCTGTTATTATGTGGGCACTAGCCGTCCACATAGTCCCTGAAACGCGCAAAACATGTACACATCAAACATTGCATTCGGTGCCAAAATTAATACACCATTATTATTTTCACTTGATATTCCTTTTTTGTGTAGCAAAAGTTGTGAACCCAGATTTGGTTAACAATTTCTATGAGACTTTATCAATTAAGTTAGTTACTACGTCGATTTACCAGTTAAGCTAGCTGACATTCTCACGGGAAAATTAAAAAAAATGGGGTAGGTAGAACCGTAGAAGAAAAACTTACCAGTTCTTTTGATGCGACCATCATCATCAAATAACTTGGATTCATGTTGAGGAGGAACATCAAGAGAGAGATTGAATACTTGGTTGTTATGAGAATGGTGATTTTGTTGTGGTTGCTTGTTGCTTCCCATGTTCTCCACCATCTTAAAACCAAACACAGCACTATTAATTGGGGTTTTCAGACAATTATTTCCTTTTTGGGCAGTGAAAAACAGGACAGTAGAGTAATTAAAACTGTGCACAATAACCAACCCCTTAATAATAAATGAAACAAAATTGAATTGGAGTGAGTTGTGTTTATTTTTCTCTCTCCTACTCTGTTAGATGGACTTGGGAGTCTGGGGATGAAATAAGGAAAGAAGAGGAGGTGAGGGTATATATAAAGGAATTGAGCAAGTGATTAAATGACACGTGACATTTATATATGGGACCTACATACGGTGGACGGAAGTGAGTGAAACAACGCGTATTGTCAACGCTCCGGGACCACCTCATCATCCCCATCCCCATGTTGTCGACGCAGAGTAGTGCCAAACATTGATAATATTGTGTCCGTTACATACTTGATACTTCCAAATCATTTTATTATTGTTTTTCCTAAGTCCATGTGAGGTACAAAATAAAAAAAAGAAATTAAATAACATCCAAATTAGTTTTTTTTTTTAAATTCCAATTTATTATGTTCTGGTGTGTTATTAATTTATTAATTAATTAATAGTTTGTTCTCCTCAACTTATTTCTATTCAAGCTTGATGTGGATAGAGCACTGGTGCTCCCCTCATTTGTTTCTAACAATAATATGGACTCAAGTCTTATTTCAACAAAATTGGAGGATGCTTTGCTAATTGCTATTATAAAAAACAATACTAAACAAAATTCATTAAACACACTCCCAATTTTGAGTATTCATGATGTTTAAGATTAATTAAATACATTATTTATACACTCTAATTTCGTTGGCTCATTTGCAAGCTCTACTCTTGCTCAATTGTATTGACAAGTACTTGAATCAAAGCTCAGCACACTTAAAGTTATATACTAATAGTAATAATAAGTCTCTTATAAGGACACCTCAATGTGAGATCTCCTCTATGTATAAGCAAGCAATGACGTCAGCATGACATAGTTGGCGATTTGGCACATAGAAAATTTTTTAGACTCCAAGACTCCAACTTGGAGTGGTGTGGCATCAGAGCCGGCCCAAGGGGGTGGCCAGAGGGGCGACCACCTAGGGCCCAGTCTGTAGAAGACCCAAACAACAATGCAAAATTAAGATAAATAAAAAAACTTGCAAATACTAAACATGAAAAAGGGTCTGGTTCCTTGGTTGAAAATGAGTTGTGTTGCTCCTTACCTACATTAGATTTTGAGATCAAATCTCTTTGGCCCCCATTTTTCTATAATTTAAAATAATTTTTCATTCTTCATATCCTCATTTCCTAATACGGGGCCCAAATTTTATTTTATTTTTTGCCAATAAAATAAGTTATTCATACTTAGGGACCATCATTTTTATCCCGCCTCAGGGCCTCAAAAACCTTAGAAACGACCCTGTGTGGCATGGTTTACTTTGATTTCCGCTGCTCTTCCATGTAACGCAGTTATGTGTCCTTATCAAAATGGCATATGATAAGACTAGTAGTAGGACTCTGTCTGTAGGAGTGGCTTAAATAGGAGCTTCATTGTGACTGCAGTTTGGGTGAGGATCGGATAACTATTTAGTGCCCAACTGCCAAATAAGTCCAGGCAACTAGGCAAAGGCCAACGCTTTTATGGGCCCCTTTTTCCCCAATCTATGATGAAGCAATGAACGACCTTCATTCACTACCTAGCTTTCGTAGTCAACGTTTGTTGCCTTTGTTGGTAATATGTTATATGATGTCTTTGTAAAGTATGGGACTCGATTTATGACATGATCATCTATATATTGATCGGTGAAGAAGCCAGAAGGAGGAACTCTAAAGCTATGTTGCATCATACGAGTACTAATCTAGTAATTTTTAATGATTTATCACAATACGGTTTGGTGTTTCTAAAATGTTGAAAAGATACCAATCAAAACAGAAAATAAACATTGTTACATGTTAGCATGTCATTCGACTTGAAGTGAAAATCCTAATGCAGTGTACAATATTCTATTTTTTATGTATGGTGTGAACTTTTCACAATTAAAGATCTTATAAGATCATAAATTTTCTTATTTAAATATATATTTTTCAGCACGTGTTTATCCTTTATTTTCAGTACGTAAAAGACCAAACTCACAAATAGCACCATTTTCAAATTACACACTCTTTGCAAAACGAGATGAAATTCTCTACAATAAACTCATTCAATACCTCAAAAAAAAAAAATCAAATTGGGCAAGTCAACGCAGAGTGTTCACCACAGTACCCACCAAAAATGTGTGCCTAGTAAATTAATGCATATGCATTCACATACATGCATGATATACATAGGAAGAATTACACAATTGTAACGTTACTACCAATGAGAAACAATAAAAACCAGCATATAATAAGAGGACCACTTACCTTCATTATTATCCTGGAACTTGCTGATCGATCTGTTCTTTCTCAGCTAATATTTATCTTTCTCCCCTTACAATTCCAGCACTTTGGCACTTATAATTTCTTGTAAGAGAAAACCTTAGTTTTTTCTCGTAGATCAATTACTAATAATGGTTGGATATAAATGAATATTGAGTGTTGCTTACATGAAATTTCTGGCACTTATATAGGGGAGTTGAGTAGAATAAAAGATACAAATATTACAATATCTCTGCTCTTTAAAGCAGCACCTTTCAGTGGAAAATTCCTACATGCATAGTTGTATACCATCCAATCCTTAAAACAGAATAAATTCTAATTGCATAATAATATCACTTTATAATTGAAACAATAACATATTATACTCCCCTATATACTATTTAGTAGTCCCAAATGACCAAAACACTGCACCAATATATGTCAAATATTCCCTTTATATTGTAGCAATATAATGTTACCCTTTTTGTTATATACTAAAATAATGGTAGACCAAAAATTAGAGGTTTTATGGGTTTGGCAAAGACGAACTTTCTCCATTTTTGCCTCATTGAGCGTGGCTAAGGGACACTTCCTAATGCACGACCTCGTATATTTTACGAATTAATTCGTGTAGGTTCTTCTAATAATAATAATGTTTGAACCCATGACTTGGTGTATAAGTTATGACTTTTTTACCAGTAAGTCAACCATCTTATTGGGTACCCAAAAGAAAAATATTTTATTGACCTAATGGTGACCAACCCACTTGAATATTGTGTTTATCTCTCTCCTACTACTCTAATTGCTACTTTTGAAAACACAACCGAGATATTGTAAAAATAGAGAAGACATATAGATACAATAAAGTTATGGGTTAACAACCGATTTATCATCACTGAGCAATAAAAAGAGTGCAAAGCAATACTATTGATAGCTGGACATTAGGCATCATATTCTCTCTCTTAGTTCCCAATGACTGCGGAAAAGAGAGGTTATCAAGCAAAGACAGTCTCTTTTAGTGGTGTTAATACAGTATCTTTGAAATTTTAATTGCATCCCCACCCCCAATTTGCACTGCATCTTTCTCTCTTTCCTTAAGTGGTTAGAGGTTGGTACGTACGTACTAGCTAGGAGCTATTTGCCTCCTGCCCCCTATTTGGTTGCCTCTAATTGGGGTCGATGGTTTTGTGGTGACAATTAAATTCATCATATATATATTGATTTGTAGATCAAACTTTGTTCAATTTAAAATAAAGGGGATATTATTTTGAACGTTTGAACGAAAAAACACGTTGGATGTTAAGAGTTCATAGATTCTTATATGCCAAAAAAATATGGTTGTAACGTTATTGTTTATATATGCATTTGTATACTGCAATGGAGGGGGAGGGGGAGGGGGAGGGAGAGATAGAAGCAGATCCCGATTCCCGAGGTCTAGAAAACAAAAAATTGATAGTTCACAATTATTGTATAGATTTTAGGGTTGTAACGGGTTGTTCATCGTCCGGTCCAGAATGAACTTTGGAACGAACTGAATCGACTCGGTTAAGACCGGTAATGTTTTTGGACTGGTTAAATCGGGTAGTCCGGTCCAGTTTAGGCCAATAGGGTGAATAACATGAATGGAATAAGACCGGTCCGCTTACATTTTTTAAAATCGGTCCAGTCCAAGACCGAATATGACCGGTTCAAGACTGATCGTGAGTGGTCAGGTGAACAACTCTACTTGCATTGTAAAAAGTTGTGTGAATGCAATAAAACTATGTCCTCAAATAATTAAAATATGACTAAAAAAGAATTTTGGAAAAAGAATAACATGCCATAAGAATTAACTGTAGTTCATTTTCTTTTATCAAATATAATGAAATTATCAATGCTACTGGGCTCTCAATATATAATATCATGTTTAGTGGGACGGCAAATATAGATTATGACAATATTTTATTAGGATGGAAGGAGTAACATATGTTTGGGCCCAATTCTTATTATTGCCTAAACTTCGGATTCAGCAACTATGTGAACCTAATAAGATTATACGTTATAGAAAGGAAATGGTGACACTTTGGTTAAAAGAATGAAAAACAAAAATGATACTCCAGTACCGTCGAGCGAAGGACAACCTTTGATGAATTTAGTAAGGCCCAAACGAGGGCCAGCACGGCAGTACTTCCTGAAGTATACAAATACAACTTGATAGGATAAAATACTATAGTACGGCGAGGCCTCAACTTGACAAAAGAGAGATCGAGAAGCCTTTTTATTGAGGTTGATATACCAATATATATATACCATATACTTATACCATTTTTTTTTTGTCATAAATTGTACTCCTTCCGTTTCACCAAGATGTTTACACTTCACAAACTTTGACCATGAATTGGTGAAAAAATACAGAGATTTATAATGTAAAAATGTTATTGTTAGATTCATTTTGAAGAATACTTTTGAAAAGTTATAATTTTATACTTTATATATACATGTAATTATAATTATATATGGTCAAAGTGGTGTATTGGAGATCGCGAAAAAACAAATGTAAACATCTTCATAAAACAGAGGGAGTACTTTATGTCTTTCCTCAGGTAAGTTAGCCATCTTCTAGACTTCTATATGTTTATCCAAATTCCAAATAAGGTTTTTATTTATCAAGTGTTACATAAACAATTCGGAGGACTCTCACTGCAATGATGCTTCAGGAGGTTGCAAATGAATATAATATATAAGTATAAAACTCTCTCCACCCGAAAATAATGGTAGCTATAAATATTATCATACACTTGAGTATACGCACCAAAACCATACATACACTTGAGTATTGTTCTAAGTATTAAATTAGTAACCAATAAATGTGGCGGTCTAGTGGTTCCAATGCAAACTTACTCCCAAGTGGTTTGGTAAGGCAAGGTTATGAGTTCGAATCCTCAATATTCTCCAATGCCTTGTGTTTGTTGACTTTTATGAACTAGTCCGATATGTTCGCTGTTGAACACGAGAATCCGAACATGACATAGCGGACGGGAGGCGTCTCGATCGCCACAAACACTTGCACCCTCTTTTATAATGAGCAAAAAAAAGTACCGAGTATTAAATTATAATTAGCGGAGTATCTACTGCACCAAAATAAAATTAGTAGCGGAGTATGAACATAACAAATTTTAAGTTTGAAATGTCGTCAGTTGTTATCACGTAATGCTGTTCGGAGTACTATACAATTAGTAATGCTGTAATGCTATTGCCTTCCAAATACTACTTTCCTTCACAGTAAAAAGACGTACTAAAAGTCTAAAACTATATCTCTTAGAATGTTATGCGGTTATGCCAAAGCAAACCTTTACAGAAATCTCTAACAATAATCTACCAAATATCTATTGGCAATCACAATTCACATGAATGTAAGGTGTGACTACTATTCGAAAGGAACCACGGCAGAGCCAAGTAGCCAACCCTCATCTCTTCCTGGTGACAGAGATGCCCACGAACCTGTTTTGTACTTTTGTTCAGTGCACCTATACAAGCTAAGGCGCAATCGTCCTCGATCTATCGTGGACTCGTATACTAGTATATTAGCATATTTCCTAAAGAAAGTTGACAGCGACCGACAATCAATTATTGTACTTAAGTTTTACTATCCAAACCGATTTCAAGATTCCGCGTCAAAAAAAAAGTCTCTATTTAAAAAAGTTATTAGATAATCCCGAACCATTCATCCACCTTTTTACAAACTATATATTTTCTTCTCTAACGAAAATGTACTAATAAGTACGGAGTAGTAAAATAATATACTCCGGATTCTAATTTAATTTTATTTTTTGGTGCTAGAGAAGGGCTCACTAAACCGAGATAAAAACAACAACAAACAATTACAAACGAAACACAACTTGTTCTAGTAGTCACATTATGGGAAATTTATTTTTACAACTAGTTTGTATTACTTAATTGGCAAGTATTTGGTAATGTCCTTGTTAGATAAGAATATAAGATGCGTTACATAATGAGTGATATTCGGCTATAATATGCCCTCTTTATAATTGATAGAGGAAGATAGCAGAGAGAACGAGATAGAGCTCAACCAGATCAACCCCATATCTGTCCTACTCAAAAAGGTGCTCAGCTGACATTTTTGGACATTTGGGATGAATGATCAGTTTCAGATAATTTAAACAATACGGAAAAAATAAAAAACATAAAACAGCAAATTAAATTAAAGCAATTTCATACATAACAAATGTGGTTGTTTATTAGTTTATCCCGTGGGGATAGATGCACGGACCGCACACTTATCGGTTTAGGTTCACCACATGCATTTTTCGTGGTTTAATCATGATTTCAAGAGTTTGAACCTCTCTACTCTTTCTCTCCTTTCTCTTCCTTTCTCTCTCATTCCTCACCACTCTCTCTCCTTCCCCCTCCCCCACTTGCACACTTAATATATGCCACCCTCATGATGAGATTAGACAAGAATTTGTACTTATTCACCTCCATTTTCTCCTCTCCGTAAGTTTGTTACGAGGCCGAAACCGAGACCAAGATATGGCCAGAAAGTGAAACACTAAGGGGGTTTTTTAGAGCCTACCCCATCATTTTATTTCAGTGAAGTTCAATTTAGTTCTGATCCGTACAGTTCAAGAGTGATTTCATGTCGGTTCAATTCAGTGATGTTCTGAACAGTTCAGTGGTGTTCAATTCGTTAACATAGTTTTTTTGTCTCACGTACATATTATCAAGGTCCATGGTGAGCATTTTCAGTATTGAAGACTGATGAAAATTAACTGTTGCATTTTGGAAAACATCTGAGGAAAAAGGGTATAGTAGGATATAGGCCTTGTTTGGTTGCTGGCTTTTTAGCCAGCTTGTTGGACAATCTGGATTGTTTGACCAATTGACCATCCAACCACCTAAATTTTGGTGTTTGGTTACCAGCTTTTTCATTGGCTTTTTGGACCCAACAATCTGAGTTATAAAAAGTTGGGTAGGGGTAGCTTTTGGGGTTAGCTTGTTGGATTATTATGTAAATGACAATCTTAACCCAATACTTAAATAATAATAATAATTATTATTATTATTATTATTATTACTTAGAAACTAATGATAATTTAAATAATATAATTAATCAAATATAAATGATTAATTTACATAATAGATATTACTAAAATTTATAAATATTATTATTAATTTCATAAATATTGTTAATATATTAATAATAATTATTATCAATTGTTTTTATTATTAACAATAGAAAGTTATCTCTATGTCCATAGTGGTAATTTTACATCTAATCAGCTATCAATAATCAGCTCGCTTTACCAAACATCTTTTTACAATCAAATAGTCAAACCAGCTAGCACAACAAGTTGACAACAATCAACTGACCAAACCAGCTACCAGCTACCATCTATCAGCTGCGTGCCAAACAAGACCATAGTAGTATACCTCATCCAGACATTTGTTTTGTTCATATATTGCAATTTACAAGCCTCCATATGCAAATTGCATATTTTGACTACGATCTAGAAGGAAACTTTTAGAAGTAAAGTAAGCCATATGCACCATTTCCAGCTTTATTTATAACGCGCGAATATCTTTGTCCTTGGCATTTTTGAAGGACATTCGAATTGAGTAAAACATTAAAAGCGACAATAGTTAAGTACCTTTTTTACGTTTTCTTTTCCGCTACGTACAAGAAAGCAGTAGTAGAACAGTTTCCTTTAATCAACGAATCTCGTTACAAAATAGGAAGTCTGAAAAAATTATAAAAAAAGGAAATGATATCTAAGACGACTACTCATTCTTTTAACTTCGTCGTCGTCATTGGCTCATCGTTGTGTGGATTCCGTTCTGTTTCGTTTCGTTCTATCTTCATGTTTCGTTGATCTATTTTAATCGGTTCCAATATGTTCCATGAGTTCTTGTTCCTTTCTTTTTTGCTTTACATTCATTACATGTTGCTTTACAATTAGTATTTTGTTCTTTTGGATTCCCGGCCTATTAACTTGATATGAACCCGAACTGAAGTTACTGATTGAGAGAAACCCAAACCCAACCTGCTCTTGACTCGAACTCAACCTGATTCTATTTTTTCATAAAAAGACATTATCTATTATTTCACATCATTTTTGATAATTTTTATCACTGATCCGAAATCAACCCGATATATAACCTGAACCCGACCTGTTAACCCGAATTGTCAGGCCTAATTCCATGCAATCAAGTATACCACCAGGCTATTTTAAATCAGAACAACAAAATGACAACATATATGAATATGAAGTTCCCATTGAACCTCAAGTATTAAGTCCTCGTATTTTTTTTTATGCAATAATCGTCCCAAATACGAATGGATGGAGGAGTATGGAGGAGTATGGAGGAGTGATAAATCCCAGCCAACACAACAATAACATGAAACATAAGGAATTAATGACGCATCTATGTTTTCAGTGATATATAAATCCTCCGACCCAAGGTGCCAATCTGCATTACGTGGATTGTATTATATGGAATATATGATCGATTGGAATTATATAATCTACCTCTTAATAATTCCAACAAACTATAGCGACTATTGAGACAAAGCAAAGGACACAAAAATGTTATTGTTCTCGATCTACTTTGTGTCTTAACTCAAACCTCGTGATCGAACATTGTTTGACTGTGACTAAAAGTGCATTTGCGTACGTCCATTTTAAAACCTAACTAACAACAAAAATTCCTATAATAATTAATTTGATTAATGAGCTTAATTAGTCAATTTCAATACTTTTTGGCATATAATGATCATTCAACACCTACTACGTAATTAGAGGGACATGCATGCGTCGTCCATACGCCGCATCCCTCGAGATTATTAATTACACAAAAATAATCATTTAATATTATTAGTAAGTTTGTAGTCTCTGTTATGACAAGTTTATATGACTTGTTGTTTCGACAATAGGGCTAAAATATGTTGGGGTCTTAGGAAATCATCGGAATGGGAAATTTAATGTTTTGACATTATCGGGATAGTGTAACAATTCTATAATCCAAAATACTTTTGAAACAACTCAATTCAATCAAAGACATGATCGACTAAAGGTGTGTCCTTTAAAGTTGAAAACTTTCAATTGAAGTGAATTTAACTAAGGGTGCGTTTGTTAGAGCTTATATGGTTAGTTTAGTTTAGTTCAAGTGTCAATTTACTGATTTTAAATTCGGTTAAATGCGGTTCGATAAGATCAGTGGTGCTGAGTTCAGAAACATAGTTTTTGTCTCACATACCAAGTTGTGTCCAGTTCAGTGATGTTGAATTCAGTTCAGTTCAGCTCAGTTCAGTTCTCGTAAGTTTAGCTCTAACAAACGCACCCTAAACTGAATTCAATATCACTAAACTAAAATAAACATTATTGCACTGAACTGAACACCACAAAATTAAACTAAACACCATTAAACTAAAAATGAAAATTACTAAATTGAACTGAAATGAAATGACCGGATAACCCATGAAGAACATATTTACCCTAAGACAATAGTTTATTTGAGGTTGTTCTAACATATAATCCTTTCACATTTGACATAAACAACCAAAAATCTGCTCACATCGAGAAAATTTGGTAAGCTCCTTAAGCAATCACCCAACTTATTGCAATTTGCAAATGCATCACCAATAATTTAAAAGATTCCAATGAGGATCAATTATTTTGGTACGTTGACATATATTATAATATTGACATGTTGATTTTCTTCTTGCCGGGTGGAATCTAGCCAGAGGGGGGAATTATATGTCTTGGACAGATGAGTGATTTAACATAGATATTGATTTTCAAGACACGAGGTTTTTGGCAGCTAATTGAGTTGAATTGAGATCGATATATAATATAGGTCAAACTTTCTTATGTCATACAAGGACTGTCTTGTTTACATTATTGCTTGTGTATATAATGATGGGTTGGACTTCAAAAATTGAGATATTTCTACTGCTTGTAATATCAATAATGTTTTTTTAACTTTTTGTGAATTCATGTTTTTTTATTGTTTTTCATGGAAACACGACTGCTGAACCAAAATTTAATTGATAAATTTAACGAACAAACTACTACCTTCGTTCTATTTTTCTTTCCATTTGAGTTTTTGAGATCAAAATATACAAACTTTGACCATTAATTTAAGAAAAAATATAAAATTTTGCAAAGTAAAAGTACGACTAATAGATTCAACTTTAATTATATTGTCAAAATATCACATTTTTATAAATTTTATTGTTGTAGAATTATAGTTATTCATAGTCAAAGTGTCATCTTAGAGATCGCAAAAAGTTAATTAAAAAGAATAATTAGGAACGGAGGAAGAACATTATTATTTGTAAGAAGTTTGTGAGTAGGTCCCTTAAATTAGTAGCATACTCTTCTAGCTACTATACTCTCATAAATGTGACATCATGTGGTAATTGATTGTTTGAGCAAATAAACTTTTGTATGTTTTCTTAGACTTGTGAGGCACAAATGATAAAAAAAAAAAAAAAGGAAAAAAGAAAAGAAGGTACGTTAGTCTATCATTCAACAATTTCTTATAGGATATATTGGATAATAGACTCTATTTTTGGTTTTTTGAAGGCCATGAGAATACACGTTCAATTGTTCAAGTAATTAAATATCAAATGATTATTGGGTAAATGGTTACTATTAAAAAACACGATTACTAATCGATCACTCTTTCGTGGAAAAAAAAAGACGAATTAACCTTAATTGTTTTTGTTTCCCAAAGAGCCGTGTTCAAATGCACAAGATGGTTAATGATGGTCTAAAAAACTTGATAGTATAATTTAGAAGTAGACTAATAATCAATTATCGAAGATTCCAAGAGGTTGTTTAATTTATTTGAGGGTCTGGTACAAAGTGTGATCGATTTGAGGAGATGGAATATGTTACTTAATAAACTGCTTGGGGAGATGCTGGGATCATTTGGTGTTGGGAAAAACTACGGTATTTACTCACAATCACAACAACAGATAATCGAAAAAATAAAGTGCAAGAACTCAAAAATAACACAAATAATTTTACGTGGAAAACTCCTTTCAATTAGGGAAAAAACCACGGTGCGGATCTCCACGCACTAAAATATAATCCACTATGATAATCAAGAGTATAAAGGTAACAATCACAAGATCAAACAACAAGTAGACAATCTATCTTTGGTACTAGTACAAATTGACAATCCCTAACTCAATTTAGTACTCCCATAAACCCAAAGATACACCCACAAATACATGTCGATGACCGATCCAAGTACTCTGATTATCTTCATCCAAACAAGCCGAATCAACCGTGAACGGAAACAAACCTCTTTGGATTATTTCTCTCACTCTCTGTTTGTCTCTCTCTCACTGGCTCTATTCTCTATTCTCTGAAGCCTTTTTGTTTCCCCATCTTTTAGCTTCTGGTGGAAGCCTCTCACGTGTCCTTGTGGACTCAGTGACTAATAGCCAATTAGGCCCAATCATTGCAAAGTCACGCAGCTTTCTTTTCCTTTTTATTTTTTTTTTCTGTTTTTGTTTTTCTTTTCTTTTTGTTCTATTTTATTTTCTATACAAACTTAAATAAAATAAAACACAACTTATTAATAGTATTTGGTATTTGGGGCATTATCTCAACAAATCCTCTCTCGATCCAAATCACCAAATACCTCCACCTTGTCCGAGAAACGGACCTTCTTCTTGGCCTTGCTCCTCCGTACGCAATGACCCTCAACATAGCACAAGTTATTCTCCGCCTTCCTTCCTTGTACAATCAAAGTAGCACCACGATATACTTTGCACCACCTTCCCGTACCAATGTATCTACACCCTTGCGATGTTAACTCACCCAACGAAATCACATTAACACGAGCATAGGGTACATACCTCACATTTTGGAAGGTTCTAGTCACACCACCATGGAGCTTAATTCGGATGCTTCCCATCCCTTTGACCTTCATCTTGCCACTCCCCATGTTGATGTCACCATACTCACCATCTTGGCACAAAGTATCAAACATACTTTGGTCTCTACAAATGTGAACCGAAGCGCCGGAGTCCAACAGCCAACTCTCTTGGCTTTCCTTTCCCTCATTGTTACTAGCCAAGAACAACTCCTTATTACCATCACAAGACATAGCCACATTAGAGGAACCGCTATCATCATCAATTTTGGTCTTACCCATCTTCTCTTGCAGCTGCTTGAAACTCTTCAAATCATCTCTCATCTTTGGGCAAAGACTCTGAATATGACCCTTCTCACCACAATAGTAACACTCCATGTTACTAAAGTCTCTCGCGCGCTACTTCGACCTACTTCTCGGGCCACCACCTCTTCTCTCATGATTCCTCCCTCTTTCGGACACCTCCGCAACTAGTACACGATCTCCTCCATCACCTGAAGAGATAACATCAACCTGCAACATCATCCGATCATTCTCTCTCAACACTGTCATTGCTTCATCTAGCGTAATCTCTGTCCTCCCTACAAGTAATGTCTGCACAATTGGCCTGTAGGACTTAGGTAGTGAAGCCAACAATAACAATGCCTCCTCTTGATCAGAGATCTTCTCATCTGCATTTCTCAATTGACATACTAGCTGGTTAAAACTGTTAATGTGGTCCTGCAACGCTGTACCTTGCTCCATCTTTAGCTGGTACAACTCATATCTCAAACAAAGCTTGTTAGTCAGTGACTTTGATGCATATACACTCTGGAGCTTATCCAACAACTTCTTTGGATCTGTCTCAGTCAAGTGATTATACTTAATCTCCGGAGCCATGGCTAATCTAATAGTACTGACAGCTTTCTTCTTCTTCGATGTCCATTGGGCATCGGTCACACCAGTAGGCTTTACCTCATCTAAGTTTTGTTGAACCAACAAATCCTCAACAGTACTTTTCCACACAGTAAAATTAATTTCACCATCAAACAAAGGAATCTCAAATTTGGGCACACTACCAGACATCTTACTTGCACAAAATAATTCCTCCCTTCAACAAATACAGTAATTTTTCCACTACACGGATCTTACAACCAAAGCTCTGATACCACTTGTTGGGGAAAACTACGGTATTTACCCACAATCACAACAACAGATAATCGGAAAAATAAAGTGCAAGAACCCAAAAACAACACAAATAATTTTACGTGGAAAACCCCTCTCAATTAGGGGAAAAACCACGGTGCGGATATCCAGGCACTAAATTATAATCCACTATGATAATCAGTACAAAGGTGACAATCACAAGATCAAACAACAAGTAGACAATCTATCTTTGGTACTAATACAAATTGACAAACCCTAGCTCAATTTAGTACTTCCACAAACCCAAAGATACACCCACAAATACCTGTCGATGACCGATCCAAGTACTCTGATTATCTTCACCCGAACAAGCCGAATCAACCGTAAACGGAAACAAACCTTTTAATTTCTCTCCCTCTCTGTTTGTCTCTCTCTCACTGGCTCTATTCTCTTGTTTTCGGTTGTCTTCTTTTGACACTGAAGAAAACCAAAAGGCCGAAGCCTTTTTGTTTCCCCATCTTTTAGCTTCTGGTGGAAGCCTCTCACATGTCCTTGTGGACTCAGTGACTAATAGCCAATTAGGCCCAATCATTGCAAAGTCACGTAGCTTTCTTTTCCTTCTTTTTTTTTTTTCTTTTTCTTTTTCTTTTCTTTTTGTTCTATTTTATTTTCTATACAAACTTAAATAAAATAAAATACAATTTAATAATAGTATTTGGTATTTGGGGCGTTACATCAATATTTGGAGAGGGGAAGCTAAGGCAAGCCGATATTGTTTGGCCTACAGATCGTCAATAAATACGATGATGTTCAGCACATCATTGTGCAAACAAATTGTGTTCGTCTTTTTTGTACTTTGATGTTCTTATAGATTCTAACGAATTTGAACATTGTTTATGCTTACGTAGTGAAGTTAAACTGGAGTTATGTTTGTAGGGATGACAATCTAGACAGCTCATGAGCTCGCACATGTTATTATATGAGTGTTAGGCATTAGTCATTCTTTGAAGTCTGTTTTTTAGCACTATTTTGGTTGTTATCGATTAGATGAATGAAAGTTACTGTCATCTTACCACGTCGAGAGAAAATAAGAAATATTTCCCCAAAAACAGTTAAAATAATCACCGGACGTATGGTTAATTGCTCCCCGGTTCCCCCTCTTGCCCCCAAAAGATAAGATTTTTCTAGTTATAACTACGAGTAGAAACAAATTGAGTATATTAATCAATTAATTATGTCACCTCACGGCTAATACGCGTTACGCAAGAGTATTAAAATTTCATGAAATCTCCCACTAACAGTTTCCATTGGCTATTTTCTTCCACCTTTACAATAGAAAGTGCAGTACCACTATTTAATTTAAGAGATCATACTTTGTTGACTACTATTATGAGATATTCCAAGAAGTCATTTTCAGTTCAGACTTCCAGGAACTTTTTGGATGGGTTAAATTAAACCAAGGCCATAATCATATCAACGGTAGCCCGTCACAATAGATTTGACGAACTGATGAGAAAAAGTGGTCAACCATTGCGGATTTGCGGGGCCCAAACACAATGACCCACCCATCGCGTGTGGATACGCCGGTCCACCATGTTCGCCTCTTTCTCTCTCTTCCCTTTTTAGTTCTTTCTTTTACTTCCCTTCCCTTAAAGTGGACTTATGTCGTCCGTCGCCTTTGACTCACTGGACTACTATTTTGAGTATTTTCTATCCTGTTTGATTGAACCGTTTGACTTGGCTATTTGCACTCCTTAACGGCAAGTGCCCAGTCTCATTTAACGTTTGTAAGTATTGTAACTCTATTTTTATTTTTTTTAGTCATTATATGAAGCTCAAAGTCAATATAAAAACATGCTATGTTTGGCAAAAATAGTTGTAGCTTTAACTGTCAAATGTAAATTAAATAAAGAATTGGGTAAAAAATAGCTTAAAAGTACTACAAAATACTAATAAACTAGTTGTAGCTGTAGATGCAGGTGAAAGCTTGCAAAGATAGCTTTTCACAAAATTAGTTGTAGTCATAGTTGCATAGTGAAAATCTAATGACAAACTGTTTGGTAGCAGAGAGTAAAAACTACTAGCTTCAAGCTGTAGCTTTTACTAAAAAGCTAGCTGTTCGTGCCAAACATAGCCCAGTAAGCGATACAGATATATTTTTTCCCTTATATGTACCATTTCATGTCCCAACTACATCTTGGCCGTCTGTAGTTTTGTCATGCATCCCATTTTAATGATTAATAAATTTTAAAATCTTACGTGTCGAATGTGTAAAGGAGTAGGAACTGGGCAGGAGATGAAATATAAAATAGGACAAAAAATCCTTACCTGGTCCGTAAGGATTTTCCTTTAAATGAAAAAGAACATGCCGTAATACACAATATTGGAAAACATAGAATTTTACTTAAAATCACAAGAGTAATAATTTACTTGAGGCTCTTTAAAAGCTAATATATACAAGAACTGGAGTTAATCATTATGATAATAGTAAGATTGGTTGAACCTTGAAAGTAATCCCATTTATCAAGCAAGTTGTGTAATTAAACTTGGAGTGCATTTTTGTTGCCTAAGAAAACTAATTTAAAATGAAGTGTTTTGTAGTAGTATATTACGTCTTTCAGAAACATATTTGTTTAGGTCATTATAGTCTAAATGGATAAATATTTTCAGAAACATAGTAGAGTACTACTATTTGTTTAGGTAACTCATTATTACCTCAAAAAAAAAAAAAAAAAGAAAAAAAAAGTAACTCATTATGGCCGTTCTTACAACAACATTAACACAAAAACCTGGGCTTGGCTATACTAGCCACAAGCCCAACAAAGGCGGACAAAAAGTAACCTGGACTGGGCTTAGGCTTTAGTTGATGGATGCATACTTTTGTACTCTGACCAGCTATGTCCAGTGATTTAAAGCCAGCCAACGTAATGTTTGGGCTGATGGGGGAAACCTGGAAAGTAGCTTTGGATTCGGTTTTTGTCATTTTGGGCTACATAACCAAGTCCACCAATATACTCGTTTATGGGATTAATTTTTGGGCCTTTGGCAAACTCACAAAGTAAGGAAATCGTTTCTCAAGAATTAATAGAGAATTTCCTCTGTTTCATGAGAATTTCCTCACTGAGGAACCGAGGGAGTGTTACGTGATGCTATTGCCAATTCAAGTTGTTTTTCATCATTTTTTATTTATTTATTTTTATCACCATTTTTATCGTTGTATATACTTAATTATCAACTAATCATGATTCGATGACTTCATCACATTTATACAAACAGTCACTAAATCAGCTGATCAAAGCAACTCATAAAATTACGCAACAATTACCGGTCATTGGACAACATGAGCAACCTAAGTCAGTCTTAACGTTGAGGATGAAATAAAAGATACTTCTTAGAGAAGAAAGAGGTGAACAGATTCAAGTACATGAAGATGCACTGGGGTATATTTTTGGAATGTTATTGGCCTTTTTGGGCACAATTTTGTAAATGCTTTGTGGTAAAAAAATTTACACCTTTTTGTTACAAAGATAAAATTTGATTTTATCTTCTTTGCAACTGCGGGCCAATGTACAAATTGAGCTGAATTAAATTGGCAAAATTAAATTGAATTGAAAACTACGTTTTGTTGATGAAAAGAAAATGATCATAAATTGGCAAAGTTAAATTGAATTGAAAACTAAGTGTTCTTGATGAAAAGAAAATGATCATAAATTGGCAAAGTTAAATTGAATTGAAAACTATGTTTTGTTGATGAAAAGAAAATGATCATAAATTTTAACGTGTATAGTTATTCTCCACTTATCTCATATCCATTATGTGATAACCAAGTCGAGCCGAGTATCACTTTTAGTGCTCGAATCAATGTGCTAGTGCTTGACTTATTCAATGAATAATGATCAAACTGATGCTCGTATCAAGCGAGTTTTGACTGAGTATATTAATAACCGGTTCGCGAGTACACTAACTTATTAGAAACCAGAACACAAAATATTAGTAACGAATTGAGTAGTATATTAGATAAATATCAAATTTGACTCATTTGTTATTGGTCGAATTTTGACCAAATACATTCACGAGTAGCTCACGAATACAACTTCTAATATCCGAAAAATCTTTGATCAAAGGGAGACAAATACTTGTGAACTGATTATTTCCACTTACATGGCACAATCATTTATTGTTTATTTATTTTTGATTACGAATGACACTCATTTATCATCATTGGATCAAAGATTTTTAGAACGAGTGGATAATAATTGATCTTACATGAAACAGTTAACGTCATTTCTCACCCCACATTGATCGATCCAAATCTAATCCAGGATAAATTTGATGCACCAATTTAAAAATAAATTCATAGAATTTAATCTCCAGAAATCATCAATTCATCCCCAGCACTTCAGATAAGCTCAGCTTTTCAGATAACAATGAAAAAAATTTCTCTTCTTTTTCTTGTTCCTTTTCATCACCTCAATTTCCAGCTCTTCATCATCTTTTCAAAAAACTTCCATAATCTTTGCAACTCTTGGTAGATCAAATTACAATTTCGACATCTACACTTTACCAATCAGTCAAACTAATTCACCATCCAATTCCCAAAACGACGAGCTCAAACTCACTGATGGCATTTCCGTCAACTTCAATGGCCATTTCCCCAACCTCAATTCATCATCAACCTCCTCCATATTCTCTCTCCTCCCCAAAACCCAACCCAATTCCCCACCACCACTTCATCTCATCTACGTCACTGAAAGAAACGGCACCTCAAGCATCCAACTCGATGTAATCCAATCTCATACCAACTCACTGAGTCATCAACTCGGTGGTGCAAGATCAGCACTTGAACTCGAGCTCGAACTCAACCTCCCCAACCGAGTTCAACTCACCTTGTTAAAGGGAACGAGTTCGTTCAAGGATCGTCCGAGTTTAGTGGGTGAGAATCTGATTTACGTGTCAACTCAGCTTAATTCGGGCGTGGCTCGGACGAGTTGGGTCGCCGTGTACTCGACCCATATCAAAACTGGGTCAACTCGGAGGCTGACACCAATAGGGGTGGCAGATTTCAGCCCGGCCGTGTCACCGTCAGGGGTTTACACAGCCGTGGCTTCATATGGAGAGGAGAGATAATGGGGTGGTGAGATTGAGGAACTCGGTACGGATATTTATGTGTTTTTGACTCGGGACGGGTCAGACCGAGTTAAGATTGTTGAGCATGGTGGGTGGCCTTGTTGGGTTGATGATTATACTATTTATTTTCATAGAAGAAATGAGGGTGATGGGTGGTGGAGTGTTTATAGAGCGAGTCTTCCACGAGTTGGCCGAGTTAGCACCGAGTCCGTTGTAGTTGAACGAGTCACCCCACTGGGTTTGCACGCGTTCACACCGGGTTGTTCGCCCCGGTAATAAAGAGTTTATTGTTATGGCTACTAGGAGATCCGATTCGGATTATAGGCATATTGAGGTGTTTGATGTTGTGAATAATGAGTTCAAGGAAGTGACCCGACCCGTTTCGCCTAATGTCCATCATTATAACCCGTTTATCTCGTCCGATTCAAGTAGGGTCGGGTACCATAAGTGTAGAGATAGTGGTGGCAATGTAGGGGAAAAGAAAGTTGAACATTTCCTCCTTGAGAATCTTAAAAACCCGGAATCAGATATCACTACGTTTCGGATTGATGGGGCGTTCCCGTCTTTCACGCCCACGGGTGATCGGATCGCTTATATGGACTTACATGGGACTGGGGGTGTCTATATTGTGAAGCCGGATGGGTCGAACCGACGTTGGGTTTATAAAGGAACGGCCTTTGCAACTGCTTGGGATCCGGTTCGGAAGGGTGTGGTTTACACTAGTGCTGGACCAACTTTTGCAACTGAGAGGACCAAGGTTGATGTAATCTCTATTAACGTGGATTAAGTTACAAAAAATTGACCAATGGAGGTGAAAATAATGCATTCCCATCACCTTCTCCGGATGGGAAATGGGTTGTGTTCAGGTCAGGTTGTTCAGGTCACAAGAACCTTTATATTATGGACGCTATGGAAGGTGAAACGGGCGGGTTAGAACAACTAACAGAAGGTCCGTGGACCGATACTATGGCGAATTGGTCACCTAATGGGGAATGGATTGCGTTTGCTTCGGATAGGGAGGACCCGGGTAGTGGGAGCTTTGAGCTGTTCATGATTCACCCGAACGGGACGGGGCTCCACAAGGTGATCCAGAGTGGATCAGGTGGGCGGGCCAATCACCCGTGGTTCAGCCCAGATGGTAAGAGCATAGCGTTTGCTTCAGACTATGCAGCTGTGTCAACTGAGCCCATCTCAAACCCACACCACTACCAGCCTTGTGGTGACATCTTCATTGCGAAAATAGATGGGTCTGAGATCCGGAGGTTGACCCATAACTCGTACGAGGATGGGACTCCGACTTGGGGGCCGAGGTACTTGAGCCCGGTTAATGTTGCCCGGCCTCTTGAGGGGCCAGGTTGCGTGTTTGATGACTGTCACTTTCTCAACATAGAGCCCAGGCTGGGTATATCCAATGCCTCAGTTAGAGGTCAATGCTGGAAAGCTGAGATTAGCAACTTTTGATATACAAATTTTTGCTGTGTATCTATGTAGTTAATGTATAAGATTAATAAGAAGTGCTTGTATCCTTGTACACTAGTATTTGCCGGTCTGGAAATGGAAATTTTATAGAAGATTATATCTCGCATACTACTAGGAACAAGAACAGCTAACCATTTTCACAGAACCAGCAAACCGAAAGCCGCACACTTAATCAGTGGGAGGATGCCTGGTTAAGAAGTGAGATTTTTATACAGAAGGCAGGCAAGAAGCCAGCCTTGATTGCGAGTACAGAATCGTTGCTAGAAGCACCAATTGTGAAAAGCAAGAGATGAAAGAATACACAAGATAGGGAAAAACAACTCCTAGAACTAGGACTAGAACTAGTAAGCCTGCAAGAAAAATTTCTTCGCTAACTGCTCGTGTTGTGGAAGTATTCCGGAGGTATCGAGGGAGGGCAGTACTTCTTCGCCACAAACTTGTACTGATAAATGAAAGAAAATGCAAAGGGGTCAGTCTGAAATGTAACAAAGCTACAAACAAATTTAGCAAGCAACGTGACACAAGTTAGGGGGATTAATCATTTAAGATATTCCGCAACTCACTAGCTTAAGTCCTTAATAGGGGACTCAATCAGATAATTTCAATAGCACTTCATCAGTGTACCAAATTCAATTGAGACACTTATCTACCATGACATACTTACTAACAAATAAATGCCAAAGAAACAAAAAACAATGACCTAAAAACTCCCACAATTTGATGATATGAACAGATAAAATCACGCAGAGATGGAGAGAACCGGGAGTCTGCTAGTTTTACCTTGTGCTGACTGTACTTTTCTCTAATTGCTGGCAAACTAGATCCCTGGCTATTCAAGCAAAGCTCATGAAGTGCTATTACACAGCCGTGTAAATCAGAAGGCTCGTAAAGTGTGTAATGCCGCAAGGTAGAGTTCTGTAGAATTACCAACAAAAAAACAGGTCTCATTATGCTAACATTCTATGTGACCACCAGCCAGAATGAATCCATGACCAAACAAAATTCCATCTATACGTACCCAAGGTCGTTGAGAAGGACAAAGTATATATTTGGCCAAGAAAACTGCAGAAGCAGCAGTAAGCGATGGAGCATATTGAAGCATGTTGTACTCCAAGAGAGATAATTCTGCTATGTAGTTGGCCAAGCACTCGAACTGCATTGATGGAACCTGCAGAAGTAGTTCTTCAGGAGTCAGCTAAAGAAGGATAGTGATGAAAATTAAGTGACAAGTGACCAGCTAAACAATCATGTGCACACACCTCAGTCACCACTTGCGCAGCACGGATGAATCGCCTAATTTCAAGCAACAAATAAGTTAGAAAACAAAAGCTTTGCATAGACAGAACTAAAAGCAAGAAGATTTAATAATTTTAATACATAAGATTTATATGATCAACAAAGACAAGTCCTCGTCTACCTTAAGAAACACTTTGTTGTTGGGGCAGTCATTTCAAACTTCAGGAAATTCAGAACAGTAGACTCCATTTCCAGAACCTTTAAAACGAGGAGTTTGTTTATTAGCCATGCAAGTTCTTAATTCTGATGAAGCAAGTGGAAAAAGAATTCAAAGTGGAAAAAGAATGCCAAGTCCAAACCTCATCCTTGAAGTACGTGTTATCGGTAATATAACAGAACTCCTCAACCTGAGGTGCACATATCTCTTCATATTTTCTGGAAAAGGCCATCATAATCTCTACGTTAGCAATTTATTTTTGGGGAAACATGCAGAAGGGAAGACAGAATGAAAAGACTGAAAATACAATTATCTTACGAGGCAATCATCATGCACGCAACACCTAGCAATTGAAGACGTTGCCTATTCATTGCATTGCCAGAGAGATATCTGTCTATGTAGTTCACAGTCAAGTATAATGTATCAGGAACGAGCCTGTACTCCTCCGCAACCTGCATTAATTATAAGAAAAAGTATATGTCAGTTTACAAACACTTACACCCTGAGTTTAGTTTTAATGGGATTTTGGTATCAAAAGTTCAAAGAAAAAAATTGAAAAAAGGAAACACAGATTGGGAATGGAAATCATTGGAGCAGAACAACTACCTCTACAAGCCAGTCAATTAGTATAGAGCGCATGCTGGAGTTTATGTCTTTCTGAATCTTCTCCATGAAGTCCATCGCAGGTCTTTTCTTGGTCTGCAGGGAAAACAGGTACATGATAAGAGAAATCATTTATTCAAAAGTGAAAAAATAAGCCTTTCCATAACTTTATCAAAGACATTACAATCTAGAAACACAAGCATATAGAATGGGTGGACTAAAAATATAGCAGAAAGTAAGAAATCAGAGCTGGGAACCAAATAGAGAGGCTAGAGAATAGAGAGTTCAAACCTCGGATGCACGCAAATGCTTGTATATATCGCAAGCCATGGTTGCACAAAATTGAGGATCCATATAATTGTCATCAACATTGACAATCTGGTCAACTTCCATTTCTGCAAGTATCTCTCTCTTGCAGACACTTTCTGGAGACAATACAGACACATTATTATATGAAGGTTAATCAATCACCAATGAGAGTTAAACAAAGTTCAGATGACAGTAATGTAAGAATCTCATAAATATTGAAGAACCAAATATGTTCTATTCACTAATTAAAGAGGCTGCAAACTCTTCTAATGTTCGATTAAGAAAGTTATTAATGAGCAATGTGTAAATGGTTACCTGCTTTCTCCATATTGTTAGAGATCTGTAGGTTGTTAGATGTTTTTCTTGCAATGGAGTTAAGCGCAGCTACGTCATTTTCATCCAAGTACTCAACTTCTGGGCTCTTCAATGAATCACATGAAGACATTGACTCGTCCATTGACAAAGCACGTCCATCTGAGGGAGTTGGAGAAAAATCCATTCTACATGGAGCTTGAGGAATGCTAATGTGAGAGACTGCTGGTTCACTCTTTGGCAAAGTAGCCTTACAAGAAGCCACCACATCACTTCTTGGGAAAGTCTTAAATGGAGGCACAACTGTGGGTTTTGTACTCGGCGGGATGGGAAGGTTATTCCCAGCAAAGCGTGTAGTATTGATGCTTGAGCCAGGAACCTTCTTAGCTTTTATACTTTTGGCAGTAGTACATGGTACCTTCATATACATAAAAGTTAGGAACCAAGAATCATCAAGCAGAAACAAATTGCCAAAACTAATTTATGTGAAGGCATACAGCAACTCCAAATTTGATCAATTTCTAGAAGTTCAATTGCAAATCAGTCTCCATGTATGTGTATAGTAACTTGCTAAAGAGGGGGCGCGGTACTGAACAAATGATTGATCTGCCAAATCATACAGTTTTAACGTACCTAAAGAACGTTAATCAATTAAAAGACAGAATATGAGAGATATTTCACATCTTAAATTGGATACACAAAAACCCGTTTGAGGCGGCCTCAAGGTGAGGCGTCTCAAACAAGTATGACGTCATGCTTGGCTATAAAGGAGGCCTCACTTTGAGGGGCCTCATAGGAGAACTTTGAATTGGATATAGTTCACCGTTGGATCTAAATTTGAAAACTCTTACAAGCACGAACTAAAAGTTAAAGAGAATTAGCCTGTGCTTCTCTTCTGGCCCTTTCTCATGTACAAACAAAGGTGGCAAAGGTAAAGTTTGAATTAAGTGGGAGACAATGTTTTTAAAAATAGATAGAATAAACAAAACGCGAAAATCATTAGCCTTGGACAAAGTTTCTTCGGCCCAAATGCAACATATAAGATAGTTGATATACTTTGGACATCCTAGCCAACATTTTGGAACAATTAACATTACATTTTGGGGCAGTACACCAAAATGTTTCATGTTTAGCAAATTTCATAGTTATAATTGGGTTATTGAAGAGGCATTACAGAGACTTGTTGAACCAGCTACACTACATCCTTTTCACAGCAATGTAGGAATAATAATAGAACCAGAAATCATATATCATGAAGCTAGTGATGGAAAAGAATCCACCAAATATTTTGACTAAATGTTCAAAGGTTGTTTATTGGTGGCATTGGCATTCCAATTCCTACACATGCTAACAGATCATAAGTAAATCAAAGATTATACTAATATCCAGATTCCAGAACTATTTAAAAGTTGTCCATGTTTTCTATACCAAACCTTTCATCATAAAGATTTATTTGTTATGCTGGTAAAGAAGACAAAAGGATTCTGTAGCTTCAGCCTTCAAGAGACAAGGTCAAAAGAGGCTTTTGTAAGACAAAATCCTAACAGGACCCATATAAAATTAAAGCTGGCATCTTTAGTGGATGCACTACTTGTCTTAAGTTTAGTTTCTGACATAAACTTACAATACTAGGGTCAATGTAATATACATTTAGCAAGTTAATCTTAATTCTTTATGGTGGTGGCTTTGCTCAAGTTGGGGTTGTAACTTGTAACCAATGAATCAACTTTTGACAGATTTTGAATTACATTTCATATGGTTGAAAGAATCTGTATATTCAACTAGAACCTTATGGTGTTTTAAATGATTACAACTAAAAGTACAAGAGAAATAAATGAAAATTGTTGAACTGTGTATGCAAACCAATGGACCCAGCAGAATCCAACACAAAAATATTGACAATAATGACATAAAACTATAAAAGTGATAGAGGACTACTTATTCACAAAGTACACCCAAGGACCATTCTTGTACAAACAAGTCATTCAAAGAAAACTCAAGATGAATAAAATCATGAAAGTACCACCATTTAATAAAATCAATCAAGAGTTAAAGAAAATTGATAAACTCAATCCAATACAAGGCAAGTTAAAAAAAAATAAACTGATGGGTTTTACAGTAACACAAAGAACAAGTCTAAACCCCCAAAGAAACACATTAAACCCAGAAACAGAGAAAACCAAGATTGTTGGTTCAAATTAACAATTCAATTTTCAATTTTTATCAAAACCCAGAAACAGACAAAACCCATAAACCCCAAGAAAGATTGAAACGCTCACCATACTAGGAGTGGACCCCACAGACCCACGTCTCTGATTAGTCAAATTACTAAGAGGCGGTCGTTTCTTGGCCAAGTGAGCAGTCGCCGTAACTTTCCCGGCAACATTCTCCGACGACGCCGTTGCATGTCGTTTCGCCGACGAAGACGCCGTCGCCGTCGTACCCAATGACCTCCGATGACTCTGTGTCGCCATTTTTCAAGAAAAAAAATTTAAAACCCTAACCAAAATTCTCTCTCCAAAACCCCTGTTTTTCTTGTGGGTCAAAACAACAAAAATCCCAGGTTAGGGTTTTCAAACTAATTACCCACTATTCAAAATTGAAGAAATTTAGGGTTTTCAATTTGGGCTCTGAATTCATTTGAGGGGGAACAAAAGTGTGAGTGTTACGCTTCGAAAAAACGAAAATGGGTTCCTTTGGTTTGAAGAGAGAGAGAGAGAAAGTGAACAAAGGGGGGAAATGGAAATTTTATGAAATGAAATAAATAAGGGCGTGTTTGGTTTGGGGTTTTAAATAAAATTAATGAAACAACGAAATAAATAAGGGCGTGTTTGGTTTGGGGTTTTAAATAAAATTAATGAAACAATGAGGCGCGGAAAGTGGTTAGTTTGAAATAACAAAAGATCAGGACCGTTGATCATACTCGATAAAATCGTTAGGAGCGTATTTTAGCACTCACACGCTCTTTTCTTTTGACATTCAAATTTGAGTGCCAATTGGTGACAATTGTTAAATGACAGACAAATAAGGAGTTATGTATTTTTAAAGGACCACTATGTTGTACTGTACTGTTGTTATTTTGGGTAGATCACAAGAGGGTTACTTTAAAGAGGGGGTTTTAAATTTAAAATTTGAATTTGAAACGGTAAAAAAGTTATTGTCAGTAATATAGGGCAGCCTTTGTTTGAAGGGAATGAGGTTTGTATTTATTATATCTAGGACTGGGAGACAGTTACTAAGCACAGAGTGGATCTCTTGCTTTTTGTTTGTGTAAATTTTTTTGTATCCTTGTGTGTTAATGTGTCATTTCATGTTGACTTCTATAGTTTTCAAATGCAAAAATGTTTCAAATTTATGGTGCTAGAAATATGTCACATACCCCCCTGCTCACTAGTCACTACTTGTAGGAAACTGCTAGTAGTGAGGTTTTGCTTTGTAGATTTGTAGTGATTGATTTTCCAGCATCTACCCATTAAAGAAAATTTTGAATTACAAACAATGAATCTTATTTACCAATTTTCACCAACATGCATGTTTAACATGTTTCCGTAGGCGATATAGAAGTATGAAATAATACTATTTCGTTTTATAGTAAAAGAAGGTGAATACTAATTAAATAAACCTTTCAAATATCGTAAAATACAAAACTCACAAATATGATGAACATGAACATGAGTTAAATATAAAAAGAAATAACCGTCTCTTTTTAGTTGTGGTAGCCATCACATGAACATCTTGAAGTTGCCCATCAGACATTTTGCAGGTCCTCAACATTGTGAGATATTCTTCCATCTTTCTATATTTCCTACACTCCCCTTTCTCCATGTTTACTTTGAGATACATATTCCCAAAGTAGTAGAGAACTTGTCTAGATGCAATTTACTCTAAACCCTTTACTCGTCGTCCACATAATAGTTTTACGAAAAATGATTTTTTTTTTCGGGTTTCCCAAAGAGGAAACTCCTTCCTCCTACGTGGTGGCTATATGGCACCTCCTATCGCATGACTTGAGTATTACACGAATCAATTTGTGTAGGAGCTTCCTACGAGGTTTGAACCAATGACCTTATGTGTAGGTTGTAACTTGTTTACAAATAAGCCATCAACCTCTTGTGTAACTTAAAAATTCACTTTAAATGACATATTCAACACACACAAAGATAAAACTTATGAAACCAACAACACACTTAAAAAAAGACTCAAAAGAAAAAACAGAAAGAAAGAAAGAGGATTTCACTTCTGAAACTTATCATTTTCTAACTCATAACTTCACAAGTCATCTCTAACAAATATAGGTTAGTCTATGCTAAAATGATATTCCTCATTGCGGTGTTCCCTCACCACCAAGGTTCGAATTCTACTAAGGTATTTGAGATTTTCCTTTACTCTTTATCCCCATTTTTCCAAATGTCCGACAACTAACTCATGAGCTTTATCCCAAGATGAGCTAGTAGAGAAATGACCGTCCTCACCCTACCCCAAAAAAAAAACCTTCATAAGTCATCTCTAATTCCATCCACATGGCGTGGAGAAATTGAAATTCCACAAAAGAAAAATAAAAGAAAAAAATAGTGAACTGTCTATGCATTGACTTGGGCTGGATAAGGCATAGCCCAACCTGTGTTATATATTGGGCTAAACAGGCCATGAGCCCATGACTACTGATTTTATGGCATTCAATTTTGCCAGCCCTTTCACGCTTCATCCCCTAACCTGGAAAAAGCGGGAAAACGAGGGCAGAAGAGTAGAAGACTCAGAAGAAGGAGAGAGAGAGAGAGAGAGAGAGCGCGCGAGACAGACGTCGACGAGAGAGAAAGATGGCGCCATTGGTACAGAGCTCACAGCCATGGGTTGAAAAATAGTAAGCAACTTCTCTCATTTCCATCAAATCACTTCAATTTTCTTGTCAATTTCATCTTCTTAACCCTTGTTTTCCATTTCTCGCTCTTATGGGCAAATTAATTTAGTAATTAATTAAATTTCAGCCGGCCAAGGCAAGTGAAGGACGTAGCGCACCAAGATGAAGTCGTTCGAGTCCTCACAAACACTCTCGAGACCACCAACGTAATCATGTCGTTTCAATTTCATTAATTTAGCCAAATTTGTTTCTGTTCTTGTCGCTAATTTTGCAATCTATACAAAACCCTACTGTGAACTTTGTGGGTATCAGTGCCCCCACATGTTATTTTATGGCCCACCAGGAACTGGAAAAACCACCACTGCGCTCGCCATTGCTCATCAGCTCTATGGGTAATTAATTCCACTCTTGCTCTGCAATTTTATTTTCCTTAAATTCAAAACCCTAATGAGCGCTATCACATTATCGTGTACTCCATGAGCTGGGAAACAAAAAGTTGTGTAATTTTTACCTAGAGAGTACTTGGATTGTATAAGACTAATGCATGATAACTTGTAACAGCGGAAATTATGTGAATGGGATGTATATACTCCTATGTTTTGCGTGGGAATTTCAAGGGGGAGAATATGCATTTCTATTAGATGAATCAAATATTCCAATAGTTTTCATGGTGAGGAAAAAAATAGGAAGTTCTAATCCCACTCTTTTTTTTTGATTTTTTTTTTTTGTGTGTGTGTGGGGGGGGGGGGGGGGGGGAGGAGGGGGTATCTGTCAGGATTTTATTAGATTCCTGACTGCAGGCTGTACATTTTCATTTGGAGTCTCAATCTGAAAGTTGTTTGGAAAATGTGGGTTGTGAAATGATACAGGCTTTGAAGAAAACCCTACTTTTGATGTAGATTGTATCTGCTTGAATTTCTTTTCTCTTTTGTCTTCTGCAGGCCTGAACTCTACAAGTCCAGGGTGCTGGAGCTAAATGCAAGTGATGACCGTGGCATCAACGTTGTTCGTACAAAAATAAAAGATTTTGCTGCAGTTGCTGTAGGTTCTGCACAACGACAAGGGTAGTTAAATGCAACTTGTGCTCCAACTTGATTTCTAAATTTTGACATGTTTATAATTCTGTGTACATCCTCTAACTATGGAGCTGTTAGGGGCTATCCTTGTCCACCTTATAAAATCATCATTCTTGACGAAGCAGATTCAATGACTGAGGATGCTCAGGCATGTTATTTCTTTTGTTGATTAATTATTTGTAGCTAGAAATAATGGTGTGGTTTGACTAGAAGTGGTCACTGCAGAATGCCTTGCGTCGAACAATGGAGACATACTCAAAAGTTACAAGATTCTTCTTCATCTGCAACTATATAAGTAGGTAGGTTTTCCGTGTGTGTAACATATGATTATATCAAAATTTATAAAACTTCTTTTGAACTTTGGTGAAACACTTTCCCATTTGTATTCGGGAATGACGTAGATGAGACTGTGTTTAGTATCAGATGGATTATATTTATATTTATCGTAAAGCTCCAAGTAATTTGCAAACTAGCAACAGAGGATAAACACCTAAGAGGCTAAGACATCCTACATCTGATTTGGCCCCTTCCCCACCCCAACTTTGATGTTGGATTTCTGTAAACTTCTAATTTCTATTATGTTCTTAATTTTCCAAAATAGCAAAGAGGATATAATTATATACCTAAAACTTGTTGATTCCACTAGAAATAGAGAAAAATGTTATAATTTTTTTTTATTGGAGTGTAATTAATTGAATAAATACCCGACCTGACACTAGAAAAGCCATCTTACCATGCCATATATACAAGTCCAGACAAATTTTTAGTTTGTAAGATTTGCTTCAGCCATATAGCATCTTGAGAATTTATCAATCTAGTTTTTGTGTGAGAAGTCTTTTCTGGACAAGTAGAATCCCCTGGAATCACAGAATTACCCCCAAATGACCCACATTTTGTTCATGCGCACTAATATGTTGAACTACTTAGTTTCTTTTTTGGGACTGTTGTGTTATTGCAATCAAGTGAAATGTGAGTGGCACTTGTGTTTTAGTTGGAGTCTAGTCCTTTGTGGGCTGCTCGTCTTTTCTTGACTATAGGGACAGCATTATACAGGATAGCCTAAGATCATGATGATTTTGTACTTGGGTGGCACTTCCTTGGTGTCTTTCTGACATAATTGTCTATTGCTAATCAAAATATTATGGCTGCAGACTCTGCCCAATGTGACATCTTGCATCTAACTGACTAACTTTGGTAGTTGGTACAGATGAATGGCTGTTAATATTTTTTTTTTTTGGGTGTGATGGACAATAAAAGTACCTTAACGCACTTATTCCATCTTCAAATTCTTCCTAGTGAACAAAAGCAACTAAGGGGGGCTTATTCAATTGTTCTAAGGGGACAGAGGGCAAAACTCCACAAGGTCATGAGTAACTGAAGGATGTCTGATTGTTTGAGAAGCCCATTGAAGGAGAACCCCTTTCATGTCTTCCAGTAACTAGCACATTTAGCAACATTGACAAGTTTTATAACCTACACTAATATGCCTTACTGTTATGTGGTAGTGTGTATTTACCCAGAATCAGTGCTTCACATAACTAATTGAGGGCATGCCTAACATGTGTTGCAGCCTTGCAGGCAATATAAGAGAAGACAGAATGGCTCCTGCAGTCCTGCTGAATAGTTACTTAGTTAGTGATCTGAATTTCTTTCCAATGAAGGGAATATGTCAACCACTTATTTTTCTCTCACAAGGCCTTGTTATCACTATAGTTTCATAAACTTAGTAAATCACCCATCTTGTTGGACCAGGAGTGCTTATGTGATAATGTGAATAACTTTTCCTAGCAGCCTTAAGCTTGATAAAGGTGTTCCCTTGCTATATGCTTACCTCTGTAAATGTCAAGCAACCACTGTTCTCTGCTTGACATAAACAGCATGGAGAAGAAGTTGTAGGATTAACTCCAACAATATGTTGCGGGTTAAGTGATTAGGCCCTAAAGAAACTTAGGTCTTTTGCATTTCTGTTGCTCCTTCTATTGGTGGATCTAGAGCAAATTTGTTAGGCCCTTGTAAGGAGTGGTGAATTTGCCCAACTCAAGTGTTAAGAGCTTCTTGAGTTGTGTGGGCCTTTGCAGTCTTGTAGTGGAATACTTTTAACAGTTTTCTCTCCCCTGCCATCCCCCCTTTTTTCTTTGTTGATTGATATTTTATTTCTTTTCCTTCCAAGTGAGAGTGAATGTTTTACTTTTTTCTTTATTTGAAGGAGGAAGCGAAGAAGCTTTCCCTTATGTATTGCCTTTGTGTGCAATCTCAGCAACTGTTGGTCAGTCTGGTTTACATATGAGAATGAGGAACTTTGATTTTGTTACCACTTGTCTGATCAAGAAGGTTGTGTGCTGGGGCCCTCACACTTGTAAGCATATGGTCATTTTTAGTAAGTAAAAGTGCTCTTATAAAATGATGTTGGAGAGAGATCCTAATATGTTCTTAACCTGTTAGTGTACAATTGCAAGTTAGCGTACAATTGTTAAGTGCTAATAGTATACTAGTGAAGTTTAATTTGATTGAGATGAAATGTGTGGAGGGGAAGGAAATACATTGTGTGAACATAGTTACAAAACATTGATGGTCTGTCCCACGGAAGACCGTGGCACCGTGTTAGGGATTGAACTGATTGTTGATAGAGTATACATGTGAGAGATGTAACGTCGTGGGACTTGCAGCTTTGTCGATGATGACTAACTAAGTATATTATGTTTGCTTGAGCTTCTGTCATTTACATTATTTTTCTTACACTTGATGACTGTTTTATTAGTTTTTCATAATTTAATGTCTTACATAATATTATGATATTGAATGAAGGAGATAAATCACAAATAGCAGTCTTGTAGACTAGGTCATTGTTGAGCGGTTAATTAGAAGGGTCTAACTGTGATCTTTGCAGGATCATAGAGCCACTGGCTTCTAGGTGTGCCAAGTTTAGATTTAAACCACTGCCTGAAGAAGTAATGAGAGGCCGTATTTTGCATATATGTAATGGAGAAGGCCTCAATCTTGATTCAGAGGTACACATAACATTTTTCCATTTTCTCGTCGTTCTGTATTTGAGTTTCCTACCATTTACTGAATATATATTGAAAAGATGATTTGATTTATCACTCTAGGCTCTGTCAACCTTGAGTTCCATTTCACAAGGTGATCTTCGTCGAGCTATAACATACTTGCAGGTAGCTGAAAACTTTCTATTTTCTATAATCACATAAACTTTGTGATGCAATTTCAATAAAGATTGGTCGTGCTTCAACCTACAAGCATTATTAACCCCTCAATTGCATAAATGCATAGTCCTTAATTCTGTTACGAGACTAGAGTTTGACTTCATTAGGATGTCATAATGTGGAAACAATATTTTGTCTTCGCTCCGGGCCCTATATTTTCAGGGAGATGAATGCAACAAGCCAAGAAAAATGTATTATATGGTGCAATAGTGCCAGCGTGTATCACGCATTCACATGAAGTATATAGCTCATTGTTGTGGCGTGATTGAGAAACTAGGATATAGGAGACTGCATATGTACCCTCTCAATCATATAGAATGTTGGCTCAAGAAGAAGGGCTACTTGGAGATCTTCTCATCACCCCTTGAACAAAGATAGTTTAGCTATCTGTTGACAAAGACTTCTTTATAACTTCTGAAATGACCTCAAATCGTTGTTGCATCAGTCATTAGCTACAATCTCCATACATGTGGCCTTCAATGCCAGTGTTTTTGATTTTGTGTTGATTGACTATGCAATCTATATAATTAGATTAAAATGCAATGATTAAACCAGAGCTCGCCACACCAGCCGCTGGATTGTCGAACGACGTGTCAATTTACTTATGGCGTGTCATGTGACTCATGGCCAGTAAAAAAAAAGAAGAGAGAAAGTAACAACAATCAGACGTTACAAAACATAATGGAGTTTAATGACTCCTTCATCCCATTCCCTTCATTCTCACAAGTTGTCAGACGTTACAAATCCAAGAAATTGAGTAGTAGCTAATTTCTTTCACATATTGATGAGCAAAAAAAAAAGAACAAAAGAAGCTAACCTCTCGCTCTATGAATAGATGATGGAACCACACACCATCAATTCATCTCCTACATTCCCATATGTTCAAGGTTCGCATCTGGATCTCATCGCCATCGTCCGCCATCTTTCCGGCATAGTGTACAATCAATCCCCATTTTCGTAAAGTTCATCGTATTTCTCTTTGCGATTGTTAATAGGCATTCGGTATCTACACCTCCTCTCTTTGCAAGATAACCCTCCAACTTCATTAAGCTTAGCATCATATATTGCTTTACATTGTTTTCTCTGAATAGTTATACCAACTTGAATGTTTAAACTATTTAAATTAATTTTAAATTAAAAAGTTATGCTAAAAAATAGAAAAAATATAAAAAAAATAAATTGGAAATCGCTTCAAAAAAATTGGGAAAAATTATGAGATCCCACTATAAAAGTAGAGAGGGCGTGGGGGTAGGTTTGATAGCACGGGGTGGTGGGGAGCCATGCTCGGTACCCAAAAATCTTGGAGTAGACATGCCCAATGCATAACTTTCATAATGGTAGGCGCTTCATGTCGCATCGCTTGCCTTCCTTCGCCCACAAGCCCTCTCTAAAGCAACTACCCACTAAAGAGTCGTATAAGGTTTAGCGGTTCTAATAACAAGAGTAGACATGCCCAATGCATATATAACTTTCGTACTGGGGTTTTGAGAATTTGGAGAATTAGTTTCCAAAAGTTCCACCTAAAACTTTTCAAGTATATTATTAAGCTATGGAAAACAATTTTTTTTCCAGATATTGTAGCTATTTAATTTAATTTTAAATTAAAAAGTACGCTGAAAAATAGAAATCACTTCAAAAAATTTGGAAAAAATTATGAGACCTCACTATAATAGTAGAGAGGGCTTGGGGGTAGGTTTGGCGGCACGAGATGGTGGGGAGCACCCTCGGTACCCTAGAACCAATGAAGCACCGAAACGTGAATTAGGTCGCGTTTCGCGTTCCCGAAACGTTTCCGAAACGCGAAACGCGATCGAAACGTTTTCGAAACGTCCGAAACGCTAGACATTTGGCGAAACGCACGGGAAACTCTGGATTGACGAAGAAACGCGCGCGAAACGCTGAGACAGAAATCGAAACGCACGGGAAACGCGCGAATTTTTTAATTTCCAGAAAAAAAAAATATATATATAAAACCACTTTTTTTTCTTCTAAACCCTAACCCGACACTCTCCTTCTCTCTCCTTCTCTCTCTTCTCTCTCTTCTCTCCAACGGCTGTGCCTGTGAGCCGAGCTCTACTCAAGCTTCTTCTCCGGCGACTCTGAAGGTTCTTCTCCGGCGATTCTCAAGCTTCTTCTCCGGCGACCAGTGGTTCTTCTCAAGTAATTTTATTTTTTGATTTCTTCATCTCCTCTCTTTTCTCATTCCTTCCTCTCCTCTCTTTTCTTTTTATTTTCTGTTTAATTTCGTTTTTTTATGCTCTTTGCTTTCTGTTTATGTTTTGTTTGATTTCATTTATGTTATTTCACTTATTTGCTTTCTGTTTCTCTCTTTTCTTCATGTTCTTTTTAATTTCTGTTAATTTCCTCTCATCTCTTTTCTTTTTGTTTTCTGTTTAATTTCGTTTTTTATGCTATTTGCTTTCTGTTTATGTTTTGTTTGATTTCGTTTATGTTATTTCACTTATTTGCTTTCTGTTTCTCTCTTTTCTTCATGTTCTTTTTAATTTCTGTTAATTTCCTCTCGTGTCTTTTTTTTTTGAATCGGTGTTCTTAAATGAGCCACGTGCAACTTGATGCTAATTAACCTATGTAGTTGTTTTCATTTCTATTTGCGTTTGTAGTGTTTTTTTTTTGAAACTTGAACTATGTATTTGTCTTCGTTTCATTAAAAGAATCGTTGTTATCTTGATGGAATAATTATTTTCTGTTTTTTTAATATATTTTTTTAATATTTTTTTTGTGGGGACGTTTTCGCGTTTCCGGCATTTTGAGAATTGACGTTTTCCGTTTCACGTTTCGCGTTTCCGCGTTTCACGTTTCCGTGCAACCTTGCCTAGAACCATGGATTAGCCTCTAATGTCCAGTAAGAGGCCCTTCAAGCCTACAAAGGACTTGATAACCTACCCCGGGGGCCTCCCATGTCCCTTAGGGGTGTCCCATGCGATGTGGAGCGAAAATATCCACCTTCGTTCCATGGCTTCCCGGAAGCTCAAAAAACGTGGATTAGCCTTCGTTTTCGGCTTCCCGGGGCTCGAGTGTCATTTTTGCCCAAACTTCTTGGGCGGTATACCATGACCCTAGAGTACCCTCGGTGCCCTCGGTCATCCGGATCTCCAAACTTCAATATCACCCATGCCTTTGGAGTTCTAACTCTTATGCCAATGTGTCGGAAGACGCCCTTCCAAGCCTATAAGGGACAGTATAAGCGACCTCGAGGGCCTCCCATGTGCCCTAGGGGTGTTCAGTGCGATGTGGTGTGAAAATATCCACCTTCGTTCCAAGGCCTCCCGGAAGTCCAAAAAACGTGGATTATAGCCTTCGTTTTCGGCTTCCGGAGGCCCGTGTGTCATTTTTGCCAAAACTTCTCCAGAGGTCTATCATGATTCATGACATTAGAGGATCCTCGGTGCTCCGGGAGGGTCATTCGTATCCCCAAACTTTGATATCACCCATGCATTCGGTGTTCTAACCCTTACATTGGTGTCCCGTAATACGCCCTTACAAGCCTATTAGAGACCCGTTAACGGACCTCGGGGGACTCTTATGTTCCCTAAAGGTAGCCTGTGCGACGTGCAATGTATTAAAAGGCGCGAGGCGCAATGAGGCGATAGAGGTCCATAGAGCCTAGGCGCAAGGCGAAGGCGCGCGCCTCAATGAGGTGAGGCGCACTAGTCTATGGCAGAAAAAAATGCTATAAAATAAACATCTTTTTTATCAAAATCTATCTCAGGTGCGCCTCAAGTGCGCCTCGGGTGCGCCTCGGTACGCCTCACTGAAATCGCCTCGCCTCACCCTCAAAAAGCAGCCAGGTGCGCCTCAGGCGCGCTTTTTAATACACTGGCGACGTGGTGCAAAAATATTCACTTTCGATGTTGGGCCTTCCAAAACCCAAAAAAGGTGGATTATAGCCTTCGTTTTCGGCTTCCGGGGGCCTGGGTGTCATTTTTGCCCAAACTTCTCCGGGGGGTCTATCATGACACTAAAGGACCCTCAGTGGGAGGATCATTCGGGTTCCCGAACTTCGATATCACTCATATCTGCAGTGTTCCGGCCTTTACATTGGTGTCCCGTAAAAACGCCCTTACAAGCCTATCAGGGACCCTATAATGGGGGCCTCTTATGCTCCATAAGGGTGTCCCATGCGATGTGGTGCGAAAATATCCACATTCGTTCCAAGGCCTCCCGGAAGCGCCAAAACGTTGATTATAGCCTTTGATTTTCGGCTTCCCGGGGCTCGGTTTCTGTTTTTGCCAAACTTCTCCGGGGGGTCTATCGTCACCCTAGAGGACCTCCGGTGCCTCAGGATGGTCATTCGGGTCCCCGATCTCCGATTTCATCCATGGGACATGGGACATGGGCGATGGGATATGAGACATGGCGCTCGATGGGCGCTAGGACATAGGCCACCCAGATTTTGTTTGAATAAAATTTTGATGTATGTACTTAGTTTATTTCGATCCATTGTCTATTATGATAATCTTTGGTAGAAGAACTTTATAACAATGTATTCTCAAGTTTGTTTATATAAGGCTGATAACTGTTTCCTAAGCACTCTGTATTAAGAGTCAGGCTACAGATGAACCTCTTCGAATCCCGCATTGGTGTTGTTTTAGTTTTATTTAGCAATTAATCACAAAATTAGCACCAAAAAAGAAAAAGAAAATTATTACACCAAAGTTAGAAGCAAGACAACCCATTAGAAAACATTAGATTTAAAAAAACAAAAAAACAAAAAAAAAAGAAGCTAAAACATCCGTGCATCGCACGGGCACACACAGTAGTTATGTTTATCATAATCATACCTGATTATGAAAATCGGTTCCTCAAGCTATCAACTATGCTATGATATAGGTTCTCAAAATTTGATATTAGTCAAGTAATGTGGCATCTTATCACAGTCTCACGTCTCGCCATAACGAACTTCAAAACGAAAAGGGTACCTAGGAGCTACTGTAAACATCTGGTTAGTGGTTACCTTGTAAATATTTACTTTTTTGAGCTGCAAAATTTCTAGTGATAATAAAATCAGTTATTTCATCATTTGGGTAAGTCAGCAGGTCACTCTATCCTTCACCAGTGTCATTTTTTTTTCTGAAGCATGCTCATAGCTAGATTATGAGTGAGGTTTATGTTGGGAGTTTAGAAACCAAGTCTCTGATGAGCTATAACCATTTATACGCCTAGCACAATTAGAACAATGAAGATAAATGATGTTCTCTAATCTCTATGACGGTCTGCTCGTTGATTATGTCAGGGAGTCTTTGGGGAGGCCATATGATACGGCATGTGATATGCTGTGCATCCCTCTCTCCTAATGGAATTTCCGTTTCTTTAGAGTCTTCTAAAGAGACCAGATGTGGAAAGTTGAGAAAGGTCATTGTTGGAGCTTATAATGGGCTTCCGATTTGGTAGTCAAATTTATGGATGCACTAGAGTATTATTGTGGGATGCCCAAGAGCTTTTCATTTCTAGATATCTTCTGGTGTAGTCATTTGATGCTGCCAAAACGCTTAGGAAGCACCAAAGCAGGAGAAGAATCTTATCTCAGGACTAGTAGATGATGAGTACTTATGAATCTTTCCATTTCATGCTTTAAGAAAGGGTTAACCAGTGCCAGGGAATCATATGACAGCATTTTATCGTAGAATTGAGATTCAATAGAATTATCTTTGATCATATTGTTTGAAACTTGATCTTTGTTCGTTATATCAGTACTCATCAGTCTTTAAGTTTTTGACTGAAGTTTCCTTCTCTCTATCTTTACATGACAGGGAGCTGCTCGACTGTATGGTTCATCCATATCCTCCAAGGACTTAATTGGTGTGTCAGGGGTAAGTTGCATCTAAAACCTTATTTGTGCTAGAACTTCAAATCTTTGCTTTTGAGATGCCTCTGGCGCTATTGAACTATAGTCTAGCAATAATACTTACACTACCTGCTGCAGAGGACTCTGGCAGCAATTGGTGCTGTTACAATCTTACATTTTTGCCTGTTTTTTTCATGCGAGCCTTTTAAGTCATAGAATGGGACCTTTGTTGCTTCCAAGTTTTCTGCTTATGGGATACTTGACATGCTTGTTTTTACTTTCTCCAGAAGTTTGGTCCTCCCACGGTTGTTCGTTGGATAAAAATTTAGTTTTCCTGATCTACAGGTTATTCCATCTGGGATCGTTCAGAATTTGTTGGCTTCCTGCAAGCATGGCAACTTTGATTTGGCAAACAAAGAAGTTATTAATGTTATCTCTGACGGATACCCAGTCTCTCAAATGCTTTCTCAGGTCTCCCATTGTAAAGTTTATTATGCTTGTTTCTTCAGCACTACTTGACCTGCAAAGTTGTTTAAACTGATTGTTCTTGCAGTTGTTTGATCTTATTGTGGAGGCAGATGATGTATCAGATGAGCAAAAGGCAAAGATATGTAAAAAGTTGGGTGAAGCTGACAAGGTGAATCTTCTTATTGGTTCTTCTAATGTAAAAAATTGGGTTCACACAGGTTAAGAAGTTGAGCTGTTATTGGCTTAAGAAATTAGGTTTTATTGTAGTTCATAGAACCATCAACTTAAAAATAATCTAAATGAATTTCCTTGTCCCAATTTAATGTTTTTCCCTCACATATTGTTGTGAGTCACTTGAGTTCTATCGTTGCCTTGTCTTTGTGCAGTGCCTTGTCGATGGAGCAGATGAATATTTGCAGTTGCTGGATATTATGGGTAACACGATGCGAGCCGTTTGTAATATGCTACAAGAATTCTAGACGTAGCTGTGTAATGATTTCAAGTGGTCTCAGGTTCATTCCATTATGCGCTAATATTTTCTTGGTATAAAGTTCATTTCCCAAGTGCAAAATCTTTGTTAGCCTAGCCTTTCTCGACAATATCTATCAAAGCAGTTAAATTTTGAACACGGAGTCCATGACCATGAGACCATGACTGTATGTAATATGTATGGTCCTGTTAAGTGATTGCAGAATTTATGAAATGGATTGATCTTGTTCGCATCGTAATTGCATCGATTCAACTTAACCTACTTTTGCTGCTTTAAGTTGACTCCAACTTGGAAAAGGTCTGGCCTTTAAATTTTCATTTAGCATTTTGGGTTCAGGCCTTCAGGGATAAATTATTGCACAGTTTCTTGTGATTTCTCTTTTCCATTGATCTACTTAAGCATTTGTAGAGCTGTTTCGAAATTCTGCTCCCCCTTGATTTGGCTAAGATCTTCGTCGTTTCCTGTACATGTATTGCCTGTTGTTTCTGATTTCTACGAATACGAGTTTGATAAAAACTTAACATAGCCTCTGCCGTCTGAGACCGTCTCCCCTTCCCCCAATCCTTTCATGTCGAGATTTTTATGAAGAAATATTGTGAAATAGAATAGTATGTCAGTAGTTGGAGTTTTGGTACATCTGTATAATATAGTTACACTATAGCCAACATTCAATTCTAGGAATCTTATCTTGTGCCAAAATAATACGTTCCTTTTGGTTTCCGCTGATTGTTCTGTGTCTGCTTGACTCTGCTAGCCATAATTAGTGCCTTTCACGTCTGAAATCCATGTTTGTTATAATGTCACGTTTCATCATTTTGGTTCCTCTTACATAGAAACTACAATGATTTTGCCCCTTTTTCTCATCAGTTGAATAATCTCCGGCATAATTTTGTTTTTTGTTTTTTCTTTTTTTTTTGGCCTTTGTCAACGGCTTTCGTCAAGGCCATTTTGCACTCTCAGCTTTTTAATTAGTTAGGGTCTATTTAGCATGGCCCACCTACCCCTCCTCATGGCATTAATCTCGTCATTTGCCTACCGTTTCTTATCTCGTTCTTAGCTGCTCCTATATTTCTTGTGTTGCCTTCTGAGTGAAAGCTAAAGAGAGGAGAGAGAGAAGTAGAGATGCCAGTAGTAGATGAATCCTTCAAGAAACCAGGAGCCATCCCATTCGAGTGGGAAATCCGTCCTGGAGTCCCTAAAATCGAGCATCAACCATGTGAGGATCGCCATTATTACTCATTACCAAGCACTCCTAAGAAGATTTTAACACCACCACCATCCGGGTCTTGTTTAACTCCACCACCGGATTTCCGAACCTCATCTCTCCGGTCCACGTCAAGGCTCCGGACTGACCGCTATAGGTATGAACCGCCACTCTTTGCTCAACCCGAATTGGTCTCTTCTGGTTGCTCCTTTGCACCTTGGTTTAGGCGGAAATGGCGAAAGAAAAGATCATCTACCAAGCCTAAAGTGGAGCCTGAACCCAATTCCACGCCTGAGTTAGGGACATTGGCTCGGTGGTCCATGTCGACCCGGAAGTCACTGTCCCCATCGTCTAACTCGCCATCATCTTCCTCTTTCTCATCACACAGGTCATCCCCTCGACCTGTTAGTGATGCCGAATGGGCTGGATTTGGGCTCTTTTAGCCATTTTAACGAGCGGGTTTTTGCTAGTTTCTGCAAATGTCAAAGTGTAAGCATAGATTACATGTGCTGTTCATGAAAGCTGGATTTTCCAGTACATTATAGTGATTATAATTTATACATACATGTTTTACCAAAAACAAAAAAAAAATTATACATACATGATATATACACTACTTCTATATCGAAGTGTAATACGTGTAGTTCTGGTCTTCTGGATCGGATAAAAGAACTCGGTTTTCTGCTTCAGTCTTTCTCTCTTAGATGATTGAATGTGGCAATTTCCTCGTATGGGCCGAACTACTCCAGTCTCACCTTAATCCTGCTCGGCTCATAGCGAATTGAGTTTGATTGGGCTGGATCGTGAGTAGATGAGCCAGGAACCAATTTAACCCGCTGCTTGTGTTTAGGCCTGGGAAATGGGTCGGGCCATTCATGTTTGGGGTCGGTCATGGCCCGGACCGAACCATTTTGGCCCGTTTAAAATTTAAAGTGTTTTTTTTAAAAATAAAATATTTTGTGGATTCGCCCCGTTTCTGATATGACCCGTTTAACTTTTAAATGAGCCAGCCCATTTTGACCCGCTCATTTACAATTTGGCCCGTTGGGCACTGGGCAGAGCCGGGTCGGGCTAGAGTAATTTCTTTTTGATTTGTGCAGTTGTGCTTGTTGTTTTTCAGATTGGGCTGCGAGTGGGTACGCAATACTATGTAATTGGTAGGATTCGACTCCGGCTACTTAGTACTGGCTGGGCTATATTAGCCCACTGACTACATGATTACTATCCAACACATGTACCGGCCCCCTATCGACCCAAACTCTAGACGTAAAAGAAACAATGCCAATTGGGACATAACATGAGCCTTCTTGTCCTCATTGCGTGCGTCTACCATGACACCCTAGAAAATAAAACAGCTAAACTCATAAATTTTCTCTACAATAAGACCAAAAGAGGAAATAGGAGTTTATCAACCACTAAGGGCACATTCTAATGGATTGGAAGTTGGAGAAGATTAAAAAAATTGAAGAAAACTGGACATGAATACGTATTTTACTGAAAATTGGAAAAAGTTAGAATAAATTGAAGAAAATTGGAAAAAAGTGAAACAAAATGGAGAAATCTTGAGAAAATTGAAAATATTAACTAGAACTAGAAAAAAAAAAAGGTAGAAAACTTGAACTTTTTTGGAATAACGGAATTCCAATCCAAAAGAACAAGCCTTTAGTTGCAAATTTTTATGTTTGTTATTTTTCTTGTTTGTTTAGTGTTCAAGTTGCAATTAAGGTTTGGGCCCTGAACTTGTGTACCAACGTCACGTACTAAGTGATTCATTCAGCAATTGAATAATACTTTCGGGTGTATTTTACTATACTCATAATAAAAAGTGTGTAAGCCTTATTATTTTAGCCCAGACATTAAAGAGTTTGATGGGGAAATACATGCTTCCAAAAGCAAATAGAAATTTGTGTGATTCGTGTGATCATTCTTGAAGTTCCTTTCGTCTAAATTTAGGTGAATTTGTTTGATTATGGTTTAGGATTGGTGCGTGGTTAGTAATATACATTTGTTTTACCAACTTTGTTGTCAACAATGTCCTTAACTTTTGTTTTTATTTGTCAACAACGAACTTTCATTTACTTAGGACATAGCTAAGGGAACCTAAATTCAAACTTGGTTTAGGATGAGTATCTTGTCCAAAAGTTCGAACTTTAAGGGTAATCTATGAAATTTTTTTTATTTATTTAGAAAGGATAGTCTTACAAGTTTTTCTTTTGTTTTTGGAAAATTTGGTTAAAATCTCCTTCGATTTACCACGATTTGTCAAGCCTGATAAATTTAAAAAAACTAGTTGCCCCGCTAAATTCATTTTCTGAATAGCGCGCTTTAAGACGTATGTGATCGTTACAATCACGTTGTATTATGCATGCGAGTAACTTACTACTAGTGTTTTTAACCTCCCCCTTTCCTTTAATTACTCCCTCTTATTATAACTTTTGGATGTCAAGTTGGGAAGTAATTAGAAGAAGAAGAGGGTAAAAACAATAGTAAGTGATTCACGTATGTAACACTAGGGCTGTTAAAAAATATCCCAATCCGAGCATCTGATTGGAAAACCCGAATATCCGAACTGAAATTATCCGAAATTCGGATACCCGAAAAACGGATATGTGAAATTTTGGCTACAGGTTCGGATACCATTTTCTGAAATTTTCGGATATTCGGATATCCGAAAAATTTAAAATTATCCGAAAATTTATCGGAAACTATCCGAATATCCGAAATATTTTGCTCACATTTTTAAAATATTAGGCACAAAATAGGATAAAAAATTAAAAATATAAATACATTTCGGATAATGGATATCCAACGATCCAAATTTTAGATACGGGTTCGGATATCAAAATTTGGTATCCCAAAATTCGGATATCCGATTTTCGGATACCCAAAAATTCGGATATCTACATATGAACACCCCTATATAACACGTGAGGTTATATGGGTGACATATCTAAAATTGGCCAAACAATGAGTTTAGCCGTTTAGGAGGGGAGGGCACCACTGCCACTGGGTTTTCAAATTTATTAGAAGTTATTAAATAAAAGTGATTTTTTAAGGGGTTTCCGCCAATTCATGATAAACTCAAGGTGATTCTAGCCAAATTTCCCTTCTTGTTGTGATCAACTTGATGTTACAAGTTATAACATCAATCCCAGTGTCAATATTAATCCTTATTATTTATGGGTGACATATCTAAAATTGGCCAAACAATGAGTTTAGCCGTTTAGGAGGGGAGGGCACCACTGCCACTGGGTTTTCAAATTTATTAGAAGTTATTAAATAAAAGTGATTTTTTAAGGGGTTTCCGCCAATTCATGATAAACTCAAGGTGATTCTAGCCAAATTTCCCTTCTTGTTGTGATCAACTTGATGTTACAAGTTATAACATCAATCCCAGTGTCAATATTAATCCTTATTATTTTGATTGAAAGATCGTCAGTATGGTCACCGATCTTTCATTGATTGAATCAAATTTGCCGAAAGGGCTACATCAACCTTCGAGGGGAAAGATGATACCCAAAAACGACACCATATATACTTTTTGTTTCGGGGTCCTTTTAGGGGGTCGACAATAATATGTCAATTCGAGGGAGCTCCGAGTCAAAGGTTCTACTAGGCGACCTACACAGATCGACAAACGTGACTGCCCAAAGGGGTTCCCGGGAGGGGGCCCCTCCGACGATCAAGTCAGATATTTGCAGAGGGGAGAGAGAAAGTCCAGAGAGAATATCTTGGAAAAAGTGTTAGAGAGAGAAATTAATTACCTGAAATAAATGACTGATCGTCTATTTATAGGAGTCCTAGTGGAAGGAGTGTAATTTTCCACCCTGTTAGATGTCAGACGTCATCAGCCTTCCGCATTTCCCTTTTGGGCCTGCCATGTATAGCTTTATGGGCTTTATTGGGTCAGCTGACGCATCAGAGAATATTCCCGGATTTCTTGGGGGCTCTAGTTGACCTTTTAACTGCCACGTGTAGCCCTTTGATTGATTATTTGACTTATTGACTTTCTTGATGACGTGGCTGTCAAGGGTAGCGAAAATGAATATTTTGGGTTCCAACACTTTCCATTATTGCACATATACTAACTCATGCGACACAATTACCTTTACGATTCACAAACGACCACAACACACTCCTAAAACAAAAATGATAAGCTAAAGCATCAATGCATCATCACTACTAGTGTCAACTGTAATCCTGAGTTTGGTTCTAGGCTAATTGGTTAAATATATGTTTTGTATAGATGTACTATTGTTGGCTATCCATTTGACTGATAAGCTCTACAACCACTCGTACCAATTACCACTAAAGGATAAACAGGCGTACTATACCTTTCGTGTTTTTTTTTTGTTTTTTTTTTTTTATTTTATCATTTGGCATGACAATGAGCCGTGATTCTACTTCTAAAGCTATACTTATTTCAGTTATTCGCACTTATAATATTTGCTTGATTTTTAAGGACGAGTCATGTCATATGTGTTGTGGTTTGTCACATAGTGGCTGCGGGAAGTGGCATGATTCATGACTCATGGACTTTCATGAGCCATCGCTTCCATCCGTGACGTTTTAGAGATAGTGGCATGGTTCTTAATTAATTACTTCACATACTACTACTACTCTTTAATTTGGCCAACAAAGCAAGAATAATAATAGTTTTGCTACTAATAGATAACTGTTGAATTCATCAACACTATTCAATCTTTGGTTACTACTGTTTTTCTATACTATGCACGCAATCTTTGGTTGTTGCTAGACTTGGCAAATTTTGATTCGAATTCATTAGAAATAAGTCGACCCAAAGTCGTTTGAACATAACTTTTTATATATCTAATTTTGGAAAACACTTGGAAGTCCTCAAACTCGCATTAAAGTTTTTGATTAAATGAGCATCAGCTAAAAAATATCTATTACTCGTAGGCATTAGCATTGTGTTGCATATATGCTAAGCAACTTAATTCTTATACGATGCACTGTGGTGATTAGAGTAGGATTATTTACTAACCGGTCTGATCTAAAATTTTCAACAAGATAATTCAGCTAACAGTCAAGGGATGGTTCAATTAATGGTCCGATTCAGTTTGTATCAGTTAGCAACTAGGATTGTTTACTAACCGGTTTGAATTGAAAATTCGGTCTGGTCCGATCCCAGACCGATCATACTTGATCTGATCCAAAACCAGACGTGAGTAGTCGAGTCCCGTGTTTCGAACCCGTGAGCACTGAACAGCCCAAGATTAGAGCATAGTAACTATTTAACTAATGAATATGAGAGTGTAGATTGGCGTACGTGTCGGCGCGTGAGATACACTCTGCGGTCACGCTTGGCAACACGCTGGCACATGTGAGACACGTGCCTCATTGTAACTCTAGCCCTATGCACTGCGGTGCCGAATAATTATCCCAGTTTGTGGGGCCCATGCAGATCATCTGTTTATTAGGTCAACTGAATTAAAAAAAAAAAAAACAGAGTATTTTATTTGTTTGATCGCAGATAACAAGTGACCGTCAACCTAACACTTACTATTGAAAACATTAGGAATAAATAGATTCCAGCCGGACAATCCATGGTTGTAGGAGCTTCATTTCTTGTATAATAAGGACATCAAGATTCAAAGATTCCAGCAGGGATAAAAAAAACTTAAATTTTGAGAATTACTATATCCAATATAAATTAAGTAGTTAATAATAAAAAAAGAAAAATATAATGATTTGGCCCTCCCACCATCTCTACCTTGTCTTTATGTACATGCTGACATGTGCGTTCTTTAGGGCTAAACTAATCTAAACTGAACTGAACTAAATTAAACTGAATTTAACATTACTGAACTGGACACCACTGAACTGAATTGAACACAACTTGATATGTGAGACAAAATATATTTCTGAACTCAGCACCACTGAACTGAACTGAGAATCATTTAAATAAATTGAAAATTACTTAATTCACACCTAAATTGAACTGAACTGAACTGGTCATGTAAACTCTAAAGAAGGCACCCATATTTTTGAGTTCCATTTCAAGGTTAAAAACAACCTATTGAGAGAAAATAAAGGGTGATTTATGTAGTTTATCCATTTTCTATTATTATTATTATTATTATTATTATTATTCCAACCAAAAAAGAATATAGTTACCCGCTTTAGAACAAAAATGTACGAGTACATTCATAATATTATCATTTTCACAATTTTTACAAATAAGTAATTATTTAATAGAGTGGTTATAACTTATAATTTAACCTAGCTAGAGGACGCCAAAAAGTTTAAATACGCAAAAAAAAATGGGACGTCAAAATATAATTAACTAATTATTGCACAAAATATTTATATGAGGCAGTCTCATGTGTAAGACCGTCTCATAAGAGAATTACTATATTTATTGTTACATTATATATTTTCATCTAATCTCTTTTAATATTATTTTCTAATAATCATGATTCTTGGTGGTTATTTCTTACTCCCCTTTCATTTTCCTTGTGATTGTTTTTGGGGCGCGAGGATCTTTGTAAACTATCATCACTTGTATGTACAATATGTATTTTCTTCTAAAAGGAAGAGGGTCATGCCGCTTGAAGGAAAAATAAATTGAATTCATTGGAGATCAATTAACATTTTTGGGTGGAGGCTTTATTTGGAGACACAATTAAAAGAGGATTAGTTATTAGTTTGGTGCCAGTTTCCAAATGGAGAAGGCTTTACTTGCTGCCACCCTTTCACCAATTCACCATATATATAGCCAAAGCCAAAGCAAAGCTAAAACATCATAACCAAATATACAATCCCAACTTGAATATTATTCTAGCTACCTAGTTAGCTAGTCATTGCTAGTCATCACTTGTATCCTCCATTGAACTAGGAATATGGCAAGGGTTGAGAAGGAAACAAGGCCAGGAAGAGGTAGCAGCAACCGTATAGCCTCCCTCGACATCGATCGAGTCCTTACTAACGATGCTCTTCCTCCCTCTCTTTCCCCTAGCAAACACTTTGATCCCCCTAAGGACAATCTCACTCAACAGGTTTGTCTCTCTCTGATATTCAAATTATTAGATTACTAAACAGTAAAATCTCTATAAATTAATTAATATTCGATAAAGAAATAACCTCTCTGAATATGCATGGTTTAGTGATACATCATGTTACATAGTATAGCCGGTAATAATTTTGCATGAGTTTTATTAGTGTATGACGATGAATATGTATAATGTCACTTGTATAAATGGATTTTTATGGGTTATAGTGCCTTCAAATTTAATGTACACGCGAATATCTCGTGAACGACTCAGTCAAAATTCGTTTAAAACTCGTTTGATAAGAAACGAGTTAAGCACGAGAATCAATTTGATGCTCGTTTAATAGACAAGCATGAATATATACATATCAACATATACTCGACTTGACTCGTTTGCACCCCAACTACAGTTGAGCAATTCCGCCCCATGTTATGAATATGATCTCATTCCAAAAACAATCTCACTATCTCAGCTCTGTCACCAAAAAAAAATAAAAAAATCACCGGTATAAAGGAGTACGTTTTTTTGAAGGGTACTAGGATCTATCTCACGCATCAAGGAATGTAATATGTTAGGTTTATTTGAACTTATCATGAGTACTAATAAATTAATTAAGGAACCACATCAACTCAAAAATTAAACTCATAAATCATATCTGAAGTCAGTTTCGTTTATTAATTTATTTATTTGTCACAACTGAAGTCAATTATTGATCTAATAACTAATTAATCATAAAAAACAATGCGTGCAATATTATATGGAGTATGATAATACGAAAATTTGTTGGCACACAAAAAAATAATGAACCTTTGTGCAATAATATTATACCACATGGGATTAATTAAATTGAATTCGTGACTGGATGAACATTGGACAGCAACCGGGATGGAGAAAGCTTCTGTCATTTGTGGGCCCTGGTTTTCTTGTATCCTTGGCTTATCTTGACCCTGGCAATTGTAAGTTTTCTGTTTGTCAAGAATAATAATGTAGTCATCAAATATGTTGATGTTATCATATCATATGATCTTTTAATAACTTATCATCATACCATGTTTCAGTGGAGACCGATTTACAAGCAGGAGCTGAACACAAATTTGAGGTATATTATTACGTTTCTTTTGTTCATTTTCTTATACACAAAAATCAATTTAGCCAATGACACACCAAAAAAAAAAAAAATCAATTTAGTAATTACCTATTTACCTTAGTGGACAAATCAAACGTAGTAGGTTGTACCAATGTACTAATCAAACTTAGGTCAGAAATCCGTCTTTTCTCTCCCGTTATACTAATTAGTCACTTCATTTAGAAACCGAAAAAATAACTATCACATTTTAGGATAGATTTTTAAAACATTTTGAATAATAACAATTTATTGTTCAAATTGCTTCATATCTAGCTATGGATACATAGATGGCAAGCTGTCGTGACATTGTTTGATTGACCTATACTATCTAGTTAGGCTTAAATCTCATCAAAGGTTTGGTAATTTTCATGTTTGCAAATTGCAATTTCTTTGGAAAAACCGATAAAGGATAATATTATGCTTTTATAATAATAAAATTGGAGAATATCATACATAATTTATACTCCCCGACCCCAGAGTCATAGTGGAGTAGTAATATTTAAGGCTAAGAGACAAAGTAAAGGCAATGTATTACATTTTGTTGAAGATATGCAATGTATATGCAATATACGTGCAATATATGTGATATGTGAGTCGCATTTATATCACATCATTATGTATGTCCATCACATGCTTGGAATTCCATACCAATTCAGTTTTATAATTTTCTACTGATATTTACTTTTAAGATTATTAGATTTAGTTGAGATTAATTTGTTGGTCTTTTAAGGAAATTAGTCTCAAAATGTTAAGTAATTTAGTTCGATCAAGGTTAGGGAGACATAGTTAAAACACATCCCATCCTAATTACCCCTTCATAAGTGTTCTTATCCTATATGTTATTACGACTGTTTTGGCTACTGATGAACTTGATCACATATCTAGACATCAGTCTGCACTGAATGTCATCGTACGTCTATTGGAGCTCTTGTAAACAGCTTACGGTTATTTATGCTAGAAACAGTTATTGGGTGGATAACTCTGGTCATCTGGGTTCTCTATCTCCATGCAGTAGCTCATAAAATTTACATAAGTATAAGATAGTGCACGCTATGTTAATAACAAAGTTATCTGTGGTGTGGGTGAAGACGCATATGACCATATCTCATCAAACATTAGCATTATATTAACCTAAAGAAAAAAAACGTTCTCAATTGTAAAATGTAGACTTTTCTTGACTTGGCAGTTGTAAATCTTTCTAGAAATGTCTATCTTAGAAGTTGCGGGGGATGGAAAGAGAGAAAGAGATATAGACAACGGTTATAGAGCGAACTACGAATTGATTACTTGTGTATTTTGTGAGAGAGCAAACTGCCAAAAGTTATATTAGTGGGGCAAAAGTTGGACAATTTAATCCTTTAAGAATAGATTGAGGATGAGGGTAAACTAAGGAGTGTAAGAAAATGACACCAAATACTCATAAGTTGACTTATTTAAGAGCAGTAGATATTTCATTGATTAATATATTTATTTGGTTGCTCTTTCTAAATCACAAATATATATTGAAACTAGATTTTATGTCCGTGTCATGTATGGGTTCTTGTTTATCATGCACACTCTGTTATTAGAATAAATATGATAAAAAAATTTAATCATATCAATATGTAAAGTTGAATAATAGGAGTAGCAAAGAACAATAATAATCTTTTTATCAAAATAAAAAACATATTTAACAAAAAAATTACATTTTTAGTGAATTTATAAATTTTTTTAGGATAATAAATATAATACTTATGTTACTTATTTCTTATTAAAATAAAATAAAACTATTTTTAGTTTCTTTTTAATCACCCATGCATTTATGGCTATTTATTACTTATTCAATGCTTGGTGAGAACTCAATTTTACATATATATATTGATAAATTATTCCCTCCAAAAAAAGATGTGAGAGAAATGGTGCATAAGTTGACTAAAAAAAGTCAACTACAATGACAACTATAATGAAATAGTGAGAGTGTATATATTCATATCTTTATACATACACATAAACATACATATTAAAAGTTATTCTATTTAGCATTTACCACATTGTTTGACTTCCAGAACTCAACTTAACTAGTAACTGTAGTAAGTAACTTCTGAACTACTCCTTATCCTAAGGACCTACAGGGCATACCTATTAGTTTGATGTAATTTTCTTCAATGTACTTATAAATGACAAATTTATGCTAGTTTTGTTTTTTTTGTTTTTTTTTTTTTTTTAAATCTTAAATTTATGCTAGCTAGAACAGTACAAATATATTAATACTAAGTACATCTCAATATGTGGTTTCTAATTATGATTGTATGATTTTCAGCTTCTATGGATAATTCTTATTGGACTAATATTTGCTCTGATCATTCAATCCCTAGCAGCAAATCTTGGTGTCTCCACAGGTAATTATTTAAAAATTATATTTTTTTGACAAATTTAGAGTAAAAGTTACTATAACTTCTAATCTATAACTTATTCTTTTATTTATTTATTTTGCAAGGCAAACACTTGTCAGAACTATGCAAAGCAGAGTACCCTGTAGTAGTCAAGTACTGCTTATGGCTGCTTGCAGAAGTTGCAGTTATAGCAGCTGATATCCCTGAAGTTATAGGCACAGCTTTTGCATTGAATATATTGTTTCATATTCCAGTTTGGGTTGGTGTACTTCTCACTGGTCTAAGTACTCTCCTTCTACTTGGTCTCCAAAAATATGGGGTAATAATCCAACTTTCTTATCATACTTTCAATTTAGAGTTATGTTTAATTTGGTTAGGCAGAAAATACTTATAAGAAAAATGGTTTCAGGTAAGTTTTCGATTTTCTTATTCTTTCGTGTTTTTCGGGTTTTGATGATGTAGGTAAGGAAGCTGGAATTGCTGATAGCAATCTTGGTGTTTGTAATGGCTGGTTGTTTCTTTGGAGAAATGAGTTATGTAAAGCCACCAGCAAAAGAGGTGTTCAAGGGCATGTTTATTCCTAAGCTTAAGGGCCAAGGGGCAACTGGGGATGCCATTGCCCTGCTTGGTGCTCTTGTTATGCCGTAAGTATTTCTCATATACTGTATATACATATACTTTTGTATGCTTAGGTTAATATGAGTGCAAATTAATCTGCAGTGAGTGCAATGTATGAGCTTTTATACGAGTAGTATGTTTATTGGTTCATGTCAAGGGTATCCAACATCGACCACATTTACTATTTCCCGCATACAAATGAAATGACCACAACTTACAATATGTGAATCATTACAGTGATTCTTTGTTTGAAGGGTTTTACATAATTGATCTTACAAACATGACAGGCACAACCTTTTTCTGCACTCAGCCCTTGTATTATCCAGAAAAGTACCCAATTCTGTACGAGGCGTTAATGTAAGTTACAAGAATATAAACTCTTCTTTTGTACTGTAATTTCTAACCACTAGTTAATACTGTGAGGAACCACAGGATAAAAATTGATGCTTTGAATTGAAATGTGTTGAATTTGCAGGAAGCATGTAAATTCTTCCTAATAGAGAGCGGATTCGCGTTATTCGTGGCATTCTTAATCAACGTTGCAATCATATCAGTGTCTGCGACAGTTTGTTCAGGCAATCTAACAGCACAGGAAGCAACACAATGCAGTGATCTCAATCTTAATTCAGCTTCTTTCCTTCTAAAGAATGTATTAGGGGGAAAATCAGCCTCCATTCTTTATGGCGTTGCCCTTTTAGCCTCAGGACAAAGCTCTACTATCACTGGCACATATGCTGGACAATTTATCATGCAGGTACATCAGTTTGCCTATGCTAACTCGTCAGTTCTCACTAGATACGTTGACAATGATTTGACAAAATCGTTAAATTTTCAGGGATTTTTGGATCTTAAGATGAGAAAATGGTTAAGGAACCTAGTGACTAGGTCCATCGCCATTACACCAAGTCTAATTGTGGCGATCATTGGAGGATCAGAGGGAGCTGGCCGCCTCATTATTATTGCCTCGGTACGTGCCTAGCTAGAAAAACACATCTAATTAGTTATACTTAAGAGTATGACAATTTTCAACTATGATATAAGTACTAACTAATAATGTGAACATGTAAGCAATTTGATTCGATTAACATTTGCAGATGATTCTGTCATTTGAGCTTCCATTTGCTCTAATTCCGCTCCTCAAGTTCAGCAGTACTAAAATCAAGATGGGACCTCACAAGAACTCGATTTTTGTAATTAAGCTCAAACTCCTTTCACCCTAGCTACTTTTAATTTACATTTAAAAGCAAAATGATCATTTGGTATTATTGCAAAGTATGCATGCAAGAGGAACTAACAAATTGAATAATTTTGGGCAGATTATCATAATCTCATGGATTTTGGGGATGGGAATAATTGGCATCAATGTGTATTATCTCACCACAGCTTTCGTCGGGTGGCTGATCCATAATGGTCTACCAAAGGTGGCTAATGTGTTCATCGGCATCCTGGTTTTTCCCCTAATGGCGATCTATATCATAGCGATCATCTACCTTATATTCCGAAAAGATAAGGTTGTGACATTTATCGAGCCTGGAAAGATTGATCATTTGGAGAAAGGGGTAAGCCAGGAACTCACATTGGATCAAGTCCCCTACAGAGAGGATCTTGCAGATATTCCCCTGCCACAATAAGCTAATAGCTAATTTAACTTGCAGAGTTGTAACATAACTCGAAAATATGTTATGTTTAAGTTGTATGCAAAGTAAAATCAGTAGCTGTTGTGCTTTTTATTTCTGTTATGAACAAATTCATCCCATGAGGGAAGGCTTTTGTATTAGCCTTGACCTCATCAGGCTATTTATGGAAGGGATGATGTTTTTGTATGTACTGTTTTAATTGAATGCCTCATGCCTGGCTATGAGAAAACTTGGATTTGCTGCTCCTTTCTGGTATACTACTCTGGCCAATTTGATGACTTCATATGAGTGCTGGTAAAATGAAATACACGCAAAAACATCGGAAAAACTCATATAGCACGGTCCTACCGTGAGTCATGATACCACTACTACATTTTAGTTAAAACTTTTTATTTTCGGACTAAAAATATCACAAAAATGTTACTATTTTGAATAAAAGAGGTAACTTTTCATTGTTTTACTATAAAATGGTTTTAAACAAAACCTTACTAGTCTAGGACGCTTCTGCTATCTAAAACGCATAAGACAATCATCTCGAAGACCCAAACATATGACCGGTTGTACCTTGTACGTAGACATGGCAAAAATGGCCCAAAAAGTCCGATTCAAATCCGAACTGACTTCAAAAGCAGCTGATCTAGACTCTGATGGACCTGAACCAAATCGAACCAACCCAAAATATTTTTAGATTTATATGGATTTGAGGAAGCTTAATAAGTATAATGGACAACAAATCCGATTGTGACCGAATCGAATTAATCTGAACATTTCATAGACTGATTATGACCCAATTCTAATAGATTCAAACCGAAACCCATACAAACAATCCATTCATCATTAGTAGTTGTAAACTTGTACGTACTTGGAACTACTGTGTCCGGAAGGGCCAAACCGTTTGGGCTAAATGAAATCATTATTGGTTGATCAATCATACTCTTTCACCTAATTTTGACTTTTAGCTTGTAATAATTGATGATTATAGGTCAGAACTGGCCCAGTACGATAAGAGCCAAATGAGATTATCTTTACACTTGGCGCGCTCTTAGTCTACATATCGGCTCATTGATCAGTTCACTTGCTTTTCAAATTTTCAATTCAATCCATCATCAAATCGTTATACATTCTGTCTCGTCTCATTCTCCTTTTTTTCTATCACACTCACATGCAAATTATCCAATGCATCACTTTCGCGCCTTTTTCTTGTTTGCACTATCACTATATTTTTTTTATATTTTTTTTCTTAGTGATTGATGGCACTATCATTCTTTGATCAAAGCCCTTGAGTTCGATTCTAATTCGTAAGTCTATGCAGAGAGAACGTGATTAATACTGATCCAACAAAAAATTTGATAGAACTAAATCTTAAGTATATTTTATATACTTTGAGGCGAAGTAAACATAATGACCCTTAATTAATTAATAATTTGCTTTTATTAATTTATTCTTTCTTATCTCAAAAAAATAAATAATTTGCAAATATTAACATGCTTTTAACACAATTTTTTGCTTGTAAATTATTAGACAATTTTTTTTATTGGACAATTTTCCATGCCTTCACCTCCTCCCCGTTGAGCTATATGTGTTTTGATGATTGACAAACCAATGAATTTATGCACATATATACTAATGTCTTGTATGAGCAATGTGTTGTAACCCAAAAGAGGTAGAGCTCAATATACATGGAGTTCAAATATGTGCATATGAAAACCAAAAGAGTGACAACATTAAAGGATGGCTAGATGATGACAATACCAAGAAAGTATGAAGACACAAATAAAAATCAAGTGTTTGGCTTCTTAGATGTCTTGTATGTGATTTAGATTCGGGATCATAGAAGTGGAACAATTGATTTTGGGAACAAAAATCAAAACCGAAGCTGGTGCAAAGGGACCAGCGTTAGTACCCTGTTCCCTTGCCCAGACGTGCTAAACATTTTTATTAAAAATAAAAAATCGATTTTAACTCAACTTTTCTTTAAAATATTTTTGTGGGCTTCTTAAGTTTATTCACCATATTTCCAGCTACAAAAACATTGATTTACAAGGCAAAAGCTTGAGTGTTAAAATGGGTTAGAATAAAACACTTTATGGGAATCTTTTTATGGAGCCTTATGCTAGCTTTATGTTGAACAAGCAACCTTCACATGTGCTTAAACTTTCTGATTTTCAAAGGCTATTTGGGTTCCCCAATGTAGCCTAAGATCACATGAAAGTTTTAGCATATGTTAAGGTTTAATTTCCAATATATTCACTTTATGCTTTTTCATAAAAAATGTCAAAAAGCTTCCCCACAAACTTTACCCAATGCAAATATTATCATTTGATTTCTTGGCCAACATTTGACTCTCTAAATGTGGTCTAAGATCACATGAAAGTATTAGCATGGGTTAAGGTTTTGTTTTCAAAAGATTCACTTTATGCTTTCTCATTAAAAATGCCAAAAGTTTGTCCATAAACTCTACCCAATGCAAAGATTCTTGGCTGGTAGTTTAGCCAATATTTGGTTCCTAGACATCACATGAAAGCTTTAGCATTGTCTAAGGTTGCTTTTAGAGTGCTTTAACTTTTGGCTACTTTAACATAAAATGCTTGTGGCCTCTCCTATATAAATGGGAGCTTGTGCTACTGATTTTCTAAGGAGGAATGCCCATAGCTTCATTGAAAACCTTTCAAGCCAAAATCCTCCTTCCTTCACTTGAGTAAAATCGTCTTATATTTTCTAGTGAAGTAAAACAGTTTTCTGACCTTGTTCCAGCACTTGTTCCCCTGCATTGTTCACTTCTCAAATCCGATTTTTTGGCACCTAGGATTTATTTGTAACCTTTCATTAGCTTTTCTAGAAGCATTCAAAGGTTAAATTGTATTATTTTTAGAGTGTTTTCCAAGCTAGAGTTAGTTTGTGAGTGCTTGGCAACTTGAGTGAAGTTGTAGCTTAGCAACTTGTGAGTATGTTGTTGAGTGCTTGGCAACTTGAGTGAAGTTGTGCTCCTGCCAACTTGAGGGAGTTGTGAGAGAAAGAGAGTGCTCAAAACTTGAGGGAGTTTGTGAGCCTTGCCAACTTGAGGGAGTTGTGTAAAAAGAGTGAGTTCAAAACTTGAGGGAGTTTGTGAGCTTTGTGAGCTTGAGGGAGTTCGGCGCAAATCCAAGTTAGAGTTAGCTAGGTGAGTGAAAATCACATGATCGAGTGTGTGGAGTAACAAGGTGGTGAAACACATTAAAGTGAGTGAGAAGTAACTCTTTGCCCAACAAAAGCTTGTTGGTGCGTGTGTACTTAGTCTTAGGAGTATAAGCTATGTACATGAGTTTGGCTCGAATAATAAGAGAAAGTATTTGAGAAATCCCACTAAGGTGGGTCGTGGTTTTATATCCAAATTGAGCCTTGGATGGTTTCCACGCTAAAATATCGTGTCTCCCTTGCCCTATCTTTATCACGTTTCCGCACCATATTCTATCCAATAGGAACAACCAAGGGGACACCGTTCATGTGGTTGGTTCTTTTCAATCAGAAACGAAAAGTAGCCAAAAATTGGAGCCCCAATTCAACCCCCTTCTTATGTCTCACGAAGTGCATTCTGTCACTCTCTTTCAAGATGAAGATATATAAGGCATTATTGAAAGTTTAAACAATATTTATACATACACATACACACACACATTACATTTACAAAGAAAAAAGCATAGAAAAAAAGGAGAAAAATAATTGAGAGTGTGCCAAAGAATTTTCAATATTGATTAAGCACACCTTCTTTCCTCTCTAAGCACATTAATAAGAGTGCCGTAGTTGTATACTTGTATGTGCCCCAGCCCCCCACCCCACCCAATAAAAAAAAAAACATTTTGGATAGGTTGAGTGCAAACTTCCTTCAAATATCATCTAATATTTGCAAGGTGATTAAATTTCTTCCTTGGGCTATATGTAGGTAATGGTCTTGGGTCCTCTTGGACCATCTAAGGCTTACTTTTAGTGGCCAGAAAATTGAAAACAAAGTTGAAGAGCTCATAACAACTAACAAGGTAAGAGATAGAGAAAGAAAAAGGATGGAGATCAAGAAAGTTTGTTTTCAAGTGTCCCAAATTGGCTTGTTGAGTGCAACTCCTGTCAAATAGAAGTATCATCTTAATTTGGAAAGTTGTTGAGGTTTTCCTTTGGCATATATATGCAGATAAAGCTCCTGGACCATTTGAGCAAGGCTTGTTTCTGCCTTTCTGGTGGCTCAAAAACTGAAAGCAAAGTTGAAGCATGTTATTACTTGGCTCTATATCTTACGGACTTATAGAATGGGAATTGATCTGATCTTTGCAATTTCCCATGGTTTGAACCAATAAATGTTCAAATCTCCTGGTTTTCCTCTGTCCCGTGGTTACGTTGTTATTTGCTTTATAGAGGTCGAACTTTACAAACTTTGACCATTAATTTATGGAAAAATATAATGATTTACAATCTAAAAAACTATCTTTAATTAAAATTCATATTTAATAGTAATTTTAAAGAATCATATTTTTTTTTTTTTATCCCCTCAAAAAAAAAAATCATATTTTTTATAATTTTTATATTTATAGATTTATAGTTATTTGTGGTTAAAGTTGTGTCTCAGAGACCACAAAAAAGTAAATGACAACGTAATCATGGGATGAAAGGAATATAAAAATCCATATTTTGAATTCTATCATATTTCAACACAAGGTATGAGAAGAGTAGATGCACTATCTATTATTATACATAAAATATAATTAAAAAAATTAATATTTCAATAAATATTGAAGTACTCCATTATTGACCCTTGTGTTGCAGGAGAGGTTGAATTTCTTATTATTCATGAAAATCCTTGTTCTAATTGTGATGCAAATGACCCACCTTTACGATGGAGGAGCGATTCTGGTATCATTCTCCAAAAAAGATGCTCAAAAAACAATAATATTAAGACAAGAGTAGACATCTGGACCCAATGTATGTCCTTCATTCTCCAAAAAAGATGCTCAAAAAGAAGCAACAATAATATTCTACCAATAATAACAAATCATGTTGAAGATAGAATTGATTGATGAATTGATTGATATAAAGTTCTTAATTATTACAAGATAGATTAATCTTGTAAGAACGAATCAGGGTAACTCTAGAAGAAGATCGAACTACAGAGGATCCGTTTCGTGTTGGAGGAGTCTCCCAAAGCCCAAAGGGGATCCAAACTCCTACTTTTGAGCCATTTAGTAATTTTTACGCTTCATATTATCACAGTGATTCCTATCATATAGCCAACTTAACTCAAAGGAAGTTCTATTCTCTCCATGATCATTCTATAGTCTCACATTCATTTCTTGGCTTTATGCAAGCACTGGTTGCTACATCCAATTGTTGGCTAAATTATTGTACCTTAGCTTCCATTTCCATGTAGGTTTGGAGTAGCCTACATTGATTCCTATCATCAACATACCTTTAATTAGATTTTTTTTTTCCTCGTCGAAAATAGGGTGTGTAAGTGAATGGCGACCAAGTCACCCTGCGCTACGTTATGTTCGGACTCTCGTGCTTGACAACAAACATATCAGACTAACTGAACAACCGACGCAAGCACTAATCCGTCATCATAACACCAACAATAGGCTAGTATAATTTCTAGAAGTCATCACACACAAAGTATGGGGAAAATGAGAATTCGAATCCATAACCTCATCTTACCAAATCACTGTAAGTTTATTGGAACCATTATTAGACCACCATCCTTGTTGGTACTTACCTTTGATTAGATACTCAACGTAACATGTGTCTATCTTACCACCTTTTTTTTTTTTTTTTTTTTTTTGCTAATCTACCACCTATTTTTGTTTGGTGTGGCTGTTTGTGGTCTTATCATGGCTGATATTTTTGGGCATCATGTCTTTTATGTTGTATAAAAAGGTGGAGGGACATGACTTGAGTCATCACCATAACAAAGAATCTTATTATTTCTGTTTTTGGAGTTATTATATAGAAAGTCATATAGCCATTTAGGTCGATGATGATAAATTTTTGAGCCAAAATCCGTAGGTAATTTTGTATTTACGAATCTATGCAATACTTTGGGTGAGTTTTTTTTCTCTGATTTGATTTGATATATTAAGATTTTGTCACTGATTTGGTAAAATTTTACGACTAACTTTCACGGATGACAAGGTAATATTTACTACTATACGGGCCAAAATTTCTTATGGGGGTGAAGTCATAGTTTACAAACACTCAAAAGTAGCCTAAAAATACCCAAATGGCTGTAACACTACTGCACATTCGGTTAGTGCAATGACTGTCATTGATGCTAGATTCTTGGTTTGTTGCGGCATAGTTTGTTGTTTGTCAAATGTCACACATGCAAGGAAGAGAAATAAGTAGCCAATTTGAAATTAACGACTATAGCTAGAGAGTACAGAGTCACGACCGAACATTTTAAGCATTCTTGTTTTTTGGCAATTGTGGAATACAAAATTTGTATAAGACGATTTTACGATAAGTTTTGGTGAAACAAGAATCACTTTGTCGTGAAATAAAGATCACTAGTTTTAAAAATAACTCTACTAAAGAGTAGGGTTTGTACTTTCTACTTTCTGATGCAAATTTTCGAAACCTTAAAGAAAATAATAGTAAAAAAATGAATCCATAAAACTGGAACTTGATTAGCCAGTTGCTCAGTGGACAAGCTTTGACGTGCCACGCCTTTACATGATATTATAAGTTAACCCTTGATGGGCCAAAGCACGTCAAGTTAATACACTCCTGATCACCACTGTCAACATACAGTGGCTAGCTAGCAAGAGCTCACTCCTGATCATCAGCAACAATTAAGAGAGAGAATAATGGCGAGGATTGAGAAGCAAACAGCGCCTGAGAAACTACTACAATGCAACAACGGCATAACTTCTCTTCATATCGAGCAACTAAATAACAGCAATGCTCCTACTTCCCAGGTGTGTCTCTCTCTACATTTTCGGGGATTTTGCTGTATATGCTACCTCAACACGATGCGCTAAATCGCGAGTTTTTTTGTAGTGCTAATTAGCTAATTATAAGTAAAAAAAAAAAAATATTACTCATCAAAAGACCTTAAACGTAGAGTTGACTTTCTTAACTTTGACTTTTTTCCTTTTTTTCACAATTAGAGTATACCTCAAAACTTCTGCTATATAGTTCTTGCTAGCTACATATATGAAAAAGTATGGTTAAAGATTACTTTAGTTTACAATCAAGGGGGCAATTGTGATTAAAACAGCAAAACTGAGACGAACAAACTAAACATTTATGCAACATAGCATTCCCCTGATCTGCCATTGACAATACTCGGATGGGTGAAACCGTGAAAGTAGTTTTTACTTTAACTTTATAAATGTAGTATCATACTATCATATCCATTAACTACACCATTGACAATAGCTATGCAAAGTGATGATGACTGAATTCCATACCTGATGGCATAGGAACCCAGATGGCGAAAGTTTCTAGCATTTGTAGGCCCTGGTTTCCTGGTTTCCTTAGCTTATCTTGACCCTGGCAATTGTAAGTTCATACTTCCTACTTTCATTCAACACGCGCTGCTTTTATATGATCTGATTTTGACATGTTTTCATGTGATCTCATGTCTCAGTGGAAACCGATATGCAAGCAGGTGCCAATCATGGATATCAGGTGAATAACTGTTCTTCACTAAGGATTCTGTATAGGTTTTTGGAATAACTTTAGAACAGACCGATACTCTTAACTCTTAAGACAACAACAGAAAAATATGTGGCTATCACTTCTCATGTTATAACAGATGCAAGAAAGAACAGAAAAAAAAAAGAAAAAAGAAAAAAGAAAAATCGACACACATTTGAGGCATCATCCTAACATGTCATATCTCATTTTCAGCTTCTATGGGTGATTCTTATTGGATTAGTATTTGCTCTCGTAATTCAATCCCTTGCAGCAAATCTTGGTGTCTCCACAGGTAAGCCAAAGTTTATTCCTTTTTTTTTTTGCTTCATCAATACAGGAGAGTGTAAGTTTACATAATTGACAAATTCATGACTCATGAGCAAGTATGCTTTTGAATTTTGCAAGGGAAACATTTGTCAGAGCTGTGCAAAGCAGAGTACCCTGTTGTAGTGAAGTACTGCTTATGGCTGCTGGCGGAAATTGCAGTGATAGCAGCTGATATCCCAGATGTGATAGGCACAGCCTTCGCATTGAATTTATTGCTTCATATTCCAGTATGGTGTGGTGTTCTTCTCACTGGTTTAAACACAATTCTCCTCCTTGGTCTCCAAAAATATGGGGTACTATACTCATACTCTAGTTAAGGAGTGCTTTAGATTGCACTTATTAGTACTTTATTTTCACTTCAACTTTGTCTTTTACTAATTTTGATGTTCAACCAGGTGAGAAAGCTGGAATTTTTGATAGCCATATTGATATTTGTAATGGCCGCTTGTTTCTTTGGAGAAATGGGTTATGTGAAGCCTCCAGCAAAAGACGTGATGAAGGGCATGTTTATCCCCAGGCTCAATGGCCAAGGAGCCACCGGAGATTCCATTGCCCTACTTGGTGCTCTTATTATGCCGTACGTCCCTGAGTCCTAAGACATACTATGTGAATTCTTGGTCATAACTTATAGCAATTAGTGCTACAATGAACTGGTTACGACTATAGCTAGTGCTACAAAGAACTTGACTAACACACCAATTTGTTCTTTTCATAGGCACAACCTCTTCCTCCATTCGGCTATTGTATTGTCCAGGAAAATACCCATGACTGTGCATGACGTTAATGTAAGCAACAAAAAGTAGCAACGTTATTTTCATATTTTGTTAAGTGGTGCATATTTGAGTTGTACTACGAAGAAAATGGAAAAAGATACTAGCATACAAGTCCTATCAATGAAGAATAAGAAAGTTCTTACAATTCAATCTCATGATTTTGCAGGAAGCGTGTAAATTCTTCTTGTTCGAAAGTGGATTTGCCTTATTCATCGCGTTTTTGATCAACGTCGCAGTTGTAATGGTATCCGGCACAGCTTGTGCAGGCAATCTCACACCAGAAGTGGCAGAGCAATGTAGTGATTTGACTCTTAACTCTGCTTCTTTCCTTCTAAAGAATGTACTGGGGAATAAATCAGCCTCCACTATTTATGCTGTTGCACTCCTAGCCTCAGGTCAAAGCTCTGCCATCAATTGTACCTATGCAGGCCAATACATCATGCAGGTAAATTACTTTTTATTTAGTATCTACTACTTTTATTTGCTCTTTTATCAGTATTCAATCTACCATGACCTTTATTTTTAAATATAAATAAATATTTCAGGGATTTCTGGACCTTCAGATGAAGAAATGGTTGAGGAACATAGTGACTAGGTCCATTGCCATTGTACCAAGCCTAGTTGTGTCGATCATCGGAGGACCAGAGGGAGCTGGCCGCCTGATTGTTATTGCCTCGGTTTGTTTCTACCTAACTAGAGGAACACCATAAATTTCCTCTATCTTAAATACACTGTTTAGTTTGTCTTTTCGGATGAAAATTTGACCATTATGTTTAAAAAGTACAGTATCTTATTAGTATCTTAAAAAGTACAGTATCTTATTAGTGACAAACAAATTTGTTTTTGTTTTTTTAACTGTGTTTTCCCAAAAAATTAATAAAACTATAATTTCACATTGTAACCATAAGATATTTTGAACAAATTTATGGTCAAAGTTAGTCTCAAAAGTCAAATATGTAAGTACATCTTATGGAGAAAGGAATTGACATTATACAACCTTCAATACAAAATCTGAAGACAATACCCTGAGGGGGTAGCTCAGCGGGGTAAGACTTCTGAGAAGTATTCCAGAGGTCTCAGGTTCGAGTCCCCTCAGGGCCATTGGAGGTTTTCCTGGTCGTTAACAGGGCCCATGGGATTAGTCAAACAAAGCTTGCACACCCATTCTATCTTAAAAAAAAAAAAAAAAAAAAAAAAAAAAAAAAAAAAAAAAAAAATCTGAAGACAATATGTTACCAGTTTGATTCCATTGATTTACATTGCAGATGATACTATCATTTGAGCTTCCATTTTCTCTAATTCCACTACTCAAGTTTAGTAGTAGTTCCACCAAGATGGGACCTCACAAGAACTCAATTTACGTAAGTGGCACCCTCCTTTCTTCTTTTTTTTTTTGCTAGTCAAGTGGTACCCTCCTTTCACGTAGTCTTTTGATCAACTTAAACTGATTAATTATGATTTTAGAGTTAGTGAGCTATTTATGAAGTGCTAGATACTACTATGAAGGAACTAACATAATGTGACAATCCTTGGGGCAGATAATCATAATGTCATGGATTTTGGGACTGGGAATAATTGGCATCAATGTATATTACCTCACCACAGGTTTCGTCGGGTGGTTGATCCACAGTAACTTACCTAAAGTGGCTAATGTACTCCTTGGGATAGTGGTCTTTCCTTTGATGGTGGTCTATATCGTAGCAGTCGTCTACCTTATGTTTAGGAAAGACATGGTTGTGACCTATATGGAGCCTACAAAGATCGGTCCAAATGCCCAAGATTATTTAGAGAAAGGGATGAGTCACCCCTGATGAGGAATTTGTTTAGCTTGAATCAACAGACTCCCGGAGGAGGGTCTTGCATGCAGCAGACATACCACTGCTAGAATAAGATTAGTAGAGGTTTTCCTATACCATACAGATTAGTTTTTTGTTACATTATTCCTGTAACACCATGCATGTTACGTTTTGTAGTATTTACTTGTTCTTTTCTAATAAATTGTATAAGGTATAATCTTCCGTACATGTATAAGTATAATCCCTTGTAATTGAAGTACTGTATATATATTTTAATAATTCACAAAGCAATAGAGCAGAACTCAACACTGCTTAGAAAGTTTAGGATCTATATTACCTTCTGCTGGTATTTGAATGTGCCAAGCATTGTAATTGAGGTAAGTAGTCTGCATTCATAAACAGAAGATAACCCCCATGAATGTTTTTAATATGAATTGTAACCAACTTCTCAGCAGAGCTGCAGAAGAGAAATATTAGAAATTAGCTAAACCAATTAGGCATTACCTCATAGATCATCTGTCAACTGCCAAGTTTATGGCGTCTCCACTAATGATGCCCAAGGCTAGCAGCTGAAAAAGCTCTGTTACAGTCATAGGGCTCCTTGTCTTAGCTGTGATCCATCAATCATTCATAGTGTCATTGACAATAGTGTATTTTCCAGAAATGGCATCATCAAGATTCAAGAGTCTTAGAGAAGAATGCCCCAGGCATCATTCTCAATCAACGAATATCAGACTGATGCACTTGATATTTCTTTGGTAAACAAATATTGCAATGTTGCAACTTGCAGTACAAGGCCTCAGTGTCAAAGCTGTAAAGTGGGAAGTATGAACCATCAATGTCTGTAACAGTATATGATATTTTGTGATCAGAAAAGCCTCAATGTTCTTCTATCATAAGGGCAGCATTTTTTCGGTTCATTATAGGCTTGACTTTCAGTTTTATCCTATTTCTAGCAACAATGCCGTCTTCAATTCTTCTACGTATTTCGTCATCCAGCAGACCAGCCTTTCCCTTAGCATGTAGGGCATCACAGACCAACTTGTATGTATACTCCCTAGGAATTGAACCTCTATCCACCAACTCAACAAGAAAATCCCGAGCCTCAACTACCCTCCCTGCTTCACATAACGCATGAATAATAGGCGTATAAGAACTTGTACTGGGTGTTCCATGATTCATTTCCCCCATTTTCCTCAACATCTCAATAGCCTTATCAATCTCGTTCACCACACTATAGCACCTAATAATAGAATCATACGTAACTCGATTGGGGGCACAACCCCTTTTGTTCATATCCTCAAAGAGCTCCAAAGCTCTCTCAATCCTATAAGTCTTACAACACCCATCAATTAAACTATTATAGGTCACAATATCAGGAACAAAACCCTTAAACAACATCAAACGAAACAAATGATTCGCTTCCCACATTCTCCGACGAATAGCCTTCTTACACCCAGTCTGCATACTATACTTACAATAAGAGCTAATCAAAATTGTATAAGTATAAACATCAGGTGGACATCTAAACCCTGTCAATTCCATTTGCTGAAGCAAAGATTTTGCCTTTTTGAAAAACCCAACTCTACAAAGCGCATTAATAATCGTATTATAAGCATAAACATCAGGCTTACAATGAAACTGCTTCATCCTATAAAAGGCATGCATTGCCTCATTTACAAGCCCTTCTTCACCTAGGCATTTCATCAAACAGGTGATAGACATAGTGGTCACAAGCCCATTTTCTCTTCTACTCATCTCCTTAAGAAAATCCCACAACTCATTTAGCTTATTAGCCTTAGCCAACACAATGGCCATCTCTTTTACACTGGTCTCATTGTGGGTAAACCCAAAATGTGATTCGACCCAGTAGAAGAACTGGGTCGTTTTCGAAACCCCGAAATCAAGTCGGGCCGGGTCTCGGTGGGCTGCGGGACCCAGTATGAGGGACCCATTTCGGAGCTTATCGGATTCGAGGGTAAGGTTACGTTGCTTAAGAGGGGCCCGATGGCGGGTCGGATTGGGCTGACGTCCGATGGAGCGAGGTGGCGAGAAGAAGAATGTGGGAATGGAGCGGAGGATATTGGTAACGGTTTCGGGGGTCCATGGATTGGTGGTGGTGAGGGCGGTGGAGAATGGGGTGTCACGGATCATGGCGGCTAGTACTTGGTTTATGAGTGGAGAACGACGGTGGTAGAGAAGAGGTTTTGTTGGAAGCATGTTTGTTGGTTGTGAATTGTGAGGTTCCGTTGTGGTTTTTAAAAGTTGGTTATAGCGTTTGAGACTTGGGCATGTTCAGCATTTTGTTTCATTCCGTTCTTATCCGCTCTGTTTTGTTTCATGTTGTTCTGTTCCACATTTTGTACTTTATTTTGTCTCACAATTTTTTGAATTATCCGCACCGCGCCGTTCTGTTCCATTCCGTTCCAATCTGTTCCTCACTGTCCCGCATCATTCCGTTGAAGAGAACAGAGCCTTAAGCTCTGTTTGTTTCACCTTAAAAAACTGAACTGAAATGAATTGAACTGAATTGACTTTTTTTTTAATTTGACATTTACCATTTAAAATTTATCAAAATATATTCAATATTGGGCTCATATAAAAATATGCTTTGAGATCTTTTCAATGACATAGTTATCCTCATAAATTTATTTTAGAATAAAAAGTTATCTAAGTGATAAATCTACTCATGAACTGAACTGAATTTGACTGGATTGAACTGAATTTAAGTAAAATTAAATTAAGGCAAACAAAGCCTTAGAGATTGGTCAACTTTTCTATGCACGAACTCCAAAAAGGAACAGCGTGATAAGCTATTGAGCCAATGAACCCTAAACTGATGGTTCATATTGAAACCTCAAATTTATTAAATTGAGGAATGATAGATTGATGTTATGAGTTAACAATCCATGTGACATATTAGAGTAGGAGTATTTAATAAAGGTTTTGCTATATGGGGTGTTTAGATGTTGGTTTGTGGGATGGCTTTTGGCAAAAATTGGATGTTTGACCAGTTTACCATCCAATATTGGTGTTTGGATGTTAGCTTGTGAGATTGGCTTTTGGGTTCCCACAAGTTAAGTTTTGAAAAGCCAATGAGGTTGGCTTATGGGTATTGGCTGGTGGCATTAATGTAGTTCAATGACATAATTGTCCAAGACTTGCAATTATTTACTTCTATGCCATCAAATTCTTCAATCATATGAATGTCCTTATAGGTCATTTTACATATAACCAGCTAATTTTATCAGCCAATATTACCAAACATCTCTTTCCAGACATCCAATGTTACCAGCAGGTCAAATCAGCTAATAATACCAGTCATCGACCACCAGCCACCAGCCATCAGCAAACAGCTAATACCATCAGCAAACAGCTAATATGTTACATAACCACCAAATAAAAATTCGTGGGTTGCTAACCTATGGAATCAACCATACATTTTTCTATCAAATCTCATGTTTGGTCCCTTTGTTACAATTTTTAATGGTTAAAATGGTTTTGATGTGGTTCTTGGATGGTGAGATATCAAGAGTCCTCATTGCCTAAATGCATGCATCATTTGGCGTGCGAACAGGAGTACCAATCAGCACTCATAAAAAGTGTAATATTAAAGCAACAGTAAAAGAAACTAAAATCCCAGCTGCATCTTCATTACCATCTTATTGCCGAAACCTAAAAGTAATACCACAGAGAGTATGTGAGTACATGATACCATTGCCCAAAGAAAGCTGGGAATCTGAGAAAGCATTTCAAATATATCCTGGAATTCCTACTACATCTTTTCAGGCAGGAATCTTCATCCTGCTCACTACAACATACTCTTGACCCAAGTGAGCAACAATATGATATAAAGTTAAACTATACAACAATCGGGTAACGTTCACCTTAATCCATCACATCCTCATTAGCTTGCCTCCTAATCCTAACTATCTAGCCACGAAAGAATAACAAGAGTAGAGCAAGATAAATTAATGACGGAGAGGGCGGCAGAGAGAAGAAAATAATGCTTGCCACTGAACCAATCGCGCTTGCCGTTGCATGTGATCCATACCAATGTACTCAGACTCAGCTCTACCAAGTTCTTAATAGAGCACCCCAGCAACTGATGAAATCAGAGAGTACCAAGAACTACGTTGTGAGCAAATGCCTTTTAGAGGTGCAACATCATGATCCTCATTTTGCCCCATCCAAATAGCTCTTGACAAATCAGTTGAATAAAACATGGACACTGAACCTCTTGCCATAACTTTCAACCCATGCCAGAGGTTGTCCCCGGTACAGGTCTCAACACGGGATGACTAAGAGAAGACTGCCCGCCCCCTTGAGCACCAAACATGGGGCTTGAAGAAGGCCCTGCTGATGAAGGCTGGATGGCTGAAAGGGGTAGGCGAGGCCCAAAAGAGAACATTTGCTGGCGTGGCATGAATGGCATCTGCGGATGGCCCAACCGATTATTGTTATATGCAGATATACTAGGCTGAGAAGTTGATGCTGACATAACTTGTGGTCTGCTGTTGCTGATATCATTAATGGCAACTTGAGGAGCAACACCAGGCATGTTCATTGGTGGTGCAACTCCACTGGGCCCAAATCTGGCTGCTATAGCACGAGCCCTCTCCCCAGCGAGCCTCTGCCTTGTTTTCTCCACTTGTTCACATTCCTTCATCAGCAATGTCTCCACCTCAGCAAATTGTTTCAGCTTCAATTCCAACCTCTTCAGCTGTTACAGAGCAAAAACATTCCACAAATGAGGAGCCATCAAGAACTTTGACTGAATACCACAACAACAACAACAACAACAACAACCCAGTAAATGTCCCGCCGAGGGCGGGGTCTGGGGAGGTCCAGATGTACGCAGCTTTACCTCTGACTAGTCGCCTAGTAGAGAGGCTGTTTCCAAAAGACCCACGAAAGCAATTTGAATTTTAAAAATAGTAGAAAATAGTCGAAAACAAAATTGGATGTTAAAACAAGTGAATGAAAGGATGCATGCAAAAGCGAAGGAATGAGAATTAAAAAAAAACACCCAAGACCAAAGAAACAAATCAATAGGGAAAAAGGATAGGGGATGAACAGTGCCTAAAAACTATAAACAAACAGACTGCACAACCCGAGCCAATACACAAATAATCCTCGGAGATGCCCCATAGGCCTATACCCTCTACGTGGTGTCATCTACGTGAATCCTACTACGCCAAAGACGCCAAGAACTTTGACTGAATACCAGGTGGAGTTAATTGAGGATTGTGATGGTGATGATGGTAGGTAAAGAATTGGTGGTGTGTAGGCCTAGAAGAGCTGCCAGGAGGCCACGACTAGGTCGCCAACGAGCAGCCAACCCAACCGTGATCAGGGCGAGAGGGGGTGGGCCGCGGAGGGTGGGGCGAGGAAAGAGAGAGATGCAAACAGATCGAGGCTGACGGGCGGGGAGATATGGCCGAGGATTGAACGGTCCGCCATTGGGGTCACCAGTCGCAGGCAATTTCAGCGGTGGTCAGGGAATGGGTAGATGAGGCGGTCGCGGTGGCTGGACAGGCGGGCCAGGGGTGGCTGACTGGCTGTTGGTGGAGCTGTGGTGGGGTGGCTGAGGAGAGAGAAAGTGCACCTTTGTTTTAATTTGCTTTAATTTTCATTTTCATTGTGTTTTTCATTTTCATCTGTTTTTTAAATGATAGGGGGAGGTATCACTTTAGTTCCACTAGAAAATGAGGAGTTTCAAGTGGTGTTAATCTGAGTGGAACTTGAAACCTTAGGTATTTAAACAGAAAACCCAAACAAACACAAAGTATCAAGTTTCAGGTATCATTCTATTCCAAAACAGCCAGCCAAAATAAGCAGACGCAAATAATGCTGAAAAGATAAAAACCATTAATACCTGATGATTTATAATATTAGCAGATAGCCTTTGAATCTCCCTCTCTTCATGGTCTGCAAACAGTTTTGCCTTCATTGCTGCAGCAGCAAGACCAGTTTTTGCAGCAAATTTAACTTTCTCTGCAGGTAGTGGAGAGACTTCTGTATTTGCATTGTTTGGACCACAAGAACCCTGTGCGGCCAAGTTCTCATCTAAAACTGAGAAGAAAAAATATCAAGAAATTAGCTCTTGTTTGCTTGTACTTCAAGAAGATTTTTGTTTGTCCAAAAGTCTTGATAGAAGTACTAAAGAAAGAGAAAAACCAACACCTCACCTCTCTGTTGACTAGAAACTTTCATTTCCCCAGAAGCAACATCTGAGTCCATCCTTCAAGATTCAAGAATTTAACGTTAGCATTGCTTCTGAGAGATTTGATATGACACATAGTAAACATGAGGTGTTGACAATCTAGCAAAAGAATTAGGCTGAAATAACCTGCACAAACGCACTCATTCACCTTTTCCTATTCTTCATCTTCTTTTAGGTACAGAAAGAAAGATCAATAAGAGAATGATCTTTTACACAAGACTTTAAATTATCAATGGAAGTGTCACTTTCACCTGCATTTTATTAAGGTTTCCAAAGTTACAACCAAGGCCAAAACAGTGGATTATGGAATGTCCATTCTGTTGACTGTGGCCTGAAGCTATTGAGCAGAAAAGGGTGATGGAAAGGGGAGGGGAAGGCATAGTATACATACCTGAAAATCCCCACCCCACCCCCCACCCCCAAAAAAAAAAAAAAAATTTATTGTAGATGAGTATGTCCCCCCCCCCCTTCCACCTCCCCGATAAACACGTGATGATGATCGCCTCGAAATAACACGAAGGACAGAGGTTTCAGTGCTTGGGAAAACCTCGGTTAACCCAACCTGCTCATCTCAACACCTTTGGATAGCCATCGCGATAAGTTTTCCAACACCATTGAACGTACCTCAAACTGACTTCCGGTTTAAAAAAGACCAGCTTCTGAAGCTCATGGAACACCGTCTTTTCACGTATTCCAGAATCAGAAATATTGAAAGCCTACAACCCAGCGTCGCCTCCATCTCAGCAAACAGCTTGGGCTTTTACGAATGTTTCCGCCCATTCACTTGTTCCTGCAGACTTCTCTACAATACCCTTATACCTCCAACCACCTTTCAGCCTCCAAAAATGATACAGAGAGCATTAGAATCCTAAACCCTTGCCAAAACAGGAAGGTATCTAAAGAGTCAATAAGCTCCACCCATTCCATTCATAAGGGCACTTATCTAAGTTTAAATATTTCCTCGATCTCCAAGCACAATTTATGTTAGATTCATTTTTTATAATGGCTCATAAAAATCATGCTATTGGTTTAAATGAGCAAAAAGCACAAGTCTTGCTCTGTATATATTAAAATTCATATTTAACTATGTTTTTAATTAGTATATGACCTAACTAGAAGTCTACAACTAATCTAGGACTGGCGGCATCCGGCATTGGCATTGGCCTTACCTTCACCCCCAATTCGTTTAGTGTTTCATAGCCTGTCAAGTTATTTCCCAGTCCAAGTATAAAAGGCCTCTTTTCAGACAAAGTACTTGAATCCTGTCCTTCATTTTGTCCCTGTCAGTTGTCTCTTTGCTATGGATCCACACTTTTCACGTTTTCCTAAAATCATATGGTTATTTTATTCCTCAAAAGTTTAGAGGCGGCTCTTGTTTTCAGTCTCTGGTATTTTATTAATTTGAAAGCCTTGAATTTCTCTAAACCTAAGACTTGAAAGGGGGATTTCCCCTTTCTTTTTCACAAGTGGAAAAGCAAAATAAGCCATACTATATTGGCTGGAAGTCTGTAAAATATACTCGATAGAATGTTGATAATAAAGGACTAGAGTCTAGAGGACAACAAGCTTCGAGACAGAGAGGATAAGACACATAAAGCCTACTCCCTTCTAGTCTCATCTTCCACCTCTTTTTACATGGGGAAACAACAAGGCACCAATCAAATCACAAGGTTTAACTTACACCTCTTCTGGTCTAGATACCATGCACATGCAGCAAGTCAATACATACAGCAAGGATTTATTAGGCAGAGCAGATACTCATAGAAGATTCAGTACTCTATGGCTTTGGAATATATTAGGGACAAAAATCAAAATGGCTTATCAAATTTGCCTGCTCTTCTTATTTATTAAAAGCTTGCAGATGGTCGTCGTGCATGGGATCAAGGTCAAGCGAAAACAACCTGTCTTTTCAAAGGGGCAAGGCTACATACAATATACCCCCTCCCCTTACCCCACAAGGTCTGGAGCCTCTTTGGAGGCACTGGAGTAATCTTGATGTTATGCAGGAAATGCTCATAGAAATCTATCAGATTAGATGGTTATTACATACCTAATAAACTTAAATCCATTGGCAAATTTCTTAGCAAAGCCACTTCATACAAACATAAGACATCGACAAAGGCAGAGAGGGATGAAGTATGATGACCCACCTGTTACCATGCACTGATCCATCTTCCTCAGATAGGGCAGCTAAAGATGCATGTGCACAAGCTGCAGCAACTCTTGGTCCTACCGAAGAAGCCAAAAAGGAGACCTAGAAAAAGGAACAATTGTGATAATGATAGGGAATTGGGAAACATGGGAATCATATCCTTACAGTATTCTTTTGACAAAAAGCAGTACTGCATGGGAAAGAACAAACATGCAAGCAACAAAGCACAAAATTTCAGAGTGTTGATAGAAAAAATACATAATACATAACATAAAATTAAAAAAATAAAAGGAGCAAAATGACTGTCAATAATCCGATATTGGATGACGGAAGTCTTTCCCTCATTGAACAGACAAGAGTATAGCATATTGTCGAATTAAACAAATTCACCATTTACTATTAAAGGGAGAACCCTGTCTAGGAGTGTCCTCCTTTGACATGGACCAAAGTGTTTGAGTGGTGGTTCTGCTACCTTCAGGATTTTTCGTATGTTTTTGGCTAATTCCAAGTGTCTAAGTGCCATGACACATACAACTATCCAAGAGTCAGTCGAACATTCTTTGGCATGCCCGCAGAGTTGCAGTAACACAAAAACCAAACTTCATCACAACTTGGAACTTATTCATTAGATCACCTTCTGATTTCTACTTAAAGGACCTCCCGTCCATTTTTAAAGAAGAAACAACCTTGGCGAACAGGCAAACATAGAGCACTAGTAGTGTTCAAAATCCCTTGTTTCCAAGAAACATACATGTTTTGTTTTTCTATAGTTCTCAGAAGTTGTCTCTTCCATCGTGAGAATCAGTTGATGCATAATGCTTTTTGAGTATTTGAGGTGCTTAACCCATTTCATTTCACATAAATCCACATGATTGGACAGCAGCAAGCTAGTCAATCCTGATTAAGGATCAAATATGGTGCTTCCACAATTCTGTATGCAATAAATTTTCTATTCATGTGGATGATTATCAAATCCACATGCAGTGCGTCTGGCAAATGACATTAGGATCTCAGGGGTTCCTCAATTTTGCTTGATGATTCTGAACAAAATCAACATCTAGAAGACTACAACTGCTTATAAGTGAAAGATTCAACATAGTTATCTCCTGAACTATGCTAAAAATTCTAATTCATACAATGCTCGCTAATTGAGTAACAGCAGTGACAGAGTTGGACTTCAGCAGTTTCACTGCACAGAAATTAAAAGAAAGGGTGGTTTGGATGATTTAAAGACAAGAATTCAAGTTGAAGGGCAAAAACGTTATTCTCAGAAGATAGCGATGTGATTGCGATATTTGAGGACCAAGACCTTCATTTTCGCGGTCTTTAGAATCATGTGGGGTCTATGGAAAATGCTGCTACTTCTTTTTATAGATGAATTTTTCAACAACTAATGTCCCAAAAGGCCTAGTTGTCAAACAAAAACGTGTAACCTGTTACTTTGCATTCTGCTGAATCGAAAGAACAATGTGCTATAAAACATTTTTCTCAATTGCAATACCTTTGGTCTCTAATATCTATCACCTCGTAAATTCTTGATTCTTCCTAAAGAACCAAAACATTACAGTTCTGCGTTTCCTCCATAATGATAGCCATATGTGAATAATCGCCAGTAGCATGAAAGATAAGCACATAAGAAACCTTAAGAAGACATTTGCATTTCACATGTCATAATGTAAATAATTAAAAAAGCAAATTTAAACGATATCCACCTACCATATGCATCACAGGATTTCCAGAATTCGCAAATGGAAACCTACTATCTGAATCAGAATCATGGACATGAGGTCCTGGACAAAGAGAGGTAGCAGTATTAAGTTAAACGAACAAACTATTAATAAATTAATTAATTATTAAAGTATTACTGTAGAAAAACACACCAAAAAAAGAAGGGAAAAAAAGCACATATACAGGACGGCATGACCGCATGACAAAGGAAAAAACTTAGAGGATGACAAACCTGATGAAACACCATTTGTCTTTAGATATGATCTGGAACGATCATCCTTATTTGACCCGTTAGATGCACCGGAGGTGGTTGGAACTTCTACATTTTCCAGTAACCCATCCTCCATGGGCAAACGAAGAAAGTGAAGAATGCATTGTGCCTTTGACTTAGTTCCAACATAGTCCGCTATTTCATTCCAGCTATCATTATGAACTTCAACTGCCTCAAGGAGTAAAAGTGTTTCCTGATCACTCCAACTTTCTCCATCTTGATCACCATACTCCTTTGTAGGATCTACTTTAGTGAAATCTATGCTTGAATGACCAATAACAAATCTCCCTTCATCATAGCAATCTGGACAGAGCATTGTATCAGCCTGTTCACAAAAGCCTATTAGGTGAAGAAAGCAACACATAAACAAGGTCTTACTTTAGATGAAGTAAGGCAATTAAGACAGATAAGCAACAGCCAGAGAGAGGATGGAAGTCCTATGAGGACTCTATAGATTGTGGCTCCTATCAAAAGGCTTCTTGTTTCACAACTTTTAATCCCCATCTATCTTAGTAGATGATCCATAATTTACTACAAACCAGATTTCATAATTACATTCTGACAATTGAAAATTGATTCAGAACCCCCATAGCATGGCTATCCTCTTAGGTCTTAGCATGAAATTGGTTCAAATAAAATAAACATTGGGCCATAGATGTGATTCTTCAGCAGAATAAAAAATTAAGGCAATAAAGTGAACAACCATTTTTCACATGTCCCAATAACAATGAGATCTATTCAAACCTACAACATCAACATTACCCAAAAAAGAACTGATTATAATAGGTAATAGGGTATAGATATAAACATTTATAATCTACAACATCAACATTACCCCAATGCCGTTAAAGAGGCCCTTGCCCAAGAGGGATTCAGATGTACACAATCTTACCCCACAGAAGCCGTTTCTGGTAGTGCCCATTAAGTAAGCACCAATAGTTTAATGAGCCATTTCGATATAGTCCATTATAATCCAAATCCAAAGAATATAATCTATGTTACATATACCTCTGTGACGCTGTTCCGCGATAATTGTTCTACTTAAACACTTGAAATTTGTCTCAAGATTGTGTAACTCTTCATTTGCTAATTGCCACTACCTAATGCTACTAACTAATAAATTTTTTTAATAATACTAATACTATTATGTCACCTGGAGTTGGCTACAAGCACTGTAGGGGTAACGGACTCGCCCGTTTTCTGAAATTTTTGAGTGTATAGAGTGCTCAAGTTACAGTTAACAAACCCAGTCCAATCAAAATTTACAATTTTGGATACCATGTACTGCCATATGGATTGCTAAGAATAAGTCTGAGCAATCTCATCTTCATTTCATTTTGGCCTAATAACTGATAGGACCATTCTCCAGAGACATGATTACAAAAAAAAAAATCTCTAAATAGTTCCGAGATGCCATCACGACTTGCAGCATACATAAGAATTTGCAGATACTGTCTGTTCTTATGCAATACATTTAGCTTTCAATTGATGAATATAGGCTGCATCTAATCAGGTCGAAAACTTTCTAGGAATGGCGTGCAGAAATAAAGAGATGAGATTACGATCACATAAACAGGCACAGAAAGCAACTTACCTCCTTAACAGACTGATAGTGCACAACTAAGAGAGGCCGAGAACAATAATTACAGATACTTTCGGATAATCTCTCTCGTATTCTACTGTCCAAGTCCGCCAGATCATCAGTGTTTGATGATAATGATGAGTACGCATCACGATGCTTCAGCCTGCATTTTGGCTTATCAAACTTGATTAGACTATCAATTGACTTTAAAGTTGCTGATGGCACATGAACTTCACCAGTTGGTTCCTCTCTCAAATAAGATTCCATACTCCAAGACTCATGATGAGGCATTGGAGCACAGTAATTAATGATGCCCCAATGATCAAGAAAACGGAAAATTCGACTCAGATCTTCATTGTCAACACCAACAGCCAATCCTAGGAAATCCCCAAGTGACAACCTCTTCTCTGGGTTTTCCATGCATTTGGCAACAATCAAATTCCTACAATCCATGTATTTCTCAGGGGTGTGTTCAGCTGACTTGCCAGAGAAAAAATGTGGCACCACTTGTCTCTCCAATCGGTGCACCGTCGTTGGTTGAAACCAATCTGCCCAGAGGATGCCAACAGTGAAAATGTCAGTCTTTTCAGCCAATAATGAAGCGATGTTCCAATAAACTTGAAAGTAGCATCAAAGAAAACCAAGCACCAAGTAGAGTTGGCTACAAATACGTTATCTCCTTTGTACCTAAAGTACCTACTTTTCCTTATGTATGAAAGGTTAAGCAAAGTTAGTCTCCCTCAAACTAAAAAAGTGCACCACATAAACCTGTACTTAATCTAGGTTGCACAAGCACAGATCTTACATGCACCCAGCACAAACACGGGGAAGCACAAATTTTGGAAAGTGAAATGCCTATATGTATCAGACACGTTGCAAAACACATATTCCAGGTGTACGTGCTTTCTACTACAATTCTATTAAGCCAAATCCAGTTTCCCTGGGCCAAGCAATGCAATGCAGTTCACTATCCAGGGTTCTAAATCATGGTTGTACTGCTTACTTGACTCCGATGTTAATTGTATTTGGGGATAAATGACAGGGAAATGGTCTCTAAATATCTGACTTGGCTATTTTGAAGGAGTTTCCCTATTTTCAAACTCACTCAAAGCAACCAGCTACATATCATATTCAAGGGTGGATGCTCGAGCACTTTTTAAGAGTATGGGCAGGGAAAAGGAAAAAAAATATTAGCTCAATATAAGTCACCCCACCCCCTTCCCCCTAATCCTTTCAAAAAGAAAGCTAAAAATAATGAAAGACTAACGACCAACCGGCACTCCCTAGTCCCTACATTCCCCTAAACATGCATATAACATCCTCACTTGTCTTGTACCCTAAAAACCCAAATCAAATGTATGCCCCAACATATACTTTGCTGTATACTCTTCAAAAGCATAAATCTTACTCTATCATCAACACAAAGCACTAAACAACAAAACAATTATAGAGTATCAACCAAAATTAACATTCTTACAAACAAAAAAGGACACAAAACAAATTCAAATAGAGATAGAGAAAGAGACACACCAGCGTGAAGGGGAAGAACATGAACCCTACCCCAAAACCTCTTAACAACACCCCTCCCTTCCATAATCAACGGTGGCGTAACCACAACCGAACTCTCCTGCTCCCCCGTCCCCGTCCCCAATGCCGGTGTATCCGCGGGCACAGCCGACAGCACCTGGAGCTGCCCATACGATATATTCTCCAAAACCACACCTCCACCACCACCACCAGTACCACTCTGCCCCTTACATTCTCTCTCCGCCGCAACAATCGCCATCACAGACGAGTGCGGCCGGTTAACGGCGTGCTTAACAGCAACAGGGAAGTCAGAGATTCGAATACCACCACCAGCTAGGACTTCAGTCTCGATTGCGGCACGATTTTGATTGGTGCTAGGGTTAGGGTGAAGGTCTTCGTCATCGTCAGGGTCAATAGCGACGTCGTTTTCGTCTTCTTCATCGTCGTCGTCTTCGTCATCTGCGACACGGTGTCGTTTTGTTGTCTTTGGTCCTCTTGATTTCCGCCATTTTTGCCGAGCATCTGAGAAAGAAAGAGAGAAAAAATAACAATTTTAGCAAAATTAGGGCACAAAAAAAGGGGAGAAAGGAAATTGAGTTGAAATATGAAGTGAGGGGTTTTACCTGAGGGAGAAGCAGGCATTGGAGAGAAAAATTCGGAGGGAAGAGAGAGAGAGAGAGAGGATTGTGGGGTCTGTGATGCGTACAGTGGGAGGGAGGGAGGGAGGGAGGAGAGAGAGAGAAAGAGGGGGCAAGGAAGACTCAACGAGCTGTTTGTGCTTGCGAGCTCTGTTGTCTGATTTGGATTTTGGATTTTGGATTTTGGGTTCCAAAAATTGTGAATCTACTAGTGGGGATTAATTTTTTATTTTTTTTGGCCTATTTATAGGCTATAGCTTCTTTTTCCTTTTTCCTTTTCCTTATTGAATGAGACGATTATTGTTTTGTGGTCCAAAGTTTTTTCACAAATTTTTTTCGAAATTACTTAACATAAATTCTATTTTACTCAATGCAAATCTTTTTTTTTCAATTCTTCCCAAATTACCCTTTTATTTGCAAAACACCTTTCTTCCTTTTACTCATTTTCCTCTCAATGCTCCCTATGACAGGAATAATTGTTTTGATCCATACAACATCTTTGACCAAATTAGTAATGATATTCAAATAAACATTGGAGTTAGAATTAGAATTAGATTTTTTTAATAATTAATTAGGGTTTCTGGCGGTTGCTTGAGCGATGAAGGCTGGCGTTTGCTTGAGCGATGAAGGCTGGCTGGTGGAGGCCTGGAGGGGGCGCAGTGGCTAGGGGCGGCGAGCAGAGGGGGTGGGCGAGTGGTTGGCTAGTCTGGAGGAGAGAGAGAGAGAGAGGCGGGAGGAAGTGAGAGAGATGGAGAGTGGCCAAAAGGGGGTGGGATGGAACAGGACAACTGCCGGTGAGAGGGACAACTGCAGGTGAGAGAGCGGTGTCGCCGGCGGGAGGAAGGATGGTGGTGACAGACATGGGTGGCGGTTTACGCTTGAGGCCCTTGAGGATGTGACACTGTCTTTGGTTTCAGATTTGTTTTTCTCTTTTTGAATTTTTTTTTTACTGTTGGCCTGGTTTGTGACGATAATTGATGATGATGATGATGATGATGATGATGATGATGATGATGATTGATGATGATGATCGATGATGGTGATGATGATTAATGATGATGAACAAACCCAGAAGAAAGAAGAACTGAGAGCCCGCTTTCCTATGGGGTGGTTAATGGAGATTGATGAAGGCAATTGATTAGATTTAAGTCAACAAATTAGATTAAACTAATTAGAAAATTATATGGATTGTGTCATTCGAGTATTGTTATTCTGGCAATTGATAGAGAGAAAGGAGAGAGAAAACTGAATAGATGAATGACAGAGAGGGAATGAAAATTGGTTGAGAGAAAAGGAAGGAAGAGAGAGAAAGGGCTGAAAATTACTTAGGGGTATTGTGGGAAGTGGGGATTTACGTTTAGTAATTTGCGATTTACGTATAGCAACCCCCATTTTTTTATAAGACCGTCTGTTTGTAATTTTTGGTGAGGCGGAAGTTTTTTAGGTTATAAAAAAAATAGAAAATTTACCAATAAATAGTTGGTGTGAGCTGTTCGGCACTCTCATAGCTTAAGCAAGGTCGATGGTTCAAATCTTGTGAATGGAGAAATCCCTTTGTGTGCCGACGCAGTGCAAACAGGATTAATCTTGACTCAAGGAATTAGGTGAAATTTTGGTTAAACCAAAAAACAAATTAGAACATTTGATGAAAATCCTCTATTAATACAAGTTTTTTTGTATTTTGAAGCTTAAACTATATTTCTTTTGCTAAAAAAAAGTTATTGTATCATATTTATAATTCTTTTGCACTAAGAACACATATAAGACGCTTAACTCTTTAGACTTTAGGTATTCGTTGAAGATTATTTCTAGGAGGACCAAATAATAGCTCGACGGACCACTTTACCTTTACTTACACCTCATATAAAATGCTCATGACAATTAATCTCCCATTTAACTCATTAACCAATTAGTTAATTAAGTTGATTCCCTCATTAACCATATGCAAATTGCAATTATCCCCGCTCTGAGTATAAATTAGGCAGCTTAATGGTTGAAAACTCACACCTCAACTTCAAGGTTGGGGGTTTCAAGTTTTCAATGCTCATTAACCCCAACTTTAAAATTGTGGGTGGTATTTGTGTGTTATATGGCTTTATAAGCTCTCTCCCTCCCCTCTAATGCAATGCCCTATGGCCCGGCTTCGTTGCCTTATCATAATATTAATAATAATAATAATTGTCCCCTACAAAATCTCATTCACTACTACAAAAAAGCTATTTAAACACGCTAAAAATCATTGTTTTACCATACTTAAAGCGTAGAAAAAGATTTTTACCACGCTTTAAAAAGCGTGGCTAAATCAGTGTGGATCATTTACCACACTTTCTTTTTGCCACGCTTTTAAGCGTCAAACTTAGCCACAATTTTTCCCGTGGATAATGAATATCCTCCACACTTTTAGGTGTCACAACTTTGGTGACATTCCACCAACTTTAATGGCGGGAAATTATTTATTACGCTGAAAAGCGTGACAAAATTTGAGCGGGAGAAATTAATACCGCAGAGAAAAGCGTGGTTAAAACTAAGCATATATTATTTATTTTAGATACGAGAAAAGTGAGACATTGTTGCAAGAAATGCATGATGCTTTATCACGTGATAAAAGTTTGAAGATACTATCAATACAAACGTGAAAATTACTCACATATCATAGTAGTATGTTTCACCATTAAAATTAAAGACAATAAATTATCATTCATGAAATGACATATGAAACTAAAACCTACTACAATTTAGCGTTAATGTCTTTGAAAGAATACTACGTTTTTATAAAGAACACAACACCATATGAGCCCACTAGTCTTGAACTTCTTCATCATCAATCCAAGTGTCTTTTGAGTATTAAGCTTTGGTTCTGCTGGTGCTGTTGTTATTTACTGCTGCCATGAGAATATGCTAGTTCTGTCTTCTGCTGCTGCTTTAATGTTGCACTGGTTGCTCTGTTGCAACTTGCTGCTGGTGTATCTGATCGAATCAAAGATGCTACTGTGAGACTGAGAAAAGCAAAGAAGAAATACGCAAAATTAGACAATGAACTAGAAAATCGGCGTTGCCTACTACCCTACTGACGCTGATGGTTTTCTGGCCTGATTTGGGGTGGATTTGAGCAATGGTTAAATCATGATCTCAAGAGTTGGAACCTCCCTACTCTTTTCTCTCCTTCCTCTTCCTTTCTCTCTCCTTCCCCCTCCCCCACTTGCACATTTAATGTCACCTCATGATGAGATTAGGGTCCTTCCTAATCATGAGAGTAGGCAAGAATTTGTGGGATTTGAGCTTCGGTATCGCTATGTATAAGCCACTAAAGGATGATCAGTTGAAAAAGAGGAATTAAGCCAGAAAGCTGAAGAAATTGATTATTAGTGCTTCTGTATATAGACAATGTTAGAAATTATCACTGAATGCTCTCCATATGAGGAACTAGCCGACACCGCATCCAAGGCAAGGAATGCAATCACGCTGAAGATTAAGAACCAATAAGCTAGTAAAAGTATATCTCTAACATGGCCAGAATACTGTCACTGGTTTATTAAACCTTTCTCTTCAGTAAGAGAGTGCAACTACAAGGGAAGACGAAAGAAAAATCTAAGTTTGCATATGAAAACATTACACCAAAATAGCTCACAAAGGCCAAAGCCAACAGACCACACAACTATGGAAAGACTTCAGACCTGGCACAACAACACCCAAAACAGGCCAAAACCTATTCTTTAGCTTCCTTCTGCCCAACCATAACATCCCTTAATTCTAGTTACATCCAACCACAACTAATATAAGAGAATGCATTATATTCCAATGAGGGAAACTCAAAGCTAGATAATTCCTGACCATACTACATCTACTGATAATATTTTAGGAAAACAAGGGTATATATACCTGGAGCATTATCTTCATCTGTTAGGCAGAGTAACACCAGTGCGAGACCTAAGACACAAACAAATGTCACAAACTAAGTAAAACTGAAAAACAAAAGGCAAAGCAATAGGATCTGTAGTGTGAAGTTTTCCTAGTGAACTAATATTACTAGCATAATGGGTAAGTGAAGAATTCATTAGTGTGTCAAGTCTAAGAAATATTTGCACAGTACAGGAACAACTTAATATAATGAGCAAGATTACTTGACCGAAGAATCCACACCAATCCTCACAAACACCCACATTAATGTCCTTGAAATTATATTTCCAATGACAATTAATGGATCAAATTTCACACATTAAAAAAGAAAAAAAAAGCTGCAAACAAAATCGAGTTAGAGTAGCTAGAGAATCACAAACTAGGTTATAAAGAAGAGAGCTTTCTTTGAGGAGCACCAAGTCATGAACTGTGAAAAGATTAAGGTAAGATTACTAGCATATCCATTATCCGCAATGTTTCTTTGTTGAATAGTTCGTGTATAAGGTGTCTGCGTCAGAAAATTGACGGTAAAATCAGTGTCTTTGCTGGCTATAACAACACTATCAACTCACAGAGAGCAGGCTGCAACAACAACTCACTTCACAAAACAGCACCAAGTTGCAGGAGCATGAAGCCTCATGACAGCAGCAACAGCCTTGTACCAGTAGCAGCGCCAAACAGACAGCAACAAAAGCTTCATGACAGTGTAAATTTTACAGCAGCAACAACAGTACTAAACCATAAGAACAGCAATATGACAACAACATTACAAGATAAGGAGGGCATGGAATTACAAGATAAATAAAGCGGAATGGAAAGGAAGTGATTAACCAGTGAAAGAAGCAAAGCCAAATGAATCATGACAATTCATTCCCTTAAGACTTTTCACTACTAAGAAGTGATCAAATTTAACCCTGAAATTCAATTCTTTAGTCAAGAAACCAAGAAATACTATTAAATGAACATGAAATCCATATAACAAAGCTAAATTACATTAGCTAGCAACCCATTCCAACAAATGTTAGTGACATGAACAATAATGATATTGCAACATTACCTAGGAAATGAACCACAATGCCATTGCAACTCATTCACCATTTTACGTTTATTTGATTAAAAACAGAACTTCAAAACTGAAACAATCAGCACTTAAAGCTAGTTTTCCTCAAAGTCTAGCCAGTTTTACGAGCAAACAATGTCCTAGCTATCCTGATTAAAAAGGATCTAGCATATACTCACTATTCAACCAACCTATATCACATCAGCCCTTCCCAATTCAAAATTACTAATGGCATACAACACACTGATACATACAGAGAACCCACAACGGAATTAGCAGAAAAAAGATGCTTTCTTCAGTCAAGCAAGAGGGAGAATGGTGATTGAACGACATTACCTTATAAAGGAAGAACAAAAGTCAGAATTGAAATCAATCAACAATATCCCATTCTTTTCGTTTGGAGCGAGCGGTTTAAACCCTAACATTAAAGCTCACATCCAAATTCAAATACGAAAGAAAATAACTAAAATCAAACGAAATCACAAATCAAAATGAAATTTACAAACGAAAATGGAAAAACAAAGGAAAAAGTGAAACACTTACATAGATATTCTCTTTATAAAAACCACACAAATTACAGAAATATATCAACTTTAAGCAGTCATACATTCAAAATAAGAAAATTGAGAAGACAGACTTACCTTAAGCATCCTTGCAAAGCTTTCTAGATCAAAACCCATGGAGTTTAGCTGTAAAGGACATCCCGAAGAACTCCAAAAATATTTTCAACTGACCATCAAAGTTATTAAATTCAAGTAGACCCAATCAGAACTGAAACGAGCAGCAAACCCCTTCTTCTCATTGAGAGCGAGCAGCCGAGCAGTAAACCTAATATATAAATTCATAACCAAAATTTGGATAAACAGAACTAGAATTGAGCGAAATTAACAAATGGAACTAATATCACAAATTAAAATGGAAAAAAAAAAAGATGAAAGACTTGTACCCAGACAGATGAGTGCAAACTTCCAACAAAAGCCCTAAAACTCAAAAATAAAAATTATTCGGCAAAACAAATTCAAAGAAAGGTAAAAGTTAGAAATTTACCTTCGAATCTGAAGGGTTTGTGACCTTCAACGAGTTTAATTCTTCATCAAACTGGAGAGATTTAGCGGGTTCGATTGAGAGGGTTTGATGAGAAAAACTGAAAAAAAGAAACGAAAGAACGAGGGAGACTGAGAATAAGGGGCAAGTGCGCTTGTTTAAGAGTTAAACTGTTTATCCTTCTTTTTCTTCCTTTTATCTTTATTTTTTACACTTAATGAAATAAGGAGGCGGTGGAATTTGATTTCCGGGCCCGCCTTCACAAAATCCCAAATGAAGCCACGAACTTAAGCGTGACAAACGCCCGACTTTTATTGTCCACGCTGCTTGTCATAGAAAAGGCCCGTATTTTTTCCATTGAACCTCACGCTTTACAGAGCGTGGGAAAAAAAGTGTCCCCTATTAGTATTTTTGTTGTAATGATTCCACTTCCCTCATCAACAACTAACTTCATGGAGATTGATGTCCTTTTAACATATAAAACAACAAAATAGTATAGAGTCAACCAATTGGAAACTCAAATCCACTAGCATGAGACGTGTGCAATATAAAAAGGTTATGACGACCAATATACCACTTACATGTGTTCAATGTCTAAGAGTATGCATAAAGCATAACGTTTAGATTCTATTTAATACTCAAACTCTACTCAATCAACATTTGTGTCAATTTCTTATAGTCTTATTCACCTTTAAACTCATACTCAAACTCAAACGTGTACCGTACCTGTCTTTTCCTTTCTCCTCCTCCCGCTCATGTTAATTAAGAAAATGTATATTTTGACATACAAAGCAAATAAAATTCTAATAAAGGGTAAATTCATGTGTTTTTCTTGCAAATGAAAATTTTGTATGAAGATATAAAAAGATCCAAAGCCCTTCAAAAAATCGAATAGATAATAGGTAAACCTTAAATTAGCACATAAAACTTTGTCAAAATCATATATATATATATATATATATATATATATATATATATATATATATATATATATATATATATATATATATATATATATATATATATATATATATATATATATATATATATATATATATATATATATATATATATATATATATATATATATATATATGCCACGCAACCGTTTATATTTGCCCGAGGACGACACGTGGGATGCCACGCAAGCGCCCAAATTCGTCTGGTGATGACATGTATGCCGCCATAAGCCGCTCATCAAGTGGGTCAATCATTATTGCATGATCATAAACACAACATAATATAATTATTATAATATTATTCAAATTATAAAATAAAATAACTTTTGTCATGCAAATTTAAAAATTATAATTCTTACTCCATTGGAATAGGTTCGAAAAATAATTCAAAATGAGATACATATGTACTATGTCCTATAAAATTGGGTTCTTTTCGTGTGAGGATGACAGGTGGGACGCCATATCGGAGGGATATGTTCGTGTGAAGATAACACATAGGTGCCACATCGGTAGACATATAAAAGTGAGTCAAATTCGTGTGGGCATGATACATAAGACGCCTCATAAGAGGTGTAAATTCGTGTGACGATGACACCTAAGGGTCACGTAAGCAAAGCTTGCCACATAGCCTAACAACTCTTCATCCAAGTGTCACTCATTAATGACTCATCATAAGTCAAAAAATTATAAATATTACTTCAATGGATTGGATTTGAAAAAACCTTCAAAATGAGATATATATGTCCTATAAAAGTTGGGTCATTTCCATGCGGTAATGACATGTAGTATGCCACATAAGAGAAAATGTTCGTGTGAAGATGACAAGTAGATGTCACATGTACACAACTTGGCCACATAGCTTAACGGATCAATCCAAGTGTCAGAAGTTCATTATTACTCAAATTAATTATTTGATTTATGTGCATATTATTTCAAACTACAAAATAACATATCTTTAGTTACATAAATCTAAAAATTATAAATCATAGTTAATTAGATTGGTTTTGAAAAAGTTTGGTATAAACTAATTGGATAAGACACTTAAGATATCCATATTTGTATTATATTAGTTGTAAATCACACTTGAATATTAGTAACGAAAACACATTCTAAACATTTAAATTCAATTTGTAATAAATATTTTATATTTATAAGAAAAACTGAATCATTTTCATATACAGATGCCAAATGAACGGACATTTCGCATGCTGGATGAAACATGAACGTCAGCTCATCATCTATTCCAGTGCTTTCTTAGCAAAATAATTGAGACTTTAATATAGCACTTTGGACATACTTATGCAATATAAATGTCACGCAAACGAAGAGTAAGATTCAAGTAACACTCCTTATAAGTTATGTTGAAATTTACGAATGTAACGCCCCGGGAATTAACCCTGCTTACTTAGCCATCTAATATGTCATTAGCAGCGGAATTAGCAGCATTAACTCCCGGGACGTCACCTCCGTGCTCACCCGAGGGCAAACACAAGGCTAAAAATAAAAATAAAAGAATACAACTCAGCGGAAGCCCAATATACTATGTGGTCTATTTACAACTCGACAAACTTTACAACTGGACCAATTAAACTCTTCATGAACGTCTCTCACAACAGAAGTAACCAATTAATCTCAGTCTGCGATAATCTGCAAAAAATGTGAGATTATAAAATATCAGCGAAAGCTGGTAACCCGCACGACTATACGAAGAGGAGAATGATCATATAACATTTTAATTGTAGGATAAGTCTAGTATTATTTTATTTATTACCTTAAATATTTTAAAGCATTCCCTAATAGATCACATATGTATAGGTTCTATAATTAGAAGAACGATTATCATAAAGTAAGTGATTCCTCCCTATAGTTCAAAAATGATATAATTAATTTAGAGAGCTTTGTAAAGATAATACTTTCGTATGTATGGGTATCTTATACAAACCTTCAATCATCGGATGACAATCCGATTCACATAACAGACTCGGCCGAATATCCGACTAAGTCATACCAATCATCAACCATTGCATACATAACATTTAGCATCAATATTTGAGACAGATAATATTAATAATAATCTCATCAATAAAATTTAAAGGGATTGTCTGTCTCATTTCTTCTAAAATCATAACTCGGTATTTCACAATACGTAGAACACAACTAAATATACAAAGAGTCTTCAGATTGCTCAAAAAAAATGACCTTTAAGGTCTTTATCAAATATTAAGATTTATCTTAGAGATCAACATATCACATTCAACCATAACTCAACATAATCGTACTAACTAAAGGTTAGCCAATTTTATAGTTAGCTGGTATGGAAGAGCATGCATGTTTAAGGCTTCAATATTCCTTAAACCATATCATATCTCATAATCATGGACATTTTGTCCTTCAATAATCATCTCATTTCATATTAATGGGCTCTATGGCCAGGCACGATAACCTATCATATCATCGGGCTCTATGGCCAGGCATTATAGCCTTTCATTATAGTGTGCACACTCCTCAAACATGCTCTTCAATATTCCAAGGGCGCTAATCTTGGAAGCATACCATAAATTATCTTTTATTAGTGATCAAACAAATTAATATTTTATCTTTCACTTAAATTGGGATCAAGTGATAACTTGATATACCCCAATTTAAGTTATTCGTTACTCTATGTCATTCGGACCTGAGTATAGTCAAACCTCGACATTATTCAATCATCATCATCATCATCATATTCCAATCATCTCATTTCACAATCATATACAAGCTTCTCGTATAATAAGTCTATCATACATCCAATCGGTAAACATAATCGTTCATATCATCTCATAAAAGATAATCATCACACCAATGTTCATTCATTCGACCAAGGGCAAAATCAACAAAGAACTTCACATAATTTACCAAGAAATACATTCAAGTACGTACTTACTCACAAAGATACTAATTGAAGATTCAATCCACACTTCATATACTAGCACTCATACGAATATAAAGCTTTAACCATAAAAATAACTTGTGTATTATATTTGTATACTTTACCATCATAGGTCAAGCCACGACATCCATACAATCTTAATAGCCAATATTTCTATTAAATCACCATTTTACTATTCACACCATTCTAAATGGCATTTCTCTAATCTCACAGTAATCCTTCTTTCAATCAATAAGTCACCCAAACAAACCTCATGACAATCACTTAACAACAAGCCATTTTAACTAATTAATAGACCAATATAAAATCCATCATGATCCATTCGAAAACCCTATTCTAACAAGTACTTATCACACATTTAATTTCTTATATCATTTAATGAAGCAACTAAATAAACACATTAGTGATTATCTAAATTTATTAACCAAATATAATTAAGTCAATTAATAATCATGGTCCTTGTATTCTATACTCCTTACTTGTATAGCTTATTTTATTAAGGCAAATAATGAAACTAATCTCTAACATACTCTTATCTTTTATTGTACTTATATAAACATATGAATTCATTTAGAAAATACTTTTGTGCGGTTTAAAAGTGATAAACATAGATTTATATATTAAGTGCTTACTCTCCTCACTAAGTCCAAAGTAGTTATAGCCTAAATTGTTCAAAGGTTATAAGTAAAACAATAACAATCTTTTATAAGTAACTTGTTAAATATGTGTTAACGAAGGCTTTTGGGCTCAAGATTGTACTAGTTAAATGAAGTGATTTTACTAACGTTTTGACATATATAGGTAGAGGCTAATGCAAGGTTTAAGTAGCATTTTACAGAATGTAATTCCGATAACCGAGGTGACCACAATCGTTCGCCGAAGTAGCCCCGACGATCATCTTATGCTGTCAGGTTTGTGGTCGTAGAAATAGTTGGGTTTTAGCTTATTGTTTGTTAATGGTTTACACAATTAATCCACCACCAATGAGTGGTCTTATTAGCATTTTATTGGGCTGTAAAACAGCCGTGAAAGTCAAGGGAAAAGTGGTTCGGTTCGTGATGAAGAAGGACGAGATAGTTAGTGTAGATTATGAGACTTTATCTTTCCGCAACACTAGCTAGCTACTACTTAAATGAAAGATGATAATGGTTCAATGATCTTTACTATCTGGGGTATTTTTGGAGGAAGTGGAAGAAAAAGAAATAAAAGGATAGATGATTTTTACTTTGTCCAATTCTATAAGACACTTAGCTTAGGACATATAGTATTTCCCATTTAAAACCCATATAGTCATATAGCATGTATCCATCGTATATATATACTAGTATAGAAATTTAGGTAGATATATAATAAAGACCCAAATCATATTTTAGCTTATATACTTATAGTTACTTATCAACATCTAGTAGTCTTACTCAATACTTAACGAACACACATCACCAACCCAAAGATTCAAACTCAATAATCTAGCTAGTACTACTATTTAATCTATCAAAATCAAGCACAATGGTGTATCTATAATCTGATAAGACTCATGCTAGTACTTCCATATTTCTCAAACATACAAGTAGTACTTTTAAGTTTTATAATTGATAATGTTAATCCAATATCAGTTTACGTCTTATGCTCTTCTATCAAATGACTAGTATACTAAGTTCAACATAAAAGCTCGTATACTCTCCCATCAATGACTAATATACTAGCTTAGCCTAAAAAGGGCATAACGATTGATCAAACCAGCTCAAAGTAAATAGATTCACACCAAAAAGACAAGTGAATCATTAATAATCAAAGTGTTTGTTTAATTTGTTATAAACAGGGTCACGTTTTTCATATTTACTCATATCAATATTTACACTCATTTATACTAGTATATAATTTAATCAAGATCAATATAACAAACCATATATATAATCATGTATAAAACTCATATCTATAATCTGTCAATAGCATACTAGTATTAGTTTGTCTCAATTAAGTGTAATATCACATATACACATACACACATCTAACACTCTAGCTCTAAGTATAGTAATGAAGGTTACCTCAATGATCCACATACTTACGCCATTCGAATCCTTCAACCCGATTCACAACTCATAGAGACAGAATTGAAATCAAACAAATTCAAATCAGAATTTATAGTTTCGAAACCCAAAACAGAACATTAATCAAATTAATATCAAAACCAATTTGGATTTAAGGGCTTAATACAAACCAGCAAAAAGAAGTGAAGATGGTGATAATGAGGCTCACGGTGGCCATCGGAGGAGGCAAGGAGTGACTGGTGGCTCGGCCATGGTCGTGTGTTAATGGCGGCGTAAATTCATAATTATGGTGGGTGAAAGAGAATACAATGGATTAGCAAAAATAAACTCAAAAATCATAACAACGAAATTGAAATTGGGATTAAGAAATCCCCAATTAATTAAACACAAGGGAGCATAAGAACAATGGTGTTGGAAGTAATGGGTCACCGGAATTCATGGAGGAAATGGCTTCCATGGTTTCGCACAACCCAAATGGCAAGAGGAGAGAGAAAATTACGAACGGGAGTGAAATGGAGCAACCAATGCTTTCTCACACTAGTAGAATGGAATTATCATTTCACTTTTGCTAAGTTTGCAACAAAGAATGAAGGAATAGTGATAGCAAAATGGTGGTAGTGGAGAATGAAGTATTCTGATGATGGTGATGGTGTTGAACGAAAAAGATGATGGGTTAGAGAAGAAGGACCAGTAACTTATAAAAGAAAATTGTGTGTGTGTGTGTGTGTGTGTGAGAGAGAGAGAGAGAGAGAGAGAGAGAGAGAGAGAGAGAGAGAGAGAGAGAGAGAGAGGAATAAAATATTGAGTGATTTTCTTTTAGGGACTAAAATATTAGAAAGAGAGAGAATAGTTTTGATGGTGGTTTAGGGGAGTTAGAGTAGAAAACTGGGAGCAAAATTTGATGGTTTTTAGTTTAGGGAATAAAGTAAGGTGGAGAGAGAGGATGAGTTGTAGGGGTTTTTTGGTGGACAAGTATCACACATGAAGAGTCATGACAAGTGTCTTTTTTTTTTAATAAATAAAATCCGAAAATGAATAAAATAATAAATAAATAAATCATTTAATTATCTTCTAATATATCATTATTAATTTAATAAATCACTAGATTATTCACTAAACATACTTAAAAATTTCGGGTTATTACAACGAACTTTGAACTACCTAGCACATTTGAGAAATAAATATTTAGGATCAAATTGTTGATTATAACTTTAGAAAGTGAAATTTTTTTGCTCACCACTAATTGATTTTATTCAATTACCAAAAATCCAATTGCAATAAGAGACTGGTTTTTAACTAGAGAGAGATTAATTAATCTTTATTTTTTTCCTTTGGAAATTTTGAAGTAGGCTCAAATTATGTTCATAAATCAATCAATTTTTACATTCATTCTATTTTAGATGTAGATCAATTTAAAAGGATATTTAGAAGTAAATTATAAGGGAGACATGAAATTATAATATTATTTTTAATAATTAGCATGCATTCAATGGATAAAATTTTTGCTAACATAAAATAAAATGTATTTCACAAAAAATATTTATAATTTCATACCATAAATTTTTAATGTCTTTATTAAATATATTAGTAAAATATTTCTCTTTTTCCTTTCATGTGTACACGACATGCAAGACGCCACATAGAGGCCCAAGATCGTGTGACGATGACACGAAAGTCGCCATATTAACAAAGCTTGCCACATAGCCTAACAAATTATCATCCAAGTGTTTCCCCTTAATTAGCATATTTTTATATTAAAAAATAAAATAATTTAGTTATGTAAGTCGAAAAAATCATAAATCTTATTTAAATGGATTGGATTTGAAAAATGCTTTAAATGGAGATATATACGTGACCTATACAAGTGGGGTCCTTACCATGCAATTATAACATGTAGACGCCACATAAGAGGGAATGTTTGTGTAAAGATGACACGTTGACGTCACATGTGCAACTTTGTCACATATCTTAACAAATCATGATCCAAGTGCCAAATGATCAATATCACTCGACTTTATTATATGATTCATTTGCTTATTATTTCAAACTATAAAATAACATATTTTAAGTTACGTAACTCTAAAAAATAAAAATCTTACTTCATTAAATTATCTTTTCTTATTCTTTTGTCAAGTTTGAAGTATCCTCAAATTATTTTCATAAATTAATCTTTTTTTACATTCATTTTATTTTAGAGGTAGATCAATTTAAAAGGGCATTTCACACAAAAATATTAAAATATAGTCAAATTAGTTGTGTGGTATACACCAGGCATCAAGTATCACTTGGGAAGTTATCTCCATTTGCGAGAGATATTTACGAGTCTGTGCGAAGTACGGACATAAAACTAGTTACTACTTAAATTTAAGGTTTACCTATTATCTATTCAATTTTTTGAGGGGCTTTGGATCTTTTTATATTCTAATTTAATTACAATAAAATTGATTAATTGGACATTTAAATTTACTTTCTCTCAATAACCAATTCCTTCTCTCTCAATTTTTTATTTTTTTGTAAAAAGTTTTTTCCTAATGAAAACTCAATTTGATCTTTCTGGCTTCTGCTCTCTTCAAAATATTGTCCTCTTCCCAATTTCCAGGAGTTCCAAATAAGCTTTTCTCCATCTCTCGACGGCCGTCTGCTTCCGACCGTTGTCTCTCCCATCAGAAATTCAATGCATAACGCAACCTCCATTAACATGGTTAGCTACAACTCTTGAATTTTCTAATCAATTTTTTCTAGTTTACTGTTTCATGCTCTGTATCAATCTCAGAACAACATCTCTCAATTCTCTCTCATTTGCTGCTAATCTCATGAAGCGAAAACGACGACCAATTTCATCTTTTCACTCCCTAGAATCACCAACACCCTCAACACCCCCAACCCAACAAGCCCTCTCAAAATCCCACCTTTCAAAATCACCCCAAACTCTTTCTCTCACCTCAGAAAGACGCAAGAGATCACTTTCCCAAACCCTCAAAGTCCAAAATTTGCAAAATTCCAACCAAATTGAGAAATGGGTACCTCTCAATTTGGGCAAATCAGAGCTCTCGTTGCTCCTAACATTCCCAACTGGTCAAACATTCAGGTGGAAAAAAACAGGCCAAAACCAATTCACTGGTGTTGTTAAGTCCTATTTGGTGTCTTTAAAGCAACTTGAAAATGGTGATGTTGGTTACCATTTTCATAATGCTTTGAATGAGGGTAATAAAGATAATGATAATGATAGTGATCATGATGATGCTAAGTTGGCTTTGCTTGAATTTCTCAATGTGGGTATTTGTTTAACTGAAATGTGGGAGGGTTTTGCAGCTTCTGATGAGAGGTTTGCTGAATTAGCACCCTTTTTGGCTGGTGCAAGGGTGCTTAGGCAGGACCCTTTGGAGTGTTTGGTTCAGTTTTTATGTTCATCTAATAATAACATTGGAAGGATTACTCGAATGGTCGATTTTGTTTCGGCGTTAGGCCATTATTTGGGGACTGTTGAGGGGTTTGAGTTTCATGAGTTCCCGTTGTTGGAGCGGTTGGCTATGGTGTCTGAAGGGGAGTTTCGAGAAGCAGGCTTTGGATATAGGTTGGTTTTCTTGTTGAGCTATTTTGCAATTGGGTTGAACTTAATCATATTTATCTGCTTGACTGCCCTATAGGTTACATCTTACATGCCTTGTTTTAAGTTTGTCGTTGTTTCAATTACATGATTAGCCTATGTGGTATGGTCTGGTGATGGTCATGTGATATTTCAAAAGATTAAGTTACTTTCTTTTTGTTCATCATGGAGAATGAATGATTCATGGTAGCAAACTGAGGCCGTGACGTGCCTTCTTTTTGTATGATCAGCCAAAATTGATCAATTTATTCCTTTTCTGTGTTGCTGCATGAATATAGTAAGAACATATTGTAATTTACAAGTAGTTATTATGAGGTGATTGGCTGTTTCGTAAGTTTAGATCCGTTCTCCTATTTTTTTCTTATCACAAACTAGTGATACTACCATGGAGGCTTGGACCAGTGAGAATAAGCGAAGTAGAAAAATGTGCGTTGATATACTGTAGCTCATCTATCCTGGTAGTGTGTATGGGTGGTTAATTGTTCTGAGTTAGCACTTAGCAAAACCGTTTTGGCAGCTTAACTGTTCTTGTATGTGTTAAATAGATGGAGATTCCCATACGAAGACTTTTTATGTTAACAAAGAGGAACTCTAATACCAGAGTTCTGATAAATTTTGTGGCAATGTTTCCTTTTGGTTTGGCAACCAGCAAGGTAAAATATCTTGAAATTGTTTATGCTCAAATTAGGTAACCTGGAAGCTTGCTGCTGTTTGAGTAGTGGAAGATGCTGGTCAGGATGAGGGATTGGAGCCTTGGAGGTAGCTGGGCCCCCCTACTGTTTGAACAAAGTCTGTAATTAGTTGTAATGTCGGTTGTCAATCATCATCAGCTTCCATGACATGCTAGTTTGCTCATGCTCTAAGATGAGCTGAAACAAGGAGCGATATTGTTAATTTCTTGTACAAAGATTATTTGAGACTAATGCATAACTCTAGAATCAAATAGATTGAGGGTGAGGGGGGACTAAAACTTCTACTACAAGCTAGCATGCTCTTAACAGTTATCAACATCTGGTGCTGCCCTTGATAGCCTGTCTGTCAAATTTAACGTACATTGTGATGCTGTACCCTAATCTAACTACCGCTTACCTGCTCTTGAAAATAGTTCTTTTCCAGTCCATCAAGAAAATTGAATTTGTGTTACAGTTGGTACTCTTGTTTTTTTTTTTTTTTTAGATAAAGAAAAAGATTATATTAATGAAGAAGCCAATTTACAGCAAGAGAGAGGATAAGGCATCCTCTACAGTAAACAATTTACAAAAGAGACCAATTCCTTTGAATATCTGTGATAGTGTAATCCCGAAAAGCCCCCGCAGCTTTAGCCCAAAACAAAGCCAAGTAGGTGATCTTCTCCCAAAGCAATGAAGGAGAGATTGACACCCCTTTGAATAATCGAGCATTCCTCTCCAACCATATACCCCATAAGATTGCAAAATAAACATTACGCCGCCACAACTTCCTCTCCTTCCCACCCCTAGAACCCCCAAATTGAATCTGCAAGAACGCTGCCATGCTAGAAGGGGAAGCCCACAACTCTCCGAACAACATGTACCAGAAGCTACGAGCCACATGACACTCAATAAAAAGATGCAACGATGTCTCACTACTAGCCCGGCAAAGCAGGCAGATGTCCGGCTGCAAAACCATCCCTGACCTCCTCCTCTGCCTTATATCATTTGAGTTGACCCTATCCAGTACCAAAGTCCACACAAAAGCCCTTACCTTGAGAGGCACCTTCGCTTTCCAAACGAAATCAGCCAAAGGACAACGGGGGAGAGGAGTCCCCAAGCACCGAAGGAAGGAGTTGGTACTCTTGGTAGCGCTCTTGATTCTGTTAAGAGATGTATTACTTTATAATTGGAAGATATGAGGAGAGACATTCAGTTTATTTAAGGTGTATTTGAATTGGCTCTGTGCTGCTCAAACTATCAGTCTTTTCCCATAATGCTTGACTATGTGGGCATGCTACCCTTAGGTGGTGTTTACTTACTAGTAATGCAATGTGTCACGGTCCGCCTTTTCAAGTTGCGGGACGTGCGGCGCGCTCTTGTCTCCTAGCGGCAAGAGTGTCAGCCGTACACAAGGAACGTCTTCGGGTTGTCCGTGGACACAAGAGAGTGAGGGAGGGACGGAGTTTGAGAGAGGGGTTGGATGATGAAAGCAATCAATACAGTTTAACAACAACAAGCATTGACATCAATACATCGATATGGAGGACTGATTCCCCCATAAAGAGTCCTTAGAGCTTTATTCATTCTGACTGGAGTAGACATCAAGAGTGCATAACTTTCATACTCAACATCTACTCCTAAAAGTAAAAAGACTAGAAAGCTTAAAGACATGTCCAAGGGTCGACACGCAGGAAGCGCCTTAGAGACATGTTAGGAAAGAACTAGAAAGCTTAAAGACATGTCCCAGAGTCAACACGCAGGAAGCGCCTTAGAGACATTTACATTACAAGGAAAGTAAAGGAAAGCAGTAAATTACAAGGTGTAAAGGGCGGAACCTAACACAATGCAATGCAATCATTTTATAGGGTAAATGTGTGGTGGAAAAAAAGGAGGGGAAGGAAGGAGAATAGAAAAGTGAGATTGATTACACCATTCAAAGTAACCGGAAGGAAGGAGAATAGAAAAGTGAGATTGATTACACCATTCAAAGTAATCATTACATGGGTAATGTTGAGCAATTGTGATTACATTGGATAGTGCAATCAACCCCACTTTTCCAAGCCCTCTCCTCCCACTTCTTCACTTTTCAACCCACATATACCCTATAAAATGATTGCATTGCATTACTAGTAAGTAAACAAGCCCTTGGTGTTAATGACCGATGGGGATCTATTGATGGACCATGAGCATTCCTACTATAAAATCGAAACACTTAAGGAAAGGAAGACTTGTTATACAATCAAATCTTGCAATTTTCTAGAGAGTCCTTCCCTATCCTCGAACTCCTCTTTTGTCATTGTCTATGCTGTTAGTCTTTATCATTCTGTATGTTCTCCGTTTGGTTTTTGGAAAAGTGTGTTTTGAGATGCCTGCATCATCAGAAGATGGCCTTCATCTGTCTTAAATTCTGCAATGTGTGATTTATCATGTGGTTGGATAAATTCATTGTCATTGATTTGCATGAACAGAGCAAAATACTTAGTCGGCACAATAAAAGCCTTGCAATCGAAACCTGGTGGTGGTGCTGAGTGGCTTCATTCCCTGCGTTCATTGAATCTTGAAGAGGTGATAACTGCTCTCTCTACTTTGCCTGGTGTGGGTCCAAAGGTGGCAGCGTGCATAGCCCTCTTCTCTCTGGATCAGCATCATGCAGTTCCTGTTGACACACATGTTTGGCAGGTAAATTAAGTTCACACTGGGTATGGTCTATGGGACCAATTAATCTAACAGTTGATTTTTATGGCGCTCTCTATGATTGGATAACAGGCCTTGTTTTCTGTTAACTGGTTATCCTGCCGATCCGAGAACTTGCATAGAAGGCAGGGCTACCCATGTTTGTTCAATATTGATTGAGAAACTAGAAAAGTTCATAAAATGAAGTTGGGCAGGGGGTGTTTAGGAAGTTGGAGGAGAAGTATTAGCTTAAGTTTGGTGCTCCATTTCAGGTTGAATTTTCTCGCCTTATAGTGGGAAATGGTGAATGGGGCCATAGGGGTCGTAAGTTTGTAATTGTTAATCATAAATTTGGTCGTGGCCTTAATATCTGCAAGCTAACATGTAAAAGGCTAACAAAGCTATGCTATGTACACATGTAATTCAGAAGATTAAGCCAGACAAGTTGCTATGCTTGTTTTGAAGGTATAGAACTTTTCTCCTCCCCTAAAAGAAATTATAGAACATAATCATGTAACGCTTTTAGCAGCTTTGTCTTCTCTAAATTAAGCCTCCAACTCTTTGAGAATGGAAATAACATGTGTTTTTACATTCTCGACTCTCAGAGTCACGTTTCTGATTAAATTGGAATATACAAAGAGATTAGTCAACTGAGTTTTCAAGTTGGGGAGAGGATTTTTGCTTAAGAGAAATAAGCTAAGGATTCTGAACTGAGAAAACTTGAGTTTTGGTAATTTTCTATAAGTAAAATATTATTACAGAATAATTATCAAAAAAAAAAAATATTATTACAGAAATTGTTCTATCTGATGTAGTAATCCTCTTCTAGTAGTCTGTGAGTTTTGTCAATTCACATTATCTTCTAAAATCAATCAAGAATTTCTCCCTCAAATCATCCCGTATCTGGCGATTGCTATCTCAAAGAACTGATGAGGTATGGTGATTGTTTGGGCAGATCGCAACACGATACCTTGTGCCCGAGCTTGCAGGTGTCCGTCTGTCCACAAAGCTATGCAGCCGTGTGGCTGAAGCATTTGTTGCAAGATATGGGAAATATGCTGGATGGGCTCAAACCCTACTCTTTGTTGCTGAATTGCCTTCTCAAAAGGCACTCATTTCATCAGACATCTGTATTGTGAAAGAGCAGAAAATTACCGTTAAAAAAGAGGAAAGGTCCCAGAGAGAAGGATAAAAATCTGCGTAAGGATCTCTGGGAAAGTCAAATCTTCTTCTTTTACTGCATGTGAATAGGAATGGTTTGATTGCTCAAAGAACTGGTAGGCAACCAAAATTGCACAGGTCCATTTCTCTCTCCTTTTTGTGAATCTTTTCTTTTGGTAGTTGTGGCTTTCCTTTTTTCTGATTGATGTGGAAAAGAAAACACTTGAGTGGGAAAAGAACACAGACTTAATTCTGCACATGTTACGCAAATTGGAAGAACATATATATATACGTGGGTCAATTGAGAACCTGAAAAGATCATCCAGTAAGCTTCTTAATACCATAACCCAGTTGAACTACTCGTCTACTACAAAGGTTCTTAGGTTAGGAGGGATATGGATATCTATTTGGCAATATGAATTCTTGTCTCTTCTGACTCTTTACATATGAAGTATAAAGTGGATTGCTGTCTCCTCTTACCCCTCTAAATAAGGTTATTCAGTTTTACCAGTGATTTCCCTTGTAATTCCTAGCCCATGAAATCATTTTTACTGTTAAGGTTTAGTTAAGTCCCTCATTCTTTTTTTCTTTTTCTTTTTTTTTTTTTTAATTTCCGGGTTTAGTCCCTCTTTGTTACCTATTAAATGGACTCTTACATTTTTCTAATTAATTGCAGCTAGTCGATGGTACATTCTCAACACTCGTTTCGTGAAGGAGGATTTCGCTTCCTGTCTCTCATCATACATTGGTTGTGTTTTCTATCTATCAGCTGGTAGCTTCTTCAGGACTAATTCACACCTTATCTAGGTTTTTTTTTTTTTTTTTTTTTTTCTGAGCAATTTTCCATGTTTGCTGGAATCTGGACATATATCCTTGTACATTGTGATTTATGACCACGGTAGAATACTCCATTCGTTCCTTTTTAAGTGTCCCTATGTGGTTGGGACAATGATTTTTCTTAAGTTACATGGACTACTTTGCAGTTTGCCTGTCATTATTTTCACAAAATTTTATTGCAATAGTAACACAATCTGGAAATGAAGGGCAACATTGAAACTTAAGAGAGCAGAGGGATATATTCTTGTAATGCTGTGAGACTGTGAGTGCTCATAAATTGTGGAAGTTTTGTCCAGTTGTGGTGGATCTAGTCTTTTTGTTTTTCAATTTGTTTGGATTTTGAAACGAAAACTTTTTAAGCAAACATAGAACTGGCATTTGCTGATGTCACTTCTAGAGTTGTTCAAGCACTGCAAAGTAGCAGTAACACTAAAAACATCAGACTAAAATGTCTACCTAAAGAGATAAGAAATACAAATCAAGAAATTGGCTCGAACAATATATAAGGCAACCTATAATATGATAATCTTTTTCCCTCCTTCACCCCATGACATGATATAAGTAGTCATATAACTGATTGTCAGCTGAAGTTTGTGACCAGTGCGTAGTTGGTCCCTATCAGATCGCTCTCTTATTATAGTGATATATGCGTACCGTTTCAGAGGAGAGGTGGGAGAGGTGGGAGGGAGTTAGGGGGTGGGGGTTGGTTAGCAAATCTCTGCAAGGTACACATATTGGAAGGCCTTATTGTGGACAGTACATGCATCAGAAGTCGGAACTTGTCCAAGGTTGTTCTGACTTCTGAGAAGATGCAGCAGACGCACTATTCCTGATTCTCAACCCTGACAATGTATACATCTCAAAAAGGCGTATTGTGGACACCGACAGCGCATGCATCCAAACCTCCATAGTTGTGACTTGTGAGGCAGCAGATGCATGAGTCTCAACCCTGACAATATGTACATCTCGGGAGGGCGTATTGTGGACAGCGCATGCATAAAACCTCCCAAGGTTGTTCTGAGATCCCGCTGTCTGGGGCAATAGATGTATCAATAACCCTGACAACACTGGCCAAATACAGCGCCCCCAAGCCATGGAAACCTCAACACCCCAACCCACTCCTGTGCAAAACACTTACACGGGTAGAAAGACGACTCTGTACAAAACATTTAAAGTCATACTGTAGCTCTACTACAAAACCAGACTGATGATATTGATAGCAAGAATGAGACGCCCATAAGAAAAAGGGGTCCTTTAAAGTTTTAACAATTGAGTGTTTATGCCTCATAAATTATGAAACTCGGCTTCTAGTTTTAAGTACCATCAAATTGTAGAGAATACATCAATAAACATGCACTTCTCTTTATTCCTCTGATTAGAAGACTGTTCCCGCCAAAACCTATTTAGACGAGGCTGAGTTCCTGCCGTGACAGTGGAATCAGGCCTTGATAGCAGAGCCTGAGTTCCTGCGGCATTGATTAAGCATATCTATGTAGAACTGGCACCTGCTGATATCACTTCCATAGCTGTTCAAGCACTGCAAAATAACACAAGAAACCATCAGATTAAAAGTTCACCTGAAGATACTGTTCAAGAAATTGATCCTTAACAATAATTACAAACAAACAAACAAATCTATGCAAAATACATACATCTTGGAAGGCCTTATTATGGACAGCACATCCATCAGAACCACCAAGGTTGTTCTGAGAAGATGTCACTGCCTGTGGGCCACCAGATGTATCCACCTCATGCTTGATAGTACGAGGGCCAAATACAGCATCGACAGCCCTGTGAGCTATGGACGTCCCAGCACCCCAGCCCAATCCTGCACAAAACTCGCAGGATTATAAACTTCTTCTCTAGCAATGATGCAGAAAGAAAATGATGTACTAACCAACTAGTTCATCGATCGTAGTCATGAAGAAAACAGTTACTTGGATGGAGTACAGAGTTAAGAGAAGTGAATAATTAGAGCTCACCATCAAAAATAGCTCCGCCTAGTTGTCCAATGACAGATTTATTTTCAACTGGTGCTGATACTGGAGTTGGAACTGAAGTTGGTGTTTTAGTTGGAACTACATTCATATAAGCAGAATTAGGCAAGTAATGAGAAAAAGATAACATCATTCTGAGACTGTTCCAAATCGAAATGGTCTAATTACAAAATCATAATGCTCAACAGTAATTAAGCTTGTTAATCCATCATGCCAACATTAGTACATCTAACTAGTCACCAAACAACTCCTCAAACCTAGTCAAATTACAAGAAATCTTTTAAAACAGCAGAACTCATTCAGATTCTAGCAACTTCAAAGTGCAGCTGGTAGTTTGCCACATTCGCCTTCATGCCTTCAATTGTTCAAATTGACAGCAGACTATCTAATAAGAAAATAAACATGATCTAACATGCAAACAAGTCCATGCAGCTATTACCTGGCTTGGGTGGGTTGCGCGAACGAGTGTAGCTGGAGCTTGACCTAGATGATGAGCGTCCTGAAACAAAATCACAAAATGAAAATGCAACACATCCATGTGAAAAATGGCCAAAATAGATCCGGGAACGCATATAGATCATATACAATAACTTTTTTTTTTTTTTTTTAAGGGAAAGAGAATTCCATTTAATAAAAGCCGCCATAAGACATATACAAACAGAATCAGTAAGGCTGAATTCATCCATCCATACACTGGTCACCTCGAATTATTTCATAAATACACAAGTCATGATAGTCATGGTCATATAATACAAAACCAAATTTGTTCCCTCATCGTTGAGAGATTATGTCCATTAAGGCATTCTAAAGTGATGTTGGTTGTTGTGTTACATGTTTTTACCTAAGAAGTGAAAACAGAATAACTACCGTCTAGTGTCTACTAATAAATATCAACTAGTCTAGTACTGTCTACAATTTATACTTTTATCTAAGAATTTTAGATTGTCGATAGCTGCTATTTTACTTATTACTCCCTATCTGAGTACTAATATTCGATTGAATTAGACAAGTTACAGTACAAGATAAAAAAAAAACCCTACAATATTTAAGTAGCATAAATGGCAAACAAAATATATAATCCCATGCTAACACTTTATGTTGATTCAAATAAAGTGATATTAAGAGATGTTGGGGTGAGGGGATTAGTCACTGTGGCGTGGAATACCGGCAAAGACCAAAAAGTGATATTAAGAGATGAAAAAAGATTAAAAATCCTATAATCAACAAAAACAACTTAATTAAGTACAACAAGATCATCAACAGAATGCACCAAGACGATATAGAGAGAGAATTAAGTTACCACCGGAAGAGCCCCTGCCACCGCCGCCTCGAGCCATTTTGGTGATAAATTGAGAAAATATTAAAAAAAATATTAAAAAATTTTGATGGTTAAAAAAGATACTGAAAAAGATCAGTAATGCAAACTGCGAGCAAGGGTTATATACTTATATATAGGTAGGTAATTATGGGGGCTGGATGTTGGCTTGTGCAACAAGTCGGTTTGTTATTGTTATCCTGTGTGCTGAATTCCTATTAGAGATAAATAAATGAGGAAATATATATTTATTTGATCGAATATTTTCCATATACTTTTGGCTTCTCCTACTGATGTATACGGACTTCGTTCCGATGTATACTCCTACGAGGCTACGACGTTTAACTCATCTTATTTGCTGGGCTCGAAATAACCTTGCACATTGACATCTGCAAACCTTAACTGACATTTTGTTGCAACCAAAAAAAAAAAAGAGAAAAAAAAAAGTCCGTTCAAGGTAGTTGCGAGATGCAAATTTCGCAAAAACTTGTAAGCGACCGTATCATGGTGAGATGGGGACTTCTTTGAAAAATTAGACCATCTCGCTCCTAGTAATGTATTAGGCTTCATAGGGTAAAAATTGCGATTTTTACATAAGGTATTATTGAAAATGTGGTGCACTTGAATTAATCTTGATTGAAACTAATTATATTGTACTAAACCGATTAATATTAAGGTATTATTTGAAGGAGTATTATTTTTCTTTTTTTTTTTTGATCACCCAACATCAATCAAGTTATATTCATCGACTGAATGTCTTTAACCAAGAGTGGTAGACTTTGAAGGAGTATTATTTTTAATTGTATTTCTATGGACATTTTACTATAGACTATAAAACATAGCATTTTTTATGGACATTTTACTATAGACTATAAAACATAGCATTTTTGATCACCCAACATCAATCAAGTTATATTCATCGACTGAATGTCTTTAACCAAGAGTGGTAGACTTTGAAGGAGTATTATTTTTAATTGTATTTCTATGGACATTTTACTATAGACTATAAAACATAGCATTTTTTTCAACAAAGGTCACGTAGGCCCTTAACGTTTTACCATTCGGTCACCATCGACATTGAAAATTGGCTACATAAGCCATCAACGTTTCATTTTTGGGCTATGTGAACCACTGACCAGCGGAAAGTGAAACTCACACACAAATATAAACCATGTGCAAGACATGTGACTATCAAAATCTAAAATTTCCCTCCCATATACTAATTGCTCCAGCAAAAGATACTATTTTTTCCTTTGTATTTGTAACTTTCCTCTAGAACTAGGTCATATTCTACTCTATAATTATCCTATAAAACTCTAGTTCAATATTTGGTGCATGTCGAAGTAGGACTAATAGAAATTATTAGCAGTACTTATGCGAAAAAAAACTTCTCCCATGTACTAACTGCTTCCGCACAACATGTCAAAGTAAAATTGTTCCTTCTCTAACATCGCAAGCAATAATTTAGAAAGTTAATGGAAAACAGTTCCTAGGCATGTTTGTTATTTATTACTCCCTTAGTTTTGTAAAAACCTTAACATTTGTTTTTCAAAAGTCAAAGTTTACAAAATTTGACCATCGATTTATAAAAAATTATAAGGATTTACAATATAAAAGTATTATGGTTAGATTCATTTTAAATAGTACGTTCGAAAAATCATATTTTTATTTTTTTTTATAAATTATATATTCAAATAAATACAATTATTTAAGGTCAAAGTAGTGCATCAGAGGCCGTGCAAAAATAAATGTTTAAATTTTTTCTAAAACGGAGGGAGTATTTTTTAATTTCTTTGGAGGCTAATGATTATTTTTTTCTTTTTTATATAGGGCTAATGATACTTTGATTATTAGAATATAACAATGATGTAATATTATTAACCAATAAACAAGGTGAGCAATTTCTTTCGAAATTTTTAATTTTAACAAGCTTTTTGTTTGCCACACTTGCTCTTATCGGAGTGTGTACGCCACTCTCTAGTTTTCCGGTAGTCAATGGCTTACATAACCCAAAAACAAAACTTTGATAGCCTACATAGCCAATTTTTAACGTTGATGGCCTACGCGTAAGGGTCTACATGACCTTTGTTGCATTTCTTTTATAAGAAGTCGAGATGGATATAGATAAAGATGACGGTGCTTACACCTTCCTACCATGCAGAGGTATCTTTGCTTTGGCACCAGCATTTCTGGAGAAGCCCAGGCAAATTGTCATTCTGTAGGCTATCCTCAGAATCACATTGACTGACAGCTTCAAAATTTTCTATTTCATGCGTAAGAAATTAATGAGATTCATAGCAAGCACTCTGAGGCATTGCATTTATTTACTTGGTGATCAAGGCCTCGAGGGTGGTGGCTGTGGTAGTTCTTCCCATCGTAGTAATCGTACTATCAAGACTCGATTGATATTGAAATGAGACTAGACGTAGAACAACAGTATACAATCTCACTATGAAAAATAAAAATGATGATATATTGCACAATTCAATCGTTGGGAACAACCTTCCTTTGATTCTTTTTCTCTCTTCTGTTCTGTTTTGTAACAATTCTTGCTGCATTTATGCTATTTGTAACTTATGGTGTACCCTGTCATATGAATATTCCATTGTACATCTGAATTCCTGTATACGCCTCCAGTATATCGAGTTTCAATAGAAGGTCCCGGACACACTGCTTCCAGAATCTAAGTTACCAGAACTGTACAAATTGCTAATCTCATGAACACCGCGCCTCAACAAGTAAGGATTTTGATGTCCTGGGGCATAGGTCATCTCCAAAATTATGTTCTGACAAGTTAATGGTACATCTTCTCTTCCCTAGACAGGCCTGTTCATAATAAATGTCGAAGTCAGAATATCACAAAAACAAACAACTAAACATAATTGTAAAACAAACAAATAAACACAATAATAGAAGAAGCTTTTTTTTTACCTTTTTTACAATGCTCAGAGAATTAGAGGAATGACAACTTCCAAGTGCATGATCACTATCTTGACATCCTCCAGAAGGGTTTCCATAACTTGCAAATACAATGTCGGTAATGTAGCTTTTTGCAGGACAATGAAGTTGAAGTTGAGGCCTCTTAGTGTGATGCAGATCTGAATCGGTAGCAAACCTTAGGCCGGTTTCATTATAACTCTGCCTTCTCTTTGTTGACATTACCAGTGGCAGACTTAAATCAGAAACATGCCCAGACTCTTGTGATTGCGACTCTGTCTATCGTGATCCTAAGAGGATCCACATCTCCTTCTTCTTCTAGTAAGACCAGTGTGTTTCCCTTCGCTTTTAGGAAGGATCGCGGTATATGATACCTGTATATATAGATGAATGTTAATTCAGGGTAAATTTTTCCTAGATAAAATTTTCTGTACTGTTACAAGTTGGTTAATATGAGATTCTTGACGGAGATTTTGAGTCACTCACCATGACTGAGAAGGAGAACCTGCACTTGTGTGAAATGATACCCAATATCGGCCAATGCTTTCACCATTCACGTAAGCTTCACCCTTCCCCATTGAAGCTAGATTCAGGGCCACTGGGTCCACACCTTCAGGTGCATCAAATGTAGTCTAACAAAGAGTAAGAGCAAAGTTCGTAAACAACTAACAGAGAATCAACTTACTAGTTAATAGTTATGTCTGGATCTTCAAGTTCTTACCTTATACCATGTCAGTGGCTGGGGATTATGACTGATATCATCCCACTTAATGCTGCCATCTTCTATTTTATCTGTAAATACTTGCGATTTCTCTCCCGCCAATCCGACCTTAATTCAGTCGTATAACACCAAAAGTAAATATCATTGAGAAAATTGTTACAAATTAAGTCAAAACTTGAAGCCAAAGCTATAAAAATTCTCCAACAAGAAAACCAGCAGGATTCAGAAAACTATGACTTCTGGAAAAAGAATCTGACCTGGTATCCCCATTGATAGTTGGTGAAGTCCCTAGATTCTTGATCACTTTGAATCATTACCCTTTGGAGTCCAGCAGTCTTCCTCTCAAGATAAGCTCCGCTATCCTTTTCATTTCAGACAAAGATTAAGAATTCGGTAGGGTTATATGAAGAAAAAAAGTGTGGTTTGCTATAAGAATTCGGCACCTGTAACTGGCTCTGGCTGGTGAAGTGATCTAATATCTAAAAAAATATTTGAGCTTTTCTCAGTGTTTCTTGCTGAAAAAAAATTAAAAAGGGTTGGTGGCAAGTTTATCTATGGTACGGTTGAGAACTTGAGATAGATACATACTGGTAGTCCGACCATTACACTTAGCAGTGAGACGTCGTTTGTCCCATCATTTAGGGAAGCTGTGCTCTCTAGGGTGCAGCTTGCATTTTTCCGACTTCCATGTGCTGACCCTGGAGAAGAAAATGTGGTTACATATACTCCTACTATTCAGTATTCAGAATAAGAATCATGATGTTCAAGATAGATTAAAGTTAAATTTTTAAATAAGTTATGTTGAAGTAGTGAAAATTAAGAGGCTTTACCTATGTATTCTCCGTTGACAAATGCATGCAAGACGTGTGCATTTGAGCTCACATGAAGTTTACTGTTAGTAGTCGAGGTGTTATGCTGGAAACTGCAGAAATAGCCCACAAACTATTCAGTATTCTGATGAAAATTCCTACATTTAAAATTTCTAGCACAGTAAATGAGGATCAACATTCAGAATTCAAAATTTACCTGAATGTATTCCAGAGGTAATCAGATGCATCCTTAGCGGTGCCTATTTGATCTACTGGTGTACTTGATCGATACAAGGTATCATCGAAGGATGGAATGAATTCTCTGAACTGCTTCCAATTCTCCGCTTCATCTAATTTGATGCCTGTTATCATTGTTCTTGTGCTATATTGTGCGTTCACCTGTTATACACAATAGTAGCATTAATTTTAGTTCAGTGATTAGAACTGCAAAATTATTCTGTTACTGTATTTCTTCTTCTTAGATTATGCTTATAAGCAGGATGACATATCTTGGACTTGCCTTTGCAGTGTTGAATGCAACAGTTCTGCAGTTGGGTAAGATGCTAATCGACTTCGCAGGCACAACATAGGAAGAATTTCGGAAAACCAAGGTAACTTCTCTTCTGTAGTCATGATTTACCAGAAAAGCTGCACAATTTCCTGATTCGGTTTCGAATACATATGCCTGCAGTACAGGAAGAAAGAAAGACATTAGAGCAAACTCAGAAAAGGCAAAATTAAGGGGAGATTTATCTTAATAGTGTATGATCTAACCTGCTGTAGACGGCCCAATGAGCTATTAGTTTGTACACCTTGTATCAAAGCTTCAGAACTTAGCTTCACTGCATCATGTAGTTCCTTAAGATGCCCCCATTTTGGTTCCCTCAACAAGCCTACAGTGCCCCAATCAAAGGGTCAAGATTGAAATTTAATTAGGCTGTGGTAATATAAAGTCATGTTTGTATAGTGCAGTACTTATGTTATATTGATTGATAATTCAAACTAATTACATACCATACTCATCTAGAGGAGCTTCATCGTAATAGCTTGTTATCATATAAGAAGCTGCTGTTCTTCCGAAATTGGTTCCGCCATGGTACTGGTCAATGAAGCAACAAAACAAACAGATTAACAAACAATTATGAATCTAGTTTCATTAGTGCAAACAAATTGGATAATTTTTCTGTGAGATTATATATGGATCTCATACCATATAGTAGTTTATGAAGCTTCCTTTGTTATTTGCAATGAAGAGTGCCACATGAAATGCAATATCCTCAGCAGATCTTATGTAAGGACCATCTCCATAGACTTGGATGCTTCAAGTATGAAAGTATAAGTCCAGAATCATTTGTAGATCTTTTACACAAATTATCCTTAAAGATAAGAAGTCGATACAGTACCAAAAAGATGTCTAAGAAAACATACAAGGATGTCCAATTCTCGGTCCACATAGCAGGTTTATTGGGGGAATTAGGTCCTTTAAAGGTTTCTCCACATCTCATTCCATTGCAAGTATTGATCTGTCAAGTTATGAAATTTCAATCTGTAAGTTGCAAGAAGAATTTAGGTGGATGAGTGAGCGAATGAGGGAGGGTTTAATTACCACAGGATCAGGAGCATCATCTTGCTTGCACATCATCCATGGAACACCAGTTTGAAGGCCAACAGCCATTGCTGCTGCCCAGCGAACATAGGAGGGTCCTTGTGCATGAAAAGCTGGTTCCACATTTTGGTACTCATTCTCAATCTATCAAAATCTTAACTAATTAATTTGCAGAAAAATGCAAGCACAAAAGGAGACAACTGAATATTTTACCTAAGAGATTGATTTATTTATTGAACTGTAAGATGAGAATTCAATTCAACCTGTGATAATATGATGGGACCCCCTTGTGAAGCATACAGTCCCTCTGCTTTCATCATGTTGACTATCATTGTTGTAAACCTCTCCATTTGTGCCTACCACAAAGATAGTTTACAACGTCAAGCATCCACAAGCGTAATGCGTAAATACGGAAAATGGCCTGGGGTATTGGAGTGGAGACTGGAGAGGATCCTAATCCCTTGAGTATAAGTTCTTTTCTTTATAAGTTATTGGTTGAAATATATAGTTGATAGTAATACATACCTTGAAGGGCTCATTATCAGAACGGAAGATAATATTTGGAACGTCATGCAACCATGAGGGAAAGCCCCTGCATTATTAACCGTTATTTATTAAGTTAATCGTTATACTGTAGTTAAATTGCTGTATCAACTCAGTTTCAGAGTGAATTTCCCTGCTTACTGAAAAGAGCAGTGAAAAGAAATCAACAAATTAAATTTGAGCTTAGTGGAGCAGTGCACAGTGACAATAGGTATGATTAATGAAGGATGATCACATTTTCTTTTTGTAATAAATATTCCATAGGAGAATAGAAAGTCGGACAAACAGTGCAAAATAACCTATGTTGTTGCTCAAACTCTTCATTTTACCTCAAGTATTCGTGTCAGGTACTCGACACTTCGACATGGGTATAGACATTAGACATTCCATTTTAAGCTAAAAACATACGGATTTTTCAGAAAATGGTCGTGCCCGATATGGGTATGGGCACTGGAAACTCTGACACTTATTAGCCGAGTCCGAGCAACATAGGAAATAACATTACTAGTAGCATTTACTGCAAATTAAACACAAGTTCATCATACTTAGAATGTTAGAAAAGACTTTACCCGTAAGTCCACTCTCCCTCTATGAAAGGACCAATCCTTAGACTGACATATAAGCCTTGTGCATGGATCTCTTTGATAAACCTCACTATGTCACGTCTTCCACTGAAGTCAAACTGCAATTGAGAGCCAAAATATCAGACATCGTCACATTTTTGTAAACGTTGAAACCATAGAGTATGAGTTTTATATGTTATCTTCAACATTGCTTTGTTGCTTGGTTAATCAAGTGCTTTTTTGAGCTTAAAATTAAATTATACCTGACCAGGTTGGGGTTCATGGAGATTCCAAAACACATAGGTTTGTATAACGTCGATGCCCCCTTCCTTGGCTTTGGAGATCAAAGACGGCCACATCTGCACTTACCAACATTTTATTGGTCAAATAACAAGTTTATTTGTATATTTTTGGTGAATAAGGGTGTAGTAATTGGTTTAGTTCACTTTAGTGGAGTTAGCTATTCAGTTCAATAATCGAAGAGCATCTCCAATGCAAGGTTTTTGGAGAGGTTTGTGATGTGAAAAACCTTCCCAATAAACCTTTATCCTATAGTGACGAACCTAAAAATCTCTAGTTTCTACAAAGTGGTTTGTCTAGACAAACCAGGTTTGTGGCATGTTCTTTTTCTATATTGGGGCCATTAATTTGAAGTTTTTAAAGGTTTGTAACATTGAGAGGGAGGGGTTTGTAAAAGTGGATTTTTATATTTATGATGTGGCACACCTAAAAATCCAATTAGGAGATTGTAACATTGAAAATGCTCTAAGTGCTTATTTTTATATCACATTCTATTATTTAGTAAAGTTCAATTCAATTCAATTCAGTATGTAGTAAAGAACATGCTCTAAACAGGCACTGACAAAAACTAGCTAGGAGACAAATGAGAGAGAGACCGAGAGTGGTAAGAAATGTTCTCCTATTACGTTTACACTACATAACCCAACAAACAGTTTCTAAGAGTAGACCCAAAAGGTACTTAAATCATGGATTAGATCATTTGCTGCATAATTCTTGACTTTTGCGAGAAAAAGTTAGGAGGAATTAATATCATTGATGATAGCCGTATTTCCGCTCAAAAAAACAAAGTTATGTGGATATTTTGAGGGAAAAAAAAGGCAGAACCAAAGACAAAGACAAGCAAGCAGGACTGGATACTAAAGTAAAGGATCATTAGTTCCCACAGAACAAAAAATGTAAAATTACTTAGCATTGTTCACTCAATCTCATAGATTCACTATACAAGTTTTTGTATCGTTCATTTATTATATTATTACCATTGCTATTCTACATTTTCATAACTAACTTTATATATGAAGTAGAAATAGTATCCTTTAATTAATGTTTATTAGGCACTTCATATATTATACTTCCTCCGTCCCATGAAAATATTCACACTAGTTTTTTCACGGTCTTCAAGACACTACTTTGACCGCTAATAATTACAAATATATGAATATATAAATTATAAAATTATGATTTCTCGAAAGTACTATTTTAAATGAATCTAAAAAAATTATTTTTACATTATAAATCTTTATATATTTTGACATATTTATGGTCAAACTTTGTAAAGTTTAACCTTGAAAAAACTAGTGTGAACATTTTCATGGGACGAAGGAAGTAAGATTTTTAAAAAAGACAAAAAATAAAAAATTGAGCAAAAGTTGGCTGAAAAGATCAATAAGTCTTGTATGAGGGCGACTCAAGGTGAGACCAAGATCGTCTCTGACATTTTGAAGGCCTTGTGCTAAATTATTATAAGGCCCCTCAAATACATATGTATAGGGTTTCTTTTCCAGAAATTCCCCCCTCAACTACATGATTAGCAAAATCTAGCATGAAAACGTGAATAAAAGCTTTAAAAATGGCTGCTTGAAGCGTTGAACACTAAAATTTTAATTTAAAAAAGGAAAAGAAATTAGCTTAGCCAAAAAAAAAATTAAAAAAATACTAATTTTAAATAGGTAATCAAAAGTTGAAAGCAAATTGGCATCTCAATCTCATATCAATCAAGCGGTGATGAGCAAAACATATCAATCAAGCCAAACATATCAATCAAGTCGCAGTAGTGGAATAGAAGTTACCAGACTAATTGTCAAGTAAGAGAGAGAGAAAGAGAGTGATTACAACAAATGCCTTCCAACTTCAACAACAAAGATTGGAAACCTTAATCAATTTGAAATTACTCATCAGATTACAACCTTAAACAAAAAATTGATATTCTGGCTGATTCTCGAGTCCTTGTTACACACCGCCACATTAATCGACCTTGCAGATTCGCTAATGAAGGCATGTCAGTTGTTGATGGGGAATTGGGGATTTAAGAGAGAGAGAGTAGAGAAGTAAAGTGTAAAGAAGCGGAGAAACCAATAAGAGGAGAGAGCAAGGTGTTTCAGTTTTCATTTCTACGTTCTACCAAGGCCTGCATAAACGTTTGGCCTTTGGGCTATGAAGACAAATTGGGCCCCCTTGAAACTAGAGGCCCTGTGCAGGCGTCCCTGGTGCACCTGCTCAAGGACGACCCTAGGTGAGACTACCTCTATATACTAGCATAATGTCGGCATGACATCATACTTGTACAAGATCGAGAAGTCTCACCTTAAGGCCACCTCAAACGAGATTTTGTGTGAAAAGACAGCGCGAGTTTGAGTAAAGGTTCAAACAATTCACCAAATTTGTGCTGAGATGAGTACCTTTAGAAGTAGAGTATACATAAACTACAAGCAATATAGTTTGACTTAAACTCTATCAACTCGTTTACCACTCGTAGCAATGTACTAGGATGTGGAGATACACCCATAAATCTATATGAGAGGAGACAATTAATTTCACCTATGACAACACAAATTGGTTACATGCTGATGACTGTAAAGTAGGTACGTATTATACTACGAACACCATGATCTGATGCGATGATCAAAGACATACAAGAAGGAAAGGACTCTTCACTATGGAACAGATTTAGCCAACTAATTATCTCACCTAACCTCGATTCACATCATATCCAACGAACACAACACGCCACATATTAACATCATGTTGACATGTGTTTTTATTATAACTTTAGGCACCAAAGGTCCTATAGCTGCTTGCGAATCAACAGAGATTCGTTGTAGTGGTTAAGGTTTACTTTGGGTTAGTTAACCAATTCATTTCATTATAAAAACGACGGGGGATAATATATCATATCAGGATAGAAATGTGATCGCGAAGAATTAAACACATACACACTCCTTTCATTCCAAATTCTTCTTTTGATTTGATTTTTAAAAAGCAAATAAATTACAAGATTTATTATTTAGAATGGAGGGAGTATAATGTATTACCTTCTACCTAGTCAGAAATTGAGGACGGGATCTTGGAAAGACCATGAGTACTCTAATATTTCCTTCCATATCTCCTAAATCTCACATTATCACATATCAAGCTATTAATTTGATGACCAAATTCATACAAGGACTAAAACTTGATTCTCCATATGGTATTTTTATATATGGTACTTAAAATGTAATTCAACTCCAATAATAATATTCAAAGTTAAGAATCAAAGAGACCAAATTTGCAATATAAGACTATAATCATTACGTGCCATACATGCATACAACTCTTAGCTTAATATTACCTTGCCAATTTATTTCATTAACAACCTAGCTACATGATTATGGTGCCAGAATGTACATATACATGCAAATTTACGTATATGTATATAGATTAATTACGTACCTCAGGAGTGCTACGAGGGTAATGAATCGAACCCGAAAACAGTATCTTGCGTTCTCCATTGATGATTAAAGATCTACCATCGTAACTCACAACATCATCTCCATGAACAGAACTTATTATACTTATGCTAATAGCCATTATTAGCAGCACTACAGTTGAAAGCCAATGCAGAAAACAAGCCATATTGTGGTGATATAGTTGCTTGTCTAATGGTTGCTGATATATGGCAATTGGCAACTAAAGCTTCTTATACTCAAATGTTTGGTATACAACACTTAGACGCATAAGCAATTAGCTAGGCATCATATATGTCCTTTTGAGTCACGAAAAGAAAAACAGAACTGTATATTATAATCACCGTGGTGTAACCCACTAACAACTACCTTTATCACTATAGTTAAACTAAATTGATCTAAATGGGAATGAAATTATATAAATAATGATATAAACTGAGGATTTTGTCACATAATAATAATGCACATATATGTGACAAGGTATTTAAGATTTCTGCACATACATCAATTTATATACAGTGATAGCTTATCAATGACAGAAATGCTAAGAGATCATGGAATAAATATAGAATTGAATTTACAGGTTAATGGAACTTATTGGATAGATCAAAGCTTTAATTTGTTTGCCAATAAAATTACCTAGACTCCTAGAGACCTACAGTCCTACGCTTAAATCTTAATAGATGTATTAGATCTGGAAGGAGACCTTTTTTTGTCAGTATGCGATGAATATATATCCAATTAGGATATAGTATCATATAATTTGAGTGGACACATTAATAGTTTTCAAATGCTTGGCCATATAGCAAGTTATTTTGTATGAGAACTGCTTAACGTAAATTAAAAATTACTAAATATAAATTTTTTAATTATTATAATATTTCTCTAGCAAACTACTCTTTTTTTATACTATAAAGCACTATTATTTTCTCTTTAAATTTTCTATGAGGCGCCTCATACAAGTTTTCGTGCATTTAAAAATTTTCTTAAGTCTTCATTGTTTAGGGTTTATATGTAGCTGAGTAGAGGCAGGAATTCAACGACCGGACGGTTCGGCAGTGTTACCAAGTACTTTGACCAGAAAAACTTTAAATGCTCCTAGTAAGATTTAAACCCTCATGATAAAGATATACTACAAGGTTGAATCCCACTAGACCAACCTGTATTAGTTAAATACATTGTTTGGTGAAATACTACGAGTAAATTTTATAAGAATGGACGATCAACCTTTAATAATGTTGAGTTGACTATAATCTACTGTTCATAAAACACGTATACTAGGACTTAGAGCTGGAAAAATATGACCCTACCCGAAAATTGATCCGAATCCGACTTGCTTAAGATCTGACCGAAATCCTACCCAAAAATGTTTGATCTGCTAATAACCCGGCCTGCTAACGACCCGAACCTGAAATGGCCCGAGTGCGTGAGACAAGAGTTGTCTAACCCGAAAATCCAACCCGCTAAATACCCACCCGTTCTGCTTATGACTCGAATTCGAAGTGACCAGACTCGAACCGACCCTTTTTTTTTTTTTTGAAAAGGCAAGAAAGCCAGGATAGTCCAGAAAGGGCTATCCTAAACCATCCATTTTCAACAGGTCGGAAAGAGATTGGTGGAATGAAGATGTCCACAAGGAAAGTTTTGGGCAAGAATGCCCCACATTTGCCCAAAAATCAGCTATAGAATTGGCCTCTCTGAAACAGTGAAGAATTTCAACGCGGTTAAAAAAATGAAGATCACGACGAGTATCTATAATTAAATTTTCTATCTCCCAAGGAATATGCCACTCCCTTCTAACAGCTTTGATGACAGTCATATTATCACCTTTAATCGTAATGTTATTGAATCCCAACCTTCGAGCTTCTCGAACACCTTCTCTCAGTCCAACAACTTCAGCTAAAGAATGGAGGAAATGCTACAAGATTTTGCTCCTAAAACTAGTACATGACCCAAATGATTACGAATACTAAACCCTGCTGCCGCCGAATTATTATTAGGCTTATAGAGCCATCAAAATTCAATTTCACATAGTTTGGTCTAGGCATTTTCCAAGTAACATTCATTCTTGGTACTTTTCTCTTAGCCTTTTTATGGATAGCTCCGGTAGCGTCAAAATCAAAAGTACCATTCGCTAAAGCTTCCCATTCAATGAAACTGGTTCTAACTGAGTGAGCTATTTGGGTAGGATTGGTCTTGAGGTTGTCAAAATAAATTTTATTACGTGCAAACCAAAATAACCACCAAGAAAGAACTAATAGCACAAAATCCTATTCTTTGAGTTTTCTGTAGATCATATTGAGGTTAGATACAGAGCGTCTGTTCTGATCATAGTCAACTTTAATGTTTTTGTCAAAAAAAAACTTTGGACTTTATTCCACACTTCCTTGAAGTGAGAACAACTGAAAAAAAGATGGATTTTATCCTCTGAATAGAAGTTACAGAAGACACACTCTTGGGGTAAAAGAACATGACTTTATTGGAGTTTATTTTAGTGGGTAAACCATCCTGACATAGTTTCCAGAGAAAGATCTTAACTTTGCTAGGCATGCTGAGATTCCAGATCCAATGAAAGTCACATTTACTTTTGTGGTCGTCTAGAATTCCTTGGGCTAGCCACGTTGCTGATTTTGCAGAAAACATTCCATCCCCTGAAAGCCCCCAATAAGAGTTATCTAGGACATTATTGTAAGAGATTGGAATGCTTATAATAGCCGAAATAATTTCTTGTGGTAAAATGCGAGATAGTAGTTGAATATCCCATTCCCCATTTGGGATAAAAACTTTGACAGGTATACTCATATCAAATAAAGGATCATCCGAATGTAGCTCAAAAAATTTGTCTTTCAAAGGGTTTTGACAAACCCAGTTATCTTGCCAAAAATTAATCTTTTCTCCGTTTCCAACTTGCCATCTGATACCTTTTTGGAATAAATCTCTAACTCCAAGTAGTTTGTTCCACTGCCAGGAGTTCTTCTTCCCTTTGACATGTAGAAAAATATTATTCCCTTTGAGTTATTTGTGGTTGATAAGTCTAACCCACAAGTTATTTGGTTCTGTTTTAATTTTTCAAAGAAGTTTCATCTGCATAGATTGATTAACTGCTTCAGCTTTGCGTAAGCCTAGCCCACCCATGTTTTTAGGCTTACAAATCTTATCCTATCCAATAAGGTTAGGTGAATTGTTATCCGAACTTTTGTTCCAGAAAAAATTCCGATAAATTCTATCAAGTTTAGCTAGATATGAAAAAAGCAACATGAAGCTCTGCATAGTATAAATGGGAGTAGCAGATAAATTTGCCTGAATGAGGGTTGTCCTTCCAGCTTAGGACAAGGAGTTAGCTTTCCATTTACAAAGGTGACTAGAAGTTTGATCTATGACATTTGCAAAAGTACTCGCGTTAACCCTCTCCGAAATAATAGGGCAACCAATATACTTGTCCAAACAAGACGAGTGATTCATCTCAAGAATAGCTTTGAAGTTGTCGAGATCCCTTCTACTAATATTTTTAGTACATTGGAAAGCCGATTTATGAAAATTGACCTTTTGCCCGGACATTTTGCAATAATTATCTACAATGTTTTTAATAGTATGACAGCTTTGGTTTGTAGCTTTGGCAAAAATCATAGTATCATCTGCAAAGGTAAGAAAAGGAATCTTATCTGCCCCATTACAGATGCTAAGGCCCACACTTTTAGTAGAAGAGTTACTCTCCCTCTGCAATCTACGCGCTAGGACTTCTGCACACAATATAAATATGTATGGGGACAGATGGTCACCTTGACGGATACCCCTAGACTCCTAGAGGCCTTAAAAGAATCCCCTGGCGTATTGTTAACTAAAACAGAAAAGGAGACCGAGGAGATGCATTGTTCTATCCATCTTATCCATTTTTCCTTAAACCCAAATTTACGAAAGACTTCCAAAATGAAGTTCCAATCTAGTCGATCGTAAGCTTTTTCCATGTCTAACTTAATAGCTAACCAACCGCTCTTTCCTTGTTTAGACTTAAAGGAATGAATATTTCATGGGCTATAAGAATATTATCTTGGATACATCTATCTGAAACAAAAGCCCCTTGGAGGGGATGAATAAGTTTGGGTAAGACGTCTTTAAGTCTAAGGGTCAGTATTTTGGAGATAATCTTGTAAATAGTAGAGCATAAACTAATTGGTCTAAAATGGGTGGCTGCCAAAGGATTGTCAATTTTAGGAATTAGAGCTAAAAAAAAGTCTGATTAATTTCTTTAAGGATTTTCTCCGAGTGAAAAAAAGCTTTAACTGCTCTACAAACAGATGGTCCAATGATGTGCCAATATTTTTGATAAAAAACCCCGGGAAATCCGTTAGGTCCCGGAGATTTATCAGGAGCTACAGAGAAAGTGGCATCTTTAATTTCATCATCAAGGACTTCTCTGGTCAAGAAGATATTATCCTCACTGGAAATTTCTTGATTAACATCAGATAGATCACTAGCGGAATTTATATAGCAGTTATTATCTTTGACAAATCTATTTTTAAAATCTTTGGTGATTTCTGAAGATATGCAATCTGGGTCAGAACGGTGGATTCCATCTGAACTTAGGAATTTTACAATCTTTTTTCTGTTACATCTTATAGTGGCCTTAGTTTGAAAAAAGGAAGTATTTCTATCTCCTAGAAGTAGATTTTTTGCTCTAGATCTTTGAAACCAGTAAGTTTTGTTAAAATTAATGAGGGAAGCTTTTTTTTTTTTTGCCAAATTATATTGTAGTCTAGTACGTGAGCCATCATCAGGCTTGTTAATAAGCTTAGACTAAATAATGATAAGATCCTCTTCTACTTTTTTAAGTTGCTTATGAATATTACCAAATTTGAGTTTTGACCATCTTTTAGAAGTAGCTTTTAAATTCTTGCATTTATTAATAAATTGGAACATACTTGAGCCATTAACTTGAGTTTGCTAGGCTTTTCGGACTAGATATTCATAACACTATGTTGTGTCCAAGCCATTTCAAACCTGAAAGGACTAGGCTTAAATATATTGGACACATTAATATGTAGTATAATAGGAAATGATCAGAAGAGCTGAAATCATGATGCGAAATACTAGTGTCCGGATAGAGACTAAGCCAACCAGGAGAAATTAGAGCTCTATCTAATCTTTCCCAGATGTTATCAATTCCAGAATTTTTTTTTCTCCAAGTGAAGGGAATACCATGGAAGGGGGCATTAATCACATTGGCATTATAAATAAAATTACTAAGCCTATCAAATCTAGATGAGTTAATAACCGAACCTCCAAACTTATCATTACAGCAAAGAATCTCATTGAAATCACCTAATAACACAAACGGTTCTGTCAAAGTTAAAATATACTGTAATAAGTCTTGCCAAAATTGGTTCTTAAATGCTGGTTTAGCAGGTGCATAGACAAAAATATAGATAATAGGAGCAGTTTTATTCAAATTACTAACAGCAACACTAATAAATCTTACATCCTTGTGCAGAATAGATACACTAAATATATGACTTTGCCACATAAGCCATATACCACCAGAGTATCCCTGACAAGGTAGAAAATCAAACGAGTTAAACCCAAACTGGGCAACAATCTGGCTAGAGGGGGGATTGAACATTGGTCTCAGTTAGAGTTATAAGGTTAATTTGATGCACTTTACAAAAGCATTTAATTTCTTCCCCACAATCCTTCTTACCCACACCTCTCACATTGCAAAATGCAACATTATTCAATAATTAAACACTAATAAATGGAACTGCTTGCTAAAGGAGGACTTCTCAGGTCCTAGCCCTCTTCAGAGAGGTGTGTGCTGAATCAACAAGAGCCTCATCAGTAGCCCTTCTTTTGGAAGCATCAGAATGGCCAGAGGTTGAGGACATCTCAGCTTGGTTGACTTCCAGCTGGACAATCTGTCTAAGAATGGTGCTGTCAGAATGGAGAGTGTGGAAAGAGTTTTCAGCTTCCCCTTCCCCTTGATCCAGGATGTCATCATTACCCACATTGGCTACCAGGCAACTAGGGACAACAATTGAGTTGTCAAGCAAGCTTAAGCTACCACCCAAGTTTCCAAAGGCATTGCACACTTCTAGATCATCAGGGTAAAGAGCCTGCATATGATCAACCACAAGCTCAGAAGAGAGAGCCATGGTGAGGTCCCCAACCAATGGCTCAGGTTCCATAACACCAGGAAACACACGGGCTCTGACCACACAACTTAGCTCATCATTAGAGCGGGGGAGGGGCTTATGCAACATTATTACTGAACTATCATTACCAGCAGTACCACCAACATCAACAAACAGCACAAAAGTGTCTTCAGACACCACAATAGGCTCAATCACTTGCTTGCCTTTACCAACATATGGAATATCAAAAGACTTCCCAAACCCGGGGGGAGAGGGCTGATCAGCAAAAATAATACCCGAAGTAGGTTTTTTTGTAGCTGTTTTAGGATGAATAGAACTAGTCTGACCAAAAAAAAAACTTCTCATCAAATCTTTGGAACTTTTTCTTTGGAGGGAGGGGGTTGCTTTTGTGCTTTGAAATAGGGGTGACATGGTTCCATTCTGTGGCTTGCTCAGCCAATGGATCACCATTGTCAGTCCCTTGAAATTTCTGAAGTGTTTTCTCAATGAGTTTTTGGTGCTCAGGGCTGTGTTCCAAAACAACATGGCTAATTCTACCAGCATCACTCATAAGAGAACATTTTTCAATTTCATGAGCATCAGACCCACAACAAGAACAACCACGGGAGAAATTTTCATACCAAACCAAAAACCAGTCAGTACCATCCCTCCTAGGAACCTTAGCATAAGTTTTAAGAGGCTTAGTACCATCTACATTAACACAGATTCTAGCAAACTTCAGAACTTTTTTTGCCTCAGTGAAATCTTCACACTTGATATAAAGCACCCAACTTATTAATTTGCAGAAAAACCAAGACAACCTGGAAGCTAAATAACTCAGAGGGGAACTTGGGAATTCTGATCCAAAAATCAACCCTATTGATTTTTTCTAGGGAAGGATTAAAACGATCTTTCCAGGGAATAAGAACAAGAAGCTGACCCTGAACATGCCATGGCCTCTGCCGCCACACAGACAATTTATCATGAACATTAGAAAACTTAAATCTCACCCATCCAATACCCAAATCAGAATACTCAACCTCCCCATGAAGAAATTTCCAATAAGATTTTGTCTTAGGAATAATAGACTTAACATCAACAGAATCACCCAAGACTTCACCAAACAAGCATAACTCAGACAAGTAAAGCATATCAGCTTGGACTTGAGGTATGTCATCGAAGACAAGACCATCAGGCAAGTTACCAAAAGGAATTTCATGCTTACTACCGGCTAAATCATCAAGTGGTACAGTAAAAGCAGGATTATCAAATAAACTCACAGTTTCTTTAGGTGTGTTCACAGGGTTATCCTTAGAAGGTATACCCTCCACAACCTTTTGACTGAAACTAGGTGAAGCCATATTTAAAAATCAGAGTATTAATTTGCAGACAACAGGACTAGAGAGAGGAAGAGGAGATAGAGGTGCAAGAAAATACCTGGCCAATTGAAGGCTTAAATAGGAGAAATAAATGCTCCACAAGATAGCAATAATTACAAAGACTGAAGGGCTAAAATTCTTGATCATCACCAAAGGGTGTAGTACTGAGAACAATACAGCTATGAAACCATAGCCAACACTGGCTATTGACGGGAAATGAGCAAATTGAGAGTCACCAACCAGGCCACGGAAACCAGGCACAGTACAAACATTAAATGCAAATATTGTACACCACCGCAAGAGAGAGAAGCGAGGACCAGGAAAAACAAGGCAAACCCCCAATAAGATTAGATGAGAGGGTGACACGTACCCACAAAGTCCAGTAAAGCACCACCTAGCCTCAAAACAAAGTGTCTTACCAAGTCCAAAACTAGGTTTGAAACCCAAAAAGGAGAACCAATCATCAAACCCAGGTAAAACCAACGGAAAATCGGTAGCCGAAGAGCAAAACGTGAAAAAATTCCAGCAATTATCAAAATCATCTTTGCCTTTGATTTGATTAGGCAAGCCAGGTCTAGAGTTCCTATAAGTGATTGAAGCTTCAAAGACATCATTAGACTTTGAGCTTGATCTGAGAATGAAAAAAAGAGATCAGTGAATTATAATCAAGGACTAAAGATGGCAGATTGTAGCTTTGGCTAGTAAATTTGTGATGATTGAATTGGGGACTAGGGTATTGGGGGATGAGTTGTTGGAGGGGCTTGGTTTTCTTTTTTTTCTTCTTTTTCTTCTTTTCACTTGAGACTTTCTCTCTCATCTTTTTTTCGTTAACCATGTCGACCCGACCCATTTACTAGGTCTACTAGGACTATATATATATATATAGCAATTAACAAGATAAAGAATTATGTGAAAAAGATTAAAAAATTGAAAGGGGTCAAGCACCTGGCTAAAACCCCTAAAGATTTTAATCTCCATCTGGAGGGTTGTGTTATGGAAGGATGATGAAGAAGTTTGATGCTGAGATTACCAAGGCTGGGGTGGCGGGCCCGAATCTGCCCCCAACCCCTCAATGATAACACTCGACTGGAATTGTCGGGGGTTGGGCAACCCCGCGACATTACTCCATATTCGAGCCCTGATCTGGAGATTTAATCCGGACTTTTTGTTCCTCTCTGAAACTCTTCTACCAGAAGATAAAGCCCTGAATATCCTAAGGGCTATGAACTTTGACTTTGTTTTTGCTATATCTGCTGCTGGTAAATCAGGAGAAATTGCTTTTATGTGGCGAAGAGGGGTGGAGGTTGATGTGGTGTTCAAATCAGATCAACTTGTGATAACTAAGATGAATTGTAATAACCCCCATATGCAATGGTTTTGTAATTTTGTGTACCGGGCCCCAAATCACTATGATCAGCAAGCTTTTTGGGAGGCCTTGGACGAGACTGCTAGCACTTTTGATGCACCCCAATGTTTTATGGGTGATTTCAACAAGCTCCTCAATCAAAGTGAAAAATGGGGAGGTATCCCATATGCGTCCAGCTCACGCAATGGGCTTCAAGACTTCATTACCAACAGTGGTCTCATTGACTTGGGATTTGTCGAAAATCCTTTCACATGGAGAAGGAAGAGGGATGGTGTTGTGGTGTTGAAGGAAAGGCTAGATCGTAGCCTCTGTAATGCAAAATGGCGTGACCTGTTTCCCCAAGCGATCTTAAAAATCCTGGCTTTTGTTCATTCTGATCATACGCCAATCTTGCTGGATACTCACGGGGAAACCCCACGTGGTCCCATCCCCTTCAAGTTTGAGGCTATGTGGACTCGTGATCGATTTAGTCATGAAGTGGTTAAGAAAGCATGGAAGCTGAATTTTCGAGGCACAAAAGGTTTTATTTTCAAACAGAAAATTAAAACCACTAAGGAGTACCTGAAGATTTGGAACAGGGACCATTTTGGTCATGTTCAAAAGAGGATTAAGGATGTGACTAGTAATATTGATGAGCTGCAACTCAACGGGAATGCCAGTGATGTTGTGAAAGAAGCAGATTTGTATGCACAATTAATGGAATTGTATCAAAGAGAAGCGACCATGGCCAAGCAAAAATCAGGAATCCTGTACCTCAAAGATGGTGACCTAAACACTAAATTCTTCCATAGGTCTACTATTATTAGGAGAAGACGTAATGCCATTGAAGCTCTTAATCTGGGCAATGACGTGTGGACTCAAAGCAACAATGATATCAGTTTGGCATTCATTGAGTATTTTAAAGAGTTATTCTCGTCTGATGGGGATAACCACCCGGTTGAATTGGAGAATCTGTTTGATGTAAGAGTGACAGAGGATGACAATCTCTGTTTATGTGAAACTCCAAATGCTGAAGAGATCAAGAATGTGGTCAAGTTAATGCATCCGACCAAGTCTCCTGGTCCGGATGGCCTGCCAGCATTGTTCTATCATGAGTACTGGGATACAATTTCAGTCAGAAGTCATTGCCATGGTACAAGAATTCTTTACATCAGGGTTTATGCTACAGTCTCATAACCATACCCATATTGCCTTAATTCCAAAAACGGCTAGAGCTTTAAGTGTAAAGGATTTTCGGCCAATTGCTCTATGTAATGTGGCTTATAAAATCTTATCAAAAATACTAGCTAACAGAATAAAGCCTCTCCTTGATAAGATAGTAAGCCCTTACCAGGCCGCTTTTGTTCCTGGACGATTGATCACTGACAATACAATTCTGGTTCATGAACTTCTCCATACCATGAAGAAGCAACGTGGCAAAGGAGGGCTCATGGCCCTTAAGATTGACATGGCTAAGGCGTACAGAATGGGGTTTTTTGCTCAGTGTTATGAAAAATTTGGGCTTCAACGACAAATTTAGGGGTCTTATCAAGCAATGCATATCCACGACCACCATGTCCATTCTCATTAATGGCTGCCCAAAAGGGTTCATTCAACCCCAAAGGGGCCTTCGGCAAGGAGATCCTCTCTCCCCCTTCTTATTTGTTCTTGGCATGGAGGCTCTTTCACGTATTATTTACAAAGCTCAGACAGAGAAGACACTTCATGGTATTGCAATCGACAAGAGCTGTGACGATATTGCACACTTATTATTCGCTGATGATCTCGTGATTTTTGCATGGGCAAACGAATCTAATGCTGATGCGATTAATATTGCCCTGGATAAGATGGAATTGTGGAGTGGATTAGCGGCTAATAAATCAAAGTCAGGAGTGTATTTTAGCCCTAATACTCCCCCTGTAACTAGAGGCAGAATGAAAGGTAAACTCAATCTGAAAGTAATGGACAAAGACACTGTTTATTTGGCATGCCATTCTTCAGGAACAACTGCAAGAAACAGAGGTTTAACTACCTCAAAGAAAGGTTAAAAGGGAAGATTTCATCATGGAAAGCAAAGTCCCTCTCTTTTGCGGGGCGTACTACACTTGTCCAAGCGGTTGCCTCAGCTGTCCCTTCTTACGCCATGGCCACAAATTCATTGAGCCCGACCTTATGCAGAGAAATGGATGCTATAATACGTGATTTTTTGGTGGGGCAAAGATGAGAGGAAAAGAGGTATTTATTTGAAATCCTGGGACTCGATTTGCAGGGCCAAATGCTTTGGTGGCCTGGGACTCAGGAAGATGGGGGAGGTGAACAAAGCCCTGCACTCCAAGTTGGCTTGGTTCTTGTTTAGTAGTGATGATCGCCTTTGGGCACAAATGTTCATTAAGAAATACTGTAGCAGACACGATTTTATGCATGTCAAGCCCTTGTCGGCTGACTCCCAACAGTGGAAAGAGATCCTAAAGGATCGAGATGTTATAAGTAAAGGAGGGTGTATGCTGGTTGGAGATGGCAAGAGTATCAAGATATGGACGGATCCTTGGGTTCCTACACTGGAAGGTTTTATTCCTGTTTCTAGGGATGATGCAGACATTTCTGTTTTTGATGTTGTTGACTGTATTGATAATCAAGCTTGGAATGAAGAGTTGATCTTTGCAAAATTTGAGCATGCTTCAGCCATAGAAATCTTGAAAATCAAACTTCCACTACAACCGGAAGATGATTCGTGCATCAGGCTAAATGAAAGGCTGGGTTTCTTCTCGGTTAAAAGCGCATTCAAGATTATTTCCCATGAGGGCTTCTTTGCCCATGACAGGTTGGATGAGAGTTTCTGGAAAGCCCTATGGAAATTGAAGGTTCCATACCGCACACGAACCTTTGTCTGGAGAGTCGCGTGGAGGGCTATACCCACCAAAGCTACGCTGAAGATCAGAATGCCATGGATAGGTGAAGAGTGCTGTATGTGCCATAATGGTCCTGAAAATGAGGAACACTTGTTTTTCTCGTGTGATCTGGCAAGGTCTATTTGGTTACGAGTTGCAGGGTTAAGAACAAGTTTATATCAGCACTGGACTTTGATTAACTGGCTCATTCAGATTTTCCTTCCCTCTTCATCTCTTCGCAATTCTCTGGGGAAAGAGGAAGGGGATACTTTGGCTCGCAAAGCAACATTGATTATGGATTCGATTTGGTGGTCACGGAACAACTGTTTTCACAATGGTGTTCTGGTTGATGCGAAAATTGTGACAGATTTAATTATGAAGAGATGGACTGAGATGGAGGTTGCATATGCTTTTGATGACGGTGTAGGACATGACCATCCTGTTCCCGACCCTGTTCCCTTGTGCTCTTTTCACCCATGTACAATTTTTGTGGATGCTGATGTGCGTATGGATAGGTCCTTTGCAGCATTGGTTCATGTGGATGGTGGAGGAAATGTTGTCAAAGCTGGTGCCAATCTGATTACTTCTTGTGACCCTACTGATGCTGAAGCCTTTGCTATTTTAGAGGGTATGAGGTATGCTACTGCTAATAATCTTCATCAGGCTAGAGTGCTTAGTGATGCAAAGCTGATTGTGGATGATGTGGCTCGTGGCAAACCGTTCCCATGGAAGTATCGGAGCACTCTTGATCCTATTGCTGTAATAATTAATACTCATGCTTTATCGCTTTTTTTTATTTCTCGTAGTAGTAACTCTCTAGCCCATTCTTTCGCGGCTTGGGCACCCTGTGCTAATTTCGTTGGAAGTTTGTATCCGCAGGATTTTCCACCTACATGTAGTGGTTAGGTTGTATGTTTGTATTTTTTGGATCTCTATTAATACAAATAAGTAATCTTTGGACGAGCAAAAAAAAACAAGATATCTACCAACTAGGACGAAAAAAAACAAAAGAGAAACTGGGAAAAGACAAAGCCCAGAGACAGAAGTTGGGCTTCTGGGGGCCTTAAGTTACAAAATGAGGATTGGACCACTTTTAATAATAAAAGCCCAAAAGTATCACTAACTTAATCCCCAAGCCATCAGTCTCTTTTCTTCCCCAATATTTCTACTTTTTCAGTTCCACTCTCATCATAAGTATTTCTCCAGCTTTTACAACACAACAAGGTTTTCTCTCTCCAACTTCATTCAGATTCTCACTCAACTCCTGTGATGTCTGTAAGTTCCCTCTCTCTCTCTCTCTCCTCAACTTTACTATTTCCCAATCTTCGTTTAACATTTGTTTGAATTTCTAGGTATTTTAATTTCGATTCGATTTTGATTTTGATGTTGAGCAGATCTTCGAGTACAATGGAAGTGCCCTAGTTGCAATGGTGGGCAAAAATTGCTTCGCTATTGGTAGCGATCGGAGATTAGGTGTTCAATTGCAAACAATTGCCACTGATTTTCAGCGAATTTACAAAGTTCATGACCGTCTTTTTCTTGGTCTCTCTGGTCTTGGAAGCGATGCTCAAACTCTGTATACTTTCTCTTTCTCTCCTCTCGTTAAAATTTGCATTTTTTCGAAATTTAGGTTTTCAGCTGATGTTTTGAGTTTTATTTTTATTTTTATTTTTGGAATTTTAAGATACCAGAGGCTTGTGTTTCGGCACAAACTGTATGAGCTGAGAGAGGAGAGAGACATGAAGCCTGAAACTTTTGCCAACCTCGTCTCTGCTATTCTCTACGAGAAAAGGTTTGTTAATACCCCTTCCTTTTTTTTTTTTTGTTAAATTAAATTAATGCCTTGATTTTTCCATTTAAGCTTGTGTTTAGAACCCCAAGACGAATTTGCTAAAATTGTGGGAAAAAGGAAGTTAACAATCATGAAATTAATTGCTACAAGTACCACGAAGAAAAATATTTATTCTTTTAAAATCTGGCATTGTTTAGGCAAAACCCTTGATTGAAAGAACAAGAATTCTCTGTCATGCTACTGGAATCTGTAACATAGCAACGTAGAGAGTTTATTTTCCCTGTTTGTACCCGCATTTTGTGATATTGTTAATGACTTAAGACGGAAATGTGTGGCCACAGGGGTTAGTGGTGGACATAGAAGGGGAGCTTCATTGTTAGGAAACATGTGTCTTGGGATTGTATTGATTGGTATTATGTCTATAATAAGTGCTTATTGTCATTGTCTTATTGTTATCATACCACGTCCATACCGCAATGCCTCTTATAGACTCCCTTCTACTATCTAGGGTGGGAGAAGTAAGATGTATGCAAATTTACCCTTCCATTTATAGAAAGGATTTCTACTACAACTTTTATTAAAAATGCATAGAGTGTTTGCTATTTCACCAAAACTAAGAAGCACAAAACATTTTGACAAGAATAATTGCAAAAAAATCATCACACCCGTTTCTAAGGCAACTTGAGTCCTCACTCTACTCCCACATGTACATATCTACATTTCTATTTACCCCTGCTTATGCTAATTGATCAGCTTCACTATTGATTAAGTGAACACCATGTGTTATAGTATAGTTATCTCAGCTTCCCAAACAACTGTTAGCACCTGTTGATTTTTGCGGCTTGGCTCTTCCTGGAAAAGTGAATGACAATTCTGTTACTTTTTAAAGGTTTGGGCCATACTTCTGCCAGCCGGTGATTGCTGGATTAGGTGACGAAGATAAGCCATTCATTTGCACAATGGATGCAATTGGAGCCAAGTATGTTCCCTTTTATTCCGACTTTATTCTCATTTTGGAATGGACATTCTTGATCAATCCAGTAATTTCTATTTTCCTGTGGTTAGCATCATAAAATCTGAGTTTATTGTGGCAATGCTGTGACTGTTTGCTCCCATGCTTATACTCTGAAAACCACAGGAAAAGAAGTAAAGACTACGTACTTTTTTGTGGCGTTTAAAACTTTAAATCCACATGCAAATATTGTTTGATTCTTTGCATACCATGCTGCAAGCTTAACAGGGATAGTGATATTGTCTCCTATGTTTCTTACTTGTGTCCTGAGTCCCAGCTTTCTGAATCACTTTTCCAACTTTATTTGACTATTTTAGGCCCCGTTCGGGGTGGTTCTGACTGCTGAGTTGTAAGTTTCTAGTTTCCAACTCAAATTTTAAAACAGAAAATTGTTCGACAAAGTCGGGGCTGAACTGAGCTTTTAAGCCAATTTGGAAACCCAACCCCTGATTTTGAAAGCCAAAAAAAAGGTTTCCAAACTGTGATGTGAGTTGTGAAAGGCACGATGCAGACGTGGTGGTGGCAGCAGTGACACCAACAAAATCAAAAAGGCCCACTCATCACTTTCTCTCTCCTCCAATCAAGATGAGGATTGTCAGGACGCCAGCCATTGTTGAGCTTGCGGGTCAGAGGAGAGAAAGTGTTAAGCATGCAGAATTGAACCAGCCCTAAGAAGTGACTTTTAACCTTGCCACTAGAGGCATCATAGAGTTTTTGGAGTTTGGGGTCTATTCAATCATTGTAATCTCAAAATTTTTATTGTGCTCTATTTCTGGAATCAATAACCAAGCATTATGTTTTGATTGCCTGGTGAGTTAGAAGTATATCTGGAGCTGGCAAAATCTGATCCAACCCGAAAGGTTGGACCTGCTAACGACCCGAACCTGAAATGACCCGACCCGAGTTTGAGAGACAAGAGGTGTCTGACTCGAAAACCTGACCCGCTAAACTTGGTTTTAAAAAGCGCGCCTCGAGCGCACTTAAGCGTGAGGCGACCTCAGGCGCACAGCTGATCGCTTCAGGAGACCCAAGCGCAGCGTTTTCCAGGAGGCGGACCAAAAAGCGCGCCTCACAGCCTCCTCAAGCCGCTTCGCGCCTCATCATGAGGCAGACGCTTTCTGACTTGAGGCGCAAATTTGGCCTGGAAACAGGCACGCGCTTTAAAAAGTAAAATAAAAGGTGGCACGTGAGTTATTATTAAAGCCCAATAGCTCCAAAAACGTGAACAGAACACTCAGATCTAGAGTTTGAACGAAACCCTAGAAACTGGATCTGCAAAATTGGAGAACTGAGAGAAGAAGAGAAAGATAAAATGTTGGGGCTTGTGGTCGCCGGTGTCAGGCGAGTTGGTTGGCAGGGTGGCCGGAGTGCAGGGAACTGTCGCCGGCCGTCAGCGAGATGAGAGCTCCATTAAAAAAGAGACGCTGCTCCCCAAAAGCTTTAGACGTTTGACTGACTTTGCTTTTTATCTCACCTGACCCCTTCCTCTTTTTAAATTAAGGAGACAGCTCTATTTTACTTTTACATGCAAGTATACAAGACTGTAGTACCCAGCCATATGGCCCATATGGACTCTTTACTTTTTACTGTTACCCATACCAGTATCCAAATGTTAACTGCCAATATACGTATACAACCATCTTATTTTCATTTTTTGTTTTAAAAATTTTAAGAATAAATCTGAGAAAATAAAACAATTCTCTTGTTTTGTCGCAGGCTGTAGAACTTTATTCAAACGTCATCTTCATTTTTTACTTTTATATTGGGCATACCAAATACCCATATCGTATTACTGTTAAACACTTAAATCTGTGCTCCTACACCATCAAATGACTCACATATTTTAATTTTTATAATTTATGTTTATTTCTTATATTAAATTTGTAGAATAAATATAAAATAAATGATAAAAGTTATTTAAAATGTGTTTTGTGAAGAAAAAAATGTGTAAAAATTAATTTATAAATTATAAAATTTATTTAAATAAAAATGCGCCTCGCATACGTGAGGCGTGCGCTTTCGCTTCGCGCTTCTCGCCTCGTCGCTTCGGCCCCCTTGCGCCTCGGTGCGCCTCGCGCTTTTTAAAACCAAGCCGCTAAAGACTCGTTATGACCGACCTGACAGTGACCCGACCCGATAATGACCCGAAGTGACCCGACCTGAACCCAACTCAACCCGTTTGCCAGGTCTTAGTACGCCTTATATTTGCTAAAAGTCTGCACCTGGCTGAATCATTAACTCCATTTCTGAACTTGATATTACTTGATGGATGTGCTACTAAAAGATCTTTTGCTACGTGAAGTGAGAAAGAACAAGTCAATAAAAACTCCCCTCTTGTCTAGCACTTTTTCCTTCGTAGCAAAAGTGCAGCCAGTACTCTAATTTATCTTGATTGATGTAATGGATAAGTGATAGTCCTAAGCTGTGCTGTATACACTTACCATTTACCGCTCACCAACTTTTCTGTTAATGAAATATGGATTTCAAGCCACCTATGTTTGATGGTTGAACTTTTCAATAGCCTGTGTATACTATATGGATATTCTCAGCTTTCCTAGAAAAATGAGATATTACGTTCTCATTCCTGCTTGAAAACGAAATTTACTTTTTTGTTTTTACCTCTTCACATGGGGAGAATGGGAAAAAAGAGTATTACAACCAACCTATGTACTGCTGCACTATACTTATATAATTTTTTTTAATGAAATGCAGGGAGCTTGCCAAAGATTTTGTTGTTGCTGGGACTGCATCAGAATCTCTATATGGTGCTTGTGAGGCCATGTACAAGCCTGACATGGTTAGTTATTTTCTTATTGGTTTTTGGTTGAATCCACATTCCTATAATGTATGACATCTAGGGGTATCAAACGGTTCTCCTTCTACATATGTCTTTTGGTAACGTGCTACTTGAATATATGGTGCTTGATTGCTTTAACATTATAATACTGCTTAATTTGTGGAGGACTGAAACTTTCCAGCAACCTGAAACTTGGCTCAAGTCAATGAATCTAGTTTTTGACCAATCATTTTGGGGAATATACTAACGTGCTATAAAGCTTATGGATACATGTTTTAATTATATGGTTGGATGAAGTTTGGTTTATGTACATGTTTGTTTATATGCATATTTTGTTTATATTATCTGAAAAGCTCTGTTACATGGACTCGGCAAATTTCGCTTGGTACCCGTGTCGACACGACACGACACGGATACCGACACGGAATACGAGTCTGACTCTTCACTTTGCACTTGGACATCAATGGTGGGCAGAGGAGAGAGAAAGGTGAAGGATGAGAGAGGAGAGAGAGAAAGGTGAAGGATGAGAGAGGAGAGAGAGAAAGGTGAAGGATGAGAGAGGAGAGAGAGAGAAAGGTAAAGGAGGAGAGAGGAATTCACATCTGAGTCTTCAAAGTCTGGTGAATGGAGATCTACTTTGTCAGATTTGAGTGTTCTCCATTGAAGCATTTTGCTTTCTTCTCTGATCTCTCTCTTCAGCGGCGCTACAATGAAGGAAAGTAGGGTTTGCTGACCCACTGGCCTAAACTCATAAGTCACGTGTGTTGTGACTCTTGTGAGTTGTGGGCTTCATTTAATATAAAGTACAGGTGGGCTTGCGTGGGCTAGTGGACCTTGTCCTTTAGGCTTAAAAGACTGCATCTAATTAATAATTCAACAACTGTGGCTTTTGACTAACAGGCTTACTGCCCAAAGTTTCACTTAAATAAATATTTTTTTCAAAAAACAGACTTCAATCCTGTCAAAAAAAATAAAAAGAGTTAGGCTTTAATAAAATATTTTGTATGATTAATAAAAATAAATAAAATATTGCTAAAATGCCGAATCCCCGCACCCGTATCCAACTTTTGGACAAGGTCCCAATGTCCCAAAATTTTGACCACGACGTACCAGACACTTGGATCCGCACCCGTATCCGATCCTCGTACCCGAGTCCATGTAACATAGCTGAAAAGGCAATGAGGTAAAAGCAATGTGAAAGGACTTGGTTTTATTTGAACATTCATGAAGTTGAACAGCTTTCTCTTACTTCTTGATCTTTGTAAATTCAACTTGTGATGAGAGTTTTCAGTTCCAGCATTGGGAGTTCTAACCTTCTATAATTAGTGTTTTATATCGTGCTTTGTGCATAGTACCATCAGACAAGCATTAAGTTTGAGACTTCCATCCTGTTGCCAAAGAAGCAATTTGGCATGTTTATATTAATTATCTCATCAAAGCTTTTGGTTAATATCTCTGTGAAGTAATTATCTCACAACTGAAGCAATACATTTGCTTAGACGCTCAATGGAGTACTACAGAGAGAGACAAAGGGATTTGCACATGGTATTCATCGATTTGGAGAAGGCCTATGATCGGTTCCCTGGGAGGTTTTGTGGAGGTGTTTAGAAGCTAAGGAAGTCCCTGTCGCCTATATACGAGTTATTAAGGACATGTATGAAGGTGTGAGGACTAGAGTGAGGACGACAGGAGGGGATTCAGACCATTTTGCGATTGACACAGGATTGCATCAGGGTTCTTCATTGAGTCCTTTCTTATTTGCAATTGTTATGGATGAGCTCACTAGGAGTATCCAAGGAGAAGTGCCATGGTGCATGATGTTTGCTGACGACATCGTTTTATTGGACGAAACAAAAGAAGGCGTTAACAACAAGTTAGAGCTCTGGAGGGATACGCTGGAAGCAAAGGGATTTAAACTGAGCAGGACAAAGACAGAGTACTTGGAATGTTGGAATGTCGCTTCTGAGGGGGTGAGGTTGCGTCTGACCTAGAGATAAGAATTGACACCGTAGTGGTACCGAGGAAGGAGAGTTTCAAATATTTAGGATCGATCATCCAAGGCAACGGAGAAATTGACGATGACGTTGCTCATCGCATCAAAGCAGGGTGGGAGAAGTGCATCAGGTGTTCTTTGCGACAACAAGATACCACTCAAATTAAAAGGAAAGTTTTATCGCATGGCTATTAGGCCAGCTATGTTATATGGTGCTGAGTGTTGGCAGATTAGACAGGCCCATGTTCACAAAATGAGGGTGGCTGAGATGAGGATGCTTCGTTGGATGTGCAACCTAACTAGGATAGATAAGGTCAAGAACGAAGTGGTTCGTGACAAGGTTGGGGTGGCAGATATTGAGAGTAAGATGCGAGAAACGAGACTCGGGTGGTTTGGACATGTCGTGAGGAGACCTCCAGACGCTCCGGTGAGGAGGTGCGAGAAGATTATACTTAGGGATTGTAAGAGAAGAAGAGGGAGGCCTAAGAAAAGTTGGAGTGAGGTGATTAAGAACGATTTGACCCTCTTGGAGCTTACCGAGGATTTGGCCCTTAATAGGAAACTTTGGCGTAGTAGGATCCACATAGATGACACTACTTTGAGGGTGTAGGTTTTTATTTATTTGTTTGTTTGTTTGTTTGTTTGTTTGTTGGGTATTATTTTATTTATTTATTTAATTATTATTATTGCATTCACTTGTTTTAACATCCACCTTTTTGTCTGTTTCCTACTGATTTCAAAAATCAAATTGTTTTCGTGGGTCTTTCGGAAACAGCCTCCCTGCTAGGCGACTAGTTAGGGGTAAGACTGCGTACATCTGGACCTCCCCAGACCCCGCCCTCGGCGGGATATTTACTGGGTTGTTGTTGTTGTTGTTGTTGTTGTTGTTGTTGTTGTTGTATTATATATCCGACATGAGGAGTTTGTATACAGTCTTCATGAATTTTTTGAGTGTTCTATTGTTGATCAAGGGCCTAACAATGAATGGCACCTAGGCATTTTGCTGATTCAAACCCCCATGTACCCTGAAAGGGACTCTGACCGGCCTAGAAAACATATTCAGCCTTTGCATGTTTTTGATGCTGATGTTCGATAATTATACAACCTCCAGTACAGCAGCAGTATTGACGACTTTGATGTGTTTTAATGATTCAGGAAGCTGAAGAATTGTTCGAGACTGTCTCCCAAGCTTTGCTCGCATCAGTTGACAGGGATTGTCTGAGTGGTTGGGGAGGACACGTCTATGTGGTGTAAGTAGCATCCCACTCATTCAGCTTTCTGTTTCAGGCAATTTCATGCTAAGTAAACATATACTTGTATCCTTGCAGCTATCTTTAGTTATGTGGTAGTGGATAATTGGGCCTGAGCATTTTAGGCCTCGTTGCAAGGAACGGATATCATCCTACCTTGGCTCTTATTCTCTTAGCTGTTTCTCATGTTAAAGAGAACTAGGGTTGCCCATCTTCACCTGATAAAAAACATTAATAAATTCTATGATTGAAGCTGGGTAGAACTTAAGCGCCAACATTCTCTATTCTTCTGCGTGTTTTCGGGTGCTTGCATTTTTTGGGGAATCACTAGCTTAAGAAATGTACTTATGTGACATCTGATCATGATGTCATGTAATTCAACGCTGAACCAGATCCCCCTTTCAAAAGAAAAGAAAAAGAAGCAAAGAAATCCAATCTGTTGCATAGTAGCCTGTAGCACTGGCTCACTCTGTAGTAGCTTAGCCAAACCATCTCGTATGTTTTCTATTCTTTGTGCTGTAGATGAGTGGGGAATGGCTTTTTCTAGCCCTGGATGATGACCATGAATTCTAGATTAAGTCCAGGTCTTAACCAGACCATCATTCGTGCTATGCATGCTATATTCCTTAGTAGTACCAAAAGATAATGTTGTGTCTGCGTCTCTTTCTACTCGATGCAATGCTTATAAATAATCAGCGTAGTGGAGACCAGTAACTTTTGTGTGCTCTCATACCCTGTTATCATAAATTCAGAGGTCAGAAGTTTCCATTTTTGTTCTTTTGGCATGACTTATTGATCATTATTGTTTTTTTCTTCCTTCCCTTGTTCGCTTTTGCTTGTTGCAGCACTCCAACGGAGATCAAGGAGAGGATCTTAAAGGGCAGGATGGACTAGATTTTCTGTTTAGTGCAGAAATTTCCGTGTGTACTTTTTATGTCTCATTTTCATAATGCTCTAGATTGATGTACTCCTCATAGATGCTGGCTCCTGGCTCTGATAGTTTCTGGCTGACATGTGGAAATTAGCCTTATGCGAATTTGCGGATTCTGGGTTCTTGTTTGAGAATGCATTTATCGAAGAATCCCTTTTGCGAATTCTGGTCCATGTGCAATTTGAGAATGCATAAATTGAAGAATCCTTATTTTGGCTGATAAAATAAGGCATTAAATTAAATTACGTACTCGTAGAAACTAGTCTGGGGCATAAAATCCCATACAGCCATTGCTATAAGAAGTTATGCAGGCCTGGGGAACCTAATGGAAAAAGACAGTACAATTTCCAAAAGAATGCATGGACCCTTTGCTGTGAATCCTGTGATAGAATCTGCTAGTTATATTTGTTGAGTTTCACTCACCAAAAAAAAAGAAAAAAGGGGGGGGGGGGGGGGGTTGTTGATGTTTGATCATCATTCATTACTCGCCAGTGTCACCAACAGTACTCAGAAAGTCAGAAGGCAAGATGGCCTTAGACTGAGTGATGTGTTCAACTCAGCTTGGGAGTTCGGTGATGTCCCTATGATCAACAGAGATTTTCTACACTTTGGATTCTATAGTATGCTTAATATCAATATACGTCTAACAAAAATTCAAGACAATCAAGCAGGGAATTATGTGCACTCTTTATGAGTGATTAAGAAGAAACTGGCCGTGTAGATTGTAATATGAAACAGATACAAGAAGAGAGTGAAAAGTTAACCCTCAAAAAAAAAGAAGAGAGTGAAAAGTTTTTTATTCATTTATAAATGTAAGGAGATAGGCGATTAGAAGGTCCTGCTTTCGAGGGTTACTCTCATCATATCAGAAAATAGGATATTTCTAAATTTGATAGTTGGGTAATTATCCCACGTGAAATTGTCCTGATTAGAACTGCCATACTTGGTCATCCAGTCTGCTGCTCTATTCGCCTCACGGAATTGGTGTTGGATACGGTATTGTGATGTCCGTTGAATAAGCAAACAAACGTCCATTATTAGGCTAAAAATGATCAAAGGATTTGACATTTCCCTTGGATGACCTAAATAACAACTTTATTACGATCCAATATAACGATTTTCCGTCGTGGGAAATACATCAAATTATGAAAAAAAAACTATGTTTCTCTCAAGAAAAAAACAAACTAGTATTTGTGCTACTCATATCATTAGTTATTCATTCTTTGTAGATTTTATAAAGAGAGTACTCATACAACTATCAGGTACTAATAAATATTTCAATAATGTTTTACTCAAAAAAAAACTATTTTAATAATGCCACGTGCCCACATCGCGTGCAATACAAGACTAGTGTTTCAATTTAAATTTAGTGATGTAAAGAAAAACTTTTAAATCATGATTTCAAAGAAATTTTAATTATTTTTTTTCTTAGTATAGAAATTTTAAACTTATTCATAAAAATAGGGATAAAATGGTATAAATACATTAAAAAATAATGGAAAATGGCCTAAGTTTATGCTCCTTGTTTCAGAATCTTCTTTCTATTTGACTTTTCAGATCAAATTTTACAAACTTTGACCATTAATATAAGAAAAAGTATAAATTAAAGATTTACAAAGTAAAAATACTATTATAGATTCATTTAATTATTTTTCAAAATATTACATTTTTATAATTTTTATAATTATAAAATTACAATTATCTTTGGTCAAAGTGTATCTTGGATCCGTAAAAAGTCAAATGAAAAGGAGACTTTAGAAGATGGATTAATATAAATTATAAAATTAACCAACCCAAGGTTGACAAAAAATAAAAGAAAAAAGCAGGAAGATAATCCTAACAAAACAAATAATACTTAGAAAAGAAAAAGAATAAAGGGAAAAAAAAAGGTAGTTACTTTGTAATCGTTGATAAACTTCAACCTTGTCGAGCAAAAGCCTCTTTTTTCTCCGATTTCTTCAATACCTCCCCAACATTTTGAACGAAGAATGGTATGATCATCATTCAGTATGTGTCTTATTATCACAGTATTTGGAATCTATATTTTGGGGATGAACTCCTTCTAAGAGGATGTTTAACAGGGGATGTACATAAAGCATCAGCCATTTCTTGCTGAGTTTAAATTTGCCCTTCTGTAACTTCTAATTTGAATCCCAAGTTTGCTTGTTTTCTATTTGACAACATTAGAATCTGGGTTTGATTAACTTGCTCGAGGACCTTCATTGATATTGTTGGTCGCAGTATGGGCAATGCCATCGAGTCCTTTGCTTCGGGTTTTGTAAACTCCATTGGAGACCTCTTCAATGCTCCTCTAGATTTTCTCTCAGGAAAATCTTGCAGGTATTAACATCCTTTTCATTTCTTGTTTTATCATTATCATGCATGATAAATTTCATTTTGGTCTATGTAGGTGAATCCATATTACACAGTCCAACAGGTGAATTTACAATGGATCCGTCCCATTCTGTGTGCCACTCCGATCCCTATCTCAGCCACATCCTAGCAGTACGTAGTTTTGTCTTAAGCGAGTGAGATGGCGCACAAAGTGGGACAGAGGACGGATCCTTACTGATGAATTTATTTTTGTCTTGCTTAATTGGCTATTCTTTAAATCAAGTTGCTCCATGCCTACTCTCTCCATTGCTTACTTAATTATGGCCTTTTTCCAGCTCCACCTGTAGTTCAACATGGGACATCATTTGCTACATTGAACATTTCTGTGTTGCCAATCTATTGAAGTTGGGCCTCATTATATTAGTATTCTACATTGATGAGTGTTATGTTTGCTTCTTAAGTATTATTCTAACATTGTAACACTCTTAGTTGATAATATTGTTATACCTAACAATAGACTCTAATCTACCGTTGAGCCGTATAACTTGAACTCCACTCCGAACCCGAGTACCAAACTATCTATTAAGGCTGTTTATAATCTCTAATGAACATTGTTCTGTTATATTCCTTATTTGCTTTCATTGGCACTAATCTTGTTTCTTTCTTTCTTATGTAGCGTTATTTTTCTTGTATCTCTTCCACAAGTTGGGCATTTTCCACTGCATCTGCCATTCCTTGTGTAAAACATCATGGGCATGTTTTGCAATGTGCTTCTATGTTTGGGATTACATTTGCCATTTCTTGTGCCATAAGCTCCTAAGGCCTAGAAAAAGGCGGAGGAGGAGGAAATGGCAGCATAATGAACACGACAGAGACATCGAGGACTTTGAATATCCAAGCGAAGACAATGATGAGAGTGAGGAAAGTTCTTGCCATAGTACTAGTAGTGAAATGCATGCAAGTAGAAGATTGCCATCTCGTCGATGGAGGGAACACAGGAGAAGCCACTTGAGGAGGTCTCTAAGGCCAAGGAATCACAGGGTCCAAGTAGAGATTAGTCATCCCAGTAAAAGACATCCTAGGAAGCATAGAAACAGAAATCATTCCACTGGCAATATGCATAACAGTGTTAGGGTGACTCATACATCCAAATTTGCCCAGAAAGGTAAGAATTGTAATAGGTCTATTGTTCATAGATCAGGCAGAGGATATCAACTTAAGCAATTTTAAATACTCCTATCTTTTTAACTTCAATATCTTTTTTACCTCTCCAAGGGCACTTGGAATTTGTCATTTCATTACTAGTTTACTACACAAGGCTGTTCATATTCATCCAGTTGACATCTATTTAAGCAGTTTGTTCGTCGTGTTAATGCCAGAGTTAATGTTAGTCCATACCACCCTAAAACCCTCTTGCAAAGCTCAATTAATCAATCTTGCAGTCCAAATAAGTGTGAAGGGTACAACGAAATGACAGGGTCGTGCAAGAAGATTAATCATCATATACTCTTCAATTGTTGAATGCATTGTCGACAAAGTTTAAAACCTAGAGAACAACACACGGACTGAGACCACAAACAAATTTAGATCCTCAATCCTACAATTGGATACATTGTATAGCGAAATTTCGAATTATGTTCTAGGATTGTTATTCCTGAAGCGTCTCAATGAGATCTGCTGCTCCTTGAATAGTTGCAATGCTTTGAGCATTCTCCTCCTCAACGGTGACTCCAAATTCCTCCTCGAGCCTCATCACTATTTCAACCTTCACCACAAAATTTTGCATAAAATTTAGGGGTAATAAAAGACAATGACATGCAAAAATGAATTCACCACATGCCCTCTTTGAAGTTGTGAAAGTCTCAGCTGCCTTACATAAGTGAGAATATAAGAGAGATAAATTCATGATACAACCATCACTTACTGTGTCAAGAGAATCAGCACCAAGTTCTGAGAATTTAGTTTCACCGGTAACTGTGGTACCCTCTGTTAATGCCAACTGCTTCTTCACAATATCACTAACCTTTTGAACCGTCTCTGGTTTGGCCTGCTCATGGGTAAAAAGAGTATAATTCACTCAATAAGCTTAAAGAGTAAATGTTGTTCCACTCATATAAAATGTGTTAAAAAAAAAAGAGGATAAAAATAGAGAATATATGCGTCTGTGGAGTGTGGAAGCATATTGATTCTCATACAATTTGTGGATTCAAGACATGTACTTAGACACAAGCCTGTTCTTTACATTCTTCTCAATACACATGTTTACCCTTGAATAGTTGTTAACGTCATAGCTCATACAATGGTTAACAAGAAGGCCCAGCAAGCAAAAGAGTTGGCTGCTCAGTGCTTACACATGAAAGAAAACGAAACAAGAAAAGTAAACAGAAAAATATATGAAAGGGGTAATCTTACAGCACAAGAGACACACAAGCGAAGAGGCACAGACTGAATCCGTGGAGCACTTGTCCTCCAGAATGAAATTGATGGCTTCAGACCATAGTTCTTGGCAGTTAACTGTCCAAAACATTAGAGAGTCTGCATGAGTTCATAAATGCTAGTATGTAGAGATTGTGGAAGAGCAGGCAAAAATAGGTACAGATCTATCAATGTATAAAAAACTAGTTATATACTCCTACTAATCATTTGCTTTCAATAAACAGAGTTATGTGGAAGTCATATTTGAATAAAGAGCTACATGAATAGTCAGATATTTACAAGAGCAGTTATTCAAATATTCACAGCTACACCCACTTGGAGAAGTAAGTCACAATCAACTCAAGTACAATAGTCATAATTTTAGATTATGATAACGAAAACTGAACATACCAATCGCTTTTAGTGTTCAGACATTATTGTGAGGCCATGCAATCTGCAGACATGCAGTATGACAATATAAAGACTAGTACGCTGAATAAAGTAGGCGGTCCCAAATTCGTTGAACTTTTTGGAAAACCTACAATCAATCAGAATATCTTGGATACCCAACAGACAGAATGAGAATCAGTAATATTAAGCTGCAAATCCAGTTGGCTCATGATCGATCGAGTCTGAAGTTCAACGTTCTTCAGCCCCAGGCCCTCAAGCACGTTGAGTAAGGTTAACTATACAAGCTTGTATTGGAGTAAAAATCAGTCAGAAAGCTTGTGAAACAACAATAGCTTTTCAAATGTATCCCATTTAACCTTAAGGTCAGCCACAGAATTGGCTAGAAACAACACAAGATAACATGGAAAAGTTGTTAAATTACTGCCTCCGTCTAATTTTTAAAGTGTTGTTTAAGGTTGTGCACATAGTTTAAGGGTGAACAGATCCTCTGCAGCACCCAATAAGGGTTTGGAGTATGGATAGTTGGACAGAGATAGAGAGGAGGGGAGGAACAACACTCCTCTGCAGTACTGCAGAGGAGCCATATTCAGTTTAAGAGGTAACAAAATAACTATAAACTGATAATGCCCTACTACTTAGTTATGAGTGGAAAAATGAATGAGTTGGGAAGCTAAATATATTGAGAAGAATATCATTAATACTTTCAACAATGGTTATTTGTCAAATTGTACATGAGAATCGTAAAACAACACTAAAGTTAAAGATCAGAAACGGAGAAAAACTAGCAAATGTGACATCAGAAAACTAGAAACTTAGAGTGGTTTTGACCTATGTTTCTTGGACTCTTCAGTTCATGACGAGTGCCAGTGTTGGATACTCAACACTCCGACATGGGTATGGACACTAAACAGTCCTTTCAATTCCGGCATGTTTAACATAGGTTTTGGCATATGAAAATTTAAAGGCATATACCCTATTTATACATTATCACTTCATTTCTTTGATTTTCCCATTTGAGTGTAACTCCTAATGAATCTTCTAATAAGATCTTGTTTAGTTCCAACGAGCATGATGAACATTCAATATATTGATCCTCTAATGAAGTCTCCTTAACATGCAGCTCCATTTACTGATGGTTTACCTTCCCACTCTGAAACTTTCCATGTCAATAATGTAATCTTTCTCATAAAATCAATTGGCCAATTGAGCATAGCGAATTCTACACTGTACCATACCATTCATTACAGAAAATTTTCTGAAATGTACAATAGATATTCACAAATTCACCCACATCATATTTGCATACAACGATTTGCATGAAAAACGATTTAATGATCCAAATTTGAAAATGATCAGATTCTCAATGTACTCGTACATGCAAAACCAACCAAAAATCGAGAATACAAAATACTTAAAAAATAAAAAATAAAAAACATAATCTTAGAGTAAATTCAGAGACAGGGTATCAATATATAGAAACTCTGATCAAGATTCAAGACTAGAAAGCCCCGTGATAAACACAATGACCCAGAGAGAGAGAGAGAGAGAGAGAGAGAGAATTACCGAGGTCTGTGTCAGAGCTCGAGGGCAACCCTTCAAGGAGATCGTAGCTCCAATAGTAAAAGCCATATTTCGCAAAGCAGAGAGAGAAACAGAGGTAGGGAAAACGAGGAAGCAAGTAAAGGGGTTACGTATTACGTTAGGGGTGTTGGGTGTTGTGGTGACGGGTGAGGGTAGAAATAGCAGTTAAGACGGAGAGTACGAAGAGCGTGTGAGTAGATGGATTTTACCTTACCAAAGTTACCCCACTACTAATCACCAAAACTCTAGGGAACTTCTTATTTATATTCCCCGAGAGTTTTGGGGCCAGCACTTTTATGCGCATTTTGACTTTCCTAACAGCTTACTTCCCTTTGCTAATACCTCTTACCATCATCTGGTTCAAAATGCCCGGTTCGGTTTCGGGTTGGGTTTCTAATTTAATTTTTGTCACCACACAAAAACTTATTTAAAACGGTTTTTTCGTAACTTTTGGTGAGAGAAGGGTCATGGATCATAATAAGTGACCCCTATATTGTTAAATAGTGACCCCCATTTTTCTGTGAGTTGGTCAATTTGATTAACAGAACTTCATGACTCCAAAGAAGAAGAAAAATAACAGAACTTTGTATTTAATTTATGTGATTTGTAATTTTCCATTGATGTGGAAGTAATGTTCCATTGCCACACTATTTTCCATTTATGTGGTACCATTGTGTGATCTCACAACTTCCCGACTCCAAAGATGCCAAGGAAATTACAAAAATTAACATAACTTCTATCTATTGAATTTACTTCGAGGATTTCTCAAATGTGTTGTAGTCGACTAGTTCAGAACGAACACCTTGTGAGCTCGCCTGCGATTTTGGAGAACTGTTGCATATGGTAACCAAGAGGCACTTGAATCTTATTACAACTACATAATACAACAAAATAAAAAAATCTCCAGCCTGCAATGCATTACTTCAATGTTGATCTCCCTTCAACAGTTTATTGATGGTAACGCCAAAGTAAACGCTTTGAACAACCCTTCCGAATAAAAAACAACAACAACAACAACAACAACAACAACAACAACAACAACAACAACAACAACAACAATAAGAACAACATAACCCCCCCCCCCCCCACCCCCCAAAACACAAAAACAAGGGAGGAGCACAAGAGAGGAGAAAACAAGAGAAAATAACGTTCATGTAAAATGTTATCTACCCCACCAACCACAACCAGAAACAGACTGTTATCGGTAGGTAATCAACCAAGAATCATTTGCATTATTGCATATACTCAGAGATGCATAGTTCACTACCTCGGAGACCACATCAATCTAGCTCCTAATGAGATGGTGATGCGTTTAAACAGTCCAAATTGCATCCCCTCTTTTTGTCTCAGTATCAAAACTCCAAAAGTGGAATACTGGATCATATTTCATCATTGAAAATAAAATCTAGAGAAACAGAACATTCACTTAGAATGGAAAATTTTCCTATTGCGGGAGAACAGAGAAAAAAAAATGAAAAGCTCAATTATAGCATGTACATTACGTAAAGAGGAAACAATGTACTAGAGAGAATACATTTTAGTAGAAGACTAAATTAGGGACAAACCAGCAAGTTCCAGAGGAGCAAATGCCTACGCACCAGCTTCAGGAGACCTCATCTGTTCCTGTAACTGCACATCAGCGTTCCTCAGAAATTGGTCCCAACCACTTCCTTGGCTCATATCTATATAATCGTAAGGAACCGCAGTCTTCAAACCTGGGCGAACAGAACATTGACTTTCCACAATTCTGAAATCGACATGTTCCTTTACTGGTCCACTTTGTTCCAATTCCTCCCAAGTAAACAGCAAAGGCAAGGTAAATGCACCCCAAGGATTAAAATCCATCAACTTGACCCTCCTATCTTTTGTAACATAAACATCAAATGTGTAATTTTCAGATTTGAATCTCCCTTCCACGGTATCAGTGAAGAAATCATGGATCAGGACTTCAATCTCGTCTTTCCTTTCCAGCAGAACAGGATAAAAGGCAGTCACTTCACGTTGACAAATTCCAACAAGCTGCTGATCTTGGACAAAGCAACGGAATTCCATCTCTGGCCTTAAAGACGGATACCATTTGCGAAGGGCAAGGTAGAAATGTGGTGGTCTTGACAAAGTCTTGTCACGGCATGAATCATAAGCATGGCACAAATCATGAACCATTGAATCAGATGACCGTAGTAAAAGTGTTATGTCACTGAATGATGTGCATTTAAGGGTTCCAGTGGGGCTTATCCAAGCTGTGTCTTTTGGGGAACTCCAATTCATCTTAGGAAACACTGCACCACCAAGGGATTCAATGGACTCCTTGATCTTCAATTCAAGTTCTGGGAAAGAAGGGGGAGGTGCAGGTTGCTCAGACTCATCTTCAGATCCTTCTGACACTTGGTAATCTTCCTCATCTTCAGGTTTATAAATTCTGTTGGGTAAGGCATCATCATTTGAGACAGACTCTGGAAGAAGAAAGGGCCCTGAATCTTCAATCAAATACTGGATAAAGGGTTCGGGAACTTCATGTATAACGGTCTTTATCGAGACAGATTTAAATTTTGGATACCATTCTTGAATCTGGCAACGATCTACCTCTTCTTGCTTCATTTTCTGTTAGATAGCAGAAAGGACAGTATGTTAAGAAAGTAATTATTAGAAATCACAAACAGACACATGCGGACACCTACTACAAAGTACAAACTGAAGAAGATAAAATATGTAAACAAATTCAAGGAGTGCCATCACAAACTGAAAAAAGTAAGTGTCACACCAAATTTGTAATTTGTGAAGGACCACCACCACCACCCTGGTTGACGATGTCTAGTGAGGCCAAACTATATAAAAACAATTTTCTGACGATGAATAGGAAAGGTGGTTCCCAATAGACAATAGAAAGATCTTAATATAAAATTAAAAAGTATTAGTAGTGCCACAAGTAAAGGAAGAAATACTAGTGGTGGTGGTGGTGGTAATGGAAAAACAATAGCATAACTAGAATCATTTAAAAGTTAATTCTGTAAATTAGAGGAAAAATCAACAGATAAATATCAGTAGCTAAGTAAAAGGGGAAAAAATTAAGCTCAGATAAGTATAGCAAAATGAGCATAAAACTGATCGTGGCAAAGTTCATTAAAACTAAATAATAAAAACTAATATGAGCCGAAAAATAAGGTGTCTAATATATAATTAGTGCCTAACAAGGAAAAGCAAAATAGTCAAAACTTGTACAGGCGAAGGCAAGGCATTCATAAAGTAATCCTCTATACAGAGACCACAATTTATATGCGAGAGCACAAACTCATATGAAGGACCATGCCCTTGGTGCAATGTGGATGAGCCAACCCTGTTTGATCACCTCCCCCACTTCTTCTAAGGCATTCCTCTCTTCTTCCTAATTTGGAGTCTGTTGATGTGATCCTCACACACCTCCTCACTAGAGCATATGTTGTTTTTGGACGTCTCCAAAACCATCTCAGTGTCACTTCACACATCTTACTTTCAACCTGAACCATTGACAGCTATTTAATAAGATAATACATGTTAGAGAAGCCCCGGTTGCAGTTTTCTTTCGCTGGCCAGGAACAAGCTATGCTTCAATCATGAGAAGCTCAGCTGGATGAAGTTTTTGAGCTGATTCAAGTGAAGTGTTATAGGTGGCCCAGAGAAATATGGATGTCAACTGCTCAAGCTATCAGCAATAGTTTCTAAATGCCTCTTTGTATTACTCTAAGCATGGTCCGGAAGGGATTTGGAAGTCAACTACTCAAGCTACCAACAGTGGTTTCTAAATCCTTCTTCGCTTAAGTATGTGTCTCTATGTTGTGCACGAGATTTAGATCTTAACTACTAAAGCTATCAACAATAGTTTCCATATCCTTCTTTGGTATGCCTCTCAGTTCATGTAAGCTTGACAGATCTGATTGTAGTTGATACAGCTCCTAGAATGTTAATTTATATTTTGAAAGTGTGAAAATTGAATGTTGAATGATCCAATTATATTTTGTTTGTTTTGTTCTTGTTCTTGTTGTTGTTTTTGTTTTTTAAAGATACAACAACAACAACAAAACAAACAAACAAACCAACCATTTCTTTTAATTTCTTGTTTTCTATAATAAAATCTAGTTTAGAACACTCACTCATACCAACTGCAGCATTCTCGATTCTTATCCATTCTGTAAGAGTTCCACCCTTAGTCAACCCAGCAGGTTAGCATCATCCAAATCTACTGCATCCTTTCCTTATCACACCACCTTGAAACAGCTCAATATTCAAAGTTCTGATTTCCTCAAATAATGCTACAACACATACGATACCACAGCACACCTAACTACTTTCCATGTGGAGATACCTAGTTACATGGATGGTAAGACTTAAGAGCCTATAATTTCTTTCCAATGACAGCAGCCACAAAACCGCTTTGACTTAACAAGAGTCGCTCTCCTGTTCAGCAAATAAACGCGCTAACCTAACTAATTTTACCCCATCCGCCTCCCACAAATGAACCTGTTAAAACATGCCAACACACAGCCTCTTACAACAAGCCATCACAATACCTACTTCTCCCCTCTCTAGGAGGAAATCCCATTAGTATCTTCACATTAGTATCAGTATTCCACAGCGAAGGGACGGCATAGCTTTCCCTTCCTAATTCCTTTGATCCTACCACACTCTATTTTGCTCCAACCAATAGTATAGTAAGACATTATCCCAGCAAGTACTCAACATTTCATTGTAATGAAAATTTAACAACTGAAAATAGCCAAAAGCACCAAAAAAAAAACTTATGTAACAAAGTACTGTTCATTAACAACAATAGAACAAGAAATGTCATTGAAGACTTTCAACAAACATATGGTGTGCATGAATATGCATTCACTAAAAAGCAAAAAACCTTCAACTCAGTGTCAAGCAATTAACAATTACAAGTTAAATAAACATCAAATAGCACAAATTAAACTAACGTGCAACGAATTTCAACTCAAAAATCGAATGAATACAATACATACAAATGAAACCCTAGAAACTAGCGAAAAGATATTTGGAGAGAGACAAGGGATTACCTCACTACTGTTATGGGCGGAGAGAGAGAAAGGAGGAGGAGCCGGCTATGTGACTGAGCAGCGGATGTAGACAGAGAGAGTGTGGATTTGTTTATTTTTGAATTTGATCCAGCGTAAAGAAAGAAAGGAAGAAGAAGAAAAAGGAGTACCGTTCAAGTGTGAAATTCGAAAGTTCGACAAAATAAAACCAGAGTCGCAACTCCCGAGTCCTAACTCGCCAAATTTTTCACTGGTGTTTCAGCATGTACTCCACTCCACATCTATATTTTTTTAATACCTAGCCTAAAAGAAATGAGGCCTATCTATATCCTCTTCTGATCTGGAAGAGTTCTGATTCCAAAATAATTTTAGGTTGTTTGATTATTTTTTAGACTATTTTAATGCAACCGCACAAATTTTAAATGAGAAAAAAAATTCTAAGGACTGTTCTTTTCAACTGGAAACTGAAATTGGGTAAAACTGGTGAAAACTGAAAAGTCTAACCGATAACTGGTGAAAACTGTGGGGAAAACTGGGACAAACTGGAATTTTTTTTATTTTTAATTATTTTCTTAATAATAATAATAATAATAATAATAGAAATAATAATAATAATAATATAAATAACAAAATTAATTGTAACTTTAATACTTACATAATAATAATAGTAATAGTAGTAAATGTATAATAAAAATAAAAATAAAAATAAAAATAAAAATAATAATAAAAATAAATAATAATAATAATAATAATAATAATAATAATAATAATAATAATAATAATAATAATAATAATAATACTAGTTTGGTGTGACTAGTAAGTTGGGGGACTATATGCGTGAGTGTGTGGATAGTGCGGGACGTGCAGGTGGTCTAGCTCTATTATGGGAGCGGGACATTCAGATCGTGTTGCGGTCAAAAAGCCTTCATCACGTTGATGTCAATATTACGTGGAGGGAGGTTGATAAACAATGGCGCTTTACAGGAGTGTATGGTTGGTCTGACTCAGCTAGTAAGTTGTTAACTTGTGAGTTACTGAAGGATTTATTTCACTCCAATGACTTACCTTGGTTGTGTGGAGGTGACTTAAATGAAAAGAAAGGTGGCTCCTTAAAAGATCAGAGAATTCTAGAAAATTTTAGGGAGACATTTAATGTGTCTTGGGATACAAGGGCTATGATTTTAATTTTTACATGGTGCAATGGGAGAGGTGAAACGGTGTTGGTAAGAGGACCTGCACAATAATAATGACACTGAATTTGTTCCTTCTTTAAGGAGATGTAAAGAGGCACTGGGAGTATGGAATAAAAATACCTTTGGTCATGTCCAGAAGGAAATAAGGCGAGTAACAGAGGAACTTGATCATGCTAGTGACGGTTTGACGACAAGGAAATTAATGGAGGATTTAAAGGACTGGAGGCGCAAAGAAGAAGTGATGTGGTGGCAACATTCGCGAGTAAACTTTTTGAAGTACGGTGACGCAAATACTTCATGGTTCCATGAGAGAGCAAATGTGTGGAGGAAAGTTAATCTTATGACTAGGCTCCGTGATAAGAATGGCGAACTAGTGGAGGATGAAGAAGAGTTTGAACGTGTCATTTTGGAGTATTTTGGAGACATTTTCTCTACTGTTGATCCAACTCTTTTTGATAGAGTGATTGCTTGTGTGGACCGTAAAGTGACAGACGAAATGAATACCAATCTGTGTATGTCCTACAGCGACGAACAAAAGTTTTGGCATATCATTGGTCCTACTGTTTCTTCTCTTGTTTTGAATATTCTTAATGGACATCCCATTCTCGCTGATATTAATCACATCCATGTCTGTTTAATTCCTAAGAAACAAAACCCTGAGTTAGTTGCAGATTTTCGACCCATTAGCTTTTGTAACGTGGTTTTTAAATTAGCCACGAAGACGATAGCTAATAGGTTGAAAAAAATTCTTCCTCATATTATTTCTGAGAACCAGAGTGCCTTCACCCCGGACCGCCTTATTAGTGACAATATTATGGTTGCTTTTGAAACTTTTCATTCTATGCATTGTAATTTGAGTTCTAATGGGTTTTTGGCTCTTAAGTTGGATATCAGTAAAGCTTATGATAGGGTGAAGTGGGTGTTTTTGGAAAAAACTATGTTGAAATTGGGGTTTGATCCGGGTTGGGTGGCAGTGGTTATGAACTGTGTCAAAACCGTCTCTTATTCTTTTATTATTAATGGTGAACCGAGGGGCTTTTTGAGACCTACGAGAGGGATAAGGCAAGGGGATCCGTTATCCCCGTATCTTTTTTTGTTGTGTGCCGAAGGTCTATCTAGCTTAATTTATAAGAATGTGGAGAACGGGAATTTGATTGGACATTGGGTTACTCCAGATGCTCCTATTGTCTCTCATCTTTTATTTGCAGATGACTCAGTGATATTTGCAAAAGCAGATGAGGCCCACGCTGGAAAAATAAAGGAGATTCTTGAATGATACGAAGCAGCGTTTGGACAGAAGATCAACAGAGACAAGACAAATGTGGCATTCAGTAAGGGTATTAAGCCGGATATGAAAGCTCGTGTGGCACAAGTACTTGGTGTCAACGTGGTTGACCATCATGGGCAGTATCTGGGTCTTCCAACACATTTTGGAAGATCTAAGAAAAAGCCTTAATCTTCAATTAAGGATAGAATTTTTAGGAAGTTACAAGGATGGATGGAGAGATTACTCTCGTGGTCGGGCAAGGAGGTGCTAGTAAAGGCAGTGGCCCAGGCAATTCCTACCTATGCTATGAGTGTTTTCAAATTTCCGGGGGATTTTTGTAATGAAATTCATGCCTTAATTAGAAAATTTTGGTGGGGTCATAAGGATGGAAAATGGAGAATTCACTGGGTTCGATGGCAAAATTCTTGCAATTCAAAAGAAGATGGTGGCTTGGGATTTCGAGACATGGAAGCGTTTAATGATTCTTTGCTTGCAAAGCAGGTTTGGCGATTGATGTGTGACCCGTTATCTTTGTGTGCGATGGTGTTAAAAGCTAAGTATTTTCCCATTGGTGATATCTTACATGCAGAGCTAGGCTCTAGGCCTAGTTATCTATGGCGAAGTCTTTGCGGAGCTAGATGGGTGGTGGAGAAAGGGATGAGGGGAATAGTCGGGGATGTCTCTTCACTGTTGGTTTGGGAGTCTCCTTGGGTTCCTAGGCCTCATTCTTTCCGAATCATAACTCCAATGGGTGATAACAATATGTCAATGAGGGTGGAAGAATTGATTGACAAAGATGCAGGTTGCTGGCGTGAGGAACTGATTCGAAATATTTTTTTGTCTGCTGATGTGGATTTGATCTTAAGCTTACCGTTATGTCAGCATTGGCCACAAGACAGATTTATGTGGCACTTTACAAATTCGGGTTCATTCACCGTGAGGTCGGCTTATCACTTAATCATGAATCTGCGACGCAATGAAGGAGCTGGGTCGAGTAGTAACAACTCAAAAAAAATTCTGGAAATTACTATCGCAATTGAATGTTCCATCTCGTATACGTATGTTTGGCTGGAGGGCTTTCATGGGAGCACTAGCAACAAGAGTAAACCTGGAACGACGAGTTCAGGCGATAGACAAGATATGTGGATTATGTGGGATGGATGACGAATCCGATTTTCATGCCATTGTTTCTTGTCCTATTGCTAAGTTGAGGTGGGCTGCAAGTCCTTGGGCAGAGTTGAATGCCGAGTTACGATTCAGGTCGCTTCGTGAGTGGTTTGAATGGGTGGTACATGGGACTCGGGTTGAAGATGTGGGTATTTTCCTAGCGACAGCTTGGTCGATTTGGAACACTAGATGTAGATTGCTCCATGGAAAAAAAGAGTCCAATTTTGACAGAATTTATATTGCTGCAGCAACTTTTATTTCAAGATACAGGCAAGCAAATGACAAAGTGGAGATAGGTGGTGAAGCGCTTGAGCAAGCAGGTTGGAAACCACCGGCATCGGGAATGTGGAAGCTTAATATAAATGATGGTAAGTTAGGGGAGTTTGGTTTTGGCTAGGGACTAGTGATAAGAGATTGTGATGGTGACATGGTCACACTTGGTGTACACCAGCAGAAGGGGGACTTTGATCCTGAGTTAGAAGAAGCACGTGTCATGTTGTTTGGGATGAAAATAGCTTGGGAAGCAGGGTACAGGTCACTGGTAGCGGAGAGCGATTGCGCCAACCTCATATCTAAATTGAAGAAGAAGGCTACAATTTATAGTCCGCTTGGCTTTATTTTAGATGAGATTAATTTATGGTCTAGTAAGTTTGATTTTTTAGCTTGGTCTTTTGTTTGTAGGAAGGGTAATATGGTCGCTCATTGTATTGCAAAGTAACAACCTTATTCTCATCATGAGAGAATTTGGATGGAGGACATGCCAGAAATATTTGTAGAGCTAGCTAGCTCGGATATGTATGCCTTTTTAACTACGTAATAAAATACCCACCCTACTTCCTATCAAAAGAAAAGAGAGTATAATAATAGCAAAATAATAATAATAGTAATAATATTAATATTAAATAGTAATAATTTATTATTATTATTATATATTATTAATAGTAATAATAAAAAAAATAACAATAATAATAATAATAATAATAATTATTATTATTATTATTATTATTATTATTATTATTAACAATTTTATGCATATATTTATTTTTATATTTTGATTTAAAATATTTTATATTTAATTATTATGTTTAATATGTCAAAATATCAAAACTGGACTAAACTGGGAGAAATTGGGTCAAACTGGGAAAAATTGAAAAAAATGGACAAAACTGTATTTTGTAACTGATAACTGATGAAAAATGGGACAAATTGGAAAAAATTGGACAAAACTGGACAAAATTAAAAACCAGTTGAAAAGAACATGCCTAAGTAATGGTATGATAGAAAATATGGTACATCTAACGACAATTAGTGGTGCCTAACAGATGTACTTAGATGCATAAATTTCTCTGAAATTTAGGGGGTGGGGAAGATACTTTTTTCTTTTCTTTTTCTTAAAAAACTAACTTTGGGGAGGTGGCGGAGATTAGAAACGAACCTATAATTTGAACATGTTGAATTTTTTTGTAAGAAATAAAGAAACACATTTTAAAATACTATTGATCAAATAATTAAACTAATTATTTCATCTTTTCTGAACAAAAAGAAATAGTAATTTCTCATATTACTCCTCACGAACATCCGTGTATTTATTTCATATCATTTCTAATTATTCACCTATAGCAAAAAGGAAAAAAAGAAAATTGGTATTTGCATAAGCTTTTTGCCAAAAGGAGACATTAGGTGGTTAAAGTTGATCAAATATATTTAAAAGGTGGTTCCGTAGAAATTTTGTACTAGGAAGGGAGGACTATATAAATAACCCTATATGTGGTTTTTAACTAATTTCACTACATATCATTGAAAGATTTGAAACCTATATTACTCAATGAAATCATAGACCTAAGTCATAGCAGCCATCTCCGACCAGCGGCCACCACTGGTATAAGGGTATTTCCGTTCAAGTTTGGTATGAGATGAATAATCGACCAAGAAGTTGAGTGGATTGGAGATGCTCGGCTAATAATAAATCAAGTGACATCAAACATAAATTTCAAAAATCTACTCTTATTTTCGCAAGAGATGCATAATATGTGAACCGAAACTAAATCAAAGTCGAATGAAGAGGTTTATTTTTTCCCACTTATTTAACAAACACGAAGACGATCTAGCTAGTTGTATACTCTACAAGTTGCAAGGTTCATTTCACCAACATTGTTCCCTAGCTAAGAGTTAGAAAGAAAGTTACGTACCATGAAGACTCACACTTGGTGGTGACTTAGCTTGGTACCGTCATGACACATGAACATTGAACTGTACTTGCTATCTAAGATTTGGAAGCTTTTCATTCAAAAAAAAAATTAAAGATTTGGAAGCTTCGATGGGTTGATGAATCATGATGTGTTTTGCGGCTAAACATATCACAAAATTTACAATGGTTGCAAGCTAATGACAGAGAGATGCATGACAATGCCATTATAATAGCAAGCGGAGAGGCATATATTCTCAACTTGCACTTGACGGCGCGCTAGCTTGCGACACCGTTGAAGGTGATGGAAATTTTTTTTGTTTTTCTTGTCGACCCCTTTTTAATATTTCAGTGTTATTATCCCTAGCACCTTATGCCCATAATAAAAATAAAAAATAAAATTCAGTGTTATCCACTCTCAAATTACAATCAATACATGACTAAAAATAACAAGTTTTTTTTCTACAGGTTCATAATTAAGGGTATCCACTATAGACTATAGTGGCTAATAAAGAGTTAAAAGTTACTCCATGTCCAAGGTGAGTCCCTATCACTGAACCACACCTTCTTACTTCAAAATTAACAAGCTTTTTATTCACTATATTACTACAAAATCACCATTTTTGTTTACAACAAAAAATAATAATAATAATAATTGTAATTGTTGTTTTTACACAAAATAACCAGCAGATTCTGATTCTGAAGAGGCATGAACCAGAATTAGAATTGGAATTGGTTTGCACCTCTTCCTATTATTGAGAATCATAATTGGATGCGTCAAATAAGTTCTGGTTCTGAAATTACGGGTTCCAAATAGAATCTAATTCTAATATTGTGCATCCGATAACCCGATATTTCAAGCACAATAGCTTCCAAAAAGATAAAGAAAAAGAAGAAGAAGAAAAAAGCTAGGCACTCGTACAACAATAGCTCCTAAACAGTTGGGTATGGAGTGGGGCATTTCTACAAGTGGGATATGGGATGTCAATATTCAAAGTGTGAAAGCTCGAAATCTTGGCGGCCAAGAATTGTAGTTAGATGCCGCCCAAACAAAGCTTTGAGTCTTTCTGTTGGTTTGCTTGTCAGTCACTACAATGTAGGTTAAAGTCAATAAAACGTGATTAATATATTAGTGTTCAGTTCACCTAGACTCTAATAATTTATTATTTTGTCCCACACGTTCAAAAGACTGAAAAGTAAACCAGTAAGTGGACAAAATAGAGTTCACCTATATTATATTAAATAATAATAATAATAATAATAATAATAATAATAATAATAATAATAATAATAATAATAATAATAATAATAATAATTGGAAGTCCGTGCATTCTTAAGTTCGTAACTTTGAATATTCACACACAAAAAAAGGTTCGTAACTTTGAATAAAGACCATTGTCTATAATATATGACCCTTAAATTTCTATATAGTAACCTCATTATACGGTGAGTTGATTTTTCACAAGACCTTACAACCATTTTTGAAATAGTAAAATTAATATTATTTTTAAATAAATGGAATATATAGTTTCTTAAATCGAAGAATGAGCAAACTCAAACTTTAGTCAATCATATAAGCCCGATTTTTTTCTCGTATCCATTCCACATTTTGTTCCGTTATATTCCAATTCGTTCAATGTCGTTATTATTAGTTTCGTTCCAAACCCTTGTGTTTCATGTTACATCTTATTCTGCATTTCCTTGTCTAACGTTCTATTTCCTTATGTATTACTCTATTTCCGTTCAGCGTTGTTCCATTTTGTTTCGTTCGACACCGTTTCATAGTTTTGCTTCATTCGTTCCTCGTCATTCGGTACCATTCCACTAAAAAGAATAAGGCCGAAATGCAAACAGACTTTAGGAGTTTTCCCTCCGCAAGAAATTTGACACTACGCTCAAACATGAGTCATCGTACGTAAACTATTAAATGTCAATATCTATAGTTACACCCAAAAGTAAAACCAATGTAATTGTTATGTACGAAAATATGGTGGCTTGTGTCAATAAGGCCAATAAATAATGAGACTTATTTTACTGTGGATAAGTAAGTAAAAAATTCAAAATCGAAAGACAAGGCCTTGCTCGGTGAAAAAGTCCAATAACGAAAAAGGACGAAAATACTACAGTCCAAGATACCCGTATATGAATACATATAAATACGCAATGTTGATACAAATCAATTTGGAAGAAAAGAAATAACTCCCACAATTAGGAGTCAAAGAGGCGTGAACAGTTGAGGATCAAGACAAGTGGGCAAAGAGAAGAATGTGGGATCATGGGCAGTTATCCTAAAAACTCCCCAATATTCTCCTATAAATATTTGAAGAATCATAAGGACAAGCCAGCCGAGCTCATATTGACGAGAAGTCATAGTTAGAATAGCATAGTGTAGAAATCTAGGAGTAGAGTAATTGTAGAAGCTCTTCGAGCATACCAAGTAATGGCGCCTTCTGTCGAGGTATAATTGTTGTTATCTTGTATATTATTTGTTACTTTTGTCGTTTGTACCTTTCTATTCGAATGAAGTACTTTTAGATGTGAATCTAACAATCTTGCTCTTTTGAAGTTTCCTTAATTGTGCTTGTTGTGTGGTGTTCTATTTAGTAATTTGTACTCGAAATCTAACTCTCACTGTTGCATTGTATCCATTGTTAACGAGAGTGTTAGGGGTGGAAGGTGTAGGTTCGATTAGGGAACATCCAACCACCTTTATGGCTCTAAACAACCTGTTTTTCAGTTAAAGTTTCAGTGAAGAGGCAAGAAAAGAGAGGAGAGCATATCATGTAAGATAAAACAAAATTGGACTCAAGATACTATATTGATAACATTTGAAATAAAAAAACATTTAATGATATCAATTGAGGCCATAATCAAGGAAAATAATTCATAAAAATAAAAAATAAAAGCTTTCAAACAAATTTTTAAGAAAATACTAAGGAATTGAATGTACTTACCAGTAGAAGCATAGAGAGAGTAAACAACTTCTACTTTATTGAACGACGCTTGTTACAATTAGTGATGTGTGTAATGATGGGAATTTTTGCTCCTATATACTTACCCCAATTTCTCCAAAGTTCTCACATCCTTCAACATTTTTGCTTGTAAAAAATTGGTTTGGAGAAGGAAACTAAATCTTTTCAGTTTTGCTCCATGATCTTTCTAACCATCGTAATTATCATTTTTGAGTGGAATAATTAGTGGGTATAGAGATAGAGACTTGGGAGAAAGAGTCCCCTCATACCAGTCAAATTAGTAGGAGAGAAAATTGGGAGTAGTTGCAGGTGGAAGCATTTTACGTGGCTCAGGTTCAGAAAATCTAGCACGTAAAAATGGGTAAAATATTTTTTTTTTGTGATAATTGTGGAATTAAAATTTCAAAAATAGCTTTGCTGGGAACCAAGGAGGTTAACTTCACGCAGATCTCAAAAAAAAAATAAAAAAAAAGAAGAAGAAGAAAAGGAGAGAGAGAGAGATTAACTTCACGCATGAGTAGAATTTGGAGCAATATAGGAACAACAAATTATGAGCTTAGTTGAGTATTTCTAGGAAATAATTGATCTTTATTAATTGTTTGATCAAATTGGGAGTTTAGTTGAATTTTTAAGAGCAAGAGCAAAAGGCTAGTAGAAAATTATGGATTTGTTATGTGAAAATTTGAAAAGAGCTTATCTTTTATTCTTTATTTTCCATTAATTGAGTTTTTTCACTCTATTTCTTTGTAACTCATTTATACTTTTTTTGATTGCCAAAGTATCTCGACGTTAGTTAGTGAGAAATTGACCTTGTTGCAACTTCCTAATTTTACTCCATTAGTTACTGGCTAAGGCTTCTTTTTTTTGAGAAAAAATGCTTAAGATCAAACGTGGTGTATGGAGTATTGTTTTTCATTGTAATTTATTTATTTATGCTTTTGTAATTAAAAGTTAATTAGTTATCTATTTTTATGAAACTACTAACAAACGTGAGTTTTTTTGTTTGTTTTTTTTTTTTTCAAATTCTGTTTTTTTTTTTTTTACTTTTTCTTTAATGACACATGGACAAACTCATGAGAAAATGACACGTGTCCAAATTCATAAGCAAGTGACATATGGTCAAATTCATAAAAAATTGACACATGGCTAATCCATTTTCTCTCCCGGACAGTTTTTTTAGTATTAATATATAGATAGATAGATGGATGTACTAAAAGGCTGAAGTTGTTAATTAATAGTATAGCTATTAGCTAGTGTCCCATATTTTCAACGGCTAAAGGAACCAATGAGCTGATAGAGAATTTAGATACTAATTAATTAGATAGGCTCTGCCGCAATGCCGCTCTAGGCTCACTGTATAGTCAACAAAAAGGTATGCGTCGCAATTATAAATAACTCTTCTTTTTTGGTTTTCTTTGTTGGTTTGAATTAGTTAAAATTGGCTCATGAAATAAGAAAAAATGGATCTTCCTGCCATTGTGAGAAATGAGGATTCGAATTCTGATCTATTCATCACCACCAGCAGTAAATTAGACATCGATGTGTATGTAGTGTTTTTACCACCATATCATCCTCTTTGACCATTTGGTTAATACTTTTCTTTTTTGTTGCACGAGAGAGGCTAATAAATTTCGTTTAATACTTAATCATAGTGTTTGGTTCACATTTTGTTAGAAAAGTCAATGATGTTGTATATTACCGAAAATTGACAGGAGATAGTAAACTAAAATACCAAACTCATAAAAGATGGTTATTTTAAGGGGAATGGTATAAGGCAATAATTACCAAATAAAAATTCTATTCAAAAAATACTTTTTTTTTTTTTTTGACTAGTTCAAAAAATACTTATCAAACAATTCGTTCTAGAGTAGTTTCTAATGGTAATGATAAAAATAAAAAAATAAAAAATAAACTGGTGAACTATCCTATTGACAATATGGAACTGTGAAATAGTGGCAACAAAGAACGTACCATGTTTCAATAAAGTGGCAAAAAGTCTACAAGTCAAAAGAGGATATTCGCGTGATTATTTGATGTGGTTCCAATAATTTGTTTTCTACGTCGTTCCAACGTGGCAAAGCTATCTTCTGTGATTACGATTTTTGAGGTAATTCCAAATCCGAATTAATCTACTGCTCCAACTAATTAAGGCCTGGATGATATACACTACTGTATACAGTATTCACCAACCAACAATATTTTGGATTAGATCAACATCGTCAAACCCAACTCATCATTTTCCTTTAATTTTCAAGGGCCATTGCGTCTTATCTTGTAGTAGTAATATTTGAACTGTGAGGTTTAAGCACGAGCGTAATTAATAAGCATTGTGTATCATTCTCCGTCTCCCTATACTAGATCTATCAATGTCTGGTACGACACGACTGACACGAAAATAACCTGAAATTAGCGAGAGAAACACGAATACGACACAAACACGAATGACCTGAATCTGACACGATTATACCAAAATGTCTTGAAATTTAGGATGTATTCTTTTCCACTTATTAGACCTTACTCAATCAGTGAAAATAAATGGCAATATCTTGCTCAATCAGTGGGAATCAGTTGCTAGACCTTATTGAATCAGTGAGAATCAGTGGCAGGACCTTACTCAATCAGTAAAAATCAGTGGCAGAACCTACATTCCTACTTACAGAATCAGTGGCAGGACCTTATTGAATCAGGGAGAATAAGTGGAATGACCGTATTGAATCAGTGGAAACCAATGACAGGACCTTACTGAATCAGTAAAAATAAGTGGAATGACCTTATTGAATCAGTGAAAATCAGTGGCAGGATCTTACTCAATCAGTGAGAATCGGTGGCCAAACCTTACTTAGTCATGGACGAACCTTACTCAATTAGTGAGAATCAGTGAAAATAAGTGAAAAAGAACGCATCATTAATTATCTTTAATTTCATATCAAATTTATGCAATGTATTCTGAGATCACCACGAAATCAAATACACAAGTCACGCGAGCCAGCACGATATAATTGACAGGTTTACTAATGAATTGAAATAAACTCATTACGAATATGTGAGGGAAAATACTCTAATATCAATAAACTTAACTACACTAAAGTGTATATTAAACTAAATTAAACAATAATAGTACAGTACATCATTAAACTGGACTGAATCAATTATTCAATAGTAATAGGAAAAAAAAAAAAAACACCCTTCGCTTGGTATTGGAGTGAAACCAAAAAGAACAGTACAGTGGATGGGGATTAGCTCACTACTTACTTCAATAGCAATGAATGATTGAACGGTGTCACTTAAATTCCCCACGTGTCACCTCATGAATGCAATGATACATGTAATTACGTGGTAGCCATCGAAAGTAGGTAAGGTTAACTCTATATTAATCATCAACATCATCAATCATCATGTAACGTGGCATTCATTTACTTGTCTGTTCCTTTAAGTTGCTTGACTGCTTAATCATTTATCATTTATCATTTATCATTTATCATTTATCATTTATCATTTATCATTTATCATTTATCATTTATCATTTATCATTTATCATTTATCATTTATCATTTATCATTTATCATTTATCATTTATCAACGATCGAACAACCGATCTAAAATTGTCACATTTGTATAATTCTTTTGAAATTTCATTTGCCTCACTACTTCTGGAAGTTCTTACTCTCATATATATATTGCCACGCTTTATTTTGCTTTTTCGCTTTTCTGTTTTTTCTATTGAAAAGACGTCTTTCGCATAAGACAAAAGTGCTACTTGGAAATCCACCAGAAAAACACACAAGTAGTTAAAGGGAAAGAAAAGGAAAAAAAAAGGAGTGGAAGTAGCTGATTTGTCGCCTTTGAATTAAGTCCTTCCTAGTAAGGTTCCTCTAGGCTCTAGCCAACCCTTATCCATGTTCCTTATGTGACAACTTGCCCACCACAATCGGTTCCATACCATCATATACTCATTAAAATTAAAATTAAAATTTATATTTATATAAGTTCTGAGACCGTATATATACTTATTATTGAACCTTAAAAGCAATATCATAAAAGAGCAAAAAAAAAGAAAAAAGCGTAAAGGTTTTCATGAACGGAAAGATACATCACACTCACACCAAAAGATGGACCACACCATGATTGATTGTTAGTGACAAAGGCCCAAAGCTAACTACGAGCTGACACCCAGAAGGACAAGCCCATTAGGTTCCAAATTAAATATAGGCGGGCACACTATTTTTGTTGTTGTTTTGTTTTCTATTCTTTTTCCTTATTAAATCTCACTGATTTGATCTGATTCAGTTAAGTTCTGTTACTAAGGCTATGTTTGATTTATCTTAATTTTACTTAAATTTAGTTCAGTTTAGTCCAGTTTAGTTCAGTTCATGTGTAACTTTATCACTCATATAACCTTTTATTCCGAAATAATTTCATGATGATAATTATGTCATCGGAAATATCTCAAAGCATACTTTCAAATGAGTCCAATATTGACTATGCTTGGACGAACTTTAAATGGTTAACGATCAAATTTAAAAAATCAATTCAGTTCAGTTCAGTTCAGTTCAGTTCAGTTTTTATCCAGGTGAATCAAACGAAGCCTAACTTGATAAGATCGTGCCACTCATTTTCACTGATTTAAGTTCGTGTCATTAATTTCCACTAATTCAGTAAGGTACTACAATTGCACGAAGTAATGAGCATGACATCGTATCCGTACTACATATACACCACCTTAGTTAGTTAAACATAATAAATAGAGTAATAGACAATCGTTGCTCGTTTATCGTTCTACACTTGGTTATTGTTAAAACATTATTCATAAAAGAGTAAGTCTTGTATGATATCAACTCACAAAATAATGGGATTACTGTTTAGAAATGTGGGGATCACTTATTATAAGTAATGATCCTTATATCACTATAAATAACCCTCATCTCACTAGAAATTATAATAAGATCGTCTTGTATAAGTTTTTGTGTTCATAAAATTGAAAAATGATATTAAAAATATACTCTATTGTTTTGTGGATAGCTACTTGTACTTTCTTAATTGTTATTCTTACCATGTTTGACTCTATCTTTTGATACTATAAATTTTACTACTAGGTTACTAGCAAGAACATTAAAAAATAAATTTACCATCATTAGAAAAAGATTGGTAATAAGTTAACCAAGGCACAAGAAGAAAGAAGACCAAAGTAAGACCATAGATGAAACCGAACAAGTCCACTATCCACGCCCAAACGTACCAGGCAGGTCCCACAAATCATACCATTCAAGCAAAGTGTACTGTGTACAGATCATCAGATCACAAAACCCCGACAAAATCGGACACATTACATTACAGCCGTTTGATGTCACCACTTTTAAACCCCCAAACACTCCCATGTGGCTTACGCCCACCATAACAGATGTTCACTCAAACAGATCTTATCTTATATATTATAAAAAAAGGAAAAAGTAATTTATTATTTCATGATTTTTTTAATATTTAAACCAAACCGCAAAACCGGTCTGGACCGGTGGGATGTGAGAGTGAGTACAAATGTAGTGACGCAAGCAGTGACACTATCACTTCCTCTCAGCCGACTTTGTTGCCTGCCACGTATCCGGCTGCCTTAAAACTGGACCGTGTATATAATTTGGCAAATTGTTGGGTTTTTACTTTTATCTCTCACGTGGATTCTAGAAACCCACCGTCTAAAAACGACACGTGTCCCTTCTCATCTCTATATATTCTTCTCTCTCCCTTGCGTTTTAAATTTCAAGCACTCTCTTCAGCACACCACCACCACCAACAACAACAAGAGCAGAGAAAGAGAAGAGAAGAGAAGATAAGAGAAATAGCTGCGACTGAGATTTCTAGAGAGAGAGAATTTGACTGAAGAGAGAGAAAGTTATCTTTAAGATAAGAATCGAGGAAAAAGGGAGAAATTAAGAGGAGAGAGAAAAATGGCAGCAGCAGCTGATTTGCAGTTACCACCAGGGTTTCGATTTCACCCAACTGATGAAGAGCTGGTTTTGCATTATTTGTGCCGAAAATGTGCTTCTCAACCTATTTCTGTACCCATTATTGCTGAGATTGATCTCTACAAATATGACCCTTGGGAACTCCCAGGTATCCTAGATTTCCATTTCGATTTAGTCTGTCGTCTAGTCGTCTTTCATTTCAAACATGAGACCTGATGTACCTAGATCTCATATCGAACCACTAGTCCAATACCTCATCGGCCTTAGTTAATTTGTATAGTTCTTTCATTTCAAACATGAGACCTGATGTACCTAGATCTCATATCGAACCACTAGTTCAATACCTGATCGGCCTTAGTTAATTTGTATAGTTGATTTCTCGGCGATATAGTGTTATACCTTAGATCTCAGTCTTAACCATTAGGTCAACAACATATCGACCCAGATTAAATTAAATCTAGGTTATCAAAATTAAATTGGAACGATTAAGTCAACTCTACATAAAAATTAAATTATATTGGGTGGATTAAAGAGCTTGGATCTGATCTAATGATTTGCAATCATGTTATGATAATTTTCAGAATTGGCACTATATGGAGAAAAAGAATGGTACTTCTTTTCACCAAGAGACAGAAAATACCCAAATGGGTCAAGACCAAACCGGGCAGCGGGCAGTGGATATTGGAAAGCAACCGGGGCAGATAAGCCAATCGGGCAGCCCAAACCATTAGCAATTAAAAAGGCTTTGGTTTTCTACGCCGGTAAAGCTCCTAAAGGTGAAAAGACCAACTGGATTATGCACGAATATCGCCTTGCTGACGTGGATCGCTCTGCTCGCAAGAAGAGCAATAGCCTAAGGGTAATATTGGGAATTTCCCAATCTCTTTTTATTTTTTTTTTTAATTTATTGAATTTGCATTTATTTATTTTTTGGGTTCTTTTCATTTTTTAAAAGATATTTTATGGTTGGAAAACGCGTAGCAGCCTTTGGAATTGGAACCACTCGACAATAGTCCTAGGTTTAGATATTTTTTTCTCCCCGAGACTATAAAATGAATTGACAGGTCTTATAAGCTGTGATTGGCTAATTAATTAATTTAATTAATTGTTTGTTGAAAAATTCGTGCCCAAATATTAATAGAGTATACTGTATAGTACTTGTACTTAATTTATTTTTTTAGTAATCCTGGTACATTAGATAGCTGCTTTCTCGGTGACCATTATGAATCTTGATAGAAAACCAAATAAATGTTGCTTCTCTTCTAACCATAAGTTGTTGTCCAATGAGATATGAGTAAAAAAAAAAAAATTGAATAATTAAGAGTAAATTATATTAAATTTTTTTTATAATTGCACTTAAATTATAGTAATTTCAAGAGTAATAATTAAATATAATAGTAGTGGCTATCTAGTTTTTGATATGATGATATTAATTATTAGCATGTAAAGTTTGTTGTTTTTTCACATTGTGTTTAGACTGTTAATTTGGCTCTGGTACCATATGTTCGGACCAACTCAATTAATAGCTCGAGCTAATGATTGGAGACTAACTAAAATTATATCCCTTAATGCACATTATCAAGGATGAAAAATGTTGTTCGAAAAATATTGAAAATGAAAAAAGAAAATAGAAAAAAGAGTCGGCAAATAAAAGGATGATGTCACATCAAAATATCAAATAATGGTGGATCCAAATCATGTTATGTTAATTAAGGAAAAAATTGGATGACCCAACTTTCCAAAGATGGAAAATATTCGATTCTTATCTTATCACCATCTTGGCTTATATGATCGATGATCCTCATCAATCATCATCACCATTATCATCATCTACTGTGGATCACAAACAAACTAGATAACGACTTGACGGCCATGATGTCTTTCCACGTACTTAATGCACATACATAGATAACGCAATCACATACGTCATACATCATATCATGTTATTCACTATTTCAATTGTTTTGATTTGATTTTTTCTATTTTTGATTTTTGATTTTTATATTTTTGCAGCTCGATGATTGGGTGTTGTGTCGCATATACAACAAAAAGGGATCCATCGAGAAACAAGGTAGCCCCTACAAAAAGCAACAGCACCTAATGACTACCTCAATGGCTAGTTACCCTATTGAAGAGGACAAGAAACCCAACATTATCCATCAAACGACGACGTTTAATGACTATGCTCATCACTTTGATACGACGTCGGATTCCGTCCCCCCGCCACGCCTTCACACGGACTCCACCACGAGTTGCTCGGAACACGTGGTCTCCCCATCGGAGATCACGTGTGACAGCCATAGGGAGGTCCAAAGTGAGCCTAAGTGGAATGACATGGATTTTGAGAAAGCCCTCGACTTTCCATATAATTACGTCGATGCAACCTTGGACAGTAACCCCTTTGGAGGGGCTAACCAGATGTCGCCCCTCCAGGATATGTTCATGTTCATGCAGAAGCCCTTTTAAGATGGAGATTGGGCGATTAGGCTGAGAGAACCCAATCTGTTGTGGATGGGCCTGGCTCATTTGTTTGCTCCCGCTAATGGTAACGTGAGACCCAATTTATAGTGGTCAATGATCTTACCAGGTTGCGGGTGGGTGAATGGGTTTTTAAGTTTTGGCCCAATTTGTAATTCTATTTTGGGCTGTGGGCTTCACATGAGAATTATGTGGAGGCCCATGACTTAAGGTTAGCCCCATGGGGTTGGGGTTGGGGTTTGTATTGGGTACTAGTGAGTAGTGCAAGTGGGCTTTTTTTCTTCAGGTTTAAGATCAATATGGTTTTGGGCTTTACTTTTACATCATGTAGTGTGTATATATATGAACAAAGTTGGTATATATGCATGAACATGGTGGTAAGATAGTAGGTGAAAATGAATAGAGGGTCATGATTCGCCCCTCATCATATGAATATTTTTGTTTACTTTTGTGTTTAGTTGTTGTATTGGCATGGCACCTGAAACAAAAATTGTTTCTTTTGTCTGACGTTTTTTGAGGCAAGTAATGGTTTATTCGATTCCTTTCTTTTAATTTGTTATTCCTTCATTCTTTGAGACAAGTAATATATCTGTGAGTTCTTGCATAAAAGGCATATATTCATGAGTTATATTCTTATGTATTATTGGTCTTTCTTGGTTAAGTAATGTGATATACAACCCACCTCATCCATAAGTGTTATTTGGTTTCACCAGTATTCATTGTCGACCATAATGACTATTTCTCTCGTTGTTTTGGTGGACATCTTAAAAGGTGAGACAACTAGCCAAGGGATTTAAGTTGTTACGTGCAGAAGGCAAGATTTGAACTCTTAATAACCTTGATTAAGGAAAGAGTCTCCACTACTCAACATCACCCGTCATTCACCTCCTCCACAAGTGTTTGATAATGGATAGGATATGTATCTTAACGGGAGACGTAAACTACTGAATACAATGAATGTGACATATGATTAGAGAAGAGGGTGGTGAACTGGTGATCGAACAAAGAAAAACTTAATATGGTAGCTATATGTTATTTTCTTTTTTATTTATATGGTTTTGGATAGGTTATGCTAGTAGCTATCTGAAGTAACTTCAATTGTTTTTGGTGACAATAAACAAGTAGATGTGGAAATATAAATATAAACAACAAAAAATATCTTTGGATTTAAATGTAGTGATCCCTTCACTTCATTGTTTTTTCTGAGGACGTCAGCTTCATAGTTCATAAATCATATGTTTATTGTCCCATGACTCATTCACTAGTCCACAGACCACAATCTACATTGCGACACAACTTGTGGGTCTTGTACTGTTACTCTTCAACCAATAGTTGTTGGTTGTTACATGGAGTAACATGTGTGGGCCGTATGGCCTAATAGAGCCCACTTTAGAGTACTTGTTGTGAATTGTGATGTTTTGGCATGAGTCAGTGGAGTGTGCGACTCCCGATCCACATTTGAGTGGAGTGATTTTTTTTGGATAGAAGAGACAGAAGAGTCACAAGAAAGAAAAAGAGTCCTCAACCTCAAGTTTTTGGGATGATGTATTCAAGCATTTGAGAATTGACCATCTATTGATTTTTAGTGTAACTACAAATTTCTATGAAACGGTGAGGAAGTTGAGAGTTTATGCTTAATTACATCGAAGGGACATTCTGAAATAATTGATGAACCCATCTTTTTGGCTGACATCGAGGGTATGAAATAGCCTGTAAATTAAACCACACCCAATATGCAAGTCAATCAGACGAATCTTGTAGACATGCTCAGTAAAGAGGCCCAGTGAAAATTGAACCCATAATCTTTGTCACAATATTCAACCCCACGATCAACTCCACTACCCCTTTCAAAGCAGGTAGTAACAGATCTAGACTCTAGCTTAGCATCTAAGTCGAAGTTGAATTAACCAAAATTCATTAGATGTTGGATTTATCTTTCAATTTTAATTTTTGGGTGAGTATGTTCCTTCGCCATAAAAAATGTAAAAATTCATCCATTCTGATTGATTCTATGCATTTTTCAAGTCAAGCTTACAAATACTTCACTTAATTTTAAAAGTTGAGACTTATAGAAACAAATTTTAAGTTCATTACAATGTTTATTTAAAAAGTTAAATCAAAGTTATTCGTGAGAAATGATTGATCAAAGATGCACAATGGAGATATCATAATTATTATGATGATGATAGTCTCGCGGCTCTTTGCTCACATGACCATAATCACTAAGATTTTCGAGTAGTTGTAGATGTAACTGATGTTCTAGTTTGTCGTCACTTCCTCACTAGGGTCGCTATCCCTCTTTCCCATTAGAATGAGATGTGTTAGATGTAAGTTGAATTGAGAAGCAAGTTTTACCTACTTTGGATTAAATTAGGCCTTGTGCTTTGCTTCTCTTGATTCATCTTGTCTTGGTCCAAAACTGCTTGTTTTGCCAGTGGAAAATTCCCAACATTGGAAGGTAAGAATATTGTGTACGTAATATATGTTTTTATTTCATATGTAACATCCTTGTGTACAACATTTGACTATATGAGCAAATCTTGTCGATCATACAAAAAAAATCGACAAATATTTGCATAAGTGAGGTAGGAGCATAATTGAATTTTAGTTAGTTGTTGGCAAGAATCAATTCATCTATATACTCCCATAGTTTATCTTGTTTGATTTCCTTTTTTTTTTTTGTCATCTCGACTCTTTTTATCATTATTTAATTTTGCTTCAGTAATACTCTTGTATTGTCTAGTTTTCACTTAATTATTGACTTTTCTTTTACTAAGAGCCTAATTAATATTTTATTTTTCCACGGGACCTTTAAAATGTCTAAGACGATCCCATCTCAACTTAGTGTCTAATAATATGAAAGTATATCCCTAAAAAAAAAGTGAAAGTATATGTACTGTACACCAACCAATAACCATTCTGTTCACAAACACTAGATCATATAGCTTAACTAGACTTTGAACAAGTGGCCAAAAGGATGAGGTGAGACTTGGGAGCACATAAGTAGTAAGTGTTTCACTCTTACTGTCTCACAAACAAGTGGTCATGGATTCAAATAAATCCTCATCTATGACTCTGTGTATTAGGAAGAATAAAACTTGATGTACCTTTCTTTATAGGGAGTGTTTTCTCATCTGTTTGAGTATGTCAGCCCATCAAAAATGAATTGACTTGCCCAACATATATGATTTGCGGGCTATGTATACATATGTTCTTGAAAAAAAAAACAACCATAGATTTTGAACAAGTGAATTGGATCTAGAATTCTAGGCCAATCTCTTCTCTATTTTTAATGGCGTAAAATTTTTATACAACGATATCACAAGGACACATCTCCAGTACAGAATCTACAGATTAGCTACCCCAGTGAAGACGCAATTCAAAACATAAAGTATTAACAAATACCAACAATAATTAACAAACTAATGGTAACAGACATAAATACGATCCTTAGCTTATTTTTATTAATTAATATTTAAAAGTGTACGTCCACATTGATACGTCAAACTATCCTGATCACTAAAATGTTTCTCTCTCATCTGCTGCACTACTAGAGTAGACTAGGAGTTCATGCCTTGTGTGCTTTTTTGCTATAAAAAAATTAGAGATAAACTAATAGGAGCCAGCCTTAGCATAATAGCATGTGGACAATAATCTTTATTTGCATGCCAATTTAATTGTCCGTAAAGTGGTCCCACAAATTTTATGGGTTCCTTTACTTAGTGGAACCTACATAGATGTTCAATTAAATATGGAGTTTTTTGAACTTTTTCTCATCTAGATATTCAGATCTCAAATTTGGTGGGAAGTCTTGTGAAATTTGCAGTTTGTGATATGGGGGAAAAAGTTTTTGGAACATGAGGTTTTTTTTTTTTTTTTTTTTTTTTTTTTTTTTTTTTTTTGGCTATGGAACATGAGGTTGTGAATTTACCTCCTTCTTCTTTTTTGTGAGGTCCAAATGAGGGGCTAAGCTCCGGGAGGAAAAAAATAAACTAATAATTACCTATGAACATGATAAGCCTAAGTGTAACCACTTTAAAGTACTTGTGGCATTCATCATAAGGCAAATAAACTTTCAAGTATCCACTTTAAAATTTCTAAAATAATAGAAATCACAATATGAGATGACCATCATTTGTTGAGTTATACTCAATGAACAAAGTAGTAGTCAATAGCGAATCCATAAACATAACAACGGGGATACAAAAATTTAAAAAATAAATTTGGGATATTACAATAATAGCTACCCAAAAAAATTTGTTCGTCTTTCTCATAAAAAAATAGTTTTTTTTGGTGAGAGGGGAAGCAAGGGTACCTCCTATAACCCCCTACATTTGCCACTGGTATTAGCAAATCTAGTCATTACTATCAAAGCTATAGAACATCAAATAGTATTGGAGTGCGCTTTTTCACAAATGTGATTTAAGGGAAACAAACTGTCTTAAAATGGATTTTTCAATCAAGTATTTTCTTGGATTAGTGGAGACTAAAATTTTCAAAGGGGATAAAAAGAATGTTTAACAACTTGATTTCAAGTCAGTGTAAGAATTCTAATTGTCAAATTACTAGATGATGTGATGATAGGTATGTTGTTGTTCTCAGATAATTCTCTTTTTTCCTTGTGTTCTCTACGCTTGTTAGGATTGAAGGCAATTTCTTCTCCTTACACTATGTTAGGATTCCCATTGTCATTCTTTGTTCATTTACTTTTGTTTTAGGGTGCCACTTTAGCATGCCTTTAGAGGATAAAATGAAAATTTTCATCATTTTCCAAAAAATTTCTTCTAACAAAGAAGCCTTGATGAATGTTCTTTTTAGCATGATTTGTAACCTTAAATCCTTGTAACTTTATATAATTTGTTTACAAAATTTCATCATAAAAGTAATAGGGTTTCGTTGATGGTAACTAACTTCAGTGGTAAATTTTTTAAGAATTGCACTGTAATTTCTGAAGGATTTCATATTTGAAACATTTTATTAAAAGGTTTGATCGTGCTATTCATATGATCATATCATCAAAGTGCATCTCGAAGAAACCCAAATCTAAGAAATTTTACAGTCAAGTGTGCTTGGTTGGGAGAAATTGAGAAAATAACTCACCAAACTTTTCAATTTAATTCAGTTTAGTGCAATTCAGTGAAAAAAAATACTCTTTCCTAATCAATACATCTCACTTTCTTAAAGGTAAAATATGGAACAGATCGAAACAATACGAATAATTAAACAAAATATGTCATAATATATAATACTAAATGATATAACGCGAAACAAACAGCGCAAAAACGAAATGAAATGCAACATATCGGCCTAAATCGTCAACATATGGAACAGGTGTGGAGTGTGAATGTGTGATGGTCTCATACTGATCATAAAATAATAATTCGCTCCTGTGGGACCAAGAAAAAATAAATCGCTCACTGGTGATCTGACACTAACAATTACGTAGCCCTCATCAAAACAAAACGGTCACTCAAGAAAAATAATAATAACAAACAATTAAAAAGACACATATGACAGAGAAAGAAAGAAACACTGGGGAGACTAGAGAGAGAAACAGAGAAGAAGAAGAACCAACTTCACTCTTTAACAGAAAACAAAACGAAAACAACCTGACTCTATCTCTCTCTCTCTCTTTCTCTCTTTCTCTCTCTTCACCCCCCATCCGCCATTGACGGACCTCTCATTTTCCCTCCCCTTACCCCCAATTGTACAGTAAAATTTATTCAATTTCCACCTTATTTATTCATTTATCCATATCTATGATAATAACACTATATTAATTTCACTCTCAAAATCTCACAATTCCGTTCGCCATTTCTACCCTAGATTCTCAATCCTTAGTTTTTGTGATCTGATCTTTTGCACATTGCTGGATTATAAATGCAATTCCAATAATTTCCAACGGATTTTCTTCTTCAGCAATTGAATTTTGCTGAAGATCTGTGTTTATCCCCAATTTCATCCAATTTGATTACTTAATTACTCGTTCTTTTGTTAATTTTGTCGTTATTTTGATCGTTGAGGTGTGTATTATTCTGGTGATTATTCGAATTTGTGAGTGGAGCTTAGTGGTGTGAGCTATATAGCCCCAAGGCAATGTGGTACTGGTGAATTATAGAATGAACTGAATTATTGAAGCATTGTTTTGGAAACTCTTAAACGTCACATTATTATTATTTTTGGTTGAGGTAACATTTTCTTCTCGTGCTTAATTTAATTTAATTTATTGTTTTTGCAATCACAATTTCTGATGGGATCTTGAATTCACTACTAGCTGCTGACCTAGTAGACATAGGACTATTAAGGCTTTGTTTTATCAATCTGGAACTGTGAATTTTTATTTCTATCTTTTTATAATTTAGGGCCATCTGTTTGGGAAGTTTTGCTTCCCCAATTTAGTGTTAGGTAAGATTTGTTTCCCTAATTGAGTATTTGGCAAGTGAAGACTGTTTTGTTGTTGTGATGAGCAGGTTGCCAAATATATACTACATAACTGGCGTTGTTGGTGCAAATGCCAAATCTCCCATCTGCTGAGCCAGGAGAGCTTGTCTCGACTTCTTGGCCTAGGTTAATGTCACTTCCTCATCTGGGCTGTTTTATGTGCTTCAATTATCATGTGAATAGATATTACTTATTACTGGACTTTATGGTCCTTGCTGATTGGTAATGAGGATGAAATTTATCACTGAGAGGAGAAACTGTAATTGCCATAGCTCCTTAGTTAGTTTGCCTCTTCATTCTCAAACGAAGTAGCCATGTCTCACCTTTGGATACCCAAATGCTGAATGAATATGATAACACACACTAAGAGTAGATGAAAGTAAAACCTGAAGAATACCTGTGATTGACCCTCACATCGCTTGCTTATCAATTATTGTCCTTGACTCCAAGTAATATAGCTTATCTATACAGAATTTTAGTGAAGCAAAACGTCGAAAATCCTGAAATATGCACTATCTAAGCTCTTGAAGTTAGTATTTCTCTTGTTGGTATTATTATTCTTGCATTAGTGACCCTTAATTTTTGACAAGAATTAGAATGGTCTCTCAGGGAACCAAATGGAGCAGCACAGATGGATGATGAGGAGAGTACTATGGCTACAGTTGCTCGATTTATTGAGCAGCTGCATGCAAACATGTCTTCACCACAAGAAAAGGAACTCATTACGGCAAGGTTGCTTGGCATTGCGAAAAATAAGAAGAATGCACGGGCGCTTATCGGTTCCCATGGTCAAGCAATGCCATTGTTCATATCTATACTCAGAGCTGGCACTACTGGGGCTAAGGTGAACGTTGCTGCGACTCTTAGTGTTCTGTGTAGAGATGAAGAATTAAGATTAAAGGTGCTTCTAGGGGGGTGCGTTCCTCCGTTGCTTTCGCTTTTGAAGTCAGATTCAAGCGAGGCCAGGAAGGCAGCCGCAGAAGCAATATTTGAAGTCTCTGCTGGTGGACTAGCTGATGATCATGTGGGTGTGAAAATATTTGTCACGGAGGGCGTTGTCCCAACCCTATGGGAGCAGCTAAATCCAAAGAACCAGCAGGACAAAGTGGTAGAAGGCTTTGTCACGGGCGCCTTGAGGAATCTTTGTGGTGACCGTGATGGCTATTGGAGAGCAGCACTTGCAGGTGATGGAGTGGATATCATTGTGGCGCTTCTTTCTTCTGACAATGCAGCTTCTCAGTCTAATGCTGCTTCTCTGTTGGCACGCCTGATGCTAGCATTTAGTGATAGTATACCAAAAGTAATCGAGTCTGGAGCTGTTAAAGCTCTGCTCCAACTTGTGGGTCAAGAAAATGAAGTTTCTGTTCGTGCAAGCGCTGCTGATGCTTTGCAGGCTCTTTCTTCGAAGTCAGATGAGGCTAAGAAAGCAGTCGTGGATGCAGGTGGTGTTCCTATACTAATTGGTGCTGTAGTTGCCCCTTCTAAAGAAGGTATGCAAGGGGAGTTTGGTCAGGCTCTTCAGGGGCACGCAACACAAGCTTTGTCAAATATATGTGGTGGAATGTCTGCTTTGATCAAATATCTTGGAGAACTTGCCCATTCTCCTCGGTTATCTGCTCCAGTCTCTGATATAATTGGAGCACTGGCCTACTCTCTGATAGTCTTTGAGAAGAAATCAGCCCTTGAAGAAGAGCCATTCAATGTAAAGCAGGTTGAAGACATATTAGTTACTCTGCTGAAGCCTCGAGACAATAAGCTGGTTCAGGATCGTTTACTTGAAGCTATGGCGAGCCTTTATGGCAACATCTACCTCTCAAGATGGCTCAGTCATGCTGAGGCAAAAAAGATACTTACTGGTCTAATAACAATGGCAGCTATAGAGGTGCAGGACCACCTTATTGTTTCGCTGACAACCTTGTGCTCTGGCGGAGTAGACATCTGGGATGCCATCAAAAAAAGGGAAGGAATTCAGCTTTTGATATCATTGTTAGGCCTATCCAGTGAGCAACATCAGGAGCATGCTGCTCAGCTGCTGGTGATTTTAACTGATGAAGTTGATGACAGTAAGTGGGCTATTACTGCAGCGGGAGGGATTCCTCCACTAGTACAACTCTTAGAGGTGGGATCTCCAAATGCAAGGGAGGATGCTGCACACGTGCTGTGGAATTTGTGTTGCTACAGTGAAGATATTCGTGCATGTGTTGAAAGTGCAGGAGCTATTCCAGCATTCTTGTGGCTTCTGAGAAGTGGTGGGCCAAAAGGGCAAGAAGCATCAGCTAAAGCATTAGTAAAGCTTGTGCGGACAGCTGATACTGCCACCATTAATCAGTTGCTTGCTATGCTCCTTGGAGAGACTCCAAGCTTGAAAGGCCACATAATTCAGGTTTTAGGTCATGTACTTACTATTGCATCGCATAAGGAGCTTGTGCACAGGGGAAGTCTAGCTAACAAAGCATTGAAGTCGCTTGTCCAAGTGCTTAATAGTTCTAATGAGAAGAACCAAGAGTGTGCAGCTTCTGTTTTGGCTGATATTTTCAGCTCTAGGCCTGAGATCTGTGATAGTCTTGCAACCGATGATATTGTTCAACCATGCATGAAGCTTTTGACCAGTAATACTCAAGTTGTGGCTACCCAGTCAGCTCGAGCGTTAGGTGCTCTGGCCCGGCCTACGAAAACAAAGAGTTCAAACAAGATTTCTTGCATTGCCGAGGGAGAAGTCAGACCTTTAATCAAATTGGCTAAAACTTCTTTCATTAATGCTGCTGAGGCTGCGGTTGCTGCACTAGCCAATCTTCTCTCTGATTCCCAGATTGCCTCAGAAGCTTTAGCTGAAGACGTTGTTTCAGCATTGACAAGAGTACTGGGAGAAGGTACCGCAGAAGGCAAGAAAAATGCATCACGTGCCTTATACCAATTGCTGAAGCACTTTCCAGTTGGGGCTGTGCTAAAAGGAAATTCTCAGTGTCGATTTGCTGTTCTTGCTCTTGTTGAATCGTTACATATGATGGATTTGGATGAGATTGGTGCAGCTGATGCCTTAGAAGTTGTTTCACTTTTGGCTAGAACCAAACAGAGAGCTAATTTTACATACCAGCTCTGGTCTACCCTTGCCGAGGTTCCCTCGAGCTTAGAACCTCTTATCCATTGCCTGGCTGAAGGGCCTCCTGCAATACAAGACAAGGTGATTGTAATTCTATCAAGGCTTTGTGGTGATCAACCAGTGGTGCTAGCTGACATGTTGATTGCTAACTCTAAAACTGTTGCCTCTCTAGCACATAGAACAATGCGCTCGTCTAGTTTAGAAGTCAGAGTTGGAGGGACTGCATTACTTACTTGTACTGCTAAAGAGCACAAACGACAGTCAATGGATTCACTTGATTTGTCGGGATATTTGAGACCCCTGATAAGTTCTTTAGTTGGCATGATAAGACAAAATTCCAGCTGTTGTTCTTTGGAAATCGAAATAAGAACTCCCAAAGCCTTGAGGCGAAGAACATCTTTTCAAGAAACTGACGAGCTTGAGATTTCTGATCCAGCCTCTGTTTTAGGAGGTACAGCTGCATTGTGGTTGCTATCCATAATTTCTTCATTCAGTGAGGAGAACAAACATGCGGTGATGGAAGCTGGAGGAGTTGAAGCTCTTTCGGAGAAGCTTGCAAGCTATACTTCCAGTCCACAGGTATCATTTGATTGGTGCTTTTCTCTCTTTGTTTATTTTATTTTTTTTGCTTTTTTTGCATTTCAGTATTCTACAACAGAACTTTATACTACAAGTAGCATGTGCTAGGGTGTCATTGCTTCGTTTGTACCAATTCTAGCCGAGTAACAATCATCAGTCTTTCATTCTTTTTGTTGAACTATAACATAAATCAAGGTTAGAATTTAGAAGACTCATAATCTAATCTTTAACTTGTGGGAATATCTGAATTAGCGACGTTAGCGTTTCTTTAATGACCTTTGTAGCCTTTCCAAAGAAGATAAGGTCCAAGGGAGGAGACAAGTGGAGGGTGGTGAGGATATTTTGGCTTCAGTAGTAAGAAAAAAATTCGTGGAGATAAAATTTTGTAATGTATGCTCATGCATTGTCCTTAAGGCCTAATATTTATGAAGGCAACATTACCACTTCTGAACTGAGAAACCAAATTGCCAATATTGTAACAACAGATACCTTGATACATATAGGTCATAGGACTAACAAAGACCAAATGCCTGTCTTATGGCTGCAAATTGAGATCCTACTGTGATGTGTTGTCACAATATATTATCTCATACTGTGGTATGTTGTACGTGCTCCGCTGGGATGACACTGAGGGTGTTCAGCCAAAACAAAAATTTGCAGCATACTTGATGCTATTCTGAATAGTGCTGGATCAGATCTTCTGTGTATCCTGCTGCATACTTAAAGAGAACTATGCATCTCACTAGACAAAGAAATGTATATCCATTGAGAACATTGGCGAACTTTAAAAATCAAGAAAAACCAGGGAACCATCTTTTTGCATTTCAGCAATTTTCAGCTTTTGCCTCTCACTTCTTTTTGTTCTTCTTTTCTACCGCTATTTAGTATGGACTACGGACGCTTTGTTAGGGTTTTTAATATATTCCACGCCAATATATTTTGCTAGTGGGAAATTGGATCAATTGGGTGTTAAGTCTATATGGGGCTCACGACAATAATGATGGAATTTGGCAAGGAATATGTTGTTTGGAAAGCTATTGGTAGTAGGAGTCTTGGAATTGCCGTGGAGATTTTGGCAGGAATTAAAAGAGTTGGCAGCACTTAGGAAGTTTATTAGGAGTATAATTATTATGCTAGTGTACTACTTTGCGTGGGAGTGGTAATTTGGAAAGGAGGAGATTTCCTAATTGTGGTCGTGGTAGGAGTCTTTTGGAAGCCTATAAATATAGGAGGTGTCAGATTGGAGAAGTTGGCTTTTGCCCCAAGGTAAGAGAGAGCTCTCTTGTTGCAGTTGAAGAGTGGAAGAGTGTGCGGGTGTGTAGAAAGCCCAGCCAGGTATGTGGAGGGTTTCTAGCTTTGACCTCAAAAGCTATGTGGAGGGTTTCTAGCTTTGACCTCAAAAGCTAGGTTATGAGGAGGGGATGGTTTTGTGGCTTTCCCGTGCATAAAGCCATATGTGGGGTAGTAGTAGTGGAAGGGTTGTGAGGCCATCAAAGATATGAGTGTGTGAGGGGGTAGGGTCACTTACTAGCTAGAGGAGATTGAGATGTTAGTATTTGAGTGTTTATCGATGTAACTCTATCTTTGATGATGATTAGTAGTGAATTTGTAGTTCGTGGTTTTTCCCCTACTTGAGAGGGGTTTTCCACGTTAAATATTGTGTGTGTTTATTTACCTAGTGTATTTTATTTATTGTGCTTACGCTGTGGTCAAAGTAGTATGGTAGTGGGCGAAAAATCCCCAAAACCCAACCTTTGTGAATGAGCTGATTGTGACCCATGCTTTTTGAAGACAAAAGCATCTCAATAGTATGAATTTTGTTTGGCCTATCACAGTTGATAGGCTTATTGTCAAAGACTGCTAAGTGCTAACTAGCTGAATAGCTCCTTACCATTGACTACACTTGGAAAGGCTGGAGCTTACCTGATGTTTCATTTTTGCTACGGATAATGACACATACTCACATTCTTGCTCGTTTTTCCTTTTGCTGAGAATGCTTGGACGATCGCTAAATCATTTTCTGTAGTTGGTTAGAAGAGATGTCAGATATTTAGGTCTGGCCCCTTTACCCATTTGAAACTGGTGCAAAGATTGCGACTTTTTAAGAGGCTACTCTTATTGGCCTTTTAATACTGAGAAGGTGAGCTCTATACCCTTCTGGACTTTGTTGTCTGCAATGGAAATATTTGAAAATAAGGCGGTTTAATGGTTCTATTGACATATCCTTTGATGCAGCTTCCACATACTTTTATTTGATGTTGAAGTTAGGGTTTGTTCTTTTCACCTGTAAAACACCGAACTGAACTATACTTATTTGAACTGAACTCAACTGAATTGATTTTTTCAGCTTACCTTTAACCATTTAAAACTCGTCCAAACATATACAATATTGGACTTATTTGAATATGTTGCAAACTTGCAATCTTTCCAATGACACAAATTTTGGAATAAAAAATTATTTGAGTGATAAGTTCCACATTAACTGAATTGGACTGGACTAAATTGAACTAAAAATAGGCTTAGGAGAACAGAGCCTAAATGGACATTATTCCTGTCGTACAATTTAGGCCCTGTTTGTTTCAGATTACAAAAGCTGTTTTGTGTTTGAAAAAAGTCGAAATTAGCCATTTTTAATAATTTTTGTTTGTTAAAAGGGGCATTATGTTAGGAGCAAAAAGAACCTGATAAACAAGAGTTCACTTCTAAAGGAAAAACGTCTTGGGTTGGCCAAAACTGAAATTAGCACAGGAGGAGAGAGAAAACTGAATTCGGGAATTGCACATGGGTTGTTTTCGATTTATATGTATAGATAGCAAAATTGTGTATTAATGTATGGTGGACGCTGAGATTATTATCCGACTACTCAAAAGGAAGTAAGACAGGAGCCTAGTGAGAAGCAAGAACTAACCTCATTTTTTCAGTGCAAAAGAAGAATGGGGAGGGAAAGTGATGCATTGTCAATGTTCCATGGAAGCTTATTATTATCATCTGACTGCAGTGTGACATTAGGTGCTGGTGCCATGGTGGTTAATTATGAAGATAAAGACAAAAATGATATTCACTTAGCATCCCATCCAGACATGTTTTTTTTCAAGAATTAAAATAGTAATGTAACAAAACAACATTATTTTGTAAATAAAACCAAAAAAGAAAAACAGGTTTTGATCAATTTAAAGCATTGCCAAACGAGCGACGAAACATTACCATAGTTTATTTTAAGTTTATATGTTAGATGTTAAGGACTTCTTAAAATTTGTTATATTTAGTATGATTTCATGATGACTAATGGGAGAATGCGAAAATGATCATGACTTCAAGTACCTCTTCACCATTGGCAGGCAGACTTTGAGGATACTGAGGGTGTATGGATCAGTGCTCTTCTCCTGTCTCTGTTATTCCAAGATGCCAGTGTTGCCTGTGACCCTGCAGTTGTGCGTGTAATACCTTTACTTGCATTGATGCTGAAATCTGATGAAATGGTTGACAGGTTCTTTGCCACTCAGGCGATGGCTAGCCTTGTTTGTCATAAAAATAAGGGAATAATGACAACAATTGCCAACTCAGGTGCTGTTGCTGGTTTGGTTACTCTGATTGGTTACGTGGATACTGACATGCCAAACCTTGTTGCCTTGACGGAAGAGTTTTCTTTGGTAAGGAATCCTGAGCAAGTTGTCTTGGAGCACTTATTTGAGATAGAAGACGCGAGACTGGGCTCCACTGCACGTAAAGCTATACCATTACTGGTTGATCTTTTGAGACCAATGCCAGAAAGACCCAGTGCGCCTCCTGTTGCGGTCCACCTTTTGACCCAAATTGCAGATGGAAGTGATACAAATAAATTGATAATGGCAGAAGCAGGGGCTTTGGAAGCATTGCCCAAGTATTTGTCATTAAGCCCTCAAGATATCACTGAGGCCTCAATTTCTGAGCTGTTGAGGATATTATTCACCAACTCTGAACTCCTTAGGCATGAAGCGGCTGTTAATTCGCTTGGCCAGCTAATAGCTGTTCTTCGTTTGGGGTCAAGAAATTCTAGGCTTAGTGCTGCAAGGGCTCTGCACGAACTTTTTAATGCTGAAATCATAAGAGATTCTGAATCGATCAATCAGGCAATTCAGCCCCTGGTTGATATGTTGAATGCTACATCAGATGCTGAGCAAGAGGCTGCCCTTCTTGCCCTGCTCAAGCTCACTGCTGGAGATACTTTGAAGGGCACCTTCTTGACAGACGTTGAAGGAAACCCACTGGAAAGTATCTGCAGGATTTTGTCCTCTTCTGCATCATTAGAGTTGAAAACGAAAGCTGCAGAGCTGTGTTTCATTCTGTTTAGCATTCCAAAGATTAGATCGTTTCCAGTTGCCACCGAATGTATAGAACCCCTTATATTACTGATGGGGTCTGATACTGATTCAGCAGTGGAATCTGGTGTCTGTGCTTTTAATAAGTTGTTGGATGATGAACAGCAGGTGGAGCATGCATCAGGATATGATGTTGTGAATCTCCTAGTTGCTTTGGTTTCTGGTTCTAACTACCGGCTTATTGACGCTAGCATCTGTTCTCTCATAAAGTTGGGAAAAGACCGAACACCTCGCAAGCTGGATATGGTCAAAGCTGGAGTCGTTGATAATTGCTTGGAAATTCTCCCTGTTGCACCTAGTTCCCTATGTTCAACAATTGCGGAGCTGTTTCGAATTTTAACAAACAGTGGCGCAAATGCTAGAAGCTCGACAGCTACAAGGATGGTGGAACCCCTTTTCAATGTTTTGCAACGTCCTGATTTCAGTATGTGGGGACAACATAGTGCCCTGCAAGCACTAGTGAATGTCCTGGAGAAGCCTCAGAGCTTAACAACTTTAGAACTCACTCCTAGCCAAGTCATTGAACCGTTGATACCTTTTTTGGAGTCACCTTCTCAAGCAATACAGCAGCTCAGCTCTGAATTGCTATGCCATCTTCTCGCTCAAGAACATTTACAGCAAGATATAACCACAAAAAGTGCAATAATTCCTTTAGTCCAGCTTGCAGGGATTGGAATATTGAACCTACAACAAACAGCAGTGAAGGCACTGGAACAGATTTCACTTATTTGGCCTAAAGCTATTGCAGACGCGGGAGGTATATTTGAGCTCTCTAAAGTTATTATTCAAGACGATCCTCAACCACCTCATTCTTTATGGGAATCAGCAGCGTTGGTCCTCTCTAATGTTTTACGTGTGACCGTAGAGTATTACTTTGAAGTGCCACTAGTGGTTCTTGTGAAAATGTTACACTCATCACAGGAAGGCACTGTTACTGTGGCTCTTAGTGCTCTCATTGTTCAGGAAAGAAGTGATAATCGCAGTGCTGAATTGATGGCTGAGGCTCATGCTGTAGACGCTCTATTAGATTTGTTACGATCGCATCAGTGTGAGGAAGCAGCGGGAAGATTACTGGAAGCTTTATTTAATAATGTCAGAGTCAGAGAGAAGAAGATCTCTAAATATGCAATTGCACCTCTTTCACAGTATTTATTAGATCCTCAAACCAAATCACAATCTGGCAGACTACTTGCAGCTTTAGCTTTGGGTGACCTCTCACAACATGAAGGGCTTGCTAGAGCAAGTGATGCTGTTTCTGCATGTCGTGCTCTTATAAGTTTATTGGAAGACCAGCCAACAGAGGAAATGAAAATGGTGGCAATTTGTGCTTTACAGAATTTTGTCATGCATAGTAGAACAAACAGACGAGCTGTTGCAGAAGCTGGTGGCATTCTTGTCATCCAGGAACAATTACTATCCTCTAACTCAGATGTTGCTATCCAGGCCGCTTTGCTGATTAGGTTTCTATTTTCTAATCATACACTTCAGGAGTACGTATCAAATGAGCTCATCAGATCTTTGACAGGTTAGTGCCAGTTGAAACTAATTTTACTCATATTATGTCCTTTTTATGCATTTATCACAGTACCAAAGAACAAATGTCTGTTCCTCATTCTACAGGTCCCTTGTATTGACTGCTAGCTTATCTAATATCAATTTCTTTTCTTGGAAATTTGCAATTTGTTCACCTTAGTATTTAGATGTCATGGAACAAGTATGGTATGGTAATGAATTTATAAAACATCACGTTTTCTAAAGTCGTTAGCCATTTCTGAAACCCACAAATTTTTAGTATGATAATTGATAAGCCTCCAAATTATGGGAAAAAAGTAAGCGTTAATTCTCTAAACACCTCAAATTGCCGACACCAAATATTAAAAGAAAGTGGTTATGCTAAAAGAAGGTGCTCATTTGGCTATTCGGTTATTAATCAGAAATCAGATTACAAAGTGCAAATTTACTCTTTGTCTTGCTTCAATCTATGTCACAGATTGTTGGTGCTATTTCTGGTACAAGTAACAGTCCTAGTGACACCCTTTACATTACCAGAAACTTTTGCTTTCCAAATGAAATATTATGTTCTTGTTTATATCATTTACCCCACTTCCTTCAGTCTACAAACCTCTCTTATCCTTATGGATCTTCCCCTTACCCAAAAAATCTGTTATCGCCATTGCGAGAAAAATGTTCTTCACTTTTCTAGATGATATGTGGACCAAGCTAAGCATGTAGGTGGTTCCAGCCTTTCAGTTGGGGAATGGGAAACTAAAAAATAATATAGTCGAGGTAACTAATTTCAAAACAATGTTAACTTTGTTGAATCGATAGAATATATCACCTCCTTAGTCCTTTCTTTCGTCATCTTGTGGCCAATGCAAATCCTGTTTCTGTTGCTTGCAGCTGCTCTGGAAAGAGAACTATGGTCTTCAGCAACCATCAACGAAGAGGTTCTAAGAACCATAAATGTAATATTCACAAACTTCCCTAAGCTTCACGTATCTGAAGCTGCGACCTTGTGTATTCCGCATTTGGTAGCAGCACTCAAGTCTGGAAATGAGGCTGCTCAAGAATCTGTGCTGGACACCCTATGCTTGTTAAAACATTCATGGTCAACCATGCCTCTAGATATTGCCAAATCACAAGCGATTGTTGCAGCTGAAGCAATCCCAATCCTGCAAATGTTGATGAAAACCTGCCCACCAAGTTTCCACGAGAGAGCAGACAGCGTGTTGCATTGCTTACCTGGTTGTTTAACTGTCACAATAAACCGTGGCAACAACCTAAAGCAGGCTATGGGGGCTACAAATGCTTTCTGTCAATTAACAATAGGCAATGGCCCCCCACGCCAAACCAAGGTAACGTTCAACTTATAACTTATTAATGAATCTTTCATAGTCACTAGTATTCTGATTCCTGAAGGTTTCTCTTATATGGAGGAAAATCATCTTAGATTCTTTTTTCTTGGTAATATAGATATTTCTTGCTTACGAAAAAGAAGCTTTTTGGATGACACATTTATAGTTCTTGATCTTTTGAAAATGGGGTTTCTCAGATGTGTTTTTATCAGTAACAACAATAGGTGCTTGCTAGCCTCCACCCTTCCATGCTTATAATATGGTGAATTTCATAATTTGGTGTTTAAAGTATTTTGAATGTCTTAATGCAGAAGAAGTATTTCTAAGAGTACTAGAGTATGTTCGTCATCTGCCTCCCATATCTAAAAGTATTATGATTACGAGTAAGCCCCATTTCTCCGGAGTTCAGAAATTGAATAGCCCCTATAGCCTCTCACACCCTTGCCCATAAAGATGATAAGTCAGTCAACCGTCCTAACAAATTTATTATCGCGAAGTTGTTAGTATTTAAGTTGGTATTCTTTGATTGGCTCGTATTTGCTCTTCTCCGAAGAAGGGAAATAAGTTTTAGCTATTGGCAATGACTTGACAGAACAGTGGTAGAAGAACTTCATACTCACCAATACCACCCGGATATTTTAAATTTTAACTATCTGCTTGACATACTTGATGTGCACAATTTCAAGCGTCGGCACATGTTTCATTTGATTCTTATTTATAGTGTCTAACCATTTGTCTTGCTCAGTATAGAGTCCTATTTTATAAAGCTTCCCACCTCTATCTTTTAGTTTATTACAACATTTGCAGTAACGTCTTTGGCCTTCCTGTTATGGTATACTAACCTTTCAGCCAAGAAGCAATTTGCATTGCCCCTTCCAAATTTGCAACACTCTTGTCACCTGAGCTTCTATGCGATCAGTGACTTATCTGGCTTCCTTGTGGGATAACGGGGAGGGCATTTAGGAGTAGGACTGAATCGTGATGTTTGAAGAAACTGGATTGATTTCTAAGTAATAGGTGGATAGCTTGTTGCTGGTTGCTGCTTGTACTCTTTTGCAATACTATTAATACAATATTTTGGCATCTGAAATGTGTAGTCCTTGAGATCACGAAACCTCACCAGTCAAGAAAGTTCCCTGGTCTTGCTACTTGCCTCCTGGTTTTTCCCATTCATAAAGTAAGGGAGGAAGAAAGCCTTCTGATTTCTCTAGGTGCTGGACATCTGCAAAATATAATTTCTTTTAAGAAAAATTTCCACTTTGGTGTCCTGAGGTATTGCATAATCATTTTTTGGTGACCCGTGTTTTTTGTATTTCCATTTTGGTTACCTAAATTACTAGATAAAGTTTCACTTTGGTTGTTTCCGTTAGATTTTTCCGTCAATTTGCTGACGTGGCCACTAATAAGACTAGGGTATACCTTGTGCACATGTTCAATAACCAAAATACCCCCACTTAAGTGAGAGTTCCCTATCTTCCTCCAAAATTCAATTGCATTTTTCATTTCCCTCCCACAAGAATGCAAGATCACAACCCTGGAATAATCTCTCCCCATCAATGCAGACAATCTCTAACAATCAAATTACAGTACATAACTAAATCCCATAATACTTTTTAGAAACAAGAACAATCTACCAAAATCACACAACCAACCGACAATAAGTGACCAGAAATTAACATCAGTATCAACAATAGTCAATCCCCCAAAGCAATTCTATCACACATAACTGGAATAATCTTCCACCAATCAGATAATACATACAAATAACAAATCCCACAAATTCCAGAAGCTACATACAATTGGCATACCATCCTGAGTGAGTGACGGATAATCAGAAGCACTCAAACTGACAGACCAATGAAATCATCACAAAAACCCCTGAGCTCGTCTTTTTTCCTAAATCCATCCCAAATCCATTTATTTCAATTGTTCAATTCGTCCGAGCTTTTTGATGTGATTTGGTGCATTTTACTTTTAAGGTAGACCCAAAATCCAGATTGTAGTTTTGTGAAGTTCAGGTTGCGAGAGGTGTATTTTTTCTTAATTGGGCTAAGCGGGTTCTTAGCTTTGGGTTAGGGTTTGTGAACCAATCAATTGAGTTATAGTTTGGATTTGGAAATTGATGGTTTGGATTTGGAAATTGGTGGTTTACCATCTGCTTTTGTGCTCTCTCCGTCGGATCAGCTTGCGTTAAATGACCCGAAGACGTGGTGGGGTGGTGGTAGTGGTGGTGGTGGATGAGAGAGAAAACCTGATGGTGGTGGTGGGGATGTGGATTGGAGCAGAGAGAAAATCAGCTACTTTGAGAGGAGAGAGAACGAAAACACAGATGGGATGGGAAACAAAAATGGGATGGGAAGAAAAATGACCCAATTACCTTCTAAAAAAAAAACGCGTCATTTTGCACCTTCTTTAACGGAGAATTTGACGGAGGAGACGGAATGTAGTTAAGTGAAACAAAATTAATTATCTCAAGTAACCAAAATGAAAATATGAAAAACACAGGTCACTAAAAAATTATTACGCAATACCTCAGGTAACTAAAGTGGAAATTTTCCTTCTTTTAATGATAATTGGGTTTTCTCAAACAAAGTGGATTGTAGCTCCTATCTGCATGTCATATGAGTGCAGTGTGCCTTATGTTGATATGTGTCACCCCCGCCCCTTCCTGGTTGTGAATGTTGGTATGTTTAATATGATTAGCGAGTTTATTGTGGTGTTTGCAGGTTGTAAACCATAGCATCTCTCCAGAGTGGAAAGAAGCTTTTACATGGGCTTTTGACGTGCCACCAAAGGGACAAAAACTGCATATCATTTGCAAAAGCAAGAACACGTTTGGGAAGGTGATTATCTTTTCTGAGTGCTCTTTATTTGTTCTGGAAAGAATTGTGCTCCCTGGCACAGCAATGCCAATTGGTTGACTCCACTTAAAAGAGACATTCTTTCGTCATTTTTTTTCCCACCTTGCATGTAAACCTCTAGTGGGCAACAACGAGGACAATAGTATCAGTAGGTTGCATGGCATGCACTATGATTCTACTGTAACATTTGACTCTACTGATATGGTTTTGATTGCTCTTCGCAGGCAACTCTAGGTAGAGTCACTATTCAAATTGACAAAGTAGTAAGTGAAGGAGTTTACAGTGGATTTTTCAACCTCAACCATGACAGCAATAAAGATGGGTCCAGAACGCTCGAAATCGAGATTATGTGGTCTAATAGGGTATCCAGTGATAGTATGTGAGCAAGAACATAGTTATATAGATGCATGTCTAATTAAGTGAGCAAAAAGCTGCAGCTATTCTGCCAGTAAAGTATCAGGTGCTGTGCTATCCCTGTAAATTTTCAGGAGGTTCTTGCCTTGTATGTGGTATCGTCACTCTCTGCCATGTCCAGTTTTGTAGTATTTAAGGTTTTGCTGCCTAGAAATCTTCATAAAATGAAGAGGTGAGAAGATATTGTATTTCCTGCGAAACGAGGTGAGGGAATTCAATATTTTCCAAATGTTTGTTGTACAGCTGAGTTCTTAGATGCTAGGAAATTCAGTGTTTCTAGATAAGTTGTCATCAAGAAATTGATGTCCTTGAAATCAAGGAAATAGAAATAGTAAATGTATTGTTTGCATACTAGCTGATCTTATGATAGAGCTTAAGTGTGGCGCAACTGCGCAAGAATCATCTCTGTTGTGCTTATATTTTGCTGCGTTGCAGCTTATTGATGTATAGCACGAACATTGGTTGTACTATTCAAACGAAGTACATATAATATCAATAGTTTGTACCATTACAATGTATTGCTTCTATTCTATGTGAATTTGGAAATAACTGGAACATACGCAGCAATGCTAGCTAAAAAGTAGAAGCAATTCCATGAGTTAGCATTGTTGCACTATCAAGATGAATTCAGCACTCTTTTTAGATTGATCAAGCAAAATTATACAAAAGTTGAAGAGTTGGGAAGGACAGAAGTGGCTTCAGATCTTGACCTTGGCATCAGTTTCAAACTTACCTTTACTTCATGTAATCAATAAATAAAAATAAATATCACAAAATATAAACCAAAGAAAAATCCGAAAAAGAAATAAGAATCTGAAGGGTGGGTGGGTGGACTGGAGGGGAATAATCTGCCAACCATTCTTTACTCATGAAAATTCAAAAACCTCTGCAGAACTGCTCAAGAAATGCACATCAAGCTTCAACACTACAGAGTTCCTCACACCTGATTGTTGATTAAGGTTCAAATTTACATTTAATACATGGGTGCTAAAATGGAGCCAACTAAGCATATCAGTTAGTATCCTCAACACAGCTTTGGTAGCAGATAGTATTATGAATAAAGAGACGCAAAAGTGACGGATGCAGTAATTGACGTCTACTTAGCAGCTGCAACCAATGCAGATCGAGCAGTAGTAAACGAGGCAATTAGTGATCCAAGCTGCAATTTATCATTACATCCAAAAGTGAGCCTATACCTGCAATTATAAGAATCATTAATACAAGAAGTTGTAGCAAAGGAAACAAAAAAGCATATATACTCATAGCAAAGAAGAGTTATCAGTTCTTGCTCACTGCTACGCCTAAAGTTTTTTTAGTAGATAAGAAAGCGTGTATTAATGAAATCTCAGCAGTTGGGATGTGAGGTTATACCTCCCGGTTGCGTGGGCATGCCCCGGGATCAAAAGGGAAGGAAAAAAATCTCAGAGCACAACCCAAGACGACAAGGAGTCCTCTGTAAATGATCTATCTACGAATCAACCCTCACCCCCCACAGAAGGAAAAACCAAAGAACGAAGATGAAAATGAGCTTCTGCAGACCCGCGGCAATCCCATTTTTCCAAGTTTTTACTTACTACGCACCAAAGCCAGTTGCCTTCTAAGGTACATAGAAATAGAACTTTTGTGAACAGTTCACCAAACCCTCTTCCAGTTCGAAATTCAGGCTACTAAGCAATCTCTTACACATCTTGTGAAGCCACAATTTGCAGGTACTTGAAGATCTTGCCCACCAATTTTCACCACGGGCTTCAGATATCACTAAAGCTAGCAAAAATTGACCCACCTGAAACCTGAACCCGAACCCTAAACAGAGACATTAGTACACGAAATATTGACCATCCTGTTTGTCAGATCTAGTTATAACTAATTAGCTGTCTGGGTGGGATACGCACGATGTTATGCAGCCAAAACCTTCTCCCCACCCACCACCACCCCAAACGAGAAGGCAAACGAAAAATGGTGCCCGGGTAATACATAATATATTAAATCCCTTTGCAGCATGCAAACACACAATTATAGCATTTGGTAACAATAATGCTAGACTACCTTTGTTATTCCCCATCACCAACTTGGAGTTCAGTCCTGAGTCTCCTGACCCGACTACACGATCTACACCGACAAGCATATCTTAATTCAAGCGGCATTTATATCCCTCAGAAAAGAAGAGATATCAAAAGGTATCTACCAAAGATGGTAAATTATGATACTAAAGTAGAAAGTCCAGAAGTATTCATTCAGGAAGTGCTTCTCACATAGCTTGAAAAGCGTGAAAAACTGGTCGCAGCAATAATGCACTTGACACATATATCCATCCTATAGACCCTTCGGGTAGCTCAAATAGTATTTGTAGGAAGTCAACTTGGTCAATCCCAAAATGTAGTCACTAAACCCCTAGAAATGTGCTGAGCTCCAATCCAAAGCATACGGCATTCAGTATTCATCAAAATCCATGCACATAGTGCAATTTTTCAAGCAAGTCGACATAAATTATTGACCAAAAGGTAAAAAATTTTTTTAAAAAAAAAAAGAAGGAAAGGAAAGGAAGAATGAGGCAAGAATTCGCACTCTATATCAGCCAAATCATTAATCAGTTGAACCCGAACCTCTGCTGGCATCCTGATCCTAAATACGAACCTGTAAACACAGATCCAACACATTCAATAAAAAGAAGGCATAAGAGGGGTAAATTGATACAGAGAAGAAAACTTACATTGTTACTTCTCTTATGATGTCTATCACCGCCAATCCCTTTCTTGTCTTAATTTCAGAAATTCCTTATATCTAGTCAAGTACAACACAAGAAAGTAAACTAAAAGGTAGCAAAACTCTTTTCTTCAGCTGCAATGAACAACTAACTAGATATTAAATCTGCTGGATACGGCTAAAGCTAGTTGCAAAAGTCTCGTTGAGGAGCCAATATGATATCTGCTCAATGTCTTTAGGCAATGGATTTCCCGTGCACAAGTAAACTGCTTCTTCTGTTATTTGTTGAGATGCCATATGTGTTGACTGCAGGTATAGAAAGTAAATATCAAATCAGGAACAAAAGTAAACACAACCACAACTAATTTTATTACCCACAAAAGCTATAACGTGCCCACTTGCATAAATTGAAGTTGCAGTTGACAAGGCAAATCTTTAATAGTTTGAAACATAGAAGCAAGCATGTCAACAGGGGACATGATGAATAGACCATGGAATTATGGAAATAAGTGGCTTTTGTTTCAACATGGGAAGTGCAGTGGCTTTTGTTTCAACATGGGAAGTTGCACTTCCCATGAAGTTGTGATTCCCATGTATTAGAACTTCATGGGAAATGGAAAAAATTGTTTGGTCGACAATGGAAGTCGAACTTCCTGCAGGAAGTTCAGCTTACCTAAGGGGGCCCTATGTAAGCAACTTCCCCCATTTTGTACATCCCGGAAGAAACACTCCTTCTGTTTTCATATGTCAACTAAACGGCCACTAATAGTCCTTGTCGAATCTTTCCAAACGATAGTTGTTAGTAGTTCATCTATAGTTCTGGGGTGAGCACCATGATTAAAGACTAACTTGTCAGAAAGGAGATGCTCCCTGACCACTTGAGAAATATAATTGCACAGATAGGAAAAAAGGGCTTCCAAAATTCTGCTCGATCAATCTAAGAAGATTCCAATATGAGAACCATAAGATAGGGGGCATGTAGATGATTTGATCAGCTTCTATTACAAATTAAAAAATCCCAAATCTATCACAAATTTCAAAGAGGTTAATGTACCTGCAAAATATTCAAAGCCTTCCTCATGTCCCCAGTGCTCAATCTTACAATTGCTGCTAAGCCACACTCTGTTACATCAAGCCTACCAAAATAAATAACTGTCAAGTGAGATACTACTTTGTCGTTGTATAGATGGAGCAGAAAAGCAATAGAAACCAGCAAAAGAACTAAAGCTTAACAAGGACATAATGCCATAAGTTATGCTCATGTAAGCAATCAACTACATTCAGAAGATGTTCTCTTCAGGACTGGATGGTGATTTTGCCAAGCTAAGCGGATCTAAGAGGGTCTGCGCAATAGATTTAGAGGGAAATTGTCTAGTATTGGTCTTCTGCACCGAGAACTAGTTAGCATTATGTCAATAGTAAAAGCTGCTTTAGTGTGCCAAAGAAAAATGCAAGCAAATTTATTTTATAGGAAGATTTGCATTTGTTACGCATACTTGGCTACATTTGTCGACCACATGTATGTATCCGAGGATACGACGAGAAAACTTTGCATGTTTTTGGCCTAAACTGAAGTGCCAAGAGTTCATACTTCATACCCATGTCAGAGTACACAGTTAGGTGAAGTAAAATGCTGAGTCCAAGGCACACAAATAAAACAAAAGAAACTCTTGATTGTTCTACCTTCTGCAAAAAATATGACATAATAAATCCAGTTAATGTTGATAGGGATAAAACCAAGACATCAATTTTGCAAATATGTTACGAGCACTTGTAAAGTTGTAATCACCAAAAATGGGCCATTCACAGAAGTGCTTGCAAAATGTTTCAAAAGGGTAATAGCTCACAAGTAGATTACTTTTGCTGTGTTTCCGGATACCTGAATAAGTATTCATAAAACCACAACTTCTCAACTAGGAAACATGTGGCTAGTCAAAACCTAGAAATTTGTGAAGTTGTACCCTATCAGAGATCAAGGAGCAGTCCAGTACCAGTATAACACTACCAGTGAATCATTCTTTTTCTTTTCTTTTTTTTTTTTTTTTAACTACTACCAGTGAATCATTCAGACTTCAAAAGCATGTTACTATATCCCTACATTTTATTCTCACTTTTGTTTCTTAAGGGTCCGGAGGGAGGGGGTGTTGAACTTAAGATCTTACCCTTCAAATTCTATGACATGTTTAAGCCGCTCAGAGACATGGACAGAATCAAGAGGAGCAAACCGGAAGCGTGTGCATCTTGACTGCAGAGCTGGAATGATCTTGTTAACATTGTTACAGATCAGTGCAAATCTTGTATTTTTTGTGTATTTTTCAATCACTGCAACCATGAACAAGTACAAACACAAATCTCAAAATGGTTGATTGAAGCAGAAAAAGAAAAATTAAACTGGGGATAGAAAGGTAATGAAAAAGGGGAGAAAATCCAGTACCCCGGCGTAAAGCAAACTGGGCATCCTTTGTCATGGCATCTGCTTCATCCAGTAGAACTAATTTAACATGTGCCTTTGCACTGCCAGCATCAAAGTAACAGCAATCGTCAATAAGTCAACCATACAACGAGGCAGTGTAAGCCTGTAAGGCCACTCTAAAAGATCGTCAAAGAAATATATTAAACACCAATGCATCCTTCTCTTTCTCCAGAGAGAATTTCAAGAAGCAAGCGTGCCCCATATACTTGACTTTGCATAACTAGAAATAGATGTTTATATGTTATATCCATCTATTACCAGTTGTCACATGCATAACACACCAAATACACATTGCATAGAGAAAATAAACACAGAAAAATGACTAGGTATTTGACAGCTACATAAAAGTAAGAAATTAGCTTCAGACACGTCCATAGATGAGCCACAGAAGCAGCTTCAACTTTCAACGATACTTCCTATTAATTTGAACTCAGCCTTTAGATTTTCTCATAGACAAGTAGTCAAGTCTCAATCTGTGCTGCTCATTCTTCTCAATGTGTTACCTAGAAGCTAGAACCGTATCATTCATTTGCAGAAACTATGAGAAACCTTTTCCACTTTAGGCCCCTTGGAAAACAGGACTATTTATATATATGAATACGGATGAGAATTTTGTTACCATCTTCTCAACCTGAATTTATAGCGTACTTCTCTGACATTATATATCTGACATGAACAGGGAATTTTTTTTTTTATTATCTTTTACAGAAAATCTTAAGAACTACAACTTGCTATTGCATTTGCCAACCCCCAACAAGTGTCTAAAAGCATAAAATAATATGTGCCCCTGTACTTACACTGACTTCTACGTCCTCTGTCTCCAAATAATCACCATCCTCCAGAATTCTTTTTAGAATGATGTCAAAATTAAGTACAGTTGTCAGCGTCTGGTTGGAAAATAGAGGAGTAAAAAATATATCTTATACGCAGAATTAGTGCCATAGAATGTCAAACATTTCATTTGGATGTTTTTTTTAGATAACATGGGTGTCCAAGCTTTGTTTGATTAATCCCATGGGCCCTGAAGTTAAAGACCAGGAAAACCTCCAGTGGCTGAGGGGACTCGAACCTAGGACCTCTGTAGAACTTCTCAGAGGTACAATTCATTTGGATGATTAACCAGTAGCATTTTGTCACAAGTAATCTTATGCTCTTCTCTTCAAATGATCACCCTAGTTACACTAGACAAAGATACACAAGAGATCCTTCAGTGTACGACTCCACCAACATCTACCCACAAGTAGCAGTTCACCTTTTTTCAGACACCAAATGAACCATTTTGATGTAATAAAAACAATTAACAAACAACATAAGAATGATAAGATAAGCCTGCTTGACTACCAAACCATGTTACTTTTTTTAGGAGATGTATTGTTAATAAAGATGGAGAGTACAGAAACTCAAACAAAGATCTCCAAAGAGCATAATCTCAACAATAGCATCATTCAACAAGTTGACACCTTCTAGAAAGGGTTGAATAACTAATTGCAATCATGTGCTTGAGAGGTGCTAACACATAAGGAGAAACAAAATACTCCTGCTGACAAACCCACAGCTTAGTACTACAAATTAGTACTCCATAAGCTAGAGCCCACGCCAAAAAGTCCTTTGTTCTTTCCACCACATTCTTTGCTAGATGGCCTGTGACTGAGTTCACACTCCTGGGCTTATGGGATATGCTAATTTGAGGCCACCAGATCTTGACACAGCTGATGAAGTTCAGAGCAAAGCGGGCCTCCATGCTTAGCATTACACCAAATGACAGCATTCAACGATCCAATTCTATAATTACATCAAAGTGCAGGAGCCATTCCTTGTTCATTGTCAACTCAATAGCTCTATGTTACTACGTCTCTCCATCGACACCCAAGTACACTAGTCCTATAATCCTTTACACTCCACAATTAAACCTAAAACCCTACAAAAATCGTGAAAATGTCTTACTAACCCAAAACCCAGCAATTAAACCAATAAACCAAACCCATCGCAGAAATAGTTCAACAAAATCAATCAACAATCAACAAAAAAAATGAGGAAAAAGAAAAACAGATAAACGTGTTAAGAATTTATTTACCCAAAAGAGAAGCTCTGAGTACTTGCAAAATCCTGAATTTGTTGCCGGACAACATCAATCCCACGGTCATCTGAAGCATTAAGCTCCAATATCATATTATGATATTGATTCCCATACAACTTCCTCGCAACAGCTAGAATTGTTGAAGTTTTCCCAGTTCCAGGAGGTCCATATAACAGCAAATGTGGCAACCTATTCTCGCTTGTCAACCTATCAACTATAATAAAAAAGGAAAATTCAAAAAAAATCACAAATTAGAGGAGAGAGAAAAACCCTAATTTAGCGATAATTGAGATGAGAACTGAGGATTTGGGGAATTACTTGTGTCGATAATGTCACGGTGAGCAGCAACGTCAGCGAGTGATTGAGGGCGGAACTTTTCTACCCATGGTGTGGCTTTGCCGTCGCCTGGAGCAACGACGTTTTTGCCCTTGTTGAGTTTGATGTTGTGGTCTACGTCCATGGGGGAGATTGTTTCCGCCATTGTTTAGGGATGTTCTTTTGGAGGACTGATGAAGTGAAAGAGCAGTGACTTTGAGTGACCGACTGTTTTAGGTTCTCGCTTTTCGGGCCGGCGGTTCTCAAAAATGGCGCCAAACCTATTTTTTACTTTTTTATTTTTTATTGCATAGGAAGGAACTACCGTAGTTTGTGCCCATATTTGTGTCCATGCTACTAGAGGTGGCAATCGGGCAGATCGGGTCGGGTCCTTTCAGTTTTCAGTGTCTATTGGCTGGACCTGCGTCCAGCCAAAGATGGCTGGACCAGGCCCAACCAAAAGGCGCGGCCTAGTCCAATAACAAAAAAAAAAAAAAAAAAAATGAAGAATTGCGCCTCTCTCATTCTCTCTCCCCACTGAAAACAAAACCTAAAAACTAAAAACACACTCCACTCTCACTCTCTCTCTCTAACAGTTCTTCAATTATCAATCTTCCATCTTCAATCTCCATTAACAGTTCTTCAAGGTTTAAGAATTTTTCTCCAAAAATCAATCTCTCGCTCTCGTTCTCACTCTCGTTCTCGCTCTCGTTTTCACTCTTGTTCGCGCTCGCGCTCTCGCTCTCGCTCTCACTGTCGTGACACAGGTAATTAAATTGTTATTCATAATTGTTCTTAGTTGTTCAATTTTGCTTTTTTTGTTCTTCATTATTGTTCTTCGTTGTTCTATTTTCTTATTCATCATTGTTCATAACTTTTTTTGTTGTTCATCATTTTTCAATTTCTTGTTCATTATTAATGTGGATTATTTATTTATTGAATTTTGTTTTTCAGATATTTTCACTTGTTCGAAGAATTCATAGGGAGGACTAAGGTAATTACAAGTTCATGACTATTTTACAAAAAATTATTTTTGTCAACTGAAATTCTTGTCTGGAATTATGAACATTACTAGATAATTTTATGAACATATTCTAGTAACTCTATGAACATATCAAGCTATATGTACATAAGTTCTTTATGTTGGGTATCATTATGAACATATGAGATTGTCTTTGTGAACATATGCTTGTTGGTTTTTTTAACATTTTCTAGTAGCTCTATGAACATATGTTATTTACTATATGAACATATTGTTGTAGTTCTATAAATATGTCCTTGTAGCTCTGTGATCATTGGTAGAAAGTTATGAACAATGGTAGAAACTTATGGTACCATTTTGCACAAATTGGATGAACATATGTTGTTTCCTCTATGAACAAATGGTATTATCTTTATGAACATATGTTATAATGGTCATGAACACTATACTAAGGCTATATGTATGTTCCATGAACAAAAGGTAGGAAGTTTATGAACAAATGGTAGAAAAGTTTGTGATCATTGGTAGAAACTTATGAACAAATGGTAAAAAGCTTATGGTACCATTTTGTACAAATTGGATGAACATATGTTGTTTCCTCTATGAACAAATGGTATTATCTTTATGAACATATGCTAGTAGATCTATGAACATATCCTAGTAACTTTATGAACATATGCTAGTAGATCTATGAACATATGCTAGTAGGTCTATGAACATATCCTAGTAACTTTATGAACATGTGTTATAGCCCATATGAACATATGATTGTAGCCCTTATGAACATGTGCTAGAATATTTACTATAGGGATTGTGAGATTTTTCTGGTGATAAACTATTGATGTTCACTTTTCTTATTTTCTCAAATGTTGTATAAACTATTGATGTTCACTTTTTCTGTCATGTTCACTTATTTTGACTTGCTCAAAAACATTGTGTACATCTGTTTGACTTCATTCAATAAACTATTTGTGTAGCTTATATGAAATACTAGACTAGTTTGTTAATGTATAGTTGAAAAAATGTTGCCTAAGATTATGAATATTGGTAGATTAGTTTATGAACATTAGTTTGAAAGTTTATGAACATTAATGGAAACTTTATTAACATTCTTTTTGACACTTGTAAAACATGTTTTGGGTGTAGTTGATGAACATCTGTTGTTTTCTTGTCTGTTTTTCAGAATATTATAGGCAAAAAGAGAAGCACCAAAGTGAAAATGAAGAAGAAGAGCAAGAGGAACGTGAAGTGCCTCTTGTGGCTATGGCACCTAAAAAGCGGAGGGGAAAACATATGGCAAAGAAAGCTGTTATTGAAGAGATTGAGAGCGGTGAAGATACAGATAGTGCGGATATGAACTATGAGTCATCTCCCCAACAAATTTGTAATGAGGAACATAAGGACATTACAATCAAACAAGAGAAGGGGAAGGAAATAGTTTTGCCAGAGACAAAAAAGAGAGCTCCCAAAAGAAAACGTAAAAACGAAGTGATTTTGTTGGAAGAAGGAAGGGAGAAGCAAGAAGGACAGCCTGGGACAGTACCAGATGAAGATTATATACGCACTAGAATGTCTCCTGTTAATTTGTACAGCCTAGTGCGTAAATTGACCCCTAAGCAACGTGAGGCAGTTAAAGAAATAGGCTTCGGGAGTGTTCTTGACCTCAATTTGAAGAATTATGATGGGAAGGTATTGAAATATTTAGTTCAACATTTTGAGGTTGGGAGACTTGCAATAAAGCTTGAGAATGAGGAGCTCCCTGTCACTGCCTACTATGTATGGAGAGTTCTGAATTTGCCTTTTGGAGGCAAAAAGATTGTTGAAGGAAGCAACAACGAAGAAGAGGACAGTTTGGAGTACACACAACTTGTGGATGATTACAAAAAGAGATGGAAGTGTGATCAAGTTCACCCCACGCTGAAGGTAAAGGTAAACAACTTAGTAAGCCAAATGGGGAAAGAACTTGAGAAAAAAAAGGATTTTGTGGATGATTTCAAGAGAGATTTTGTTGTCTACATTGACAACTGTTTCTTGAATGGTCATAAAGCTAGATGGGCCAGATTGAGGATTTTCCAATCACTCATTGATGTTAAGGACATAAAGAACTTTGATTGGTGTGATTACACTTTCAGAGCTCTTTTAGATTTTGTCAAGGTCTGGCAAAATGACTTGAAAGATGGCAAAAATTCCTTCTTCACTGGACCTATCGTATTTCTAATGGTATGCCTTCCTAATCAAAATATTATATGTATTTTTTTATGATATATAATTGTATTTGTGTTCATTTGTTAGAAATAGGGGGTGAAAAAAGGGGTAAAAAATTATTCAACTTATGGTAAAGCTCTATGAACATATCTTATTTACTATATGAACATACTGTTGTATCTCTATGAACATATCCTTGTAGCTCTGTGAACATATGCAAGGTTTAGCTTGTTTACTTTAATCCTTATGAGCATTTTAGGTTCTGACTTATGAACATGTTCTACAACATTATGAACATATTATTCTAGGTCTATGAACATGTATTAGCAGCTCTGTGAACTTATGAACATGTATTAGTAGCTCTGTGAACTTATGAACATGTGCTACAAACATTATGTATATCTGAAACTATTTTAAGTAGGAAATTTTATGAACATTAGTACACTGTTTATGAACATTAGTGGAAAGTTTATGAACAATAGTGCTCAAACCCTTTGCATTGCTCAAAAATATGCTACTACATGTATGACCATATGCCACTATGTCTATGAACATTTCCTAATAAGCCTATGAACATGTGTTGTACGGCCTATGAAAATATGCTTGTAGTCAATATTTATTTGTGCATTTATGAACTATTAATTTTATATAAATCAAAATTTGTTCTTTATGCAGCTGTTCTACTTTGAGAGAATAAGCTATGAGATGACAAATCCACAAGCTAATCCAACCTTCCCATCTATTTGTTCGTGGGACAAAGAGAAGGTTGATAAAAGAATTAAGGATGAGAAAGATATAGGTGGATTTGGAAAAGGAATTGTTGTTCCATAGGGTGCAATCAAGGAGGATCACCCTAATAAACCTATTAGTGTAGATTCAAATGTAAGTAACATTCTCCTTATTTTATATTTAATATGTTCTATGTGCTGCATCTTCAAACATTGCTCAGTCAATATTATGAACATTTAGCATTATGTTTATGAACATGTTACTGCATGATTTTGAACATTTGTCCTAACCTTATGAACATGTGACTCCAACAATATGAACATGTAGATCAAATTTTATGAACATTTGCTTAACTTTATTATCATAAGGAAGGGGATTGAAATTTTATTTTATTAACTTTATGTACATGGGGTATAAACTTTATGAACATGTAGCTCAAACCTTATGAACATGTGGCATTAACTTTATGAACATGAAGTTCAAACATTATGAACATGAAGTTCAAAAACATTATGAACATGTTGCTATATTATTATGAACATTTGCATCAAATATTATGAACATTTTGCCAAAAACCTTATGAACATGTATGACAGTGATCAATCAGGGGCTTATGGTTTTAGCCTTTATGATGTAGCATAGTTTGTTGCAGTAGCTAATCTATTTTGATTTAATTTTCAAATTGTTTAGGTCTATGCTCAGAAGATAAGCTCATTATTGAAGAGCTTGGCTAGCAATGCTTCTGAACTAGCAAAGACAATGAGTGAATATGGACATCGCGGTCCAATTCCTGCTCTGAACAAGACCCTGAACAACTTTGCTGAATTCTTTTCAAGCCAAGCTCAAGCAAATACTGGAGAGAATGCTGAGGGAAGGGATTGGTTTGGAGAAGACGCATTTTATAATAATGAGTTGATGGATGAAACTGTTAAGGAGTGTCAAATAGCCTTTGAGACAGGGTTCAAATGTGCTTTACGAACAAGACAATCAGCTGATAGGGTTAGTGGAGGACATTCAAGCCCTGGTGCAGACAAAGGAGGATATCCAGGATCACCAAGAGAAAATGTTGCTGCCACAAGCCCGGAATCAAGCACTAGAGATAGGGGTAGTAGACAAACAAAAGTTCCAGAGGGAAAACTTCCTCCTGTGATACTCAAGCTGAGCAAAAAAGACAGCGCAGCAAGGGAATTCATCTCTCCCCCTGCACCAAGCTTTTCATTTGGCTTGACACCACCAACAGAGAGCAACAATGAAACAGAAAATGCTGCTGTCACAAACCCTGCAATAGAAAATCCAAAAGCAAGCAGTAACATACTTGCTCCGCAGACAAAGGCAATAATGAGCAAGTTCTTCACTAGAAGAAAACCTGCATCAAAGGCACCTGCAGAAATAACTCCAAATCAAGATACAAGGGCATTTGACAACGAGAATGTGATCAATGACATTGTCAAATCCGTTGACAAGCAAACTGGATTTCCTGAATTATCTACTGGACTCACACCACCAACAAAAAACCAGGTGCTTGAAATTTCAAGGGAATATTCGCATTCAAGTCCACGAGAGTAAGGGGATGATGACAATGTTAATTCTTACAATGATATACTACTCACTCCACCAACAATGAAGCTCCCAAGGGATCTTGATGAAACCCAAACTGCCAAAGATGATGATGATGATGATGCTGATGATAATAATGATGATGATGATGATGAGTATGTTTAACAAAAATCTGTTTTTGTAACATGAAACTTCTTGTTTGGAATTTTGAACATTGCTAAAATAGTTTATGAACATATGAACTTATTGTCTGGCATTCTTGTGGTTTTTGTTAAATAATTGTTGTCAAATTAGTATACAAGTAAAACATTTACTTTCAAAGGTTATGAGCATGTTCCTCAAACCCTATAAATTATGAAAATATGTTACTAGGCCCATGAACATATGTTACTAGGTCTATGAACATATGCTAGTAGGAATATGAACATATCCTAGTAACTCTATGAACATGCTCATAATTCTATGAACATGTGTTATAACCCTTTATGAACATATGCTAGTAGGTCTGTGAACATATGCTTGTAGGTGTATGAACATATCCTAGTAACTCTATGAACATGTTTTATAATCCTTATGAACATATGATTCTAACTCTATGAGCATATATATCAAAGTCAATGCAGCATTCAGACGACGAAAGCGAAGATGAAATTTCTATTGTTGCTCGTCCAAAAAGGAATCCAAATAATCTTTCGCTCATTCTGCGTTCTCCTTTCTGAACAAGCGCCCAAGGAAAAAGCTTAGAAGATGTAAGTGGGACTGAAAAGCTGGTGACTGAGTTGGCTTTTGTTGAGGGTCATCCGAACTTCGTAGATGAGTAAGTGCTTTGTCAAAACATGATTCCTTCCAATTTCTGTTTTAGCGTAAGACAAAGTCTTATTCAAATGAACTTATGTATTTATGAAACAGTGAGCCAATATTTGTGCACAAAGAATGGTCTATCACAAGACAAAACATGAAAACGTTGTCTTTTGGGAAATATGCTCATGGAGATGTGATTGACATGTGGGCTCTAAGGATTAATTTCAGAAACAAAAGACGTGGTGTGTCAAAGCCAAACCGCCTTTTCTTCACGCATTTTGGAAATGTAAGTGTAAAAACATATGACATGTGATATTATTAATATAATTATATGAACATTGACCTATAGTTTATGAACATTGCATCAAGTGGTTGATTGTTAATGAACATATGCTATCATGCTCTTTATGAAATATTTAGTAGCTCCTTGAAAACCATGCATGTAATTCAGTGAACATATAGTGTACTCTATATGAACATATGATGTTATATATATGAACATATATTTAAAATGAACATACATGGGATATATAATCTGTTTTGACACAAAGAAATGACAAATACTTATTTTAACAGGTTGTGTTAGATAAGACTATAATTAAAACGCCAACTGAAGATCTACAAAAAAGCTATTCAGATTTTGGTAGCCGAGTCGATATGGAGTTGAAGGAGTACTATGAGATAACTGACTTGAAGTCCGTTGATCTTGTAAGTACTAAATTCAATAGTTAAAGAACCTATCATTTCTCAAAAACCCATTTTGTATAATCTGTTTTGCTATGTTTCTTTCTCAGGTTTTCTTCATTGTTCCTAAGCATGACCATTTCTATTTGGTTTGCATAAACTTCAAGCTTGGGAGGTATGAAATTATTGACAATAGTACTCTGCCAAGAGGTGTGAAACTTGAAGACAAATATGGTGATACTCCTAGAGACTTGGTAAAATAACTTCTAATCATCTATATAGTTTATTTATAAAAATATGCTACTATCTCTATGAACCTATGCTTGTAGCCCTATGAACATCTGCAAGTAACCTTATGAACATGTGGAATCAATCTTATGAAAATGTGGAATCAATCTCAATTCCTATGATTTATGAAAAAATGCTAAGTAGGTCTATGAATAACTCCTAGTATCTCTATAAGATGTATGAGAATGTCTATGAACATGTAGTTGTAACCCTATGAACATTTACTGTTATCCCTATGAATATCTGTTTGTAACCATATGAACATGTTGCAACAAATAGTTTATTTATAAAAATATGCTACTATCTCTATGAACCTGTGCTTGTAGCCCTATGAACATCTGCTAGTAACCTTATGAACATCTGTTTGTAACCATATGAACATATTGTTGCGCCATTATGAACATGTGCAACAAATAGTTTATTTATAAAAATATGCTACTATCTCTATGAAGCTGTGCTTGTAGCCCAATGAACATCTTCTAGTAACCTTATGAACATGTGGAATCAATCTTATGAAAATGTGGAATCAATCTCAATTCCTATCATTTATGAAAAAATGCTAAGTAGGTCTATGAATAACTCCTAGTATCTCTATAAGATGTATGGGAATGTCTATGAACATGTAATTGTAACCCTATGAAAATTTATTGTTATCCCTATGAACATCTGTTTGTAACCATATGAACATGTTGCTGCGCCATTATCAACATGTGCAACAAAGCTTATGAACATATTCCTCAAAACCAATGAACATATGTTTGTAACCTATGAACATCTGACTCTGACCCTATGAACATCTGTTTGTACTCCTATGAACATCTGCTGGAATGTTTACTTTAATGATTGTAAAAGCTTTCTGTTGATAAACTATTGACTATACTAATCATGCTAACCCTATGCACTTGACCTTAGAGCCTTTATCTTGCAGCATAGCTCATTGCTATAGCTATTCTTTTTTTTTTTATTTGCTTTTTCAAGTTGTGTAGGTCTAGACTAATTATGTGCGTAATTGATGTTCTTTTTGTTGTAATTTGTAGGCTTTTGCTTATGGTCAATACTTAATGGAAAAGGGAATTGAAAAGGGCAACGAGATTTTTGAATATGAGCAACATGTGGTTAAAATGCCATGGAAGACCGAGCGAAACAAAATAGATTGTGGCATTTATTGCATGAGGCATATGGAGACATACTATGGAGATGAGGAAAATTGGGAATCGGGGCTGAGAAAAAATGATGTAAGCTTGTTATTTAAACATCATTAATTTTATCTCACAGAAACAAAAAATTTCTGACTTTAGCTTGTTGTTTTTTTGATTTATTTTACAGAACACGGTGTTAATGAAGCTAAGAGCAAAACATTGCGCAAAGCTTTTGATGAGCAGCGTGAATGACTACAAGGACTATGTAATTCAAGATGCAAAAGTGTTGATGAAGGAGAGGAGACAAGAACAATCCTAGAATAGGTTTTTTTTTTTTAAATTGAAGAACAATGTGTAAAAATGCCCCTAGAATGTAAATTCCTCAAATACTTGTTTTCGAAATTCTACTTTTATTAAGAGCAAAAAATAGTATACTCATGAATTCAACAAGCTTTGTTGTGTGATGCCCCCACAAGGATAAAAGATGTGCATTGTACAATCTGTTTTGTAAACTTATAACTCTTGTCTGAATTTATGAATATTAGTAGGAAGTTAATGAACATTAGTACACTATTTATGAATATTAGGTAGCATATTTATGAATATTAGTGCACTATTTATGAACATTGGTGTAAATGTTATGAACAACAACAAAAAAGTAATTTATGAACAATAACTGAAAGGTTTGTGAACATTAGTGCAAGGTTTATGAAAATTAGTCAAGGGTTTATGAACACAAGTAAAAAGTTTATGAACATTAATTAAAAAGATATGAACATTAGTACAAGATTTATGAACATTAGTAGGAGTATGAACATTAGTAAAAGGTTTATGAACACAAGTAGAAAAGTTTATGAACATTCTAATAGAGTTGTAAAATAAAGTGATTTTATTCTGTTGTTCAGATTGTATTGGCTCTGAAGAAGAGTTAAAAAAATGAATGAACAATTGCAAATACCTCTATGAACATTTGCAAATACCTCTATGAACAATTGCAAATACCTTTATGAACAAATGCACACAAATTTATGAACATATGCATTCTACTTTATGGAAAAAAATATAGGGATTCAGAACTAATAAAAGTGGACGCAAAATCAACCAAACATTAAGATTTTAACCTGAATTATGATCATATCAAGTCTTTATGAACTAGATATAAATGAAATAAAGAGGTAAAGAGCTCTGAATCTCATTAACAAACATATGAACATATGCATAAATCTTTATGAACAAATGCATATATGGAAATGAACATATGTTCTTTCCTTGCCTACAAATTGTTTTGCCTACAAAAGATACAAAGTTCCAATAAAAATATCTGTAGCATGATATAAAGCTCTATGCACCAACATCTGTCAACATGTGCATTAGACTTTGTGAACATATGCTTGAAGCTCTATGAACATTATCATCAAGCACTATGAACATTTATATCAATGACTAAAAAGATGAACATTTATAGCAATGAACATTAAAATAGTTACTTCCAATAAAAATCTTTACAAATATGAAGCTAAGTATATATCACTGTGCAATCTATTACATTTGAGTGTAAACTATAGTAAAACTAATTTGCTTCATCAGCAATGTCTTGTTGCTTCCAAACAAAAAGTCTTCCAAAAAAACAGAACTTCTTATCTTCTTTTAATCTCATACAATCAGAAAGTCACCTACACAAATCAAAAGATTTAAAAAGTTAAAAACCAAAGTTTAAGCACAAATCTTCAAATTCATAATCAAAAGCTTAAGCACTAACTTGCAAAAATTAGCTCACAGGAGCAAAAACAGGAAGTGGAAGGGGTTTGGAACTAGAACCATGCATGAGATCAGAACCACCACCAGCCGGATGAATAAGATACTCACCTTCATTGATTGGAGATAGAGGAGCTGAATGCAATGACGACTTCACAGCTTCTTTGTACGCACAACAGTTTTCAAAGCACTACGCCTGCGTTCTCTGATTTGCTTATATTTGTTTTCAATTATACTTACCCTGCGTAAATTGTTATCATCTTTGCCTTTTGCTCTACTACCACTGAGATTTTGAACATTGCAGCGAGAATGCAAACCCTTTTCAAATGATTCTTTGAAAAATATGGGACCAACTTCAATAATGACATTTTCTTTTGCTGTTTTGAAAGTTGCCTCACAGTGCTCTTGAGCTTTACGATTATCTTGACTAGCTGACAACAAAGTGACAAACTTCCTCACCATATGTGTCCTCCAAATAGAACTAGATTGGATACCTCCATTTATTGAAGCAATAGTATTGCAATCAACCATTTCACTTTCATCTTCCTTCTTCTTTAACCATCTCTTATTTATGTACAACTCAAGTATGGTGTCTACACAGTTGATATTCATGATACGCAAACAATGACAACACAATATTCCAACCTCTAGTATCATCTTGCAAGTGCAACAAATTGAATGATCTTCTTGGTTGAATTGAACTTCATGCTTTATGATATCAACATCTGGAATCCAAACATGAAAAGTTACGATATTATTCTCAGACTTCACCCAGACCTGATGGCATGATGTACCCTTGATGAACTGTTCCTCAACTAGAAGAAAAATCTGGATGGTATAAATCTGTCTAGCAAATGAAAGAAGTTTGGCAGTGTTCACTGTTATATCAGGCAACCCTTGCCAACATATAAAATCCTCATCTCTTTATTTGCTTCTCCATTAAGATACAATGTCAGTAAAGGCACCATAGAAAGCCAAAAGTCCAGTGGTTTTATAAACTCTTTCATTCAATGCATGATGAGTACTTTCACTCCGTTGAGAGGATAATACACCACCAGAAAAATAATCTTTGTTAAAGGCTGGACACCACTTTTCCTTCACTAAAAATAACTTTTCTAACCAAGAGTTATTATGACATTTATATGTAGAAACCAACCTGACAAAGCAAAAAAGTAAAGTAAATTGAAAAAACCATAGCAATAAACAATGCATGAACAATTAGCATAAAACTTATGACCAACGAGAAGGAAGTACGTTTATGAACATTATCTGAATGTCTAATAAACATTAGTACAAGGTTTATGAACATTAGTACAAAGTATATGAACATTAGTACAAAGTATATGAACATAGTACAAAGGTTTATGATTATAGGTAGAAAAGTTTATGAACATTGTTTTAGAGACACCAAAATGATTCTGACATGTGTGAAAAACAGTAAAGTAAATAGCAATGAAAAAATGTATGAACAATTAGCATAAAACTTATGAACAACAAGAAGGAAGTAGGTTTATGAACATTATCTGAAGATTTTATGAACATTAGTACAATGTTTATGAACATTAGCACAAAGGCTTATGAACATATGTAGAAAAGTTTATGAACATTGTTTTATACACAAAAATGATTATGACATGCTTGAAAACAGTAAAGTAAATTGAAAAACAAGAGCAATAAAAAGTATGGAACAATTAGCACAAAACTTATGAACAACAAGAAAGAACTAAATGAACAACTGGCAAGTAAACAGATTAACAATATATGTGCTTTGCAAATGACCAGTTTTAATGCTTGTTTTCTATTTGTAAGAAAAATGTTTTATAGGGACTATTGTGCAGGGGAGAAACTCAAGTGATGTAAGCATATGAACATTAGTTGAAGGTTTATGAACACTAGTACACGAATTATGAACACTAGTACAAGTTTTATGAGCATGGTTTTACAGGCATTACTTTTATGCATGGTTTGAAAATTCAATTTTTATGGTAAAATTACCTTGTCCACTGCTTCTGAAACTCAGCCTCTGAATCGCTGTGCTTCAGTAAATAGTTAAGCAGATCAACAAAACCATGTTGATTCCTTAAATCTGGTATATTCTTCTTAGAGTTTTCACCAATATGTCATACGCAAAGTCGATGCCTTGACTTAGGAAAAACATCTTTTATTGCAGCCGACATAACAAAACTCTGATCTGTCATCAAAGTAACAGGTTGTTTCCCACCCATGGAAGTCAAGAAAGTGTCATAGAGCCACAAAAAAGACTCAGTTCTCTCATTCAATATTAATCCACAACCAAACATAATATTCTGACCATGCTCATTCATACCAACAAATGGACCACACATCATATTATATTTGTTAGTACGATAAGTTGTATCATGTACTAACAAATACCCAAAAGACTCATACTGTTTCTTCATTTGTCCATCCCTCCAAAACAAACTACACAATCTAGAATCAGTATCAACCTCAAAATCAAAGAAAAAATCAGCTTCATTACTTCTCCGTTTCTTAAGAGTTTCTAGCGTTTGAATCGCTCCCATCAAAATTCATCCTATCATGCATTGCCAAACTATTGTAAGCATCCCTAGAAGTGAATCCCAAATGTGGAGACCCCACACTTTGCTTCTTAAGCAATCTTATTCCATCAGCAATTGGGACACCACTTTTCTTCAACATCAAAAGAAACATCAAATCATTCTTGGTTATTCCTCTTTGAGAACGAAGAATATGACGCTTGCTTGAAACACACAATGAATGATTATGCTCAATCACATGTTTCGTACAAAGCCAAATCCCTTGAGCATCAACATTAAATTTAACACATGCTTGGCAACCAGTGCGAGTATCAATCCTAGAATACGACCTAGTATGCTTGCGCTTACAATCTTTAACTCCATTACGTGAACAATAAAACAACTTCATTAAAATATCAGTGGACCCAGCCTTACACCTCTGTTTTCCCTTTCTAATGCTAAAGCCCTTCCTATAAGCATAATCATTATACAATGCATAAGTTTCTTCAAGATTATTGCAAGTACGACCAACTAAATCTAAATTTTCAGATGGTTCTGTAAAATAGGAGATAATAAATAACATATAAGCACAAAAATAAAATGTTTACTGTATGAACAAACAATATAAGATATATGAACATTTCAGATATAAGATATGAACACAAGACTGTAAACAGAAGCAAATATATGAACATTTCAGATATAAGATATGAACACAAGACTGTAACAGAAGCAAGAGTAAATTTTGCAGGTTAAAAAGACTGTTTAGAGAAAGTATGGAAATGATGGCAACAGGACTGCTAGAGAAAACAGTGCAGTATAATACTGCAAGTGGTTATAATCCTGAGTGTCTCTATGAACATGTAGTGTTCTCTATGAACATTTGTAAGTAAGTTTATGAACATAATTGAGAAAGTTTATGAACACATGTTAACAAGTCTATGAACAAATATGGTTAATCAAAAAGTTTAATGAGCATAAAAATAATAAACAATTCAAAAGTTCAGTGAGCATAAAAGAAAAACATAAACAAATATACAAACTATGAACATTCATATATATGATATGAACAAACAATTAATAGAAAATGAACAATTCATGTATTACATATGAACAACCTAAAAATTCATGAACCTATTAAGATATAAAATACCTGGTTCCTCAACAGAAAAAAGTGCACTGTTAATTTCATCAACAATTTCTTCAGCATTTTGCTCAAGACCTTTCAGATAACCTTTCTGCGCAATACGAATTTCATCGACCATTGCTCCATCAGAAACTTCAAAAAAACAAAAAAAAAATGTATGAACAATTCAATATATCAACATTTAATGAACAAATATAATTATCAAAATATCAATATTCAATATATCACATTTGAACATTCAATATATCAACAACATTCAATATATCAGATATGAACATTCAATATATCACATATGAACATCAATACAAGAACATATGAACATCACAATTTAAAGAACAACTATGAACAAATATTAAAATTGAAAAAATCAGATATGAACAAATAAAATATTATAAAAATTAAAAATGCTTAACTACATATGAACATTCAATATATCAGAGTTGAACATTCAATATAACAGATATGAACAAAAGCATACTTTACAATATGAACATTGAACAAATCATATATGAACAAATAAATATTATAAAATGAACAATGCTTACAATATATATAAACAAGCATACATTTATAATATGAACATTCAACAAATCAGATATGAACAAATAAATATTATAAAATGAACAATGCTTACACTAAATATGAACATTCAATATATCAGAGTTGAACATTCAATATAACAGATATGAACAAAAGCATACATTTACAATATGAACATTCAACAAATCAGATATGAACAAATAAATATTATAAAATGAACAATGCTTACACTACATATGAACATTCAATATATCAGAGTTGAACATTCAATATTACAGATATGAACAAAAGCATACATTTACAATATGAACATACAACAAATCAGATATGAACAAATAAATATTACAAAATGAACAATGCTTACAATACATATGAACAAGCATACATTTACAATATGAACATTCAACGAATCATATATGAACAAAATAAATATTATAAAATGAACAATGCTTACAATACATATGAACATTCAATATATCAGAGTTGAACATCCAATATAACAGATATGAACAAAAGCATACATTGACAATATGAATATTCAACAATAAGATATGAACAAATAAGTATTATAAAATGAACAATGCTTACAATACATGTGAACAAAAAAACGAGAATTAATAGACATTAAAACTATCAGATTAATCAATTTAAATTACATAAAAAAGATAAATAACACAAAGAGAAGAACAATACCTATTTCCTCAACAGAACACCTAATTTGATCAACAATTTCTTCATCGGTTTGATGAAACCCTTTTCCATCAGATGGTAAACAATCTTCAACAATTGCAATGTCATCAACCAATGCACCAACAACAACTTCAGTTCCATCATCAACAATCATTGAATCACAAAAATCCATGAAAATTAAAGCTCAAAAACACCAAAATTAAGATCAAAAATCGCGAAAAACAGAAATAGGGAGAAGAGGAAAATCGCAACTACAAAACGCGAGAATCGAGAGACTGAAAAGGATGAAGAGATGCCATGGATGAGGATGAAGCTCGCGTAACAATGGAGAGAAACGAGAGAGAAACAGAAGAGAGAGAAACACGAAGAAGAGGAGAGAGAAAACAGAGCACGAGCTCTCGCTGGCGCGGAAAGAACAGGAGAGAGAAAATGAGGAATAGGAATTTTTTTGGGGGAATTCCAATTGGTGCCCTTGTGGTTTTGTCTTTTCCAATTGGTGCCCAAAACAATTTCTCAAATCCAAGAAATACCCTTGTACTCTAAATTCGTTCACTCCATGCCATTATTTATGATTTTCCGTTACCTCTTCCGTTTGTTGATGATATGGCTGTAATTAAACTTTTTTTGTTGTTAGTATTTTCTTTTAAATAAATTTATTTATATTTTTTGAAATAGATAAATAAAATAAAATAATAAAACCCAACCAACTCGTTCTCTCTCCTCTCTTCTCCCCCCATCCAAGCTTGTTCACGCCATTGTTGCTTGCTCAAGAGCAACCTCGTTGCCGACAATGGTTTTTTGGACCTCATCCCACCTCACCTTCATTCACAAGCCATTTCCCCCTCTTTTTCTCTTCTTTCTCACTGTACACCAAACACAACCATACACCACCTTACTTTTTCTCTCTCCTCCGCCCCCAATAAAACGCAACCGGCACTCTCCAAAAGATACGAAATTTATCGGTGAAAACTCCAACACCATTTTCTCTCTCCTCCTTCACCTTCATAACACCCTCAACAGTCAACCCATATCCAAAGCTTCACGAGTCTCGCCAAAATCCCCAACCTTAAAATGATATTTCGCCATTGAATAAGCATCTCTCCAAATCGACAACAGGGGAAGATGTATATAATAAAACAGGGAAAGATGCTTGAATTAGATAGTTTGTTCAAAGTTTAATGGAAAAATGGTGAGTGAGCTAAGTGAGGTTTGAAATATCTTTGGAGTTGGTGGTCAATCGTGGTTGTGGGCAAATGTAGATCTACGGTAGTTTCAACAAAATTCTTCTTTTTTCTTTTTTTGGTTACAACAAAAAAATTGAATTAAAAATGGCAAAATTAGAAAATAACGAAGGTGTGACAGAAAACAAGGAATAATGGCACGGAGTGAACAACTTATGAAGTACAAGGGTACTTGTTGGATTTGAAAAATAAGTTTGGGCACCACTTGGAAAAGCCAAAATCACAAGGGCACCAATTGAAATTCCCCTTTTTTTTTTTATTAATAAATAACCCCCACTTTTTTATGTTATTACAAGAGTGCCACTGTGGTCCATCCAAGTTGGATGGACCTAGGTCCATATAATTTTTTTTATCGGTTTTGGGTTATAGGGTTCGGATCTATCGGGTCAAAAGAGTGATCGGGTTGGTTGGGTCGAGTCGGATTGATTCAGGTTTATGATGATGTCGGGTTACGAGTCAACTCGGATCGGATTAGTTCGGATTTCGGTTAAGTCGGATTCGTGTTAGTTCAATTTTCGAGTCATATCAGGTCAAGTTTAATTCATGTTTCAAAGCATATAAAGTCGAAAATAATATGTAAAACTCATATTTATGTGAGAATTTTCAATAACAAGGACTACGTGTATATTTATTTAGCGTTTTTTCAATCATTTGGAGTATTATGTCATTATAAATCGGATATACTCGGATTTCGGGTAGAGTCGGTTCGGGTTCATTTCGATTTCGGGTAACTTCAGGTCGGGTGTTATCGGTTTGGGGTCAATTTGGAGAATGGGTATTGTCGGGTGTCGGGTCGGTTTCGGATAATTATAATTGATACATTTTCGGGTGTCGGACGGGTCTGATATCGGGCGGATCGGGTTGATTATCTCGGGTCGGGTCGGATTTTGCCGGCTCTACATGCTACTTCGGATAAAGATGGGCCTGGAATCCGGATCAGGTTAGTCTGAGATACGGCCCGGCCCAATATGACATGGGTACAAAGCGAGTCCAAGGAGGAATGAGCAGGCTTCGGGCCGAGGATATGTATGGATTTTGGAAGATATCGGTGACACGCCATAATACGACATGGTGGATCGTAGGCCTCGAGCCATGTTTGTGTCGACCTTTGTGATAAGGTGGCACAACCTGACACAAAGCCCGTCGACCACATGCACGACGTGACACTACCTCATCTTACAATATACATGGAATAACAAGGGACATGCAAGCAAACATAGTCTAGAGCCATCTTACTCCTGGTAAAGCTGACAAAAATTTGACCCAAGCCAATAAACGGATTTCATAACAAATAATTTCAATCCAATGAATTTATTGTTGACCCCTAACCAAACTCTGGATCAAATATCTATATTTGTTTTCTATCTCTCACACAATTTCTATCTGCACAACCATACAAAATGTTAGGGTAAGTTATTGGCCAACAGAAACATAGTTATTCAATCTATTGTTGCCTTCTCCACAAATATCGTTGGTATGAATCATGGATTTTGAATCTCAACTCGATCAACAAGACTCTTAAAAGTCAAATCAATCTTCAATCGGGTGGGCGCTCCTAGATTACCTTCTACAATCTTATTAGGACTTAGTCTTTAATTTTCTAAAGTTGTATACTTGTACTAACATAGTTAGGGGTGAATACCGGTCCAAACCGGAACCGGAATAAACCGGAACCGGAATAGACCGGAACCGAAAAAGACCGGAACTTGAATCGTCCAAAAACTGAGACCTGAACCTGAACCGATAAAATTCCGGTCTAGACCGAACCGAACCTAAATTTTCAGGTCCGGTTCCGGTCTAAGACCAGAAAGACCAAAATTTAAATTTCACTTTTTTTTCTTGTAGCTTTTACCTTAAATTTTGAATGCTAATTCATAATATATAATCAGTAGCTTAAACATAATAATTACATGAACATGACTCATCAGAAATTTTTTTTTACATGAACATAAATATAAACTAATCATAATTTATTGATACAATCTTAGAATAAACTTAAAAAACTTAGAAAGAAATAAATGGGTCAAATTCAAAGTAGCATGGCCGCCATTGAGGAGACCTCAAAACCAAAGGAGAACACTTGCTCAACCACATCAATGAAATCTCTCATTGCAGGTCTTCTTTGATTTAGAATAAGTGGATGAGGGATCCACATTAAATAGACCAAGATCGAAGAAGATAAGGCCATAAGGGGAGGCAGGCTTACATGGCCGTGACAGCCGACTGCTCGTGACTCCGACAGCCTCTGTAGCCCGTAGAGGTGCAGATCCCTTCAAGTGTTCAACCCTTTAGGCTCAGGCCAGCAGCAGCGAGTGAGAGGAGGAGTGAAGGAGTGGTGTCATGGTGGACTGGTGCCTCTGGTGGTGCAGCAAGTGAGAGAGACCGTGACTGTGAGAGTGGGAGATAGAGTGGAGAGAGAAAGAAGGAGGAGAGAGAGAAGGGAGGAGCCAACAGCCAGGTATGAGATTGAGGTGAAGAGAAATGAAATGCGAAACCCTAACTTCATGGTCTCTCATGTTTATTTCTCATTTTTTTTTTGAGGCAAAATTAAGATTCCGGTCTATTCTGATCTAGACCGGAATATTCCGGGTTTTGACCCGGAAAAGACCAAAACCGGGATTATTGTTTTGCGCCACCCGGAACCGGAACCGGAATCATTCAGGTCCGATCTTTCCGGTTTGATTCCGGTCCGGTTCGGTCTAAAATTCCGGACCAGACCGAATTATGAACAACTCTAAGCATAGTTATCTAGCATACTCTTTTGCTTACCCACTACCATATATCTACTTTTGTAAGTCCAACTGAAGATAATATTTTAATCAAAAACAAATTTTATGTTGCCATGTGATTGTAAAGTACAATTGAAAAGTATTTATTTTCAGCGTATTATTATAAGTACGTGTATTTCTTCTCCTCAAACAAAAAAATAATTAAACATACTTCTTGAAATTTAACCTCAAATGTTTCTGGTGTAACCCGATTCGAGAACAACTAATTTTAGATTCAATCCCTATTTAAATCTTGATAAATTAACTTGATTTTCAACCCAATCTCCCCAATTCCAATTCTGGATGGATTTTGGAGGAAATTTGTGTTTTAATTCACTCTTTGTTTTTCATGTAATGTTTATTCATAGAACAAACAATACTTTTGCTCACTCCTTTGTCGCCGGGGCGATCTTCTCTGATTTTGTGGTATTTTTTTAACCCAAGGAGTTTCAACCTGAATGTGACCTTTAGGTTGTATGTTTGTCTTTTTGAGGTTAATTTAATACAACCACGCAACTTTTCGATGAGCAAAAAAAAAAGAAGTTGAAATACCAATAAGGGAAATTTATGTTTTAATTCACTCTTTTGTTTTTCATGTAATGTTTATTCATAGAACAAACAATACTTCTGCTCACTACTTTGCCGCCGAGGCGATCTTCTCTAATTTTGTGGTATTTTTTAACCCCAAGGAGTTTCGACCTGAATGTGACCTTTAGGTTGTATATTTGTCTTTTTGAGGTTACTTTAATACAACCACACAACTTTTCGACGAGCAAAAAAAAAAAGTTGAAATACCAATAAGGAAAATTTATGTTTTAATTCACTCTTTTATTTTTCATGTAATGTTTATTCATAGAACAAACAATACTTTTGCTCACTACTTTGCCGTCGGGGCGACCTTCTCTGATTTTGTCGTATTTTTTAACCCCAAGGAGTTTCGACATGAATGTGGCATTTAGGTTGTATGTTTGTCTATTTGAGGTTACTTTAATACAACCTCGTAACTTTTCGACGAGCAAAAAAAAATTGAAATACCAATAAGGGTGATAATTTTGGTTCCAAGCTTACTCCCAAGTTGTTTGGTAAAGAAAGGTCATGGGTTCGATTCTCATCCCCCCATGCATTGTGACTCCTGTCTTTTAGGAACTATACTAACCTCTTGTTGATGCTACGTTAACGAGGCCAATATTGAGTTCGCGGAGTATCTCGATCGCCATTCAGTTGCAAACCTGAAATAATATGATCAGATACATGACCCACTAGTAAATCTAGTGCAAGTTTGTAACCAATGGACTAGGCTCGTAACCCTCTCCAACGGGCAAGTATTCCAAAACTCGACCCCTCAAATAATTTACATTGTGGACAGTGGACACCAAGCACAAGAACAGTAATTCCAAATCTGATTGATTCTCTCTGCAACAACTTATTTCAATTCGGATAAATACAAGTACCAACCTCTTAACAACTAATTAAACCCAGTTTTTGGAGGGACGAGCAGAACTTTTAAGGCGCCTAATTGCAACCACGTGACCAGTAACCCCTCTTTCTCTCTCCTCATTCTTCCCCCACTTGAAGGGAGAGACTGAGAGAGACATAAACACCTAGACAGTGACACAGTGACACTGACATTGAGTTAGAGAGAGAAAGAGAAACAAGGCCATGTTTGGGAGCTCATCAAAACCTCAACGGTCAACTTCGCCGTTTCGATCAAGAAAAAGTTCGCCTTCGCCGGCGATAATGGAGGAACCTCCTCAACGGTCGAATTCGCCGTTAAGATCGAAAAAAGCTTCGCCGGTGCCGGCGCCGATTTCGCCGGCGACGAAAAGCTCTGGTGGAAGACCGGGAAGTTCGTCGTCGGAGAGAGAAAGGTTTGATTTGAGTAAACCTAAAGAGAATGTCACTGTTACTGTTCGATTTCGTCCTCTCAGGTATTGTGTTATACTTACTACTCCTTACATTGTTTCAATTTAGGTTTATTGTTGTTTTGTTTGTTGAAAATTATATATATTTTTTTTTGAAAGTGCGAGGGAGAGGAAGAAAGGGGATGAGACGGCGTGGTATGCGGATGGAAGTAGTACAGTTCGGAATGAGTATAATGCTGACATTGCTTATGCATTTGGTTAGTTTTTTGTCGTTTTGATTCATGTTAAGCTCTCTATTATGGAATATATATATATATATGTAATGTGAGATAGTAGAGCATGTTTGGACTAATTTATAAGATTTTGAGTGGTTTATAAGAAATTCATTGAAGTGGGAAGTGATGTGAAAGGGTGTGAGAGGGAGAAACTTGGAGTCGTGGAGACTTCGGCCAAATGTATAGCCTGAGGTGGCTCTCTCTTGACTCTTCAAACATAAGAGTAGCATTTTTTGCGAAAGTGAATTTTGAGGTCCCTTTCTGTTTTAGACATCGATTTGAGCTTGACAAAAAGATTGATACTCGCCAAAAACACTTTTAAATCCCTTGGCATATGTATAACATTTAAATCAAGTTGGATAGATATGGAAGAGATTTCGGCAATGATTTGGCAATATAAAAAAGGGGAATTTAACATGAATAATACAACCTTTTATCCATCTTACAAAAATAATGCACCTCAGAAATGCATGCCAGTAAGCAATCTTTAGTGTGGTCAAACAAATATAGACCCAAAGCATATAACATTAGGACTTTAGTCCTGCCAAAGAGAGTGATGGTGAAGGGGAGGGAGGCACGCTGACTGGGGGGAATGAGATATTGACGGTAGATGAGAAGGGAGAGGGCGATGGTAATGGTGAAGGGCAGCGACACAGATTCTGAAGTAGAGGGGTTATAGAGGCAATAGGGAGTGGTCTGGGGGCACGTTTTCTATATCTATATACCTATTTGTTAACCCGTTTGAATAAGATTGTTTTTGTTTGAATACTTTTTGATGAACGAGAAAGAAATATACACAGCTTTTGGTGCCATATCAGTATAGTATACATTTTATTAGAATGGGATTAATATTCTGCGTATAGCATGGGTACAATTTACTTAATATAAATTCTTACAAGAATTGGAAAATAAGAAGGCAGTTTGGCTTTGCCTGAATGCGAATTTGTCAAAGCAAGAAGTGTTGGACCCTATTAGAAGCTACTTTGCTTGTCATGTGTAAGGTTGTGTATGTTAAGACCTCTCCAGACCTTGTTAGCGTGGGATCTCCACTAGGTGTAATGTTGTAATCTATGTAACGTGGATTTAAATACAAGTGTCCAATACTGGTATGTGTTTGGGTGTCGGATTCAACAATTCTTTCCCAAAGATTGCATGTTTTCAGCTATGCAACCTTACCCCTACCTTTGAGAGAGGCTGCTTCCAATACACCCACAATTTTTTTTGATGAATTTGGAAGCTCAATTTGCTCCTAGATGAGGTGCCTTTGATTTAAGACTTTTGTCCATGCTGAATACAAAATCATTTCTTGCTCCTTTAGCATCTTATTTCACATGCTCTTTTTCACAGAGTGAACAGTAGGTGGGGGCGGGGCTAAATGAGCTCCTAAAGGGTTGAATAGCCAAGGTTTACCATGAAAGAGAAAAAGTCCCTCAGATATTTGACTTTTGAAGGCGCTGACTAATTTTTAATTGTTGCGTAATGTGTCCATAAAATAAAAATTCCCTTGATGTTTTTCCGTTATAAATACGTACATCATGTGAAGAATTTTTCTTTCCATTTGATCGTTTTTTCCTCATGTCCTTGCTGGAGAATTTCCCACACGTTGCATATCTTTTGGTTGTGCTTGTGAATAGGTCGTGCTTTTTTTTTTTTTCCACCCCCTTTACCTCAACTGTTTACATGCTTGCTACAGATAGAGTATTTGGTCCTGCAACAACTACACGCCATGTTTACGATGTTGCTGCTCATCATGTCGTAAGTGGTGCCATGGATGGAATAAATGGTAATAAATTTTCCTTTTAGGAAAACGTTATGAATTAGATTCTTTCCTTGCCTCTTCTTTTTAGTTTCATATCTCTTCAAGGAATTGTTGTGTCCCCCTGCCCCTTGCAAGTGCAAACTACAAATGCTTTCTGTAATAACAAGTCACCACTGCAATAACCGTTCCAACTGTGGTAGTAACATGTCCTTAATGTGCATCTTTTCTGGAGCACACTCATGAACAATCGCTTATCGGCCGTTGTGGCTAAAAATCAGCTTGATGCACCTCTCCTCATAAGTCGAGCCATTTCTCTGTCCAAACTCCAAAGTTAATGTACTATTTCAGGCCAGCCTTTGTGTGAGGACAACTTGTCTTGCAGCTACAGCCCATTTATACAAGGTTCTATGTTCTTAAAAAAAACGACTTTAGACCAGCCTTTGCGGACCACCCTACCCTTGATGTGACAAGAAAAACTTTATGATCTGGCACCGATTCAGCTCATTCCTTTCAGAGCTAGCTGGTTAATTATTATCAAATAGACAAATCCAGAGTAAACGCATTCAAAGAAAGATGGCCACAGACTCATCAACAGCTGAACAAAGAAGAAATCCAGCAATAGTATTCACTGCACATTTGCTTGATTGATTCTTTGAGTTGATTATTTCTTTATGCCGAAAGCTATGATAACCTAGAAATGTAGGTACTCTGAAGGTCATCTACCAAGTAGAAACACTGATTGTGGACACTGGATAATAGTTTGTGCTTAGCAAGTATGTGATATCAACAAAAGGTAGAATACATTTTATGCAGCAGAAAATTTTGCCGAAATTTAAGGATTTCTTGTGTTCTCCTTTTGCATTATAAATGATGGTTTTGCTCTCTGCTCCATCTTCTCCCTCCTATCTACTCAAGACTATTTTCAGCTTAAACCTCACTCAGTTAAGACTTAAGACTTGGTCTGCAATTTGGAAAATTTATTTACCTCTATGAATAAATACATATTTGTTTCTTCAACCTGCCCATGTTTCTCTCAGCTTATCTACTCTGTGGGTTAATCCTCTTGTTCAGGTTTATCATTTCAGAGATTTCCTTGTTCTCTTGTCAAGTGTTTGCATTTGTTTTCAATTGGAATTTGTATTTCCTTGAAGTTGTTTTATCAGTAATGCTTTGAATTGTCTCACAAATGTTGACTTCATAGCAAGATGATGTTGAATATACTTGTTTTTGTGCTTCTTGGCACTATGGCCTTGCTTCATGCAGGTACTATCTTTGCATATGGAGTTACTAGTAGTGGCAAGACACACACAATGCATGTAAGATAAGATTACCGAGTTCTCTCTTTTTCCTTTTTACTCTGCCTATCTTCCTTTTGTTTTTCTTGCTCTCTTCTTTATCCATTTCAATGTCTGGCTAGATGCATATGTGTCAAATAAGAGGGCCAATAGAATGCATTTCTTTATAAGGGATTGTTCAAACTTTAAACATGAGTTCAAAGCCAGACAAAGTACTGTTGACTGTAAAAAACTCATGTCCTGAGGCTCCAGCTAGTACATGTTTAAATTTAAATGTAGTAAGAGGTAGCAGAGTGATAGAAGAGGGAACATAAGCAATGGCGTGAATGTCTCAAAACTGAGTGTGCGGCCTTTTAGTGCCTCTACAATCTCCACTTTTGTTTTGTTGAGGGTGTCTATTGTTGGCGTTATGTAAGCAAATGGAGGATATAGGGTTTGGGTCTAAAAGAAGGTCAAACTAAATTAAACTAAATTAAAGTAGTCTGTGAACATGGATAATTGTGAATATCAGTTGGTACCCTCGTTATTGCACAAGTTTACTTGGACTAGTGATTGACTGGTTAGAAGTGCCTGACACATCATGTATCATACCCAAGTACCCATGTACATGTAAAGTGTTATTTATGTGCATGACTTAGGTAAGTCTGAGCGAGTCAAATAGTGGGAGTAACAGAATATACAGCAAATGTTCTTTGTAAATCTCTGTAGGCTTGTATGCATATTTTGTATTCTTGAGAGTTTGAGCCGTTCAGCAGGGAAACAGCAACAATCGAAAAGGCAGTTTGTGTTTGTTGGGGTGCTAGTAGTTAGAAACACTCATGCTCATTGATAATTAAAAGTATGTATACGGATTCTTCTGCAGTTCCTATATAATATATGTATTTTTATAATAGTGTGACAGAGGCTCATATTATGTGGAAGTTGTGTCTTCACGAGATTTGTCTCTTCACCATGGAACGCACAGATGTCAGTTTATTTTATTTTATTTATTTTATAGTGTTTTAGGATAAGAATTTAAGATACAACTCATACAAGTAAAGCCCAGGATGAAAGAGAAATTGCTACGTTGCATGAGGCTTATGTATCAAAACTGCTATTATAGGACCATGCTTACCTGCTTCCATGCTCATAAAATGATACACTGATTACACTTACGTAGTACTATATAACGCAAACTGCAGATTTTTCAGTGCCTCGTATCCCATTTTGTTGAACTGACGAGAGGCCTAGGGTACCTGTGAATTCTAATTGGTTTGCTAGTTGTTCCTTTATTTAGGCAACATTTTTCTTCTTGGAGTAGATAAAGCAGTTGTCTTAGAAGATAATCTGCCATCTTCTTGAAATGCATATGGTTGTGTAGTACTTGCTTGCAGTTTCTCTATGCTCGTTCTCGGTTCTTCTGCTTTTTTGGGGTTGCTTGCAGTAAGTTGATGTATCAATTTTGTGTTTCTAATTTCAGGGAGTGCAGAAGTCACCTGGTATTATTCCATTAGCTGTGAAAGATATCTTTGAAATCATACAGGAGGTCAGCTTATTAAATTTTGTTGCTAGACCCAACCCTGTGGATTTTACCATTTTTGTTGCCAACTATGTGTAATGTGTATCAACTATCAGATGCCTGGAAGGGAGTTTCTTCTTCGTGTTTCTTACTTGGAGATTTACAATGAGGTTAGCTAGTTTCTATCTTAGTGTTTGAATTACTTGTTTTAATTTAAGCTATCGTGTAAATCTTGTCAAATCACTTCTCTTACATAATCCTGCAAATGGCTAAGCATGCTGACATTGCTTCTTAAAATGTCGATTGATAGAATAGTAAAAAGGTTCTGAAAGCGGCTACAATCAGTCAAGAGAAATTATATTAAAATATTGGAAATTAAAGATAAGGAATAGAAGGGACATCCCTTAGCAGTGTTACCAAGTCTGAGCTGAAGTTTTTTCTCTCTTTCTAAGGCTTGGTTGGATGATAATCATTGTAGAAATGAGACAAACTGCAAAGTAAAGAGATCCACTGGCTGATAAATACCTTGCCAGCAGCTTCTTAATGTGACTGAACATATGACCAATGTTAATTATGAATCATCATTGACAAATTGCCAAATTGACAAATTTTGACTCATATACATCGATAAGATCTCCAAAGCATGCGAGACTATGTACTATGAATCTTTGATAAGGCAGCATGTCCCACAAAAACAGGGCGCAAATGATGATGTTTGATTAATTTCATAACAAGAGTACTGGGACATGAAACTGAAGCGTAATAGTAGTACTTTCTTTTTATTATTTAGATTAGAGAAGCACAATACTATTCAGAAACCATGGTAGAATTTATGGCACACTTGTCTAGTTAGGATTTTTTTTTTTCCGCTCATCCATCTAGTTAGCATTTAGTATGCAATAAATTTAGCTTTCATCTAGCATTTGTGGAAAGGGAAGACCCTTGAATTAAGTGAACAAATGATTGGTTGTGAAGAAGTCATGAATACATGATTGTTGTTTACAACTTATTTGGATGTTATGTAAATGAATAATTTATGTTGAGATTGAACTGATCAAATTTTGAGTTGGGGGCACTAGAACTTGGTCAAGGAGCGACTAGTTTGCTACTAACCTGTTAAATGAAGAGTCAAACAATGATGTTGCACTTGTAACTCTCCTCTTCACACAAAATCCCATAAAAATGAAGCATGGAGTAGGTAGAAACCTTCCTCTTGACTTGTGCAGAGAATATAGCTAATTGTTTCGAAGACATATACTTTAGAGCTCTCTTGCCACAGAGGCTTTAATACCATGGTTTGGCTCTATAGGAAGGCCAAAGCTGTACTAGTGGCTTGTAAAAGAAGAATGAAGATGGGCTGCACTGAAAAGGAACAATCCAACACCTTTTGAGGGTAAAGCACCGATGCATCAAGTTTTCAAAATTTTGTTTTTGAGGTTATGGTATATTTGGAGACCCAAGTGCTTCATTGTGAGCGGCATTTTTTTTTACTTGAATTTATGGATATAATCGTATACAATATAGCCTAAGATCATGAGTTTTTTTTTTTTCTTTTCATCACTCTTTTGACATGGATGCCGCTCCATTTGTGTCTTCCTATTCCTTATCACATATAGACTATTGCAAGGAACCAATTATCAAGATCAAATTGACAGGTCCCTTGCAAAAATAAGTTATTTTGTACTCTTTTGTAGCCTGCTACCTGGCGTCCTTCTGGTGGGTGGGTCCTGATTCATATTTATTCAATAGAACGTTGCACATACAATTAGTTAAGATGTGCCAACAGTGACTCATCTTGTAAGCTTTTGAGTAATTCCTTAAGAAAATCAGCTAGCTATATGGCATAGGAAAGTTTTGGTTGTTTTTCAACATCTGTTCAGTATTGCTGCGATGATATTGTTACTAAATCTATCACATTCATCTTTCAGGTTATCAATGACTTGCTGGATACGACAGGTCAGAACCTAAGAATTCGTGAAGATAGTCAGGTAGATATCCTAATAGGAGAGACTTTGTTTTTCAAATATGAAAAGAGTAAAGCCCCCTTTCTTAGCAATTCAATTGTCATTTGCATAAGTAGTTCCAAAGAGTAATGTTTTGTTTTAGTTTATTACAGTCTGGCTATACAGGCATAAGTGTACAGTATGCTGACTCTTAGTGCAAGTTTAGAATTTTGAAAGTTTAAAAAGGAGAAGGAATAGGCTTTTCATCAGTAATGAGGATATTCTTTTATAAATGATTATGAAAATAATATAGTCTAAAATCATGTAGAGAGGCGTTTTGACTCTGCAATTCATGGTGGCTGCAATGAGCTTTTCCAAATAATAACGTATATCTAGAAACTAATCCTAGTATTGGACTAAATGGAACACCCTTTTATTTCTCAATTTTTATTAACTCGAAAAAAAGGAAATAAAAACCTTACTAGCCCAATTTTGCGTGGTTTACTGGAAGGCAATTGATTGTGCTGGCTATATCATGTACAGGGAACCTACATAGAAGGAATAAAAGAGGAGGTTGTTCTCTCTCCAGCTCATGCATTATCTTTGATAGCTACTGGTGAAGGTATGTGGTGTTTGGTCCACATTTAATTATTGGAAAAATTATATCAAATATGTTGCTTACTATGTACTTGAAGGCAGTTCCTGAAGTTGGTTTTTAGGTGATTATTCATTAGCACGTCTTTTTGATTATGCTATCATCTGTACTATCCATTTGCACAGATTGATAATTTAGGTTTTTTCATTCACAAATTCTTTTGCCATGCATCTTTGTGAACCATTGTATCCATTCAGTAACTTGTATTTTTGGTGTTTTCCAGAGCATAGACATGTTGGCTCCAACAACTACAATTTACTTAGCAGTCGAAGCCACACCATCTTCACTTTGGTAATCATTGCCTTTTATGCAAATAGGTTTTGCATGCCTTGTATTGTACTTAATTTGAAATGGAAATAGCTGTTCCTCACAACTCCAACTTTTTTCTTTTTTGCATCTTTGTCCATTCTTTATGATGATTCATGAATGATGCTATGCGTTACAATTTGCTTGGTGATTGCGTGCACATACCCTTGCCCATTGTAGCCAAGTTGCATATCACCCAGACATGACTATGAAGGTGTGTTAGACTGTTAGCACGTAGTATGTGATGGTTAGCTCTGAACAAGGAGCGTCTTGGAGTCCATGGTTGATCGGATGAGCTGTGGTTGAGTCGTCTCTTGCAAGCTGAAATGTAGAATATAGAGGATGAATTTCAATGGCATGCTTTGCCGGGGGGGTTGTTCACTCCGGATGTCTGCACGCTTTATCGGACATGCAATGAGATTGCTTCACACCTTTTTGTGTATTTTGAGGTTATTCTATACTTTGTGGGGGACAATTTGGTATGAGTGGGGAGGGTCGAAGGAATTTGAGGATGGGTATTTGGACTTATAATGGTTTTTGAGATCAGTCCTCAGCCAAAAAGCAAACCTGGTAGAACCTGTAGCCGGTGTGGCTGAAGAAGCGGTCAGGGTGTGTTACATGAGGCTTTGATGAATGTTGGTGATCAACTTTTTCTTTTTTTTTAAAAAAAGTGGTATCAATTATATAATTGGCAAAAACTGAGCTATGGTGGGCGGGTGGGTGAAAATGGTGAAGCAACAAGCACTTCTCTTAGTGCGGTGGAATAAGAATTGAGAGCTCTGAATGTAGAGGGGTGTTTTCTTTGTGACATTATGTGAAATTTAAACTTCTTTATGAAAGTTCTACATTTCATGAACTTGAAAAAAGGTGCGCTTATGAAATAAAGAATTAGATTTGTTTAGTATACAAGTCACGGTGTGATACTACGTATGTTATATGTCGTTTTTCCAGTATTGATTCTTATCTTTCAGTTTCCTAGTAAATTTTTTTTCTTTTTCCGTTTGAGTATCCATGCTATGTTCTGACACATTTATTGACTTCCAGACCATTGAAAGCAGTACGTCTGGGCAAAGTCAAGGGGAAGAAGATGTAACTTTGTCTCAACTGGCAAGTCTTGTTTAATTTTCTCTTTCTAAAAGGGTGTTCACTTATACACGTGGGAATGCTTATTTTCTTTCTCCCCCTTAATCACCTGTTGATCTGTAGTATTGATGAGCTTCAGCACTAACCTTGTAGTTATTGTATATTTTTCCTCTCTTTGCAGCATTTGATTGACCTTGCTGGGTCAGAAAGCTCAAAGACTGAAACGGATGGATTACGTAGAAAAGAGGGTTCATATATAAATAAAAGCTTGCTAACTCTTGGCACTGTAAGTGGCTTCTTTGCTTGTGCCTGCTTGGGACTGTCGATAATCAGCTATCTAGATTGCTTCACGGATCATCAAGCATATAGCTCCTATCCACTAGAAAATCTGCAAATGTAAAAAAGCTGCTCGAGGGAGACCACCCACACAATCTGGTTGCAACTTTATGTTATTCTTGATATTTAAATGTACTTTTTGCTGGCTACTGTTTGGATTGTAAATTATGGGAATGCAGTAGTGTCCCATAAACTTCTGGTGGTTGCAACTTGCAAAGTGTAAGAAATCGAGGTGTTCCCACACCAGGCTGCTGGATTGCTAAACACTTTTCCATAAAGCAAAAAGGATGAGCCTTCCATTAGAATGCCCCATATCTTGTGACATGCGGAGCATGACATTACGGAACCATAAAATGTATTTTCCCTTTTTTTGTGAAACCAAGCGAAGCCTTTTCCGCCCCTAATGTTGCGTTCTTATCAATTTACGTATTTTACTTTTTTTTTTCCGTGTCATCATAATAACTAGCCCAAGGGTGGAAAACCTGAAATCTCTATATAAAAAGAAGAAATATGCCTGTGAGTGGTAGAGGGATGGTTGAAGGTATTTGAACATTGGACATGGGGTTTATGAGGCAAAATCATGTTGAAGTAACAAGTTTATTTTTAATTCTTGCTATGGTTGACACTGATTATGCGGAAAATAATCATATTTAATATCTACAGGGTTTCCCATGGCCCCTTTCTGCCCCCTCAACCCTGCTTTCTTATGAGGCTATTATGATGATAAGTTGTCATATGAGTGACTACCATGCCTATAATAAGTATCTTGTTCATGGTACAGGTGATCTCCAAGCTAACTGATGGAAGGGCAACTCATATTCCCTATCGTGATTCAAAGCTTACCCGTTTGTTGCAGTCTTCTCTCAGTGGCCATGGGCGGATTTCAGTGAGTTATATTTTAGATTCATATCATGACAAGACTTCACTGCTTCAGTACTTTAAAATTTGTGTTTTCATGTGTTTGCTTCTCTCTCATAACATAGGTGTCTTATTCTATAAACATTCTTTTCGTCATCTTTTATCTTTTTGTAGCTTATTTGCACCGTGACCCCTGCCTCTAGCAACAGTGAAGAAACTCACAATACACTGAAGTTTGCACACAGGAGTAAGCATGTAGAAATAAAGGCTTCTCAAAATAAGGTACTATTAAACTCTTTTATTTGTATTTTTTATAATCTTTGACATTTTCGTGCAAATATTTCTTGTCAAAATTTTTTGTTAGTGTGATTGATTGTTTATCATGTATGTTTTTGCCTTTTTCTTGAAGATTGTGGATGAGAAGTCTCTCATCAAAAAATACCAAAAGGAAATTTCAAATCTAAAGGAAGAGCTTCACATGTTGAAGCATGGCATGACAGAGAATCCATCTAGGAGCATGTCGACCCGAGAAGATTTGGTTAGCCTGAAACTTCAGGTAGGTGTCACTGCTTGTGATTTGATTTATACTCAAACAAGAATTGTATTATGAGGTTCGCGTTAAATTTCCATTGCAAAATCCTCAAAGTGAGGAAATTATCACAGCCAACCCTGGGACCTCAGTCCATATACAATCCATCTAATCAACTGACCCCTTAAACCGCTTTGCAACTCAAAGAGAAGCAGCAAGCCCTCCATATCTATGCAGTAATTTAACACAGACAGCATCTTGTATGGTGTTGATATCTAAAATACCTCCTATGTCTTTCTATCCATTTTTCATACGCCGTAGTGACAACAACAGCACGCCTCAGTTTGTTAAGCAGACCCTTACCTCTAGTATGGAAAATGAACCACTTTCTCTCCTGGTTCACTGCTTCATGCCACGAGTTTTTAGCCAATCCTGGTCATTAACTTGTTTTGTACTGCAAGCCAGGCCATGAAATTATGGCAGGGCCTTGCAAGGTTCTCCTGTTAACTTACTGCGCCAGCGTATCTAAACAAAATCATATGCCCTACTCACACCTTATACCCCCCATTGTGCACTCATTTGGTCATGACCTGTGCAGGCTTGCAGCACAATCTATAGAACCCGCTTTCTTGATCAGATGATCCCTGGCCTGAAGCACTCTTCTCCAGATCCATGAGTGCCGTTGTTTTTCCTGTAGCCTCCAAAAATTCCCACCTGGCTGAACATATATACTTCTCAAGCCAGCTAGTCGAACAACCTTCTTTTTTATCTACTGTAACCGAGAACAACCTGCAAGTCCAATATAAGGTTTGCTTTCTTTGAGGAAGATTTTGAATCCCAAGAGATCTGTTTTATGCTTTGGTCCTCCTTCACGAATAATTGTATACTTTGGTCTTCTTCTTTTCAGCCATAACTGAAGTTACTTCTTCACCAATTCCCAGTTTTCAACCTTTTGCTTATTTGTATTATTTTCTCCTTTGCTGTATCTTCCCTCTTCGTCAAATTCTATGAGTTGAATTTTCTTCCTTGTATTTGTACCTGGATGAACCCTTCCTTATCTTGATACCTTTTTTTCCCTTTACTCTTTTACAAACAAGTGAACTTATTGATCTAATATATAGTATAAATTCCAACCAATAAATACAATTGGTTCTTGCTGCATAATTTACCAATTAAAGGACTGTGTATATGCATGCCATTGAATATTGCATGTAATTTTTTAGCTTTTAGAAATCATTGAGTCAGAGTGAGCTATTATTCTAGCAGTCAAACTACACTAGGGAAGTGAGAGAGTCTTTGCTTTTGAAGTAGCCGTTGAAAGTCATTATTTCATACAAGCATTTGTTCCCAGGGAGCACTGATACTGTGCAGAAAAGAATGAGATTTTCTTTAATGCTTTCTATATTTCTGGTAATTTATTCCTGTATCTTTTAATGATCTCCTTCCTACCCTCCTGCCCAAAATGATCAAAGGCGGAAGCTGGTCAGGCTAAATTACAGTCTAAATTGGAGGAGGATGAACAAGCCAAAGCGGCTCTGATGGGAAGAATTCAACGACTGACAAAGTTAATATTGGTTTCGACAAAAAATACAATGTCAGCAAGTATGCCTCAAAAGGCTGTCTACGGGAGAAGACATTCGTTTGGTGAAGATGAGGTGCTTGCTGCGCCGGATTTTGTGAACAGTACCTTCATTCACAAGTTTTCAATTGGATATTTAACCAACTATTGTACTTTTCAAATTGATGCAGCTAGCATATTTGCCAGATAAGAAACGGGAATATGTAAATGAAGATCATGATGGAAGTTTAGATTCTGATGTTCTGATAGAAGGATGTGGCATGGATAAACCAGATGAGATGACTAAGGAAATCAAAAAGAATAAAAGAAAAGGAATGCTGGGATGGTTTAAATCGAGAGTAAGAATTTATTTTTCACCCACAAATCTGTTTCTCTTTTGACATGATGATATTAACGGTAGCATGTTCTTGATTCATTGAGACATTTTGGTCCCTTGGATGCGCCGGTTATTCCATTTTACGTTGTATGTTCTTTGGTTATTGGATTGCCTGCAAACCCAATATTAGTTAGCACTTTGATTTGTGTTTCTTCTTTCTTTGCCCTCTTTTTCCTCCCTCTTCTTGTCTGTGTGTTGGACCCTTGGTTATTCTCATCTTGTATCACTCGCACCAGTTGTTCAATTTGCATGCTGGATAATGTTTTATACGTCATATTTACAATTGTAGTTTTACTGTTATAGAAGGAAGATTTTATAGATTTGTTTTTTTTATTTCTGATAAAAATGAGGCATAGCATTAACCCACTTTTATTATATACTAGTTATCACATTCTTCTCTTGGCCTCGTTTTGTATTTCTTACAGTATATGTGTAATATCCCAGGGGTGCAATATTTGTGCCTTGAAGTTTGTTCAATTGTAAAGTGGCTTCTTATGAAGTTGACTTTAGAGTTGACTACTGCGATGGTGTGAATTCATTACCCATGAAAATCAGGATTATAATACAAAAAATCCTAACGAGTAATCATCTTTCTCAAGTTCTAGTGTTCTACTGGGAGATATAATTTTTTCTAGTACTTTGATTGGTTTATGGGAGAAGGGACAGGTTTCCTTGAATTTACTTAAAAGCTAGCTAAGTTTATCAGATATCATTATCGGCTTGGATCAGATGGTTTCTGTATGCTCTTAGCCAGCAAAATGCAAACTGCTCAGTCTGTGATTGACCTTTGACCTGCCTGGGTGATGCCCTTTTGGGTAGCAACTCTTGCTCTTCATCTTTTTAGGACCTCTGATTAGGAATATTTCAACGTTATGATGGGTAGAAGGGGCTTTCTTCACTTCGGGCTGCGTAACTCTCTTTCATATTTTTATTTCTTCCTTCCCCCTTTTACATTTATCTTTGTTCAAAAATTGAAAAAATAAAAAATAAGAAAAGACATGGCTTTGTAAAGAGGATGTAAAAACTAAGGGATATTCTTGGTTGCCAATAGGGGTTACTTGTAAAGATCACTTGGTGGATTGTGAGAAGGTTCGTAGGCCTAAAGGAAAAGGGTAGTTTGGGTCTCAGGAATATGGTGCCTGAAAATAATCAGCTTAGTGGAACCAATAGTTGTGGCAACTCCCCTAAGAAACAAATTCCCTTTCGCCTGAAGTGACCGTTAGCAAGTATGGGGTTTAAGCAGGAGCTAACGTCATCATGTATTTTATCTCCCTAGTGTCTTCTAATTCTCTCCTCGTGTAAGCTCATTTTGGGAGGATGTTAAACTGGGAGTTTGTTCTTTTCACTTTGCTTCCACTTTATCCTTTCTGTCTTTGCTTTCGTTTTTGACAGCTCTTGTCCAATTTGTCTATCCTTCATAATGCACCTTGTTTTCCTTTTTTACTTCTTTGATGTTGCTCCGTCATTTGGATATCTTTAGTTTATGAGAGAAGTTCATGGGATGGGAACTTCTTCAAATTAGTAAGTTCTGTTGGCCTTTTCTGCAAAGCATAGAGGTTAATAATACCGAACACCGATACCAAGGTCCTGAGAATATTTATCTGCAACAAATACTATTAACAGATCCATACATCACATTAATACTGGAGAGTTTTCAAACTAGTATCCTTTGGTTTTTTGCAAACTTCAGACTCGTACTCTTCTTTCAGTTATCATGTTTCTTGCCCATTACAAACTGGTTAATTCTTCCCGTTTATTGTGGGTCTTAGACTGTTAGCTACTTGATTTCGATTTTTTGGATTGGTACCAAATATTACACTATATTCTGTTAGATGAGAATAGCAACCTTTTGAGGTGTGATATTTAGTTATTTACCATTCACAATTCCTCATACTCTCATATTATGTGTGAATATCAGTAGATATGAATATCTTTTATGACGGTTAGTTACCTTCCTTTTATTGTTCAATCTGTAATGCTTTCTTGAATCATCTTGATTATGACTGTTTTTCTGTGACTCAATGATATGTGAATGAGGACTGTTTTAATTTATCAATTGTTTGTATTTACATTCTAAGGTTCTCAATAAAACTTCATGAATATGTGCAGAAGCCTGAGCATCTAGCTGGATCATCACAGGGTGATAGTCAAAGTTCAGCTAGTGGGTCTCCTGCATCCTGCTCTACATCCTCTTTAAATACAGGAATGGTTTCTGATGCAAAAGACAGAAGGAGAAAATCAGTCAGCAGGAAGGGGGATGATCCTTCTGTTGCAAACACACATTCAGATAGAAGCCAAGCTGGTGAACTGTTTAGTAATGGAACCACGAGGTCTCATGTGCCACAGGTGAGAGATTTTCTTGTTAAATGGCACTGGTCTATACTCTATAGGACAGTTCCACTAGTGTTTGTGCTTTTTAGTAGTTCTTGTGAGTTTTTGTCTATCCTAATTAATGTTAGATCACTGTGATGAAAATTAAATTTATCAGTTTGGTGTAAACCGATTCGGTGATAGAAGAAGCTGATGCGTATAATAATTTTGAGGTTAAGGATAAATTGTAAACTTAGGAGTCTAGAACCTTTAGAGTGTGGGGTGAGTCAGAACCCCAGGGTTATCGACCTTCTAAGCTACCAACAAATATCAGCCCCTGCCTGACAAATCTGCTCAGATTTTTGTGAAGTTTCGTTTTCTTATGTTATAATTAACTAATGATGGACTAGGAACAAATTTTCTGCTGCTTACATTTCGCTTTCTGCTTGCCCTATATGTTGATCTACTTGCACAAGGTTGCCCTTATTTAGCTGTTCCTAATGTCGTGCATCAATAATTTGAATACTAAGAGTTTAGTATGTTCGCTACCTATTTGCCTCAATCAATGGTAATATGTTCCGATTGATCAGTTGTCTTGGAATACCCATTTTGCAGACTGGTACAACGATTGCAGATCAGGTGGATCATCTGAATGAGCAGGTGAAACTACTTGCTGCAGATGTTGCACTTTGTACCAGCTCTCTTAAAAAGCTATCAGAGCTAGCAGTCAACAACCCAGAAGATTCTGGAGTTCAGGTGCCCTAGCTTGCCTTCCCACCCACTCCCCACCCCCAGAAAAAAAGCAGAAAGAAAGTTCAGGGCTGGATTCACATCTAATAAATGCGTGGTTGACAAATGTGGTTACAGGACCAAATACACAAGATGAAGAATGAAATCAAAGAAAAGAAGCTGCAAATACGTCAACTGGAGCAGCGTACTATTGGATCACTTGAGGCTGCTCCACAAACATCAAGCACTTTCGAGATATCACAGGTACGTAAGACATTTGAATTAATATCATGAAAAACTCACTAGAATGATGTTGAACGGAGTGGTAACCATGAACTCTTTCAAGAACTTGGTGTTTGATTCATTTGAAAGAGTGTGTTCGAGTCTAACCAGGCCATAACTCAGTGCCTCTCAGAGGCCCCTTCCTACTATGAGTCTAACCAGGCCATCAAATATATGCAGCCTTGCGTACCTTAACCTTGTGAGGGAGCTTCTTGTCATTAACATTACTCCCACCTACTTGGTTCGTCTTACATCTATGTCCACTTACCCACTCCAACGAATTTCACTTCTAGAATCATATTGACTTGTACAACTTGTTACTCTTCCTCCGTCCTAGATTTTTTATCCGCTTTGCTTCGTGACTCACATTGCTGTGAGTAAAATATGTCAAAGCGGATAATTAATTTGGGACGGAGAGAGTATGATGGAACACTCATCAAACCACCTCTAGAAAGCGAGTAGCCGCACTCTGAAAAGACACGACTCTTATTGAGCCCGAATTGACCCGACCCGAACCCGACCTGGGCAACCCAATTGACAGGTCTACTCTCGATACTTTCATGCCCTCACTGAGTCCAATCAAGATACTATGGCTTGGGCTGATAATAGAGATATGATCTCTTGTAAATCTTTTTTTTTTTCCCATCTGTTTGCCAATACCAATCCTGGGCCCTTTCCTGGTTGGGCAACTCGTTAAGAAAGCTTAAGTGCCATTGAAATTGAGACCTTTTGCGTCGAGTGCTGTGCTAAGTGGAATCTATACTAACAATGTGTTGCAAAAGAGGAGACCTTTCCAAGCTGTCTCCTAATGTGTGTGTTCTGTGTAGTTGTGTACTTGTGTTCTTGCATAATTTTTTTGCATGGCGTATTTAGTCCTAATTTAACAATTTTATGAGTGTTGTGTGATTGGGTTTGCCCTGAAAACTGGATTCTTTCACTTGGCATAATTCTAGGCCCTTTTTTCTCTTTTTTTATTTATTTATTTGGGGGGGGGGGGCGGAGAGGAGGTTGTCTAGGATAGGGAAGATTGTCTGGAGGCGTTCTATGTTAAAGATAATTTGGTGTATTTGTTTGGAACGTACAATAGCGTGTTTGGAACCAGATGCTTCTGGGGATTTGATTTGGAACTAAGTGATTTCACTTGCTTCGTTGTGATTTTACAAAGTGATTCTCGCGCCCTCTGTGGTTATGGCCCTCTTTTGGATCAGAACAAAGTCAAGTTCCACATCCGGTTGTATGGTGTTATTCTGCTTGACAAGGGGGAGTTGGGTCTATTTATAGTGAATAAAGCTGGTTTAATAAGGGGGGAGCTGAGCAAAGCTATTCTGGGTGACAACGTAGGGCATAGTGAACCTTTTATATCATTTCAGGTGCAGGAGGTCGGCTTTATAGATCTGCGTGACTAGGATGTAAGTGCACCAACTGGGTGACCTGTCTAGTTGATGTAGTTCCTGGTACACCCCAGCTGTTGCTGTCGTTGATAATGCCCCTGTCATAGGTTTGTGTCAAGAGGAGACTAGTGAAAAGAACAATGCCTTTACCATTGAACCTCTAGGGGATGGAAGGGACTGCCAAGATCCTCAATCTCTTTTACAGGAGTTAAGGTTACAGTTTGTTAGTCCCAGCTTGTTCTGCTTCCTTTGAGGGATCCTGATCCTATGCTTTGTACATACTCTTCTTTCTTATTCAGTGAATTCTCTTTTTTCTATCTAATAAAATAATAAGCGAAATTGGATTATGTTGGCCAAGGCAGCTGGAGGAAGGATTTCTGCTCTGCACATATTTGAGTCTTTTTGATGTGTAGTTTATCTTGTGATTGCTGCGGTGTGAATGCCACTGTTGCTTTAGCTACCAAGGAATATCTTTCGTTATTCTTCCATGGGTTCTAAGCTATGATCTACAATCATACAAATTCACTTGGTTAAAGCTGTTAATAGTAAATTGCTAAAGTCGTTTATAGATGTTAACATTACAAGACAATTCTTATTGCTCGTAGTACTGTGATTCGTACTTAGACTGCCTTTTATGTAGGCTTTAACCAAGCTTGGTACACAGTTAAATGAGCGAACTTTTGAGCTTGAGGTTGGTAATTCTTGGTACTTTCATAATGTTATGAATTGATATTTATTTATTTTTTTTTTTTGGGGGGGGGGGGGGGGGGTCAGTATCAATGCCAATGCTATTTTACTAACTGCTTATTCTGGTTTGGGCACCTAGATCAAGTCAGCAGATAACAGGATCCTTGAAGAACAGTTACAGATGAAGGTACAAGTGTGCTATGTTGATACTCATGCTGAATATAATAATCTTGTTATCTTCTGAGATATCCTTCTTCAATACTAAGATGTCAGAGAATGCTGAGATGCGAGAAACCATTCTTCTGCTAAGGCAGCAACTTCACACCTCAGTAGATAAATGTTTCAACTATCCAGAAGGAGATAATGTTTCTGTGCTTGACGCTGCTGCATTTCATACTGGCCCTATCAATTCAGCCGAGAAGAACAAGGGTGGAAAAGAATCACCTATAGATGCAACCACGCCTACCAGTGTAATAAGTTTGAATAGAATTTTTTCCCAGGAAGATTCAAAAGGCTGCAACGATGTCATGAATTCGAATTCCCAGGTACTTATGCATATCAGCCTTTTCTGTACATATAACACATTGCTAGTTGTTTCTAATTCTGATAATCTTTGATTCCATGAATAAGCGAAGGCTGGTAATTATTTTTGTCAAATAATCCATCAAATTGTTTGGTTTTGTTTCTCATTTATCTAGGCTGCTGAAATAGAGAATCTCAAGCAAGAAAATGTGAGACTTGCTGAGGAAAGGGATGGGCTTGAAATCCACAGCCAAAAACTGGCGGAGGAGGCTTCATATGCAAAAGAGTTAGCTGCAGCTGCAGCACTTGAGCTCCAAAATTTGACTGAGGAAGTAGCTAAGCTGTCCTACCAAAATGCTAAATTGACCGATGAGCTGGATTCTGGTAAAGAAGGCTGTTGTAGACCCGAGTACTGTCAACATTTGTCTAAAGTGAAGCAAATAAACGGTAGTTATGCTGGGTTTGAATCTAGCTCAAGGAAACCGGAATGCCAGTTAGTTGAAGACTTGCAGAACGAGCTTAATGCAAGGTACCAAAAAGAAGCTTTGCTAGAAGCTGCTTTGTCTGAGAAAGAACAAGTAGAATGTGAACTACAAGATCGGCTTAATGAAGCAAAAAGGCATGAAGATGATTTAAAGAATGAGTTAGCCAGTATGTGGGATCTTATAGCAGACACAAGAGATTCTGGAGACATATTTACTGACAGGATTGATACATCTGATGTTAGACCGGCAACGATGGGAAATAGAGTTTCTGCAATTAACAGTTCTCTGTTAGGAGGAAGTCAAAACAGTGAAAGTTTTGACAAGACCACACTTGAAGAGTTAAAGGCCAGCTATTTGAAAGAAAGGAGAAGGTCCCAAGAACTAGAGAGCATTATTTCGCGATTGAAGGCATGTACTTCATGAACAAAATCTTAAAATTAGCTTACAGTTACTAACTATATGATATGTTTCAGGAAAAAAATTTCATTGCTTGCTGAATCCTTTCAGTAATCTTTTCATAATCTCTTTTCAATCTGGTTAAACAAAGAAATTCATGTTACACCTTGACGAAGTTGGCTACATTCAGAAAATTATGTGCTATGGTTTCTGTCAAACTTAACCTATCTTGTCCTGAGGCCCCAGTTCATTTCAGTTTGCCTTCAGCACTCAGTTTCACTCCCCCTTGCCTCCTTTCTGTCTTCAGTATTCTACATTCCATTGCTACTTGTTGGGTTTTTTTTCTTTTTCCATTCTATCCTTTACTTCTTTAGTGTAAAATACTCTCTAGAAGATGTCTATTTACTTCTAGTCAGCGTCAAGTTCTTTCAATTCCTTTTACGCCAATGTTGGGGCTCTCATCCTCATGACTTGAAAACAAATGAAAGTGCCTCAATCTGACAACCTGAAGTAGGCCCTGTTTACCGTACCTTTTTGTTCATTTTAACCTACCACATATAATACATGTCATTGACAGTTTATTAGAACATTTAGTGGATGTCTTTGCTTGAAGCATGTTTTCAATTCATGAGGGAGGACTCTCTATCTTCTTTCTGCGGTGTTTGTTTGTCTTGACTGATACACATGTTTAGACTCGTGAAATTGGGTACTTTATACTTTCATTTGCTGTTCTTTTTAGCTAAATATCTGCTTCTCTGCTGTGTGGTTTTTCAAATTGTAGAGCTTGCCTTTATTTTCGACATCTATTTTCAGTATATAAATTGCACTAAAAGGCAGTAGTTGTCATTTTTGCTGACTCTCTCTTGTTCTTATTCGATTGTTTATTTTTGGTCAGGCTGAAGACTTAACTGGCCTTGATATGGCAACTCTTGAAGAACTTCAAAATGTCCATGTAGAGGCTATAACCAAGATTTGCCAAGCAAAGGTGAGATTTCAGGGCATAGAGAGACTATTTTATTGGGTTGCAATTGCATGAATAATTTATGGTAGCTGTTATCTGAGATGGAAGCATTATTATATCTCTGATGACTTTTAATTATCAAAAAAAAAATATCTCTGATGACTTTTAGGTGGACTTCACAAGAAGTTTGCAATCAAATGCAAATATTTCCTTTGATGTTTAAAGTTGATACTGATCTGTTTCTGGTGTTTAACATGTTGCAGTATGCTAATCATACATTGTAGCAGATCAACCATATTTAATCTCAGAAGGGGTGAGTTTCTAAAATCTATATTCATGGTTAACTCCTGCATTTACTGGTGAGATCTTTGGCATGAGTTCAATTTATGGAGGAACTTCTAGGCCGAAACACACCGTACCCCAGTTCACTGTAAATAGATAGGTATTTTTGTTAGGCTTGTAGAGATTAGGATGTAGTGAAGATGCAATATCTTCACTGAGAATTGTGAAATTTCAATTTTGAGATAGCTGATGATGGTTCTAGCTGCATATTTGATAATTTGGAGAAATATATCTGAAGCTAGGCATTATTTACCGTCAAAAGTTCCTGACTTCCTTGTCTATGAATGCTTTTCTCTGAACCATTTCCTCCCCGAATGTGACTGACCGTCTAATATTTCTTCTTTTTCCGGGTTGAACAGGATCTATTTGACATTTAGTGAACGCCATGCATACAATTATTCGGTGGTTCCCTGTTTTGTTATTCTACATGATCTAACGACAGTGCGTAATGCTAATATCTTTGTAAAAACATAAATTTGGTGTGACTTAACTTGTACAGGCTCCAATCCTATCGAAGATGCATTTTTCTGGCAGAAGCTCACTAATCTATCGTGAACTTCATGTCCGTTTTGATTATATACCGCAGCTAAAAACAGGTGCAGGTATCGTGTAGCCCCTGGTGATAGAAATGTACTGCAGGTAGCTCTTAGCCTCTTACGCACATATTGTATAAATGTATATATTAGCAAAAACGAAACATATTTTGAGCTCCGCAGCAGTTTCTGCCATGTCTAACATACTTGTAACCCCAGCCATGGAGTCGTTTGGCAACAAGCTTTATGGCTTAATTTTGGTGTTTGGTTGGCCAGAAAATCATTTGTATAGGAGACATTAAATTTAATGAATATATGTTCTTATGGATTTCTGACCAACAGCATCAAAACCAGAAGACAAGGAAAGTTTTCGTAAGGTGCTTTACTGAAGCTTTTTGGTCAACCAGGAAGTCCAGGACTATGAGTTGAAATGCACTATTAATTTTTGGGAGATTTCATGGTACGCAAATTTGACAAAAATGCACACTAGAAATAATGTACTTTCAAAATGCATATAGAAATAATGTACTTTCGAAATGCACCATATATCTTAAAAGTTTTGGGAAATAGTTTCAAAATTGACAAAATTCAAAATATTTGTAATACATTTTCAACATGTTATTTTCTGTAATAAAATAGTTATGAGTTATGACTTACATGAAAGCATGTTTTAATAGGGATGAGCAAAAAATCCGGGTACCCAGTATTAGAATCGGAATTGGTTTGGAATCGGTGGTTCCGGAACCGGAACCGGTCAACTAATTCCAATTTCCAAAAATAGGAATCGGTACCAACTAATTCCAATTCCAATTCCTGACTTTTGGGAACCGGAATCGGTTGGGTACCCAGTGTAAAAAAAAATTATAAGACTTTTTTCTTTGTTGGTAATAAAGAACGGTGATTTCTAGTATGATTAGTAGTTTAAAAAAATTGTATTTGTAATTTTAATGTTTTAATGATTGAATTTGTAATATCAATAGTTAAGTGATTGTATACGTTATTTAAATTTTGATTTACAATGTTAAGTATTTTAATTCTAGTATTTGATTTTTTGTTTGTTGTATTTTGGAAACTAATATTTATTAATGTAATATAATAATTGATTTTTTTATTATTAAAATATATATTTATTTGATTTAAAAAATAATAAAATTCGGATTTAATGTGAACTTGGATACCAGGAACCGATGGGTACCCGGTGGATCCAATTCTAATTCCTAAGATTTAGGAACTGGTGCAACCAATTCCAATTCCTAAAAATTAGGAACTGGTGGATCCAATTCCAATTCCGGGTAATGCATTACTCGATGGGTACCCGATTGCGCTCCCTCCTATGTCTTATCACGTCGAGTGCAGATAGAGGTCACAAATCTCACAGTAATTTTGGAGTGTTTATTCCTCTTCTGGCATTCATCCCTCTTCTGAAGACCTGTATTTGAAAATCCAACCCAACTAGATGTATACTCCGTGCGATGCACGGACTTGTAGATTATCATTAGATAATATATTTTACAATATTGCTATTCAATTTTTAATTAAGAATGATTTATCAATTAGGCATATAGCAAGTAATATAGAGTTACACAAAATCAAAATTATGATGTGTGTGATGTTTTTTTTCTCTTATTTTTTTAGCTATGTGTAATTTAAATTTTCTTATTTGACATGCATGAAATAGTTGCTTGATCCAAATGGATAAATGAATTTCATAGTTAAGTGCCAGATTCATAACTACCATCTTGACATACTATATACTAATCAAATTAGTATATGTATACCTTCATGTATTTACGTATATCCATAACTTTCTACAAAGAGTAGTTTTCATTTATCCATCGTTGGTTTACATCATAGTTTATGAGCATTTTAACTATAGTAGGTTTACACCATATTTTACGTTAAATTTCTTATGTGTCATTCATTTGTTATGCAACTCTTGTTTAAATAGATGTGGAGATATCAATTGATGTTCTATTTTTTTTTTAAAAAAAAAAAAAAAGAATTTTCAAATAATTATTGAAGAAATTAATTATCATTACAATTATCTTATGCACAAATTCTACCAATACTATATTTCTCCATCTCCATGGTGTTTAATCATGTACTTTCCCAACAATGGCTTTCTACTATACAACTGAGGTTTAAAATCACTTAGAAATTTGAGATGTATGTATAAAGATTACCCATACATAATTTTCATCATTTATTTTAAAATAAAAGTTATTTGTGGACTATTATCCCTTATTAAATTCATTATGCCTAGTCTTTAGTATAATTTATGTTATGTTCATGTACCATATTTATTAAGTTTATGTTCATGTATGCTCATTTAATTAGATTATAATAAGGTTCATGCATGTATTGTATTAATTATAGGTAATAGCATTAATTACTGGATATGATGCTGACTGGGTAAGTTAACGTGGCATGACACGTGTCAATACAGCAGCGTGCATGATATATATATATATATATATATATATATATATATATATATATATATATATATATATATATATATATATATATATATATATATATTGCATCAACAAACCCACCAAAATGGTGCGAAATGCCAGGTTATCGTGATCGAAACAGCCAGCCATGTTATACCCCTACTATACCCATTATCATATCACTTCGGCCTGCAAATTCATAACAGACCCTCATTTGTTATACTTTATAGGCCCTGGATATATTTAGTCAAATTCTTATTATATCTCATTCTTATTATGTCTCATGACATTAAAAGCGTTTAAACTATAGTCTGTTGTTTTTATTAGGGGTGAGCGCAACTGGGTATCCACCGATTATTACATTACCCGAAATTGGAATTGGATTCACCGGTTCCTAATTCCTATAAATTGGAATTGGTTGCACCGGTTTCTAAATCTTAGGAATTGGAATTGGATCCACCGGGTACCCACCGGTTCCTGGGTACCCAAGTCCACATTAAATACAAATTTTATTATTTTTTAAATCAAATAAATTTATATTTTAATAGTAATAAACATCAAATATTATATTACACTAACAAATATTAGTTTCTGAAGATACCGCAAACATAAAATCAAATACTACAATCAAAATACTTAACATTGTAAATCAAAATTTAAATAACGTATACAAATATTTAATTACTAATATTAAAAATACAATCATTAAGACGTTAACAAATGCAATTTTTTAAACCACTAATCTTACTAGAAAATCACCATCTTTTTATTCTATAAAAGAAAAAAGTCTTATATTTTTTTTGCATTGGGTACCCAACCGGTTCCGGTTCTCAAAAGTCAGAAATTGGAATTGAAATTGGTTGGTATCGGTTCCTATTTTTGGGAATTGAAATTGGAATTGGTTAGACCGGTTTCAGTTCCGGAACCACCGGTTCCAAACCAATTCCGATTCCGGTACTGGGTACCCGAATTTTCTGCTCACCCCTAGTTTTTATAGCTTTTTCGGATCACTAAAAATCTAATTCGTTCATAATACAAATATCCAGTTAAAGCATATTGAATCAGCAGATATCCCGTATTCGATTTAGTTTTATTTTTTCGCTTTCTTGAATTTTAAACTATTTATTTAGTTTTTAACCATAACATCAAATCCACCTAAATTTATTCTGAAAGTTTACAATGAAATAACTTCAAGTTTTAAAGTTAAATAACCTAATACAAAGTTTTTATAGTTAAGGCCCTGTTTTCTTCAACGGAATGGTGCGAGACGGTGAGGAACGGAACGGAATGAAACGGATTGGAACGGAACGCCGCGACGCGGATAATTCAAAAAAATGTGAGACAAAATAAAGTACAAAATGCGGAACGAAACGGATTGGAACAGAACGGAACGGAACGGAACGAAATGCAGCATGGAATCGACGAAAAGAACATGGCATAAGTATATTATAATTTTAATTGACCAAATGTCCGACAGACAATAAAAATTGATTGATGGCATGATTCATCAACAACAAAAGTAACATAACTGCAAAATCATTTGTCAGTTATTAATTTATTTTAATTAGTATTTTGTATAATAAATATGAACGCGGATCGAATCGAATAAAAATCCCGAGTATTTGCTACTCATTTAATCAAAAAAAAAATAAAAATAAAAATAAATTGAATCGGGTGTTCGCTGTGATTTATTCGGTTCGGATATCCGCATTTCAGATCGAATAAGCAGATCACTCTGCACACCGTAACTATAACCAACTAATCAAGTAATGACTTGGAATCCAAAATTATGTGTTTATTTCTGTTTCTTAAAAGCTATAGTCGGTGGTTGTTCTCGGTCCTATCCAAAATAAACCCCCTCCCTTCCCGTAAATTTTTATGTGGTCTTGGGTGTATGTACTCCTCTTCCCCCTTCCCCTACCCAAAAAAAAAAGGAACACAAGAAAAAAAGATAAAGACTACAGCTAGATCCATAAATGACAGGAAGATCAAGAAAGTGATCTTTTCCTCCCTTATTATTATACTCAATGATGAATTAAGGAAACATTTATGAGTTTTAATAAATCAACATGGGGAAACAATAGTTTATTCCATAACAGGCGCACCATAGTTTTTTGATATTCCATAACGCAATTGTTTTTTTGGTACATAAGATAAAAGCATCCCATAATCATAGTTCGTTCTTACAGGATAACCAAGTCATAACACATCCATTCTTATCAAAAACAAAGTCAGAGCCATTTGTTTTGTGATCTTTTCTCTCTCTCTCTCTCTCTCTCTCTCTCTCTCTCTCTCTCTCTCTTCTGTTCTTGTTCGTCTTTTTCCAATGAAGGATGAGATAGGGAAACCTCAAGAGTGCTACAGTTTTCCTGTAATTAGAGATTTTTGGAGGAAATACAAATCACATTCTGGGAAATGGCAGCATGATCACAAGAATCATCATAATGTATCATCTCATCGTAATAACAAGATTAGGCCGTCCTATGAAACTCAAGATGAAGATGATTTTAAGGTATGTTTACTCTTAATTAGCATAGTTCCTTATTGTCTATATATATGATCACCCCCTCATCGCCTAGTTTTTTCTATGTTCTTATTTTTGTTCTTATCAATTTGACAATGATTAGCGCAAAATGCTAGGATTTCACTAGCTTTGTCATTGTTGGATATGTAATTTCCTTGAAATATTAGACATTCATGGACTTTGAAATTGTTTTCCTTGAAATATTAGACATTCATAAACATTGAAATATTGTTTTTCTTTTTTGATTTAGAAATTTCACAATGTACCCTGTTTTTTTTTTCCAATGAATCGAAGCAATTAGGGCTAAATCTCATAATATACCCCATGTTAATAGGACAAAAAGAAAAAAGTTGACACATTTGTATGTATTAGTTTCTTTATCTTTCGATTTGGGTGTAATGGTATTCGACGACATGCCAGTATGCCGCCCAATTAGATTTTCGTAAAAATTTCAAAATAGACAATTGTGGTTGAAATAAGTTGTTTTCGACTAAGATATTGGAATGTTTGGGGGTTGAATAAACCAAATTGCATAACTTCTACCTTTTAGGTCAATACAACAATATATTGAAATGTTTTATGTGATTTCAATTCACAATTATGTGCTTGTCAAACAATAGGCATGCTGTATTGCACCAAAAACTATACATATCTTCTACTATCTTCATATGCATGAACGTGCATACCCTAACTGCCTGTTATGAATAACTATATATACTTTTCTATTTTCTCTTATGTAGGCCATCCATGACAAAAAGCAAGGTGCTAATCACAATCATAAAAGCAATCAGAATAAGCATGGCCATAACCATAATCATAATAGTTGCTTCAAAGCAATTATATTACTCAGTGCATCCAACAAGAAGAAGCAATTCCCATCTAAAGTTTCAGCCTCTGATGATCTCCCTGACAATTCAAGTACGCAACCACTTAAAAAGGCTCCGTCCAGGACGAGAAGCTTACAGACAACTCCTTCACTAGGTATTGTCAGAAACAAATTTCATCATTCATGAAACAACCTCTTTCTTTGTGTTGTATAATTTTGTATGTATATTCTCGCCACACACAAAAACTTATACTCTAAGACAGTTTCACCGTAGACGTCTGTTACATTTTGAACAAGTATAACGGAAATATTACACCTTGAAAAAGAAGCGTTACTTTTGATTGTCTTATTGTAAGACGTTCTGTCTTACATAAGCCCTTTTCATCTCCATATTAGCCTTGTTCTGAAAACAAAAACAAAAAAAAACAAAAAAAACAATTTTGGATCATGAGATTCTGTTAGGCAGGAGGGTATTGAATTTCATCACAATGCTGAATTTTGTCATATGATAACAGGCAGATCTAGGAGCATTGCTAGCTGCAAAAGCGAAGCATGGGCAAAAACACCCAATGATTATTCTAGGGCACCCTCCATTAACAGAACAACGTCGACAGGAAGTAGAACAACCAGTTTTAATGGGAGAGACAGCTCATTTGTGAACAGAAGCACAAGCATTGGTAGGTCGAGAAGTGATGCAGTGACTTCACTGCGAAAAATAAGCATAAGCCGAAGTGGTCCTATTATTATGTTCTCTAACTCAAGTGGGATGTTGAAGCCCCCAGCACTTGAACAGCAGCTTGAGTGCACCCTTGAGGAGTTGTGCCATGGTTGTGTCAAGCATATTAATGTTTCTAGAGATGTCTACACTTACACTGGGTTTGTTAATTACTTGAACTTGTGCCACTTTAAAGTTTTCCTTTCCTTTTTTTCTTTCAGTTTGTGGAGACACAGAACCTGATTTTGACTAATTTTTCAAATGTGCTTTGTTAAATGTACATAAATAAGATCACACAAGTATTCATTTTCAGTTTCTTGGCCTTAAGTTTTCTTGTCTCCGATAATGATGCAGGCAAGTAAGTCAGAAAGAAGAGGTACTAAAGGTGAATGTCAAGCCAGGATGGAAGACCGGAACAAAGATAACATTCAGAGAAGCACCAAATGATGAGACTCCGGGAGAATATCCAGCAGATGTCGTCTTCATCATCACAGAGAAGCACCATCCTTTGTTTCATAGGAACGAAGACGATTTGGAACTCGAGATTGAAATTCCATTAGTGGATGCATTAACAGGGTGCACCTTAACCATCCCTTTACTAGGGAAGGATAAGATGAGCTTGGCAATTGATGACATCATTTATCCTGGCTATGAGAAAATTCTTGTAGGTCAGGGCATGCCTGATCAAAAGAAGCCTCATCATAGAGGGAACTTGAAAATCAAGTTCCTTGTAGAATTCCCTAAGAGTTTGAGAGAAGAACAACAGTCTGAAGTTTTTAGAATTTTAAGTGGCTAGTTTTCGATATTTAATTGGTTTTTGTGACTTGTTTTCTTTTAACTAGGATGTAAGAATTTTCAGGAAAGTGTACATATTCTGGGAGGTCTCAAATTTGGTTTGAGCAAGGGCACGTCTGTGTGAGAAGAGGTGTTTAGACTGTCTTTGGTAGGATAATTGTTTTCAGACATTTTTTCTCCATGCATATTGTAAACAGAGTAAAGAAAAAATTGAAGGATAATATATTATCTGTATGAGACGGTCTTATAGTGAGACCAATATATACTACTCATTGTTTAATACATAAAATGAAGGATAACATCAGTGTACCTACAACGTTGCTAACCAACAGGAACTGACCGCTTTTTAGAACTCCACTTGAGCCAAATGTAGAGGTTTTCTTGCTTCATAAAAACTTGTTTAACACGGTCTTACCTTAATTTTGGGTAAGACGAGGGTCACTTTTTAGTAAAATATGGATCACGGCTCATAATAAGTGACCCTTACATTTCTTAATAGTGACCGTATTATTCTATGAATGGGTCTTACATAAGACTTGCTCTTTCAATTAAGAACTAATAAATAATCATGTATTCATGTGTCATGAATTTCACGACGTCGAGGTTGACATCCCTATAATAATATATAGAAATCACGAAGTTGATGTGCAAACATAAGAGTGGCATACATGACTGAAACCACGAATGATATGATACAGACACATACATTGCATCGATGATTTTACTCTTTTAACGGCAAAGTAGTGTCAACCAAATCTGAATAATTGAAGTCGAACACAGATATACCATCAAGTTGCCTTTTGGCTATCTGCAAGCAGCAGTCCCAAAATCCCAAGGCAGAACATTTATCAAATATCAAATAGTTAAAAGGAGACAATGTAACTATGAAGTGCAAAATTCTCTTTATTATTTGCGGTAAAACAATCACAAATTGAATAGTACTAGATACACAAATGAATGAAGCGATACATACACATTTTAACATACATGATACATCCACTATCGATAATACCAGATTGCTAAGCAGTCTTCTCTTTAAGAGCAGAGTAACTAGGCCATCCAACCAATGCTTGAAATATGCCCAATAGACTTCCGCCAAGTAAAGCTCTCAATAGTCTCAGTTTTCCTTGGGTGTAAGGTGGGTACCGTGCAGATGCATCACCTAGAAAGCTTCTGTAAAGAACTGCCTTCTTATGGCTAAAGGCATCAAAGGAGAATTTCCCGTGATACGAACCCATTCCACTCCCCTCAACTCCCCCAAATGGCAAAGTGTGAACTGTAAGCTGCACATTTATCCAGCACAGTGGTCAGACAACGTGAGAAGTGCAAGTTAAATGAGTTGTCAGTAATTAGAGATCAAATCATCCTGAACAGTAAAAAGAGAGGTCTCTCTTCCTTGCAGCAAATGTGTGTTTCGCGAGAAATTGTTTTAAGATTTGTTTCATTTTCATCTCTGATCAACAAAAGAGCTTTCCATCAACTTCCCGCGAAACAAACATTTACTGCAAGAAAAAGGGACCTCTCCTTTCCCTGTCCAGGGAACACAGAGAAATATCAACTATTTTGAAATTCATAAATTCTTCCTCTGCTGTTGACTTGACCATCCAATAAGCACAAATTGAAATATGAATTAAAGAGCAATACATGTAAAAAAGTTATTGGGCTTTTCAAGTACAAGCTTAAGAAATATGACTTCAGATTTGTTGTAGTTCTCAGCCTCTCACAATCCAGCACCAAAATAAAATTAAAGGTGCAAACTCTCCTGCCGTTTCCACACGAGAAAAAAAAAAGAGTAAACAGTTGGAGGCTTACATGTAGGGCTGCGTCATTAATGACTAAACCCCCTGCAGACACGTTCCTCACAAACTTATCCTTCAGATTTTTCCGGTTGGAAAACAAATATGCAGCAAGTGGCTTTGCTCTTCTGGTTATAATGTCAAACCCTTCTTCCAGCTTGTCAACCTTTCAAAACCAAGGTTATAAAAAAAAAAGTCAAAATCAACCCCACGAAAGTAGCAAGTTAGTAGTAATTTGACAAGCTAGGTACTCAATAGTCTCCATAAGACCATAACAAACTAAGCAATAACAATCTTCCATCAATTTCATGTAAGCGACTCTTGTGCTCTCCTGTAGGTATCATCGTGAATTCGTGACTATTGACTAATGTTCCTTCTTATCGCTGACAGAAGACATACTAGAAAACTTCTATTAAAAACTCCAGTATTATCACTTTTTACTTCTATTAGAGCTCATTTTTTACAAGTTACCAACTATAAAAGCTAAATATAGCGAAGAAGAAGAAAAAAGTCAGACTAGTTTCTCAGTAATACTCATACCGTGATAATGGGAAGCAGTGGACCAAATATCTCCTCATTCATGATTAATGACTCTTGAGGGACATCCAGCAATAACGTGGGGGCAATTTTTCTGCAGTAATTTGAACATTTACATAATTGTAATATATAGCTTATTCTCATGAAACTACAAGGGTGAAGCATAAATGTGGAATGCTTACAGTTGTGTTCTGTCCCTTTGACCTCCATAGACAATCTTACCCGCAACCTTGTCCTCATCCAAAAGCTTTGCCAAGCGATCAAAATGGTTAGAGTTCACAATTCGAGACAAATCATTTGATTGCAATGGTTCTGTTCCATAGAACTTCTCCAGTTCACGTTTTAGAGTATCTATCTGGAATATAGCAAGCAGCATTAGTGAAGAAGTATCAACAAAATATACTCTAATGTCAAATTAGTTACTCTCCTAAACCTTACCAATTTAGAAGCAAATTCTTTTGTAGTAATTATATAATCAGGAGAGATGCAAGCCTGCCCATTGTTGCATCCCCACTTGCCCACAATAATCCTTCTGATAGCGACCTTACAAACAAGAATTGCCATGCATCAGCCAAAAATAACAAGGCCAAAGATAAGAAAATGGTAGCACCATTTAGTAGTACAAAAGTAAATCAGCAAGCTTCCAAACCAGAGCGCTGCAAGATTGAAAATTTTCATGCCAGACTCCTTACTTTTAGATCGACATCAGAATCAACAATTGCTGGAGATTTTCCTCCAAGCTCCAAGACAACAGGCGTAAGGTGCTTCGCAGCAGCTGTCATCACAACGCGTGCCACTCTTCCATTACCTGTGGTATCAGTTATCACATATCCAATTGTTGTAAAAAGGTCAGGAATGCAGCATCTACCAAGGATAATAGAGCTAAAAATGTTGTTCGGAAATAGGGGGAAGAAAAGAAAAAAAGAAAGGGCTTGCTCATAAATATTGTATGAAGAATTCCCATTATTCACACCCAATACCACACAAACTTGCACTATTTATGAAAAGTTGTTCCACAGTGGCACTTAAAATTATATCAATTAAGCACGAGTATCAATCATCCTTCTATTCCATGACGCACCCCAAACTTTGATCTAGACACTGGCCAAAATTTTTGCTTTATAATCAAGTGACCAGAGGTGAGGGGCTGAAATAGTGTCAAGTGCTTTCAAAACGCACTCTCAATACCCCTTTTACAAAGGAATATTCTTGAAGTGACATCAATTGCCCAACTGATCTGGAAACAGAACCCATTAGTAAAAATACTTTTTCTGTGAGGGAAAGAAGTTGAAGGCCGATAGACAAACTGTGCTTATGAGGCTACTTCCAAACATAGTTCAAGACTACATTGCTCGCAGTCTCAAGGCTCTTCATTTCACCTCAAGTACCGTGCCGGGTACTCGACAGTCCGTCCGACGAAGTTACGGACACTGGACACTCCATTTTAAGCCCTAGAAAAAAAATATTAAAAAATGGCAGAGTCCAACATGGGTATGGGCACTGGATACTGGACACTCTGACACTTAGCCGAGTCCAAGCAACATAGGTTTAACAGGACAATTAACAGAAAATCAACTAATATAGCCCACTATCCACGGAAAATTATTGACCCAAAAGCCAAAGCAGCCGTATTCTTTAGATAAGTACTGTCCTTAGCTAGACTCGAGTCTTCGACTATAAATTAAACAGCACAGATAATAACTGTTCAAACTTCAAGCTCTTCAATAGATCTTAAGAGGGTGCAAGCAGAAGTAACCACCCCACCCAAACTACATCTGCCGAACAGCAAAATAACATTAAACAAACCTAGAGAAGAGTAAAATTTGTAAATAATCTAATTAATCAATATGTTGACATAAAGTATTTCAAACCTGTATAAAGTATTTTATCCCATTTTTGCTCCAGGAGAGCAGATGTTTCAGGAATGGCCCCCTCTATAATTTTAACAGCAGATGTATCCATATACTGCCTTACATACTTTGCCAGCAATGAAGAAGTAGCAGGAGAAACTTCGGATGGCTTTAAGACAACAGCATTGCCTGCTGCTATGGCCCCAACAACAGGATCAAGGGACAACACTGAAAACCAGAATATAGTTCAGTTTGATAAGAAATCATAGTAAATGAGGTAAGATATGACAAAGAATAAGAGAAATACACTAATATAATGGACAAATAAACACTACATAATGGATTAAATGACAACACAGAAACCATCACATCTTTGATAGAAAATAAAGGCAGATAGAAAACAAACATCAAGTGTCCCGTATAAAGTTCATGGACAAAATACTTGTTTAAATTAGGGAGTGAAAGCAAACGAGGGTGATAATTCTATTTTAGTTAGACAGGACTCTATAAATTGTTTAAGGCTGTGTTTATTCTATACATACATTAGGTACAAGATCTAGCACCAAGAGATGGTGTCCTGTGTATTATGTTTTGCTCTCTTGGTTGCTTAGTGCATGAGGCACAAGGCTTTTCCACAATTAGATAACATTAAGTACATGATTACCAATAATTTGATGAGTTGTATTCATACAAAGTATCCGGTCCTCATGAGGATCTCCGTTCAGTGTCCATAAAAGAAGGTCTTTTTTCTTGTTCAGAGAATGACTCTACCAAGAGACAAATGAAGTACTGCAAGAGCCATAGAAAAAGGGAAAACTAAACTGGGTTTTCAAACTTCCTGTAAAGAAGTTAGCTGGGAAAAGTCAATAAAAGGAGCCCTAAGTCATGGGACGGCATAGCAGCAATTCCGAAGCGAGAGGAACTGAAACAGCGCAGAAACGCGTTGGTAAGTCAGGAAGTAGGTTCAATTTTTGATTTGGGCAGTATACATGCAATTCTTCTGCGTCAAAGACAACACAACACTATATATCAATGCGAACCTAACGATCTAACTCCAGATTCCCATTACCCTATCTGAAGAGAGACACCTTCATCAAGAAACACAAAGTGATTCATGAACCTAGCTGCTTGACTTATGCTTTCTAGCATAATATAAGGACTAAAATCCCATCAGGGTTTTGCGATGACCTTGCTAGCAAAGCATAGGTAAACAAAAAAGGTCTTCCCTCACAACAACACAAAAATTTCTCTAGGTTGGTAGGTTCCAACACAAATTTAAGAATCACTACTAAAAATCTCACTGGGTTCCAACATAAATTTAAGATTGAATTATTCATTTGTGATTAGAACTGGGTACAAAATTAAAGTTCTTCCTTCCATCATTAGGTCATGTACGCATGCTTCAAAAGCATGTAGTATTTATTAAAAAGAACAAAAAAAAAGAAAAAAAACTCACTCTAGAGAAACCAGGTATAAACAATAGCTAATCTGCTATTCTTTAGTTTGTGTGATTGTTATACACAAGATTTCAACTCACATATCGGATAATTCCATGCAGAGATAACCAGCACAACGCCTAGAGGTTCTGATACAATTTGTCCTGATGAAGGAAACGTGGTTATTGGGGTTTTAACCTGCGACAAAGGCAAGTTTTTATTAATATTCAGGAAAACCCCTCAGTCATAAGAGCTGCCAGGAGAACAAGCATGATTGCATAGAACACAAAATTGTCCGATAAATATAACAAAATTACCTTTTCTGGCTTCATCCACTGCTTTAATTCCTTAAGCGCCACTTTACATGAGGACTTCAACAACACAATCTGTAGCAGTTTAAGATTCTCAAGTTAATTTGTAGACCGATCATAAGGCAATACAAGGAACACTGAGAATCACATTTTAGCTCATAATTCAGCAAAATCTGCTACTGCCATTAGGATGAATGGTTGATTGTTGCCCTTTGCAGAATTCCATCAACCAAATCTATTTGTTTCTTCTGTTGGGCCCTTGGGTAGGGAATTTGCAATAGCAAGTCTGGTAAATGCAAGCCTCGCGCAATGAGTCTAGCTAAGTGAGATTATACTATAAATAAGGTTAAATAAAAGAGCAGAAACAATGGACTATGGAGAAAGATACCCTTGCGGAATATGAAATGAGATTTACAGGAAAAATATATATGGTGCTCTTCGTGGTGGAGTTTGTTCTGAACTTCTGATATACTGTGTAGCACAAATTCTTATCACTTACTGCACTTCCTATTGATCCCCAAGGCATCCTATATACCCACCCAAAGGGATAATGTAACATATAAACCATTCAAATATTCACAAATTCGGATGATAATTATAAATTAATTCCCAGTACCAGTGATCTTTAGAGTAGTCACCAAAGAAACCCAAATAATTTACCTCTCACCAAGTTTGTTCACCTCTAAAAACTCTCTAGCTCCTCCATGCTATCCCTTCCACAATTCACACACACAAAAGGGAAACTGGAAAAGAAGAGTAAAGGAGATAGCTGGGTAGGTGGCTTTAGTATAAGAGAAATATCATTTTGAAATCTTCCACACATGAGAAAGTATGAGTTCTCTCCAGCAAAGAAAATTCTACCATAAATAGAGTGTGTTGCGAGCTAACAGAGAGTTGTGAAGTGATCATAGCTCCCTCATGATATTAAGAAGATAATTATGAAATATTTCCTAGCATCACTGATCTTTAGAGTAGTCACTTAAAGGACCCAAATAATTAATTTCTCACCAAGTTTCTCCACTTCTAACCACTCTATGGAAACTTAATATGTCTCATTTTTGCATAAGAAACATATATCACGGTTATACCATGCTTACTTAATTGATCAACCTCTTACCTAGTTAACCAATAAAAACATTACCATTTAACAGACCATATTCTATATTTATACAAAATATACATCCAGCATCAACTTCCCAAATGACCAGTAACTTTACAATGAAAAAAAAGATAAACAGAGAGTTGTGAAGTGATCATAGCTCCCTCATGATATTAAGAAGATAATTATGAATTATTTCCTAGCATCACTGGTCTTTAGAGTACTCACCTAAAAAACCAATTTATTTCTCACCAAGTTTGTTCACTTCTGAACACTCTCTATGCAAAGTTACTATGTATCATTTTTGCATAAAAAACACATGTATCACGGTTCATGAACAATATACCATGCTAGTTAATTGATCAACCATTTACCTAGTTAACCAATAAAAGCATCACCATTTTACAGACCATAAACTACTCCCTCCGTCCCAAATTATATGACAACTTTGGGAGTTGTGACAGTCACAAGTCCCAACGTTGTCATATAATTTGGAACGGAGGGAGTATTATTTTTTACGAGATATACTTTAAGCATCAGCTTACAAGAACAAATAACTTTATAATGGGAAAAAAGATAGGCAGAGAGTTCTAATCATAGCTCCCTCATGATATTAGTAAGAGTTTTCTTCATCAATATACTCTACTACCTTGTACAAGTGAGGGGCCCCAAAAGAAGTGCCAAAACTTTATCAAAAATGGCAAAGTTGAGTATTTCTGTCATAAATGCTCTAACTAACCACACCTAAGGTATTTATGTCTGCTTCAAGTATGCAACTGTTTTTTGTCCCTTCTAAAAACCATAAATAAAAAGGGAGGAATTCATATCATACATCAACATGCTCTTTATGCATCCGACAGTGTACAGACCCACACAATCTCTATGAAACTATTTGCGAAGCAAACCCTTTAAATGCTTACCCACTCCTTAATTCCCGCCATAACCAATGACTTTAGAAACAACACAACAGACCCACACAATCTCTATGAATTTCATAATCAGTACTTCCTATTGGCAACCTAAAGCCCAATCAATCATGAGAATTCCACAACAAAATCTATAATCCTAAAATATGATTTTCCTTTTTCTGATTTTTCTCTTGTTTTTTCGTAATTTTTAACAATTCAAGTCAACGTAGTTCTCCATATCTTGAAACCGTCGTAAACCTCTCTCAGTAACATTCACTACTGTTTTTTATTTTCCTTCAGTCATCAAGAAAATTTCACATGAAACCTAAAATATAATTTGAAAAACCTAAAAATTGATAAGACAAGTGTTCCTTATTTTCCTTCAGCCAATAAGTATTCCTTAATCTTCTTTTTTTTTTTTCTCTTTCCTTCATATCTTGAAGCCGTCATAAATCTCGCTCAGAAACATTAATTTCACCGATCAGAAAACCGAAAATTCGTCAAATCAGTGAACGATATCAACATGACGTTACCTCATCATCATCAAATTCAAAAACAATAAAATAAAAGGCAAAATTGAAAACGAAAATCAAATAGAGAAGAAAATAAACCTCATACAATACAGATTCAAATTCAGGCTTATTGAGATCAGAACGAAGAGCTTCAACAATCTCATCTTCACGTTCTTCAACCATTTTGACTATATTCTTCAACTGAGTCACCCTCCACTCGTAACTCCGAGTTTTGCCCGTCGCGAAAGTTCCTCGAAGTTCCGTCATCAACGCCGTCGCCTCTTCGTCACCGAACCTAGTCTCCGTCGCCATTGTTGACCGGAGAGGAGAGAGAAAGTAATGAACGAACGAGTGAGCGAGTTGACTCGTGTGAGTCAAACAGCAGCGAGTCACGGCGGTTTTAAGGGGATATGATATGATGATGACACAAAAAGATTTTTGGAGAGTACAAGTAGTGGCGCCTTATGACAATAACCGCGTGTGGGTGTGGGCTGACGTGCACGCTAATTTCTAATTTCGAAAAATTATCAAATTTCAATTCGGTGACGAGTTTTGTGTTGTTTGTGTAACGAAAATTAGGAGGCCAAAAATTTGACGTTTATGACAATGGTTATTTGTTGTTACACTAACTACTACAACTACAATCCTATTTTTTTCTTTTTCTTTGAATAATAATCCCTAATGACTTTTCTACAAGTCTACAAAGAATCAAATTTGGAGAAATTGGATTTGGGGTGGGTTTTTATGTTTGGTGTGGAATCAAGCAACCAAGGTTTGTGATGTATGATGATGCATATAATGATTGAAGGATTGTTTATGTGATTGGAGTTGATATCTAGAATATTCAACAAAGGGTGTGTGGACATGTTTTTAGGTTGGATTATTTGTCATATATATATATATATATATATATATATATATATATATATATATATATATATATATATATATATATATATATATATATATATATATATATATATATATATATATATATATATATATATTATACACAGTTCAAAACTTAATTTTTTCTTTTTTTAAAAAGATAAGGAGAAAATAACACTAGATTTAACTTAAGTACGCTTCGTTACTACCCTAAAAAAACAGGGGGGTGAGAATAAGAGAAAAGGGTAGGCCTTAGTTGCTCTACAAACGCAAAGCATGCATTGATACTTCTTCAAACTCGGCGTCAAATTAAAGGCTATCACTAACACTCGTCGAGAAAAGTCTTTGACAAAACAGTATTGATTTACAAGTGTAAAAAACTAGGTTTGCTTATCGGTTTATAAGAGTTGGATGAATATGTAAGTGCTTAAGTTTGGAATGTTTGATTTATTATTATTATTATTATTATTATTATTATTATTATTATTATTATTATTATTATTATTATTATTATTATTATTATTATTATTATTATAACTCCTGCTACTACAATTATTATCGGGAAAATCGACGTCCTGTACAACAATATTAGAGCATATTAGATAGGTTCCCAAAAATCATCATTAGCAATATATAAAAGTCTAGATTTGTTTCATTAAACTCGAATTTGACATGTACATTATATATAATTATTTTTTCATATGAACTTGTATCTAGATAAGTACCTTCCACATAATTATAAATTATTGTACCAAAAAGCAAAATGACAAATATAGATGACGACTTGATAGTTGATTGATTATGGTTGAGTTTAAATGCAATTTGGTGTCTATTAACCCTACCATCCTTTTAACTTGAACCTTTAAATGCTAAAAAGTCATTATTTTAGTGGAGTTTAAAAAAACATGATATACAATCGAAAACTTAATTTAAGTAGGCTTGACTATTACAGTATTACGTACCCTTATGAAGGAAAAAAAAAAAAAAAAAAAAAAGATAGGCTTGACTACTACTTCTGCAAACTCGACACCAGTTTCAAGGCTGATATATTTTCAATATTAAAACTCATCGAAGTCTATACTTATCGGAATAGTATTAGTTTACAAGTGTACGTATGTATTAAGTTTGATTATCGATTTATAAAAGTTTTATGAGTATGTAAGTGCGCTCACTGTATGTAGATCTAAACTAAAATATCAATTTTTATTATTGGTTGAAAATCTTGGTATAAAGTATACTCGGCTTAAGTGGTTTCTGTTAATATTAACAAAAATAATAATTCAATCAAAATAAGTAGAATTATGTTACGCCCATGTAACATGTTGATGATAAATTAGGTTTTGTCTGAATTAATGGGAATAATTTCGATGGGTCTACGTCTACCAACCTATTTATTAGGATCAAATCTCTCTAGCCCACCTCTCCTTTCCATGTGACTTTAAAGTAAGGGGGTTGTCTTAAGCGTTGGCGTGATTTAATGGAAAGAATTCTGATGGGTCTACCAACCTACTCGGGATCAAATCCCTCTAGCCCACCTCCCCTTACCGCGTGACTTAATCAAGGGGGGTTGCGGCTGGTCGGTGGTCACCCCTACCTCCAAAAAAACAAAAAGAAAACAAAAATCAAAAACAAAAAAAAAAACAAGTTGATGACCTGATATGAGTATTCATGGGAGCTGAAGTTGTAGAGCACTTACCCCTCAAATTTCTAGATTGGGGGTTCAAGGCTAGTCTGACTTCCTCCTCTTCAAATAAACCAAAAATATATATATAGAAAAATAAGAGTATTCATTAGCACTCGTCACTAGGGATGTAAATGGATCTGTTATCCACGGATATCCGATCCACACGAACCAACTATATGGATACAAACCCGAATAAATAGATTCTTTTGTGGATGACGGATGGAGCTAGTGGCGGATCGGGTTGGATTCGGGTGGAGATTTCTCGTTCTCTAAACCGCTCCGCGAAACTATTTACCATCCGTTTAGTAAAAAAGTTTAAAAAATATATAAAAAAAAAGTGTATCTATATTTTGGAGAATGATTCATCCACCCACTGGGTTGACAACCCACAATCTTATCGTATCTATCTCTCTCCTCTATCTTCACAATTCTCTTTCATCTATTTTCAAAATAGTAATTAAAGTAGGAGAGAGATGGACACAATCTTGAAGTGGGTTGGTTACTCCCTGGGTCAACAAAACATTTTTCCTATATTTTGTATGATTTGTAAGGTTTTGTCGTATGACATTAATATTTGATAGTTATTTATTTCGTATTTTGGTTGTATGGACCTTTTAAGCATGATATTTGGAGAAAATATATTGGTATAGGAGATTTTTAACAAATAGTACATATTATTAAAATATCATAATTGAATAATTTGTTTATCATCTGATCCATCTATTAATCCGCGGATGACGGATGAAGCGGATTAGAGTTAGATATTTCGGGAATGACGGATAGAGCAAATGAATTTCACAGATGATGGTTCATCATTTCCAAATCCGATCCATTTACATTTCTATTTGTCACTTCGTCAGTCGTTACTGTGCTTAGTCATTTACACACATGTAAGATGTGGAGTAATATGTTGATGACTTGATGTACATGTTACAGTCGTACAGACTACAGATGATCTATCTTCCTCCCCCCACGGCCCACCCCTCTGTTATTGGTTGCGTTAGGTTACTACAGATGGAGCAACAGGGAAAGCCGGTACAACAAACAATCCCTTTGCCACTAACCTATAATTTGGTCTCATTCCCATTCCATTTGTTAATTAATCAACTATTGAACATTTCTACAGCAGCATTTGCAATTTGCATACCATCGAGAATTCGAGACTTCTTTATCATTTCTCTTTCATATGTCGCTAAAATTAAGCAATGCAGCCATGCAGGTTAGGAAATTTTTTTAGTTTTTTTCAAATGGTAAAGTAACTTCCAACTTATTGGAAATGAGATTTGAATTTAAGTTTCTGAATAGAATAAAAAAGAGTGGGTTACTGCGCTATCCACCTCAAAGTGGGAAAATTTAAATTTGTGAATCATTACCAGGGATTCGGGAAAATTACAAGAATATGAACTAGGAGTGCTTAGATATGGCTATGTACAAGGTTGACAATCTAATCCACTCGGCTGAACGTGGTTTCAGCACGACACAACAGAACCTCACCAATGACGGATTCAGAAATTTGGCAATTGGATGCAAAAAAAATAAATTAAATTTTACTCACATTTTATTACGGCATTATTACCTTCAACACAAAAATTTGTATTAGATGGTTTTTCCGTAACTTTCGGTGAGACGAGAGCACTTTATTTCTAGTGAAACAAAGATTACGATTCATTATAAGTGTCCATTATATTTCTAAAAAATGACCTCCTCTTGTTATGAGTTGATCTCACACAAAACTTACTCTACTTTATTAATTTCACTCAATTGAAAAAACTAATCAATAGCCATTTTAACAACTGAATTGTTGCTATAAGTTTCAAATTTTAGAAAAAAACTACATAGAACTACAACAGATTTAAAAAACATTATACGCTTCAGTGTTGCTTGCTCCTCTCCTCCTCATCATCTGATTCCAATATAAATTTACATTGATTCTTAAACTTTTTTACCATTAGTCTTGTTAGTTGTGCTTTTTTCATTAGAAAAACAATCAATATGCACTTGACAAAATTTGTAAGCCTTCCATTCCATGGGGAAGGTTGTATCGGCCCCAGCTCAACACAAGATACGTGGCACAAATTAGTTCAATTTAAACTTGATAAAAATTACTCGTTGCGCGAATTCGGCCCAAATCCGTACAATTTTGGGCCGAGTTCCGGCTCAAAATTAATTAATTTCTATTAATTTCATTTATTTTCTATTATGTTGACTGCTGTATATTTATTTATTTTATATATTTAGGTATGTAATTTTGAAATCTGATACCACTATTGGTTGATCTCAAAAAGTTATGCAAATTAAAAAAAATTCACCTGAAAGGCACATCGCGATCAAAAGTTAGTACTCCTCTCCCTATTCTTCTTTCTATTTAATCTTTTCCAGACTTCACGAAGATACTTTGATCACGAGTAATCTAATCTAATATATATATATATATATATATATATATATATATATATATATATATATATATATATATATATATATATATATATATATATATATATATATATATATATATATATATATATATATAAAGTTGGGTAAGATCGGTGGTAACATGGCAAGTGTCACTCTGATTGGTTAATATTTATTTTTTTATTTTGGTTTTTATTATGTTGAGTAGTTAATTGTCAAAAATAAATATTATATAATAATTGCTATAACCTATTCGTATCTCTTATTTTTATTTAATATTAAAATTACATTAATACAACCTAAAATAACATTAATCTCCTTCATTAACATTGTCAATTATAACTTTTGACTATTCAGGTACTGTAAGGATGCTTGTCTTTACAATTAGTTGTCTATAAAAAAATTCTATTTGCTATTAAAAAAATAATTTAAATTTCAAATCAATTCGGTATAGAGAATAAATATTCCACACTGTATATAAAAAAATATTATATAGTTGTGGGTAAAAGCGCATGTAACGTACAAGTGTCATACTTTAATTAATCTAAAATGACACTATTGTCCAGTTTTAACGTTATCAAAATTATAAAAAACTTTAATTGAGTATAGACGATGAATATTTGGGGAATAGATGCACATAATATAATCCTTTGATTATTAATGAAAGAATGCTGTTAATTATCAAAAAAAAATAATAGATGCACATAATATATAACAAGTTTTATGTAATTGTGGGTATAAGCGCAAGTAACGTACAAGAGTCACATTTTGAAGACTTACCTACTATTTTTCATTTTTCTAGATGGTTAGTTGTTTGCCATTGTTTTCCCATTTGAAAGAAAGTAAGACTTCCAATTTCTAAATTCAAATTAGTGAAATACATATTAAGGGAGGGGTCTAATCAAACTGATAATGGTTTAATAACAAAAATTATATTAATTAGTATAAGAGTTTGTTAAGTGAAAATGTACTATTATTTGTGGGGATAATCATCGTTAATATGGCAGTATTCAAATTTAAATTAAGATTTATATTTGAGGGTATAAAACATAGTTTAGACATGTGACTAAATTTTGCACGAATAAGCGAAAATAAAATGACATGTCTCACATTTGTAGGCAATGTGTTAAGTTATATTTTTTAGATGTACAATCACAAATTTGGTGACAATTTATAGACATTTGTTTTTAATAGGACAATGATAAGTAATATGACACGTAACATTTTGGCCAAATCACTATATTCATTATTTTATATATACCTTTTTAAAATTTGAAAAACTTCAAAAATTTAGCAGATAATATTAAACATATAGTAATAAACGGACAGTTCGTGCGTAGCACGGGTTATTTCCTATATATATATATATATATATATATATATATATATATATATATATATATATATATATATATATATATATATATATATATATATATATATATATATATATATATATATATATATATATGCAAGCGTTAATATTTGCCCGAGGACGACCCGTGGGATGCCACGCAAGCGCCCAAATTCGTGTGGTGATGACACATATGCCGCCACCTAAGCCAATTATCAAGTGGGTCAATCATTAATGCATGATCATAAATACAACATAATATAATTATTATAATATTATTCAAATTATAAAATAAAATAACTTTTGTTATGCAAATTTAAAAATTATAAATCTTACTCCATTGGAACATGTTCGGAAAATATTTCAAAATGAGATACATATGTACTATGTCCTTTAAAGTTGGGTTTTTTTCGTGTGAGGAGGATGATAGATGGGACGCCAGATGGGAGGGATATGTTCGTGTGAAGATAATACATAGCTGCCACATCGGTATAGTATAAAAGTGAGTCCAATTTGTGTGGGCACGATACATAGGACGTCACATAGGAGGTGTAAATTCGTGTGACGATGACACCTAATTAAGCGTCACGTAAACAAAGCTTGCCACATAGCCTAACAACTCTGCATCCAAGTGTCACTCATTAATGCCTCATCATAAGTCGAAAAATTATAAATATTACTTCAATGGATTGGATTTGAAAAAACCTTCAAAATGATAATATATATATATATATATATATATATATATATATATATATTGGGTCATTTCCATGCGGTAATGACATGTAGGATGCCATATTAAAGGAAATGTTCGTGTGAACATGACACGTAAATGTTACATGTGCACAACTTGGCCACATAGTTTAACGGATCAATCCAAGTGTCAGAAGTTCATTATTACTCGAATTTATTACTTGATTTATGTGCATATTATTTCAAACTACAAAATAACATATCTTTAGTTACATAAATCTAAAAATTATAAATCATAGTTGATTAGATTGGTTTTGAAAAGGTTTTGTATAAACTAATTGAATAAGACACTTAAGATATCCATATTTGTATTATATTAGTTGTAAATCAGACTTGAATATTAGTAACGAAAACATATTCTAAACATTTAAATTCAGTTTTTAATAAATATTTTATATTTATAAGAAGAACGGAGTCATTTTTCATATACAGATGCCATATGGATGAATACTTCGTGTGGGGGATGAAACATGAACGTCAACTCATCATCTACTCTAATGCTTTCTTAGCAAATTAATTGAGACTTTAATATAACACTTTAGACATACTTATGTAATATAAATGCCACATAAACGAAGAGTAATATTCAAGTAACACACCTTATAAGTTATGTTGAAATTTACGAACGTTGAACTACCTAGCACATTTGAGAAATAAATATTTAGGATCAAATTGTTGATTATAACTTTAGAAAGTGGAAGGTTTTTGCTCACCACTAATTGATTTTATTCAATTACCAAAAGTCCAATTTCAATAAGAGACTGATTTTTAACTAGAGAGAGATTAACTTATCTTTATTTTTTTTCTTTGGGAATTTTGGCGTAGGCTCAAATTATGTTCATAAATCAATTTAAAAGGATATTTAGAAGTAAATTACGTATGAGGGAGACATGAAATTATACTATTATATTTAAGAATTAGCATGCATCCCATGGATAAAATTTTTGCTAACATAAAATTAAATGTATTTCACAAATAATAATTATAATTTCATGCCATAAATTTTTAACGTCTTTATAAAATATATTAGTAAAAATATTTCACTTTTTCTTTTCGTGTGTGCACGACATGAAAGGGGCCACATAGAGGCCCACAATCGTGTGACGATGACAACGAAGTCGCCATATTAGCAAAGCTTGCCACATAGCCTAACAACTCATCATCCAAGTGTTTTCCCTTAATGCCTCAACATTAGTTAACTTTATTACATATTTATTAGCATATTTTTATATTAAAAATAAAATAATTATAGTTACGTAAGTCAAAAAAATCATAAATCTTATTTCAATGGATTGGATTTGAAAAATACTTTAGATGGAAATATATGTGACCTATACAAGTTGGGTCCTTACCATGCAGTGATAACATGTAGACGCCACTTAAGAGGGATTTTTCGTGTAAAGATGACATGTTGACGTCACATGTGCAACTTTGTCACATATCTTAACAAATCATGATCCAAGTGCCAAATAATCAATATCACTCAACTTTATTATATGATTTATTTGCTTATTATTTCAAACTACAAAATAGCATATTTTAAGTTACGTAATTAACTCTAAAAAATAAAAATCTTACTACATTAATTAAATTATCTTTTCTTATTCTTTTGTGAAAGTTTGAAGTATCCTCAAATTATGTTCATAAATTAATATTTTTTTTTTTAAATTTATTTTATTTCAGATGTATATCAATTTAAAAGGGTATTTCATACAAAAATATTAAAATAGTCAAATATAAAATTAGTTGTGCGGAATACAACAGACATGAGGTATCACCTAGAAATTAAAGTTATCTTCATTTCCAAGAGATATTTACGAGTCCGTGCTAAAACTAGTTATAACTTTAAAACTACAAAAATATGATATTTTGTAAATCTTTATACTTTTTTCTTAAATTAATGGTCAATCTTCGTAAATTTTTGGCTACAAAAGATTCTGGAACAGTTATTTTAAGAAATTGACAATATCGCAAAATTAGTCTGAAAGTCCGATGACCCGAACCAAAGCCTAAGAGGGTCGGGTACGACTTACGAGTGTGATTTGTTTTTCTCAGAAAACCCAATGGCCGGCCCGATGATCAGTTTGATTACATGTAGTCTGTAGATGCAGTTTGCCTTGCGTCCCATAATCCTTTGGTTCGATCCATCGTAGCCCCATTCTCTCTCTTGATTTGTTTTTTATCTAGGCTATAATTCTCTATCTCGTGTCTTTCACTTTCTCTCGCTTTCTGCTTGTTGTTCACTCTCTCTCTCTCTCCTCTCTCTCTCTCTCAATTTTGGGTTCATCACAGAGAATCATTCACTTCAGTTCGTCACAGAGAAAACTAAGGTACGGGGTTCGTTTCTTCTTTGTTTCTTTCACGATATTGGCAACACACTTGGGTATATATTGACCTTATATTATTCAGTTTGGTGGTTAATCTATTGATTATTGGTAGCAATAATGTGTTGAAATTTTTGACATGGGAAGATGCTAAATGTGAGGAGGGACATTGGATTATGAAGCTTTTACAATTTTGTTGTTGATTTTTTATATGGGTAAGTTGTCAATCAATTGTAGTATTTGCCTATTTGGGGTCAATGATCTTGTGATGAAATCCCTAGTTTTAATCACTGATTTATGCTGCATATAGTTTGGGAGGAAGAGGTGCTGCGATTTCTGGTTTTGATTTGGGTTTTTGTAGCCAGAATTGTGCTGCGGATAATTTCAGTTTGATTTGCATTTTAGATGGTTGGGTGTTTAGGAATTATGATATACAATGATCTCTAAGTTTCTTCAGAAACTTGAATTCCATGGTCAACTTGTTGTGGGCAAGCATTCATAGTATAGAAAAATGATGAAAGTGTTCAAAGTCAACAACAATAGAAGCTCTGTACTGTTGGGAATTAGGATGGCTTGAGTTTCAGCAAATCAAAATTTTGGTGAGTCAATAACTTCAGGGCCCATGGGAATAGTCAAGCAAAGCTTGGACACCCATGTTATCTTAAAAATAAAATAAAAAATTTGGTGAGTCAAAGCTTGCCGATCTCATTGAAACTTTAGAGAGTACTTATATCACCAAGTAATGGAATGGGGTGCTATGAAGAATTCTGAGGATAACATTAGGTCAAATATAAAGTTACAAACTTATGGTGCTTAATCTGCTTATCAATTACAAATCTAATTAGTCCATTGGTTATACTGTTTAGATCCCTCTTCTATATTGGGGGGGGGGGGGTGTTGGGGCGTTGATGTTGGAAGTGGTGGTTAAGATTTGTGATCCTGATTTTTCATCTGATTTGTCTAGTCCTGAATGCGTAGTGCGTTCCATGGCCTTAAATCTTTTTATAAAATTCAACCACCTATCTTTGTAGGTGGGTAGATCTCCTCAAAAATCAAAATGGCAGGAACAGGCCAGCGTCTAAATGTGGTACCAACTGTCACCGTGCTTGGAGTCGTGAAGGCTCGTCTTGTTGGTGCCACAAGAGGTCATGCCCTCTTGAAGAAAAAGAGTGACGCTTTGACTGTGCAGTTCCGTCAGATCCTCAAGAAGATTGTCGCCACGAAGGAATCTATGGGAGAAGTAATGAAGACGTCCTCCTTTTCTTTAACTGAAGCGAAATATGTTGCTGGTGACAATATCAAACACGTTGTCCTTGAGAATGTCCGAACTGCATCTGTTAAGGTTCGGTCACGGCAAGAGAATGTTGCAGGAGTGAAGCTTCCTAAGTTCGAGCACTTCACCGAGGGGGAGACAAAAAATGACCTCACTGGATTGGCTAGAGGTGGGCAACAAGTGCAGCAGTGTCGTGCAGCTCATGTGAAAGCCATCGAGGTTCTTGTGGAGCTCGCTTCTCTTCAAACATCGTTTCTGACACTTGACGATGCTATCAAGACAACGAACCGTAGGGTTAATGCCCTGGAGAACGTTGTGAAACCAAGGTTGGAAAACACGATTAGTTACATCAAAGGAGAATTAGATGAGCTGGAAAGAGAGGACTTTTTCAGGTTGAAGAAGATACAGGGCTTTAAGAGGAAGGAGATTGAAAAACAGGCTGCAGCTGCCAAACTGTTTGCTGCGGAGCAGTTTGCTGAAAAGCTGTCTCTGGACAGGGGGATATCAGTTAACTCAGCTGAAAATTTGTTGGGCTCTGCGAAGGATGAGGATATAATCTTTTAATTTTGAGGTTAGTCAACTGAGTTTCTACTTCGCGGCTGTGTAGTTCTTGTGGCTTGCTCTTTTTAAATGAGAAATCTCATTCTTTAGTTGGAATACCTTGTATGTTTTGAATAAAAGCATCTTTTAAGCTCTTGCTAAGATCAATTCTGAATTCTTTCCAAACTCTGCCTTTGAATAACTGGAAACTCTTGTTGTATTGTGATTTATTTATCTTCCAAAGTCTATTGTATGTTGTCAATGGGTTTGGTAAAATGATGGAGGCTACACTATTGCCTTTGATCCAGTGTGTGACAGTTCGAGATTAACTGCTTGTGGGCTTGTGGCTATTCTTAAATTGTTTTTGGATACCAAATATCAAGGTAGGAAAGGAAATAGGAATGATTAGCTTGAACCCTTCGACATACTCCCTTTTTTTTTTTTTCTTTTTTCTGTTGTTGTTATTCTAATAGTCGGTCAACCTTTTAGAGTTAGCTTAACCAGTGAAGTTTAAGCTTGGTTTTACTGGTTGAGCTCGAAAAAACAATTGGTGGATAAACTTCGATGTGAAACTGTTGCAGCATGTCCTTTTTTTTTGTTACAATGTGAAATGTTGGTGTAAAGCATGTTGAAGTATTTTTTCAGATCCATCTGCTTAGAAGTTAGAACTGTGCAGGTGTGCCCTAATTTACTTGTCTGGTCTGCTTGGGGGAAAATCACTTCCCTGTCTAAGAAGCTTCTTTTCTATGGTTTCCACAAAAAATGAGCGAGTGTAGCTAAGTAGAAAGCAGGTGCAGATGTGCAGCCATGATGTGCTATAACATTGGAAACTACAATTAGGGATTCAGATGAAGCATGGATTATTATGGTTTATATTTCTTCATAGATTGAGCCATGTAGGAATGGATTATTATTATTATTATTATAAAGACACTGCAATCTAAGAAAGCTTATATCATGTTGCACCATGGAAGATGGGGTTCACTTTCATACCCGGAATTCTGGATCTCTCTCAGTTGCAGACCTGTAGAAGTGTAAAAGGACAAATATAGGCTGGTAGTGTTTTCCCCGACACACTTAGAGGCACTAGGTGTATGATTGTGTATGTAACATCAGTCTCAAATTGATTTGGAAGACTAATAAGAATGTAGTAAAAGATCATCAACATTCTCATAAACCTCGTAAAAAGAAATTGGAAGTTGGTTCACTTTTGACCTTACAAAAATTTCAAGGATACATTGCCACCCGAGAAAATAAAAGCAAGTGGTAAATTTATCATTCATTCTATCCAAGGCAATCCTTCTCTCACAACTCTGAGTGTTTGTCTGAAACCTTTGTTTTGGAAGTATGGTAATTGTTGGAGGGTTTAAGTTAGGAGGGAACTTGAGGTTATGTGCTGCCATTGAATTGAAGTTTGCCTTTCTAAGATATGGCTCATTGGTGCAGGTTAAGGGGCCTTCCCCTGTTTACATACATCATCGTTCAGAGGCAAAGAGCCATCATCAACTCATGATTACTTTAAAGGGCGCCCCTAACTACGAACCTTGAGCCACCGTTGCTTAGCCAAGGCGCAGAGCAGATAGATATGCCTAGAACCCCCCCCCCCTCTCTATATCTGATCTAGAACTTTTCTTCGGCCCAAAACAAGGCTGCAAGAGACACTAACCTCTTAAATTCCCATCTCACATCCAAAACACAACAGATAGATATGAAGTTTTTATCTGTACTTAGGGATAGGGGCTGTGTGGACCAGGCGTACCTTGGCGGGGGGAATAGAAAATGCATATAGATGCATAAGAGCATACAAACTTAACAAAGATAGAGTTAACGAAGAGCAAAGATTACAAACCTCAACCCAACATCTAACTAAAATCCTCCTATAAATTTGATGATATATATATACTTGATAAGGTAAGTTAAAATCAAATGATTCCTCTGCTGAAAGTCAGCTAAAATATTTATTTCTTTGTTCAGAAACCAAGGGATCTCAATTCATCTAAGTAGCGATTAGATTTGATATGGAGATGGTAAATGTTTTTTGTGTGCTACACAACCAGAGACTCTGCAGCATCTTTTCTTTGACTGTAGCAGATCAGTCACTCTCTTACAGCAGCTGAAACAGCGGATGATTTGGACCACATCAACCTGGAATACTGGAACTGGATAGGCAGAAGAAGATGCACAAGATTGCAGAGACAGCTTGCTTCTGCATGTTTAGCAGCACGAGTTTACAGCATTTGGAGGGTAAAAAAAAATAATGTGTGCTTTCGATATTGTTGGTTTTTTCTGATGTAAACATGAGGCAGAATGTCAAGTTTGTAATCAGGTCTTGATTACAGGTCAGCAAGAGCAGCAGGAAACTTAGTATGCAGGATAGACTGTCAGTGGAGGTAGTATTGTGAGTTGCTCGGGGATAGGAGAGAGAAGGGGAAACTCTACCTAGTAGGTGGCTACTGGCTTCCTTTCTTCTTTTGCCCTTTAGGTGTAATAATGCTCGTGGGTAATAAGATTGAGCATTTTTCGGAGAAAAAGAAAGTAGCAAATTAGCAATTAGATAACTTTTATATATTGAATATTAAGTCCCAAAATTTCCTCGCTCGCAGTTTATTATTATTTTTTGGTAATTAATGTGAGTATACATCAATTATCATTACCAAAATAGGCACTGTCAAAGCCAACAAGAGTCATACAGATAGGGAACTGATTACAAATAATCCAGGTATGCATCTTGGCTATACAGAACCAAGAACCTGACTAGTTGAGGAAAGACATACTGAGGGAAAAGAAAGTGCGCAAAGCTCAAGCAAAGAACAGAAACTCGGTAGACCCCTGATTTAAATCAAGCAAGCTCAAGTATTAGTCTTTTCAACAAATTGCCTCAATTGAAAATTGTATGAGCTAACATTTCAGCTTCACTAAGATCTTCACACTAAACAGAGCGCAAAATTTCCATTTACAATGCTCTAGTAACTTGAACTTCCATTTCCATTAGTCGACAAAAAATTCACACGAAATTGACGGAAAAAACAAAAAACAAAAAAAACACAGGAATGAAGTTCTTGCAGTCACTCCATTTACCAAATCTCTCCTACAGTCCTATGTGAATTTCTTGTAGTCGCTCCACTTACCAAATCCCTCCTACAGTCCTATGTGAATTTCTTGTAGTTACTCCATTGGGATGACGACTACAATTTCAACAAAGATGTCACTTTATTCTGAACACTTTTGACTGTCCGATAAAAAAGTTACTTTCTGGACCAAAAAAATGTTATATTTTAAATAAAAAATGTTACTTTTAACCATTTTATTATGAAATGTCTTATCCAATACGAATTGCCTATGTGAATAGAGCTTCTCATTTTTCGCATCAATTTTGGTCTTACCTTAAGACTGTTTCATACGAGATTTTATGATTATCATAAAGCCATCGTTAGGAGTATTTTGTTTCCCATAAATTTATAACGTTTTTCCCCATTTTCCCATGGTAAACGAAACTAGCACTTGGTTTCCCCCGAATGGGTTTCTCTAGATAAGCGAAGTCAAAGATCACCTACCCCTTTGCTAGAAAGTAAAAAGTTGAAAAAAGAATTTGAGCAACAGCCCCTACAAAACCAAACGCGTGGTTGGCGCACTTTCCCTAATCCGAATACAGCGCAAACCCAGGCCCAGTATTCCCAGGAGAGAGAAAACCATCTTTACTCTTTCGAGTAATCGCTTCACTTCACTTTGACACCATCAGCCAATGACCGATCGTCTAACAATGGCATCTCTCACTACAACCGCCGCAGCCGCCGCAACAGCAGCAGCAACTACCTCTCGTCTCCTCCCTTCTTCTCGACTTTCTCTCTCCTCTTCTTCTTCATCTTCATCATCATCTTCCTCCCTCAAATGTCTCCGATCATCCCCTCTCGTCTCTCACCTCTTTCTCCGTAACCCTAACTCTCCGGTCAGTTTATTTTCTTCATTTCTCTCTCTTCATGTTCTGATGATTTGATTATCTCATTTTGTTTTTTTGATTTTGATTTTGATTTTGATTTTGATTTTGATTTTTTTTTTAATCAGAGAGGATGCTCAGCGTATGTGTCGAAGAGCAGGTTATTCAGCACCAAATGTGTCGCTTCAGATCCTGCACAGCTCAAAAGTGCCAGAGAAGATATCAAGAAGCTTCTTAAGACCAAGTTTTGCCATCCTATTTTGGTAATATTATATTTCTGATTAATGATTATCATATTATTTCGATTTTTGCTATTTTGCATTCATTTTGACCTTACAGTAGTAATATGTATTTTCGGTGTTTTTATTTTTGATTATTTGAGGTGCTGTGTTGTTATTTATTGTGATTCTATTTAGCTCAGCGATTATTGTTGCTTTAGTAGCAAATTGTATAATTGGTTGAAACATTCTCGGCAACTGAATATATATGTAGGAGAACGAGTAAAAACGTTACTATAATGAGGAAATCAAGAATTTATTTAAGACTTCGCCAAAAGTTGTTTGTGATGCCATATATTTCTCATATTTTGTTTTCCTCTTTTTTTTGGGAGCTGGTGGGGGAGGTTTTTGAAATCTAAAGTCTGGGATGATGCTTTATGTTACTCTTATTAGTTGCTATTGACCTGAAATTATTTAGTAGTTTTAATGTGGATCTTGTGCCGTGCGGCTTTGCGATTGTTTTTCCTATTGCATAACAAGCAATCATGTTGACAAAAATGGTTGTAGCTAGGACTATACTATAAATGGAGTTGGAGAGGTGATGCAAGCATGTTTTTCCAAGCATAGTACTTTGCAGGTTAAAAGTAGAATACATTTCGGATCTGCTGCTAACGTCGTGGAGAGTAAATGATTATCGGGGTTTAATTGTATTAGAGGCAGAAGATGAGTAAGAGTTTTCTGGTCTGGTCCCAACTATAGCTGATAGATTGACAACTATAGCTTGAGGAAGGAATAGATTTACATAATTCATGGGCATATTTCCTTTTTTTAGCTCCTCCTGCTTATTTGACTTCTATTCTTTGGTGCCCTCGAGAGATCTTTGGTACCTAAGACCTAAGTTGGAAGTGTGTCCTCACTTGCTCTGAAGATCCACCATTAAATAAGAGAGTATATTTTGTTGCTTTACAAATGTTTAGAACTCTTCTTTCACATCACCTGTAGAACGATGCTAATTATTATGTGTGTGTGTGGGGGGGGGGGATTCACTGTTCTTGGACTCTACATTTCTCAGGGATTCCATCTATCGATTTGTTCTCTTTTGAATTCACTGTTCTTGGACTCTACAGCCTACTTGTTCTTGATTTTCAAACAGTTGGCTGGGGCACTTTGGATTGTTATGAAGAGTATGGGTATTTTCGATTATCTCACATTTGATGACCCTCCGTCTCATACGTGGTTCCGTAGTAGTTTGCTGTTTTCAGACATATTGACTCCTTTCCATTTCAGCACTCATTTTTGTGGCTGATGTAGTACTTGTTGCATGACCCTGTCCTTCCATTTTCTTGGTGTATTTTGCGAAATATATTTGACTGTACATATGAAGCCATGGAGGCTTTGCTATAATCTGTAATTCTGTACACATGTGAATCGGAAGGACTAACCACTTCAGTTGTAGGTTCGGTTAGGTTGGCATGATGCTGGAACTTATAACAAGAATATTGAGGAGTGGCCACAAAGAGGCGGAGCCAATGGCAGCCTGAAGTTTGATGTTGAGCTCAAACATGGAGCTAATGCAGGTGAGAATGAGTTCCTTATTTTATGCTCTCTTTTTAGTGGCAGGTAAAGGAACTTTTCTGTATTGGGTCTGTATTAATACTGCAAAACTCATATTACTTAGTATATGTTGTTTCAACGTCTCTAACTGACCTTTATGGAGGAGGCTAGAAAATTATTCACATTCCTTTTACAACATTAACTTTGACTGTAAGCAAGTCTTCCAGTCTTTGCCCTTCTGCAAACCCAAAAGAGGGCCCGGGGGCGTAGAGAAAAAAAAGATCTATGTTTTACCCACTCGTGTTATATTCCTTTCTCAAAACTTGTTTTAAAATTCCTTCCATTTAAAGAGAAAGTATATATACCCAGTTATACAGTATAACTGCATGGTTGCATGTATGGGCTCCTGAGAATGCATCACCAATATTCCATACATGCATTAATTTTGTAACATTTTGTTTGGGTGAATTTGATAAAATATCATGAAAAAGTTATAGTGGTGGAGGAACAGAGTATGGGAGAAAGAGAGTGAAATGAAGGGGACAAAGGAGCAGAAAAGCTATTCAGTTTAGAGGAGAGTTTTAGCAAGAGTGATGGAAAAGAGAGAGACTCTATGATGAAGCATCGAGTTCCTTTTACTTTTGTAAACTATATTTTGTTTTTTAGTTTATTTTTCCTCCCCTCATTTTGGTTCTACAACTCCTATGAGCAAAATGATAGCCTCACACTCTTCTCTTTGTGGGCTGCATGTTCCCTATTTTGACTTGTCTATTTTGGTTAAGAAAATATGATTCATAAACCGGTGTTACAGGTCTTGTGAATGCTTTGAATCTTCTCAAGCCCATAAAAGACAAGTACTCTGGCGTGACATATGCAGATCTATTCCAGTTGGCTAGTGCTACTGCAATAGAGGTGTTCCCATCCTTCTCTCTTGCATTTTAGTAAGTGAAGATGGATAAACGCAAGGCCTGAATTTTGTGATCAAATCGATTGTATATTTCAGGAGGCTGGTGGTCCCAAGATACCCATGAAGTATGGAAGAGTAGATGTAACAGGGCCAGAGCAGTGTCCAGAAGAAGGAAGGCTTCCTGGTAAGAGAACCTTTAATACAATGTCAATTGTAATTATCCTTCATTGATGTTTAGTAGAAAAAAGAAGTCCCTTGTAGAATACTCCGTTTCCTTATATTTTTTGAAAGATGTGGCCGATATATGTATTCTTGCACAAGAAGATATATTTCTATGACCTCATAATTGAATCAATGGGCTTGAAAATTTTAAATTAGGAACTATGAATTATGAATTGTAAATGTCTTCGACCATAGCGCATTTCTATGCAGAAGTAAGCCATTTAGTATCCCTTTTGTTTGAGCTAAAGTAAGCGAATTATTCTTCTAGCGATGTGTTCAATTCATTGTAACAAACATAGGCTGAAAATTCAGAATCAGTTATGGAGCAAGCAATTTGAAAGGCTTCCAACATTTTTTTTGTGGTCTCAAATTTAGGATAAAGGGGCATAGCTTATTTCTGCAGTGGTACACATGAGGGAGTCATTGTAGACAATGTGTATCATGCCAAGTAGCTGCTTTTTTTTTTGGAATTTCTTGTACTTCAATGTTTATCTTAACTGATATGTGGAATTTTTTTGTTCAGATGCTGGGCCTCCTTCACCTGCTCAACATCTACGTGACGTTTTCTACAGAATGGGTCTAAATGATAAGGTGAAATGAATTCTTTTACCTGGTTATTCACCTGGTACATCATTTGGGGTATCACATTCATTGTGTAACTTCTGTGTTCTTAGGAAATAGTTGCACTATCTGGAGCACATACATTGGGAAGATCGAGACCTGAACGCAGTGGTTGGGGAAAGCCAGAGACCAAATACACGGTAAATGTCTTTTTTTATTTTATTTTAAATTGATGGTAGAAAATTATGCCAGCTCCCTCCGCTGTTGATTTAGTTAGCAGTCTGGAATTTAAATGGCCGGCATCTCATAGACATTGCTCTAATTTTGTAACTTGAGACGCGTTGATTTATTTACCTAGAATCTTTCCAGCTATAAAGGTGAAGCACCATCAACCCTTAAAGAAACTTGTGGAATGCGATGATTGGAGTCAAAATTTTGGTTTGTCTTTTTAGCGGGGAACCTCATTTTTTGAAGATCATCTCATAAGTAATTGCAAGCACACCATGTATCTCCACTAGTGATGGAGGATTGAGTTGGCCTTTTAGCATATTCACTCTTCGTTCAATTATTATACTATATATTTAGACATTTTTTTGTAATTGCACCGTTCTCACATTTCAGAAAGATGGACCAGGAGCTCCAGGAGGACAGTCCTGGACAGCGCAATGGTTAAAGTTTGATAATTCCTATTTCAAGGTAATGGATTGCTTTGGTTGATACCTTAGAAACTACGAGAATATGTCTGAACTGTTTCCTGAATTGATTAGACTTTTCTATTCAGGACATCAAAGAAAGGAGGGATGAAGATTTACTAGTTTTGCCAACTGATGCTGCTATTTTCGAAGATCCATCTTTCAAGGTGAAGAAAACAATGCAAAGTCCAAGAGGGAAAAAAATAGTTCATTCATTTACTCGATGATTCTTCTTTACCTCAAGCCTAATTTTGTAACATTTTCAGGTATATGCTGAGAAATATGCAGTAGATCAAGAAGCATTTTTCAAGGATTACGCTGAAGCACACGCCAAGCTCAGCAACCTGGGAGCTAAATTTGACCCTCCTGAGGTCTGTCTATTTGTCTTATGTATTTTCTCCCCTATCTAAATTTCCTCTTGCACCCAGTTGATAGTATTATTAGTTTTCAAAAATTAGGTCTTATTATTTTATAATAAAACGCACATCATGCATGCTAAAGTACACCCTTTTAGTTCGACACCTATTGACAAAGCTCCCTACAAAACACCCATAAATAAAACCTAAAGCGCCTATGAATTAGAGACAAGGTACTCACCATTATAACCCATAAACACCGGAAGAATCAAAACAAAAAACCAAACCCATGTCAAACAATATCCTTAAACCTAAGCAAGTATATTATTTCATAACAAAAACTCAGTCGATAGAAATATATGGTTTTTCACAGAGTTTTAGACTTGTACTCATCTTTCATGTACTTCATTGCTTTCAATCGTGAGACTAAATGCATGTTCCCTGGAGAAACTTTGAAAGGTTTCAAATTGACTTAAACTCGTAAATAATTCTCACAGATTACTGTTTGATTTACTCTGTCTTATACCCTTATTGTCAATTACTCATGAGTTAAACTAATAGAAATCGTGGGGATATTGCATTAACCTATAGCATTGGATGGGCAGGGTTTCTCCCTAGATGGAAGTCCTGCTGGAGCGGCACCGGAGAAGTTTGTAGCGGCTAAGTACTCCTCTGGGAAGGTTTGTCATAGTAATGATATTTCGTGTTCTATGAACAATCAAATACAGTGTTTCCATTACGTTTTCAGATTATTCATCTCCACTGCTTTTTCATGGTTGCTGCAGGATTAAAAAAAAAAAATCATGTTTTCATGTGACATTTGACATACATGTTTTTATAACACAAGATGAAGCTATTTGCTATTGTAGTCACAGCTAAATCTTGGTAGTCTGAATGCTGATGAAGAATAAAATCAAATGAGTCTGTGTGCTTATTTGAATTGCAGAGAGAGCTGTCGGAAGCCATGAAGCAGAAGATTCGGGCAGAATATGAAGGATTGGGTGGAAGCCCCAATAAGCCTCTCCCAACAAACTATTTTCTGAACATTTCGATTGTTATTGCGGTTTTGGCAGTTTTAACATATCTCTCAGGAAATTTCTAATTAGATGGTTTACTATCTGTCTGTTGTCTTCCATTGTGCAGTGGATGTTTGCCTTAATACTAGTTGCATTCTTTTTGTGTGAATAGGGGCCAGCATATCAAAGTTCTTTTCACTTGAGGTTCATCGACATCCAATACCCTCCATCCCATGTCATGTCTCTCTCTATTTCCCGAACTGACCAACTTTTTTTCGCCTCTCTAGGGAAATACTCGTATGTCTTAATAGTATTCTCATCAGAAGATAGCACTCCATATAATTTGCTATTAGACAGGGTTAAGGCCAATTGGACATTTTGTGGATTCTGATTCACTTCTCCGAGCAACGATTTCTTGCATTCTTCAGACTAGTCTAGTGACCTTTTGTTGCTTTAATCCCAGTCATTGGATGTTTTCAGCAATCAGCATTGTCAGTCTGGTGACCTTAAGTTAGTAACTCAGTAAGTCAGTATACATCTTTTAATCGTCATTTTACGATGGTTTGATTTGTGGTGTTTGTATATATTCTGCATGGAGAATCCGTAGAAACTACAAACAGACAACAGTCAATCTACTCAACTCATCATGTTGTGACTTGGATCTCTATTCTGTAGACATTTTTTTTTAATTGTTTAATTGTTTAATTTACTTTCACTGTCTCATGAATCATGATGCCTGAATCCTGATAGTGATATTTGGGTCTTTTGTTTTCCCCCGTTTTTCCTTGATGTCTCTTGTTTTGTTTGTTTTTTTGGCGTGGAAAAAGGCTATACATTGATATTTTTTTATGGAAATTGTGTCTAGATGGGCTACCCATCAAGAAATGGCTGGAACAGAGTCATGTTTATGTACCACAGGAATGTATTTTCTGCAATCACCACTGTGAAGATAAACTACATCTCTTTTTCAAATGCCCTTATATGATTCAGACAATGAAAGAAGTTGAAATCTTGTGCAATGTCAATTTATCTGTTTACAATAGTACTTCTGAATCTTTTATTAAACGACTAAATCTGCTTAAAGCTGCCCTACCAGAGTCTAACTTGATCTTATTAATTATTACCTGGTGGATGTTTTGGTATGCTAGAAACAAAGTTATTTTTAATGAACTCCGCACATCCCCTTTTTAGATAGCGATCTCAAGTAAGATAAGCTTCCATGAATGGCAGACTCTTGCTGTTAAAGAACTTGATTTCGTAACCAAAGGTATCTTCCCTAAAAAGCACGCCTTAAGACAACCAAGAATATGTGTGAAGTGGTTAGCTCCAAGACAACAGTATGTTAAGCTAAATTTTGATGGATCCAAGATACAAAATCAGCAAGTTGCGGCGGGGTTTGTTATCCGCAATGAAAAAGGTGAGGTTCTATCATTGGGAGCAAAATCTACTGGGACTAGCTCTATACTAATGGCGGAAGCAATAGGCTTACGAGAAGGAGTATGTATGGCTCGATATCAGGGGCACAAGAACATAACGATAGAAGGAGATAATATGTCAGTAATTAAAGCTATAAGAGGGGAATGGCATATCCCCTGGGAAATTGAAAATGTTATTATAGATACTAAAAAAGATCTTCACTTTTTTGACAGGGTGGAGGTGCTACACATTTTCAGAGAAGCAAATGCGGTGGCTGACTTCATAGCGCACCATGGCCACTCCTGTCTACAGTTGAGCTCTTGGTCTACTTCTTTTGACCAGTCCCTAACCAAATTATTGGTTAAGGACACTTTAGGCTAACCTCCGGATTGCCTGGTTGTCTTGCTTTATCAAAAAAAAAAAAAAAAAGTCCCAAACTTACTTTTGACAAAAACAGAAAAAGTATATTTTACAAATTTGAAAATAATTTTTGCTTCAATCATTAAAATTTGATGTGTTAGGTGCCTACTGTAAATTGTTGTTGCAAGCAAAATGTTATTTCGACATAGTAAGTTGCAAGGAGTAGGGTTGAGTTATGCGAGAGGTATTTTGGAAAAAATAATTGATTTGCGTTTAGTAATATGAAATTTACTTCATGCAATTCTAATTGTGAAGTTTTCAATTAGGGATGACAACCCTACTCGTATCCGATGGATATCCATCCACCCGACCCGTTATAAATTGTTGGGGATTTTACGACCCACTATTATACTACTTTGACCATAACGGAAGCACAATAAATAAAATACACAACGTAAATAAACACACACATTATTTAACATGGAAAACCCCTCTCAACTAGGGGAAAAACCACAAACCACAAATTCACTACTAATCATCAAAGATAGAGTTACATCGATAGACACTCAAATACTAACATCTCAATCTCCTCTAGCTAGTAAGTGACCCTACCCCTTCACACACTCATATCTTTGATGACATCACAACCCTTCAACTACTACTACCCTATATATGGCTTTATGCACGGAAAAGCCACAAAAGCATCCATTCCTCATAACCTAGCTTTTAAGGTCAAAGCTAGAAACCCTCCACATAGCTTTTGAGGTCAAAGCTAGAAACCCTCCACATCACTCTTCCACTCTTCAACTGCAACAAGAGAGTTCTCTCTCTACCTTGGGTCAAAGCCAATATCTTCAATCTACTACCACCTATATTTATAGGCCTCCAAAAAACTCCTCCTTCCATATGACTACTACTCCCTACATAATCAGAAAACTGCTTGCTTTGCAATTACTTCCAAATAATATTCCCCTCTATTAATCTACCAAACCTAAGACACCTTCCTAAAGTAAAACATCTTCTATAGTACTGCTTATCACGTATAAACTCCAAAAGTGTGGCCTACAAAATTAAGTCTTCCAATATTTCAAATAGCAACATTACTCAATCAAAATAAGCAATTTACCGCAAACCTTGTCCGACACATATTGGGCGTGGAACCCTATTATAAATGGATATAAATTAATGTAAATGGATATGGATATGAATGATCTTTATACTCATCCATTTATCCACCCCGCGAAAATCTATATTCGTTTATTTCCTTAAATTCTACATTATTTTTACAAATATACTATATAATTCTTTGTTTTGATCAACTTTTGACTCAAAAATTAAAATGCCCTCTATTTTAGGTGGTTGAGACAATATAGATGATAAAAAAATAGTCGTTCAAACTTATTCTAATTAGAGAAACTCAAATAATTTTTTGGTTATAAATGTTTTTTTACTTGAATATTTAATTTAAAGACTTACGCCACATCTTTCATCAAAAGAAAACTGAAAAAATTTATGCGCATGTGTGTTATTGAAAATTTAGAGAGATTTATTTAATATTCAACGGACATTCAGTTATCCACTTCATCCACGAATATGAATATGGATGGATAATTTAAACTTTAAATAAATATATAAGAATATGGATATGGCTCCCCTCGATATATATCATATCCATTGTCATCCTTAGTTACAATAAAGTTAGATTAGTTCTATTAAAGTCAATCAAGTTATTTTAGTTCTGTTTTGATCACTTTAACATACTTTTCACTCATATCTTACTATCATGTCAGTTAAGTCTACAGTCTACTTAATAAGAACATACCCTAAGGGTTGGGGACTTGGGTTGGAGGACTTTGCCAAAATGTTAAAACATATTGTCAAAAAGAAATCATATTTAAATTGTTTGGAACGAATCATGGAGCTCGTCGGAATCATGGAGCTATTAATTGCAACGTGTTGTTTCTGCCATTTTACAGGCATCCTTCTTGGAAGTGGAATTATAAATTTATTGACATTATTGTACTTAGTACTAAGAATCCTATTTGTCTGAAGATAGTTCATAAAAGTTAGTATCAAACGGTTGATTGTACTTCTAAAATGGCACTACCATGCTCGATCGTGTGGAATAATTTTTTTTTTTTTAATAAGCAATAGAGATAAAGAACTATGGACGTTGTTTGTTCCAAGATGTTTATCTCGTACTGATCAACCATAAATCCATAATGCATGCATCGGATTGAGATTCTCTCCCTACTTCATTTCCCTCTTTTTTTTTTTATTATTAATTGGGGGCTTATAATACCTAAGGTACACGAGTTATAGGCAGAGAAGAGCCCACATAATAGGAGCAACCCACATCCCTAGGCCCATAAATGACCTAGAGACACTTAAGTATAAATACAACACACACACTCATAAGGTAACGGACTTTTCTCTCTCTCACATTTATTATATACCACTTATCTTACTCTCACTACCAAGAGCTAACTTAACCTTTGAAGGGGGGATTTCCTCACCCACCCCCGAGGATAGTTTGCCTAACCTTGCAGGTGACGTGTATTGCCACCCGAAGACGGACCCACCGGCATTGTACCTAGCAACCCCCTGAAACATTTGGTGAACCTGACGTGAAACATTGACTAGGTGGGAATGTCCGGGATTGAAATGAGGGATGGATTTGTAGAGAGTGAGAATGAGGATGGAACCAGCCCAAGAATCACCCTCCACACAGAAAAAAAACCCCCCGGTCAACCCCTCAAACCAGGGAAGAGAGATGGTGACGACAGCCGCTGTCGACAGGCAAGTACCTGAAATAACCCAGCCACACCCCGACGAAATGAACAAGGCTAGAGATGAGATCATCATGCTAAGGCAGAGGTTGGCCATCCTAGAAGGCCGGGAATACCTGGCCGACAACACTCCCACCAAAGAAATGGGGAAGGAAAAGACACCAGAAAACGAGGGTGGAATCGTAACAGAGTTGAACAAAAAGAAGGACGACATATCTAGGAGACTGTCGTTCACAGACAGGAACCCGGAAGAAGGAATCAAACGGTCAACAGCTAGAGAGCAAGCGATGACGACCCAACAAGATAACGGCCAATCACTCCCTCTACGGATGGGGGGACCGACAGCGAAAGGGAAGAGCCCGACAGGACAGAGAGCTAGTCCAATGTCGGCCGTTGTGAAGAGGAAAAGAGAGGAATTACAAAAAATATTGGAGGCCGAGAAAGAATGGGAGGCAAATGAGCGAACAGAAGAGGAACCTACAATGGAGGAAGATGAAGAGGAAGCTGAAATTAAATGGATTTTGGCCAAACAAGCGTTGAAGAGAAGGCTGAGGGAAGCCAAGGCACCAACAACCATAGTCGTGGCCGATAACAGTCCCTTCACGGAGAAGGTCCTGGCAGTCCCAAAACCCAGAAAGCTGCAAGTGCCAACCATTTCTTACAATGGAATAAAAGATCCCACAGACCACTTGAGCAACTTTAAGACGCGAATGTGGCTGAACGAGGCTGAGGACGGAGCATGGTGCAAGGTGTTCCCTTCAACGTTGGAAGGAACAACACTTGACTTGTTCAACAATTTGCCGGCCAAATCGATTGATAACTTCAGTGAAGTCATAAAATTGTTCACAGATAGATTCATTAGCAGCAAGAGGAGGGAAAGGCTCTCAATGGAGCTAATGAGCGTCCGGCAAAGGAGAGATGAGAGCTTAAAAGAGTTTGTCGGACGTTTCAATGCTAAAGCAGGTGAAATACCCAACCTACAACAGGAAGTGGCGGTCCTGGCCCTGATGAACGGCTGTGATGAGGGCACGTACAGGGACGAGTTAGCAAAGAACACGCCAAGAACGCTGGGGGAAGCCCTAACCATTGCAAATTCATATATCAGAAAAGATGACTTCAACAGGATTGCAAACAGGCTCAACGCCCAAAGAGACCCCCCACCACAGGCACCCAGGGAGCCGCGACACCTGCCGGCTGCTCCCCAATCAATCATCAGAGAAACCAGAACAGAAAGGAGGGCAGAGGCAGCAAGAGCGGATAACATGGGGAGGCGACCAGACAAAGGGAAAGCGAAAGCCTCCCAGTTTGATTTCTACGCCCCCCTAACCCAAACAAGAGCGGCCATTTTTCATACCCATAGAGGCGAACCGTTTTGGAGCAGACCCCCAAAGATGTTTACCCATAACAGAGACCAGAACCGCTGGTGTGACTACCATAACGATCACGGCCACACAACAGAAGAATGCACCAACCTGAGAGACGAAGTTGAAAGACTGCTGCGTCAAGGGTTTCTAGGCCGGTACATCAGAGATAGCCGGGAAGGACAGAATGTGAGGGTAAGGGAACCAGAGCAAAGAGAGGATAACCAGGACAAAAAAGTGATTGATGTGATATCAGGAGGCAAGCCGCCAAACGCACCAGTAGGAGAGCTCAACTACTTCAAGGGCATGCAACACCAGATTATGAGTGTGGGGGTAGCAAGGGAACATCCACCTACAATGAGTTTCACGGTCGACGACCTGGTAGGCGTACGTTTCCCACATGAAGATCCTTTGGTCATATCAATTGGAACAGCGGACTTTGTCATCCAGAAGATATTGGTAGATGGCGGAAGCGCGGCGGACATATTATTTGAGAGCACATTCATCAGGATGGGCCTAGACAAGTCAAAATTGGTCCCAGCCACGTTCCCAATCGCCGGATTCACGGGAGATACCGTATGCCCACTGTGGGAAATCGAACTGCCGGTAACCATTGGAGGAGGTCAAAATCAAAGGAGCATCATGGTCAAGTGGTTAGTCACTAGAGTACCATCGTCATACAACGGGATCATCGACCGCCCATTGATACACAGTATCCAAGGTATAGTCTCCACATACCACCAGATGATGTTGTTCATAGCTGACACAGGGATGGTAGGTAGAGTACGGGGCAACCAGAGCACGGCCAAGAAATGTTATTTGGCTGAGATATCACAACCACCAAGGAAAAGACACCCAGAGGACCCAGTAGCCCAGCCAAAAAGGAAGGTATCCAAAAAGGAACAAAATTGTGTTAATTTAGCGGACATTGACGCTAGAGAGGAGTTTACAGAAAGGCCAAAGCCCAATGGTGACTTGGAAGAAATCGAGCTCGTAGAGGGCGACCCCACCAGAATGGTCCAAGTAGGGAAAGAGTTGCCGGCTACGAAAAAAGTCAACACGATTAGCCTCCTTCGTGAATACAAGGATATATTCGCTTTCTCAGCAGCAGACATGCCAGGCATTAACAGATCAGTGATAGAGCACAGCTTGACAACCAACGCTGCCAAAAAATTGGTGCTCCAGAAAAAGAGGGGATTCTCAGCAGAGAAGAATAAAGCCATAGCAGAAGAAGTAGAGAAACTCCTGAAAGCAGGCTTCATCAAAGAATGTCAATACCCAGAGTGGCTGGCAAATGTGGTGATGGTTAAGAAGGCGAACGACAGCTGGAGGATGTGCGTTGATTTCACAGATTTGAACAAAGCCTGCCCCAAGGATTGCTATCTGCTCCCAAGGATTGACCAGCTAGTGGACACCACGAGTGGACATAAAATGCTAAGCTTCATGGATGCTTTCTCCGGCTATCACCAAATTTTCATGAACCCAGACGACCAGAAGAGGGTAGCTTTCATCACCAATGGAGGAACATACTGTTACAAGATGATGCCATTTGGTTCAAAAAATGCCGGAGCTACGTATCAGAGGCTGGTCGACAGGGTTTTTGCGGCACAGAAAGGCAGGAACGTAGAGGCCTACGTAGATGACATGATCGTGAAAAGCAAGCTGGCAGACCAACATGTCGCGGATCTTCGAGAAACCTTCGATACTCTGAAAAAGTTTAACATGAAATTGAACCCGAAGAAATGCGCTTTCGGCATGGAGGCCGACAAATTCCTGGGATTCCTAGTGGACCAAAGGGGCATCGAAGCGAACCCAGAGAAAGTACAAGCTCTGATGGATCTACCGGAACCAAGAACGGTGAAAGATGTTCAGAAATTGACGGGTTGCATGGCAGCATTAGCCAGATTCATCAGTAAATCAGCCTAGAAATGCCTACCTTTCTTTAAGGTGTTGAAAAACAACAAGGAGTTTTGTCTGGGGAGAGGAACAAAGGCAGGCCTTCAAAGACCTCAAAAATCACTTGGCGGCCATACCGTCCATCAGGAGTCCAAAGAAAGGCGACACGCTATACATATACCTGGCAGTCTCAGAGGAGGCGATCAGCGGCGTATTAGTACGGGAGGAAAACAAGGAGCATTTGCCGGTCTATTTCGTAAGCCATGCACTAAACGTGTCGGAGAAGAACTACCCTACCACGGAAAAAGCGGCATTCGCACTAATGCTGGCCAGCAGAAAGCTTCGGCCATACTTTGACGCTCACCAAATCAAACTTACCAGTCAACCGCTGAGCCAAATCATGCATCAGAGCAAGACATTGGGAAGACTTCTGAAATGGACAATAGAGCTCTCACAATTCGATGTACTCTTCAAGCCCAGACCATCAATGAAAGCGCAAGTATTGGATGATTTCTTCATAGAGTGCAATTTCCCAGTTGAAACACAAACGATAGAGGAGGTGAAACCACAGCCACCTAAAGGGATATGGGAGCCATGTGGATGGATCCTCTACAGCTCAAGGGTCAGGTGTCGGCTTGGATATCGTCTCACCAGAGGGCCACGCCTTCGAGTACGCCATCAAATTCAATTTCAAAGCATCCAACAACGAGGCAGAATACGAAGCTCTCATACGAGGGATAGACACCGCCATAGATACCGGAGCAGAGAGGATAAGAGCATACAGTGATTCCCGGCTGGTGGTATGTCAGGTGAAAGGCGAATACGAAGCCCGATACGAGTCTATGGCAAAATACTTACAGAAATGCAACTGCTAATCAAAAAATTGGAGTCATTCGAAATCACACAGATACCAAGAGAAAGCAACAGTAGAGCGGACATACTGTCAAAGCTAGCCAACTCAAGCATCAATGAGATGAGGCGGACAGTATTCGTAGAAATCTTGCCCAGCTGGAGCACGGACAACATGACCATTTTGGACATCGAGATAGACAGCGCCATGAACCCAAAAGAGCCTAGTTGGCAGGATGAAATCATAGCCTACAAACAGGAAGGGACCCTACCAGAGGACAAAATAGAGGCGGGTCATGTCAGGAGAAAGGCGGCATGGTATTGTCTGACAGCAGAGAATTCACCCAGAAGTGCGACAAATGCCAAAAATTTGCACCTAGCATTCACACACAAGCACATGAGCTGTGTCCCGTTACCAATCCCATACCATTCGCTCAATGGGGGATGGACTTAATGGGCCCTTTCCCAATGGCAGCCGGGAAAAAGAAATTCCTCATAGTAGCAGTCGACTACTTCACAAAATGGGTAGAAGCAGAGCCACTAGCCACAATAACGGACAAGCAGGTGATGAAGTTCGTCTGGAGGAACATAATTACAAGGTTTGGGATCCCAATGATTCTGGTGACTGATAATGGGACGCAATTCGTCAGCACACCCATGCAGGAATACTGTGCAAAATTTTCAATCAAACTAAGAAATTCGTATGTAGGAAGATCGTAAGGTAACGGCCAAGTAGAAGCAGCCAACAAGATAATCCTGAATGCAATTAAAAAAAGGTTGGATGCAGCCAAGAAACAGTGGGTAGAGGAATTGCCAGGAACACTATGGGCCGCCAAGACCACGGAAAAAGGGGCCACAGGAGAAACACCTTTTGGGTTGGCTTTCGGCGCAGAAGCAGTCCTCCCGGTTGAGATTGGACTCACCAGCCTGAGGGTGAAGACTTTTGACGAGTCAGATAATGACACAGGAATGCGAACAGCTCTCGACCTCAGGGAAGAAAAGAGAGAGGAGGCCAGAGAAAGATTGGCGGTCTATCAGCAGAGAATGGCGCGATCCTACAACAGAAAAGTGCGTATGAGACTCCTAAGAGTTGGCGACCTGGTGCTGAGAAAAACAGAGACAACAGCAAAGGACAAGGAACATGGGAAATTATTGGCCAACTGGGAGGGACCCTACAGAGTAAGCAAAGAGGTCAGACAAGGGACCTATGAGTTGGAATACACCAACGAGAAGAAAATCAAAAGGACATAGAATGCAGACGTCCTCAAGAAGTACTTCAGCTGAAAAGATAACGGCCAATGAAACACGGTGGCCGGAAGGTAGGTAAAAGCGCCGCTATTAACAATGTTATACTTATGTCTTATTTTGTAAGTGGCAAGACCACACACTGATGTAGTACCAAAGCAATTTAAGGTTCAGTCGTTTATTTATGTTAAAATAGCACAAGATAGCAGATAAAATAGCATAACCCTCAAAAAGGGCAAAACAATAGATAACAAAATGATAATATCACATGGCACATAAAAGACGATCGAAAGGGATCGCGGAAAATGCCAAAGGCCGCCCGAAAGACGATCGAAAGGGATCGCGTAAAGTCGATCGAAAGGGATCGCAGAAAGACGATCGAAAGAGGTCGCAGAAAAGGCCAAAGGCCGCCCGAAAGACGATCGAAAGGGATCGCGGAAAGTCGATCGAAAGGGATCGCGAAAAGTCGATCAAAAGGGATCGCGGAAAGTCAATCGAAAGAGGTTGCAGAAGCCCTTGTAGAAAGTATAACAAGTCAGAAAATAGGCCATAAAGAAAGAGAAAAGGTAGGAACAATACACAACTCCAAAGTAATATGCAAACGAAAATAATGTGGATAACAACAGATAATCAATGAACACAACAACAAACAAAGGTAAAACAGCTAAACATTAAAGGAAAGATACAGAAAAATTGAGAGTATAGTGGACAGGTAAAACACGGCTTTATCATAATACAAAAGGCAAGTTCCCAAAGATCTTGATAATTCAGGTACGTTTATCATAATACAAAAAGCAAGTTCTACATAGGATCCACACCGACCAAGAGAAAAAGCCCTACAAGAGTTCTAGACGAAACTCCCCAGCACGTTTAGGGATCGAGGGCAGGCAAATCATCGTCAGTAGCCAGAGCGGCTTGCATCTGCCAAAGGCGAACAGCCTGAATCTCCTCTTCTCCTTGAGCAAAAGCAACCCTAAAAGCCCTAACAACCCTACTCCACAATTGGTGAGGGATAAGGTCATCAAAACGAGCATGGGCAGCCACCAAGGCGCCTTCGAGGACAGACTCCCAGTCAGCACGATCAGTAGACGTTTTCTCAGAGGCAGCTAGGGCTAACAACGCCTCATCACGCTCGCGGTGAAGCACCGCCAGCTCTGCCTCGAGATCGTGGTTCTTCACCTCTAGATCAGCACACTCAAAAGCCATAAAATTGTAAGCAACTTGCAGCTGACCGCGAGTGGGCCTAGTCATCATAACACCTGCAAGGAATTAACAGAAAAGCGCAAAGGAACACTAGGAAGCAACGAATAAAAGAAAGAGGCAACAAAAAGAGGTTGAAGAAAAAAAGTTAACAAAATGGATACAAGGAGACAAATAATAAGTCCCTTTTTAAAGGAATAAAAGGCACACTTGCATTTAAAACGTTCAACTACCCCAACCACTAGAGACTTAATTAAACCATTACATCGGGGTACACATCATAAAAGACCATAACACAAAACATAGTTCGACAAGAACAACTAGTTAATCCTGGTTGGAGCGACCGACAGAAGAGGCAGCATCTTTGGGGGCCACAACAGTGGGAAAACAACTGGTATCACCACCAGCGGAGAACAAATACTCCAGACGGGCACGACTCTCCGACTCAAAAGCCTCACGAAAAGACTCCCTACGAGCACGATCAACCGTGATCTCAGCACGAGTAGTGAACAACTCACTCTCCAGAACACGAATACGTGCTTTAGCTTCAACCAACTCCTTTTCCGCGGACAGCCGCGCTTTCTTTAGATCCACCACATAATCCTCAACCGCCATCAGTTGGGTAACAAGGTCATTGACAGATGCATGTAAGGGAGCAAAACTAGGAGAAACCATGGAGCAATAATAAGAAAAGACAATATAACTAAAAGAACAACCTAACACTAAACATAAAAACAACAATATGGGAGGCCTTTTATAGAACACAAAAGAGAAAACAACACGTCCCACCTATCAAAACAGACACGTGCCCAAAAAACCTACTCAGACCAGATTAGACAGGGCCATGAGAAGAGGATGCCACTTCCCTGCGCAGGCCCTGCCGGAAAGCATGCTCGATAGGTGCCCAAGAACGACCCTGGAATATAGCCTCGAATTGGGTTTGAGCCGCTTCCAAAGCGGACTCAAAAGCAACATCAGTATCATGGCGGATGGCCGCCAACTGTGCGTCCTTCTCCTGAATAGAGTCAAACACACGTCTAAGCTTCTCATTGGTAGTCCCAGCATACTCGCCATGGTTAAGGCGAATATACTCATTAAAAGCATGCTCAATGGGCGCTCAGGAACGTCCAGGATAAACGCGCTCAAACTGTTTGGCAGCGGCCGACATAGCCCCTTCAAGCAGGCGGTGGGAAAACAACCTTTCATAGCGTAGCTCAAACCGGGTTTTGCTTACCAGCCTACTAAGGTTCTCCTTTTGACGCCTTAAACGCTCTAGCTCGGATAAATCAACAAAACTTTCACCAGATTTCAGGGCCGCCAACTCATCTTGAGCGGCCGCTAACTCAGACCGAGCAATGGCGTAAGACACCTTCAGCTCCTCGTGACGACGTTTTAGCTGGCCATGTTGCCTACGAGACATGGTGAGTAAAGAAAGCGAGCCAAAGGAAGATATGAAAGAGCAGAAAACAGGGAAGAATACCCAAAAAAGGAAAAAGTACGAAGAATGAATCACAAGTCAATCCAAGCATACCCTTAAATAGACCCCAAAAGGAATACTCCATTAATGAGAAACGGGCGAACATTTAATACGAGTGTAACCACCAAGAACTCATTAACATGGACAGTAGTGCCATAACTACCAACAACTTATCAATAAATGAGAGCGTCATTTGAGAAATTACAACTCATAAAACACGCAGAATATAGAGAAAAAACGAGTCGGGAAAGAGCAATAACATATCACAAAATGACACATAAATATTGTTTGTACAGAGCTAAATTTAAATCCAACCATTAAAACCTACAAAACCACACGGCCAACCCCATAAAAGGAGAGGGAGAAATTGGCCGTGAAAACGGCAACAAAAGCAGCTACACAAAAAGAAATGAAGATAGCTAAGAGTTCCCCCCCCCCCCCCCAACAAAAGAATGATCATCACGAACCCCACACCAAAAAGACTAAGAGAACAGTTCACTGGAGCCAGTACAGGGTGAAGTTGGCCGCGAAACCTGCTAATCTTGACCCTCTGACGGCTGAGTAGCGTCAGGATTAGCAGCAACATCAATATCATCCCCTAAGACGACACCAGCAGTAGAACCAGTAACCATGCGGGAAGGGTGAACGCCATCATTGAAGGTAGCCACGCAAGGACGGAAATCATAGCCAGGAGTAACGTATTCAACACAAGCCTCAGCCATCTCCCAGCCATCCATCTCAGATTGGAGCCTATGTTTGGTATACTTCTCAGACTTTAGGAAATTAGAAACAACACTCCTTCGTGCCTCCTCAATCTGCTTGGCAATCTCAGCCGCCATCTGGTCAGACTTCAAATAATCATCAACAGCTTGAACCTTGGCAGCCTCCACCTGTTTGGCACCTCATCAGTCATTTGGGCCTTCACGGCCTCCAGTTGGCTAGACAAGCCAGATTCTGTTTTCGAAAGCTGCTCACGAAGCTTAGCAATTTCCCGGTTACGGACAACCAGCTCACCCTCCAGGTTGGCAACCTTCTGTTTCTCCTTTTTTGTATCCACCCTACAAAGATCCAGGGCCTCACCAGACTTTAAAATGGCCGCCTTATAGGCAGCTCCTTCCTCCACAGCCTTAGCCAAATCACGCTTCGAAGACTCTAACTGAGATTGACAAATCTCCAATTTGGCAGTCAACGTACCAATCGACTCATTTAGCCAAGAAACGTCTGATTTGAGGTCACGAACAAGAACAGGAGAAGCGGAATCAGCCTGACGTTGATAGTGCTTACCCAGTTCAACAGCCACAACCACAGATTTGGCGGCCTAACAAGCAAGATGACCAAAATCAAGAAGACAGAATATAAAACATAGGTATGAACGATCAAAAGGACGGCACAAAACAATTACCTTAACAACATCCTGAGCCGCCGTCGCAAAAGGGGATACCACAGGTGTCGTTAGCAAGGCATCCAACTCATGATCCAGCCAAAGATGTCTGGCAAGACGAATACCAAGATCCTCCCCCTCCCCTATAGGGCCGACATCTAGGGACTCAGAGGTATGCATATCCAAGGGGCGATGCTTAATACGATCAGGCTCCTTGACCGACAAGACACGAAACCTCTCAACTAAATTAGGGGGAAGCAACACTTCACGATTCCCACTAATTCCTTTCCCCAGCAGGCAAGACCAAGCTTCTGTCCGCCAGGTTAAGTCAGAACCTGAAGGAACATTCTCAAACGACATTTGAGAGAGGTTATCCGGCAAAGGAGGGAAGTCACCAAAGGAGTTGATGGGAATGTTCGAATCATTAGTCTTAGCCTGCTTGGCGGCCTTATCTGAATCGTCATTCTGTGGACGATATCGTTTTGACGTTCCAGACGATTGAACCTCACCAGAGCAGATATCCTTGGCCTTAGCCACAGAAGCAGTTACAGAAGTGCCACTAGTAGCAGGTTTCCCACGGCCTTGCGTAGCCACAGGACTAGGCCGTAAAGTAGGCCCACTGCCACGGCCAAGAGCCGCACTAGGAGAAGCTCCAGTAGCCAAGGAGGGATTGGTAATAATAACACCAGTAGCTGGAGGTGGGGGAACCTCTGGGATGTCAATAGCAACTGTCTGACCGCCATGACCACGGCCAAGAGTTTTTCTCGGAATAAGTGGTTTTTTTGGGAACCCCACCACGCCCATGGCCAGCAGGATCTTGTTTTTGTTTAGCAGCAGCTAAATCCAGACGGTTACTCTCTGTCTGAGGATTAGTTAACACGCGCTCAACATGGCCGTCTTTTTCTATAACACCTATGACAGATAAGTCAAGCACTGCCCCAACAACCTCTGCAGACAAACAAGATAAACAAAGTGAGATAAGTAATTTAATAAAGGGACTGCACCGGTAAGAGATAGGGAATGGATAAGCAAAATATACCAAGGGGATCAGCAGGATCCAGCCCAAAGGTAGACAGGAAAGGCTCTTTAACTAAAACCTCGGCTGGAGGCAGCCAATTCACATGAACGACAACATCACCCTCCTTGGTGGACTCAAGTACTGAACAGCTGACGCGACCTCGCTGCCGTCCTTGTAGGTTACATCATCATTTACAAATCGACGGGGAAACCCCCAAGAGCGTCTGACCGGGAAATCAGAGGGGACCCTTACATAAAAGAAGCGATTGTGCCAATTTTTGAGAGAAGACAATTTTGGGTAAACGGTAGTAACATCCCAGCGATTCATAAAGGAAAAGAAACCCGGCTCCGCCGAAGACCCATCGGATTTAATTAAATGTAAAACCCTAAATAAAGTGATGGACTCCGGAAAAGACAGATAGCGGCAAGTCCAAACGTAGGCCACTAGTGTACGCCGAGATAGGGGAGTAAGTTGTCCAATACAAAGGTTAAAATTGAGTAAAATACGAACAATGAAAGGATCCAAAGAAAAACGCAGCCCAAATTCGAACGTTTTCAGGGGGACGGCAATACAACCTTCGGGTGGGTCAAAGTATGTGTCATTTTCCTTGGGAAAAATAAGAACATAATCGGCCGGAAAACGATAGTAGGATTGACCAAAGGCCGCTAATTCCTTAGGCCCTGCTGTCCGGGAAAGCCAACGAGGACAAACCTTGAGTTTCTTGGTAGTCTCCACCCCATCAAAATACTCATAGGACGGCCCATAAAATTCTTCCAGAACATTACGATACTTATAATATTTTATAGTAGAAAAATCTTCACTAACATCACTATCAGCATCCCCATCGTCATCAGAGTCGGAGGAACTAGCGGCAGGGGTACCTGCCTCATCGCCCGGCTCAAGGGAACCGGTAAAATCACCCAAACACTGATCCATAGCCTCATCAAGAGGCACCTCAGGAATAGGAGAAAGGGGATGATAACTAGGACCGGTATCACCCCCAACCGGTCGATCAGAATCAACCGTCCTATCAGCCATGGACATTTGATATTGGCGAAGGGCGTTGGTCAGACGGGAAGCGGTATCCAAACACTCACCTATATCACGACGACAACTACCCCTATCACGACCTAAAGCATAAACAACACCGACTTCGGTGGCAATCTGATCCCAGTCAAGATTAAGGGCAACCCTGCCAAAAGTTATGGGATAAGCACTAAGATTGGGTTCACCAAAACCGGGGAACGGATAATGGTTTAGTACCATTAAAATCGAAAACCACCGCCCGCCACAACAACCACCCAGAAATAAAGAACCTACGATAAGCTAAAAGGGGGAAAACGACACAGACGAAAGAAAAGAAAATGGCAAAAATGACCATAAAACAGGCAAAGAGACGAAGGCGTACCTATCGGACGGCACGAAAGCTTCCCACCAAGCGGCCAAACTTAAACTGCCAGTAAAGGGAATAAAGAGAAAACAAAATCAAAGAGAAGGATAAGGAGGTTTCAAAGGTTTTGTAGAGATTCAAATGGCATTATTGCTAAATAAATGAAAGAACCTACCCTTGATAAAGCAAAAGGGAAGACAAACTGCCACCACGAAACTGTACGACGCGTGTCCAGTTAAAGACAAGTGTCAAACCTAACGAAAAATTTTAAATTAGAAAGGCAACAAGGTCGTGCAAATACAAAACGGCCAGAACACAATTCGAATACAAGAGATCTATAAACACGACAAAGATCATTTATTTACTATTTGGCGGCTACACAATTGCCGGACTAAGCTCTGAAAGTTGTTAAGCCCACGAGGTCATTAAGCATAAACCTCATAGGCTTAGGAACAAATGATTGGGACATAGTAACTATAATTACATTAAGCCCACGAGGTCATTAAGCATAAACCTCATAAGCTTAGGGACAAATGATTGGGACATAATAACTATAATTACATTAAGCCCACGAGGTCATTAAGCATAAACCTCATAGGCTTAAGGACAAATGATTGGGGGCTTATAATACCTAAGGTACACGTGTCATAGGCAGAGAAGAGCCCACATAATAGGAGCAACCCACATCCCTAGGCCCATAAATGACCTAGAGACACTTAAGTATAAATACAACACACACACTCACAAGGTAACTGACTCTTCTCTCTCTCATATTTATTACATACCACTTATCTTACTCTCACTACCAAGAGCTAACTTAACCTTTGGAGGGGGGATTTCCTCACCCACCCCCGAGAGTAGTTTGCCTAACCTTGCAGGTGACGTGTATTGCCACCCGAAGACGGACCCACCGGCATTGTACCTAGCAACCCCCTGAAACATTTATTATTATTTATTACTAGGCATTCTTTTGTAAAATAACTTCCAATCAAGTATTAGAGGACTACATGAAAAAAACACCAAATACGCTCATCCAAGCAAGCATCGTTCAATAATTCACCCTCACCTTCGGAAAAGGGTTAGATAAGAGATCGCAATCATGTGCTAAGGTGAGCCACACCAAGAAATCACTACTCCTACATTTACCCAGCTTAGTGAGCCTATTAACTATGAAGTTTGCACTCCTACATAGATAAGTTACCTTAATCTTTAGAAACTTTATTTTCCCATTTACGCAATACACTTGTTTTAATTAATCCTTTAGTTAATAGTCTTCAAAAATTAAGATCCATAGGCAGTAATTACTATTTTCTTTTGGCTCGAGTGGGAATAAAATGTGAATGATAACCTGCTCCCATTGTAGGAACATATGAAAGATTGATAGCTTTGACTTTTAAGTGTTCCAATTTGTTCTTTTCTTTTTCTTTTTCTTTTTTTTTTTTTGGTTGCAAATTTTTGTCGTGGAGTTGTATTACTATTTCTCTTCTAAAGATTCGTTTTTACCAATTCGTTTAAGGAATTTTTACGTCAACAAGATAGGCCAACAAATATTACTACTAGCTTGGAAACATCAACACCACGAACTTGTTTAATCTTGACATCTTGTCGTTTTATCCACCCCTCAAGTTCATCCAACAAACTAATATATGCATGCGTGAACATGAGGAACAACAAGTAGACCCTTCATTAATTTTTAGTCAATTAGTTTATTTAATGTTAAACTAGAAACAATTGGGTTTGTTGAACACTTAATCTTCGGCTTGGACAGTCAACTTTTGTCTTTTAGTCTTAGGTTTCTTGCTTAGATTACTTAGGTTTAACAGTTTTAGATTTTTGAACTAATTAGTCAACTAACTTTCATTTGGTGTCTCTACCTCTTGGGTGAAGAGATGCTCTAAAAAACACCCTATTTGAAATAAAGAAAGTCGACATTTGAGCTACTCCATCCGTCCCAATTTTATCTTTACATTGTATTTTTTACGATCTACAAGATACTACTTTGACCAGAAATATTTATGATTTCATAACTATAGAACTTATAATATGATGATATTTTGAAAATACTATTTTAAATGAATCTAGCAATACTATTTTCACATTATAAAATTTTATAACTTTTCATAAATAAGTGGTCAAAGTTCACAAACTTTGACCTTAAAAAGTCCAATGTAAAGATAAATCTGAGACAAAGGGAGTACTATGTAGCAATATTATACATGTTGGATAAGAATGGTGTTGAAGAAAATTATTGTGTGTGACCGATTGACCGAGGTTTGGTGAAATCTGACATCTAAAGTCAATCTTCTTTAAATCGAATTGAATATAGCTAAACCAAATCGAATAATGAATGAGTAAATGGAAAAATTCCACCCAACACTCAGTATAACTTAATATTGATACGTATTATTTTCCACAAAAACTTGTTTAAAACAGTTTTACGGTAACTTTTGATAAGACAATAGTGAGTCTTGCAAAAGACTTATTACTCATTATCTTTTTGTTATTTGTTTATCTAAAAAATAATAATTTTAGGTTGGTGAAGCTTCCACATAAATGACGTAAACATTGGATAAATATGGAAATAGAGGGTGTCTATTTTAAGGTAATCTACATTGAAGAATGAAGACGACAAGAGATAAGCATGAATATGTGACGCGTCACAGTCCCAATTTACATTAGTGGGCCCGTTGGACCCAAAGTGGTTGATCTGAACCGGCCCACCTCATTATATAATTTTTAAAGGAAGGCTTTTATGGATTTGAAAATAAGCTTCAAGGCTTCAAGCTCATTGGATAAAAGTGCCCATCAAGAAATCTTTCAAAAGTTTATTTTTCTTATCTTTAGTTTTTTCTTCCTTTCAAACCTTTTTCTCTCATTGGGTCATTCTCCCTAAAAGAAAACACTTTCTTTCATTCGCTTCTTCAATTTATAAATTAAAACCTATTTCGTCCTCTCATAACTAAGTAACGTCAAGTCTCTAAAGAGGCTTTCGGGTAGATAGGATAAGAGGGATTCACTTGTATGTATTCTTATCTGTGTGAGAGTCTTATAAAGAGGTTGTTTTTCTTTCATCCAGGGTTAAAACATACAATTTCAAATTTCTCCCTTCTATTTATTTTATTTTCCCTTCTCCCTAAAATCAAAATCTCTAAATCCTCTCAATAAAATAAAATAAAAAATCCTAAATCCCAATTTCAATGGCTGTCATTTGCCATTGTCATTGCCAACTCTTCATTTGCCTCCATTAATGGCGAACGAACCACAATCGCCTTCAACGTCATCGGAAAATCATCATAATATGCAGCAATGTTCGAATGGTTATGCCATGGCCAATTTACTGTTCGCGGTTATTAGATTCTTGGTCAAAGATCTAAACTCGATTCTGCAGACGCCAAGCCAAAAATCACCCGGAATTCTTTCTTTTTCTCACTCCTTCCTTCTGTGTGAGCGTGAGTGTTCAGAATGTTACCATTGATCTCTTTCTTGGCTTCTTCTCTAACTAGTGAGACAGAGTATTCTTGAAACCAATAGCTTTTGGTAATAGCTTGCTTAATTTTGGAGAAAATGATGGGATTGAAGGAGCAAATTTTTGAGAAAGTGGAAGAGTTGATTCAGATCAGATGTAGATGGGCTTAATTTGCATCAGCAAATGAGATTGAAATTTTTTGGATTTCAACCGATGGATCAAAGCTAATTCCCCCCTTTTAGGGTTTTTATTTTACTTAAAGAGGGAAAAGAGGAGATAAAATAAAATGAAGGGAGAAATTCATAATTGCATTTTTAGGTTGAAAATGAAAAAAATACAAAAAAATAATATTTTAATAAAGATTTTCTCCGATGTATTTTTGGGTGAATTTGTCGTCGGAGTATTTTTAATATACCAATATGTCGCCTGAGTGAGAAAATATACCAATGTGCCGAGGGGGTCTTTTTTTATATACCAATCTGGTTAATTGGCCGTCATTTTGCTAAACACAAAAATTTCTATAAGACGATTTTTTATAACTTTTGGTAAGACGGAGTGACTTTTCAATGAAATAAGGGTCACCGCTCACCATAAATAACCCCTATATTTTTAAATAGTGACTCTATTTTTCTATAAGTTGCTCTCACACAAGATTTAATGAAATAAATAAATAAGTTAGCAACTACTAAGGGCTTGTTTGTATTGTATTGTATTGTATTCTGGAGAGCAAAAAGAGGGATGAAAAGGCCCCAAGGCTTTTGGTCATTGTCACTTTCACCGAAACACCAAACACTTTTATGTACCAAACTTTTCCTTTTGGGTTACTACTACTTTGTATGGGAAGGAGACAATAATTTCGCATAATCAATTCCTGTTTCCAAAGAACTTGTATGTAGTTAAGTACTTCCGTCAGCTGCACTGAATTATGCATACACATATTGGGTAATATGACTCGTATTCGAGCTTTGCATTTATGATAGTAATGTTGGAAGATATGCATCCATGTTCCGTAAAATAATAATGATAATCTAATCGATGGGTGTAATTAAGTGGTAGACCGGTAGGAATTTATCTATTAAGGTCAAAAGGATTTAAATCTCGCATTCGACATGAAGCATGCTTAAATTCATTGGTCATTTGTCCCACCCTTTAAGGTGCCTACAAGCTAACGCGAAGAGATAATCACTATCGTCGATGATGGTACCCCTAGTGTGAACAAAAACATAATAATAGTGATAATGTGAAGGGAGCTGAACTGTAAATGTGGATTCTTTTTCATTTTTTTGTTTAGTAATCAGTTATAAGGGTGTGGTTTTTTCCAGTTAGTCAACTATTGGTTCATTCAACTTAGTGAATATTCTTAGAATGCGCACTGGATTTAGACAAGCAAACAAGATAAACTTGCAAACAGGTCAGCAAAGAGCCCTAGTAGAAAGTGAAATCATAATCTTTACATTAAAATTCCACCTTATTACCAACTTTGCTACTCTAACAAGGCATTTTAGATTACTTAAGTTCATTTCAATTTAGTTGAAAAGTACACCCCGACAACCAAAGTAAAGTTCTTAACATTCAACTTATTATAATATTTTGAAAGAACTGAAAAAACAATTTTGATTTCTACTTGAACATTGCGTAGAATAAATTAAGGTGGGAAGCCCAAGTAGAAAGGTCGAACTCCAAAGTCTAAACTCTAAACCTTAGGTTGTTTGGCATGGTAACAAAACTCAAAAGCATGGCATGGTAACAAAACTCAAAAGATCTACGAGTCTACTACCCTGTTGTCAGTGAACTACCGAAAGTACCCCTAGAAAGGACCGAAAGACCCACACGTGTCAGAAGTAAATGTGAACCTGCCATGAGTATCATCACCACACAGGCACACAACACTGCACGCCCCCACACGGTGACACACCATACCCCAAGCCCCAAGGTCACGCTCACCCTCACGTACTGTGATTTCGTACCAACTTACGTAGGCCTTTCCGTCCTCCTACTACCATAAGCCAGGGAAAAAAAAGAAAAAATAGTGAAAAATAGCACGAGCTCCCGCGGTTGCGATTTTAGCACGAACTTATTTTTAGAACAATTTAGGATGTGTTTTTTAGAACTTTTCCCATTTATCCAGTTATGTTTAGGAGTAGTAGGTCTCGTATCAGTTTAGTGATTTTCAATTCAGTTCGTGATGTTTAGTTCAAAAACATACATTTTGAGTGCGTTTTTTAGAGATTACACGATCAGTTCAATACAGTTCAGTTCTGGGTGATCTCGTGTCAATTCACTGATTTTCAATTCACAAAAGTGATGTTCAGTTCAGTGGTACTGAGTTCGGAAACATACTTTTTATGTCACATATCAAGTTGTGTTCAATTTAGTTCAGTGTTGTCCAATTCAGTGCAATTCAAATAGTATTGAATTCAGTTCAGTTTAATTCAGTTCAGATAAGTTCAACGGTTCAAACCAAAAGAAAGCACCCTTATTTGTCTCACATAGAAAGTGAAATTTAACTCAATTCAATAGTATTCATTTCTGTTATAAATTATGTTTATTTTGTTTCAATAGTGTTAAATTCAACTCAATTCAACTTTAAAGAATGCACCTTAAATAATGTCGTCCTTACCTCCGATTAATCTTTTTCAGACGAGAGTGTGACTAGACCACTAGTTTAGTGATATGCAAGAGAGAAATATTACTTATGTTTCATTCATAATATTACGCTATCGTCCAACATTATTAGCCGGGGGTAAGGACGATGTCCTATAGTTATTTAAAAAATTAAGTTCGTGTCATAATCGTTAGACAAAAATTTGTGTTATTAATCAATTCATTAAAAATCTGTGTTATTTCACCAATTTTCCCAAAAAATAACGAGAAGGGAACAAAAAAAAAAAAAAAGGGGGTGGGGGCGTAGCGTAATAATGACTACGTTCGTTACTAATGGCGGATTCTCCGACCCTCTGTTCTTCATACCAATACTATTTTGTATTTTCCCTTCCCTAATAAAACAAACCAAACACCCCCTTATATTTTCAAAAAAAAAAAAAAAAAAAACTTCTTCCCTTCTTTCTCTCTCTTGTTGCAGAGATCCCTATAGCTTAGCTGCCATTGTTCCCTTTCAATTTCATATTTACATCACAAAATTTTAATTTTGGATACCCAAATTAATTAATTAATATAATTTCAGTGATCTTGATCTGTGTGTGAGATATGCTGCTCCCCCTATATCCTATACTACTAGTAGTAGTATTAGTTATAAATTCCCTTTCCGCCATGGACGGCAACGAGTCCACCTTCACCCACTTCACCAATCTCACCACTCTCTCTCCTCATTAAATTTCCTCCCTATCTCCCCCTCATCCAAATCTTCCATCACTTCAATTTAATTTTAAATATTGATATTAATATTATTAATAACCGCCAAAGATGCCCACCGGACCATGATTGTTTTTCCGGCGAAACCCACCATTTTCCGGCGAGTTTCCGTTCACCGGGAAAAAATGGGGTGTGGGCCCTCAAAAGTGGAGGATCTCCGATTGGTTAGTTTCTGTAGAGAGAGAAAATCCCTTATCAAATCAGCCGCAGACCACCGTTTCGCTCTCGCCGCTGCTCACATTGCTTACTTCAGTCAACTCCGTCACGTCGGCGAATCTCTCTGTCGTTTCGTCGACGAAGAACTCATACTCTCCGCTGTTTCATCTTCTCTCTCCTCGCCTTCTTCTCCTTCTTCTCTCTCCTCCCCTGTTCTCACTCTCCCTTCTGATGATACCAAAAAGGGAAAGAACAAGAAAAAACCCAAAGGTGGTGGTGGTAAAGCTAAAACGGTGTCGTCTGATTCACATCTCCCTTTGTCTTCTGATTCTTCAGCTGGGTCTGATTTGAGCTCGTTTTCACATCACCACCATCATGAAGAACATGATGATGATGGGCATATTGAGATTGATGAAGATGAAGATGATCATTATGAGAGAGAAAGCTCGAATTCGCACAATCATGGAAAGGGCAAGAAGAAAGGTCCACAACAAGTACAACAACAGTCATTTCCACAACCAGGGATTTCATACATTCCTGAACCAACTAGTAATTTCAATTATCCTTTTCCTTTTGATCCTTCTTATCAATTTAATCCTCCTATGGATAATTTTAATAATAATTTTGGGTATGCTAATAATAATAATATTCCATCATATAATTATAATTATCCTCCTCAAGTTCAACCTTCAATGTATGGATATAGTGATGGTATTAATGGTAATAATAATGGTTATTCTTCAAATTATTATTCGGAAAATAATGGGAATAATGAGAATATGTATGGTACTGCTTCAAGTACATCTTATACTGCTTACTATATGAAGAAGTCTAGTGCTAGAATGCCCTCCGTGATTTACGAGGAACCTAGGCAAAATCCCATTTATTCGTTCTCTGAGTACCAGAATAATTACCCGCCCAATGGGGGTCAGGGTCAGGGTCAATATCAACCCAATGTGGGTGGGGGTGGTGGGTATTTTGGGTTTATGCCGAATTCGGGTTCGCCGGAGGAGAGAGATGGTGGTAGGGAGAAGGAGGAGAAGAAACGGGGCCCGCCAACGCCACCGTCGCCAAAAGTGACCGCGTGGGACTACTTCAACCCGTTTGAAACATTTGAGGGTGGAGGGTACCCGGGTTATTATGCTCCGGTTAAGACTAGTGGATATGGGTCGAATACGAGTAGTCCGGATTCGAGGGAGGTGAGAGAGAGGGAAGGGATTCCGGATTTGGAAGAGGAGACTGAGAGTGAGGTGACTACTAAGGAGTCTTATAATGAGAGGAAGAATGTGGGGAAAGATGAGAAAAGGGTTCCTAAGAACAAGAACAAGAACAAGACTGTTCAATTTGAGGATATGGTTAGGAAGAATAATAATAATAATAATAATAATATTAACATGAAGAAGAAGAAGAAGAATGGTGACAATGATCATCTTGGTGAGGGGACGTCGAAAGGGGTGCCAATGCCAATGTATGATCAGCAAAGAGAGGTGCCAATGCCAATGCCAATGCCAATGTATGATCAGCAAAGAGGGGTGCCAATGCCAATGTATGATCAGCAAAGAGGGGTGCCGATGCCAATGCCAATGCCAATGCATAATAATCAGGAAAGAGAGGTGCCCGAGCAATTTCGAGAGCCAGAGCAAGAAACAGAGCCAGTAGAGGTTAAGGATGCGAAGAGTAGTAGTCCGGAGACTGATACCAGCATTAGCATCTCCACAAGTGTAGAGGAGGTATCAGTGAAGAAGAAAGGGATGAGCTTCGAGGTTGGTGGAGGTTCCCATCTTGACATGGAATCGTCCAAACCAAGTAGCTTGACAACATTGTCAGCTCATGGTACGCGTGATCTTAGAGAGGTTGTTAGGGAAATTAAGGATGAGTTTGAGGCTGCCACTGATTTCGGGAAGGAGGTGTCTGTGTTACTTGAAGTGGAAAAGGAGCCCTATCGTTCTCGAAAAACCTTCTTGAAAGGTATGATATTATTAATGGTTGCTTTTGTGTTTATTGTTTTTCTTGGTGTATGTCTGCTTTCCTGGTCATTTTCTTTCAGGCATTCAGGCTAAGTTCTTTTAATTTGATAGAAAATAGCCAGAGAGTTCCCTGTAATTGGCAGTGGACATTTGTATTTTCACTTGGTTTCTCATCCTTAGTTCTGTAGAATGCGATATTCACAGTGCAATATGCATGTTTATTGGCCATGCTGTAAAGAAAATGCATGAAAGATAGCGTACTGGTGGTGATATTGTTACAATTCAATGACACGATGATCAGAGTTAAGAGCGCCATATAATTTTGGTATTCCTTTTCTCATCATTCTGTTTGACCTCAGCCAAGACCTTGGGTAAACGGTTCCACTTTTCTTTAAGTCAACACTACATACCATATCTTGGCTTCAACAATTTGGATGACTGACATCTTTAGTTCTTTAGCTCGCGTAGACTCTATTGTGCTCTTCTGTGCTAACTAAGAGAAGATTATTTGTTCTTTTAGTAATGCTGGCAAGCGTCTGCTCGACATCACTGTCATCATCCCATACTCCCTCTAGCCTGACAGGAGGATATCCTGGGGATCCTGAAGATGGTTTGGACTCTCGCAGCCTTGCATCAACATTGGAGAAGCTATATGTGTGGGAGAAGAAACTATACAAGGAAGTCAAGGTATGCTTGTTGCATAATTGCACTATATGTTACAACACGATGTTTTGGGTCACTTTATCTGTTCAACTGCTTATGCACGCATGTGTTGATGCTAGTTCCTATAGCTTTGCTATTAGTCAATGTGGTAATAATTCTATATTAGCCAATAAAGAATCGCACACCATTTTTCATTCTTATGACACAATGACACTGGTTGGCTTTGGACAGCTTGGTGGATTTCTGTCTGTAAGGATGTCATACAAGTTGACTCTTTCTAGTAAGAGTGATGATGTGTTTTCGCTTCTGTAGTAAATATTTCTGAAGGAAAAGAACAGCCACCAGAAACGGATTGTTGGCCTATGATTTCCCAATCTTGAGTCAGTGAGAATAAAAAAGTGGGTTACTGGGACAAAATCCTCATTATCTCTGTGCCATGCTTGGACGCACTGCTGTTCTGTTTAATGCAGCCTTCACTTGTGTTTGTTGTAGCTCTCGTTGACTAATTATGGGTATATACTTCAGAAATCTTCAACTTTCTCATTAGGAACTTAGTATGTTATAGTATTCTAGTTTTCTTGCTCAAAATTTCCGATGATTTTTTTCCGGCTTTTTATTGGAGTTTGTAGTACACTTCTGTTACATTCTCGCTCAATTTGTTTAGGGCGTTTTGCTGGTTTTAGGATGAGGAGAGGCTCAGGGTTGTTTACGAGAAGCAGATGAAGAAGCTGAAAGCTTTAGATGACCGAGGAGCTGAGAGTAGTAAGGTTGAAGCTACTCAGGCTTCTATAAGAAAGTTGCTGACCAAGATTAATGTCAGTGTCAAAGCTGTAGATTCTATATCCAGCAGGATACACAAATTGAGGGACGACGAGTTGCAGCCTCAACTTAAGGAATTGATTTATGGGTATGAATCCATTTACTTCCTGTTCATGCTATTCATATTGCTATATTAATGGAATGAGAATTTTAAGAAGTGATCTGATACTAACTGTGGTTCATGTGTTAAGAGGTTTGGTATTCTGATGAACTTGGCCATCCCTTCATTTCTTTCTCTGTTCTGTTTTGTTACTTTGTTAATGGGTCAGTAGGGGACTGTCAACTGAGCGATATCATTGATCAGCCAAGCAATAAAAAAAAAAATAAAAAAATGAGCGATATCATCCTGACACTGACCGATATCATCTCTGCTCCGAGCGTATCTTCTCTATAAGGTTGCAGACTACCTTTATCCTGCATACCTTCTGTGATTGACTGAAATATCCTTAAAATCTCTGTACTCACTTGCTTCCGTTGTCTTCATTTACATTGATGCAACAATGTCCCTAGAGTAACAGCAGAGTCCTTATGTGTAGCTCAACTGGAGACTTACTACAAAGTTGGAATATTGGCAGAATATAGTGGACTAAAGCAAAATGGCTCATAAAACTGTCGGCACTTCTTATTTATTGTGAAGTTGCCGATGGTCGTCGCACTTCGGATCTCGGGTCAAACGGAAACAGCCTCTATGTGAGACTCTCACAGGGTTAAGGCTGCGTACAACCGACCCCCCCCCTTACCCTGCCTAGGCGGGAGCCTCTTTGGAGCCATTGGGGTAATGTTGATGTTGATGTAGGAAGGTGTGGATTTTAGGCTTCAACTTAATCATGTAGAAATCCAAGGATTTGACTAGCTTTCGTCCTCTATTTAGGTCAAAAAAAGAATAATAATAAATTGGACTGCAATGGCAACTCTTTGGACTTGCCTGAAGAACAGGACGATTAGCCAAGAAGGAATTTGTTACGGAATTTAATTTTTTTTCTAGCCTCATATTCATCCTATTCCTAGGCGTACATGCTCAATTTCTTTATATATGTTTGGTATCTTACTGTCATGTAGAATGCTGTTCGTAGTGGTAAAATTTCACTCTTAAAACCTTATATGTTATAAGTGCTTTGTTAAGACTTAAGAGTGTTCATCAACAGAGTCAGAGTGTGTAGAATTTGATTCTGCTGTTATCCAGACTTGCTTATAGGTTGAACTGTTTGACTCGTTAAGGAACTTGGTGGATGATTTAGAAAATTTCAGTGAATATGTAAATGGATGTTTGTTGGACCCAACAGTTCTTAGCAGATATGCGTCTAATATTTCAAACATGGGTGCAAGATGAAAGATTTCAAAGTCGAGCCGTTCTCCCTTGTTAGGCTTGCTCTACTTAGTACTTACTACTGGTCTTCTTTGGCAAATTTGTTTCCTTTTTTATTTTCAAAATCTCAAACTAATATACTGTGCATGTTAAGATATCTTGTCGGGTAGGAACTTGAGCATTTGATTTATGGATTGTTATTTGTTTGGTTTGCTTTGTGGATGTTTTTGAAAAATGACATTGCTTTTCTAGTGTAATTCACCAACTTAGTCCCTGCAGATTGAGAAGAATGTGGAAGCTGATGCTTAAATGTCACCAAAAGCAATTCCAAGCTATCCTAGAGAGCAGAACTCGTGCGCTCAAAGCAAACACTGGCTTGAGACGAGATTCAAGCGTGAGGGCTACCATTCAGTTGGAAGCAGAGCTACTGAAGTGGTGTCACCGATTTAACAACTGGGTTGAGATGCAGAGGTCCTATGCGGAAGCATTGAATGGATGGCTCGAAAAATGCTTGCACTATGAACCAGAAATCACATCTGATGGTGTTATACCCTTTTCCCCAGGTAGGATCGGTGCTCCTGCAGTGTTTGTAATATCCCATGATTGGAAGCAGGCAATGGAAAGAATATCAGCGTCAGAGGTGCAAACGGCAATGCATGATTTTGCCACGAGCCTGCATCAATTGTGGGAACGGCAAGATGAAGAGCAGCGCCGAAGATTAAAAGCCGAGAACATGTACAAGGATTTCGAGAAACAAATCCGGGTTACTAGGATGGAGAGGCAAAAAAGAGGACACGAACACGATGATGCCTTGTCAGACAAGAACAGCTTGTCGATGGTTGCTTCTGAAAGTGGGATTTCACCCCTTGATGATCTAAAGGTTGACTTAGATTCAATGAGGCAAAGGGTAAAGGAGGAGAGAGCTGGCCACAAGGAAGCAGTGAAACTAGTCCATGATGCTGTCTCCCGAAGCATACAAGCCGGTTTAGTTCCAATTTTCGAGGCGTTGGAGAGTTTCACCTCGGAAGCTTCAAAAGCTTTTAATGATGTTAGAGTAGAACATGTCACAGCTGTCTCCTGAGGAATATATATGCCTATAGAGTTGTATGGTTAGGGTAGGATTAGGGTTAGAGTCTTAGAGAAGAGACATGTACCTCAAAATGTAAAGCAGCTGGTTGTTGATCTGTATTTTGGAGAATTTTGGCAGATTGATGGGTTGTTGTAAGCTGAGTACATGTCCTGTAGTGGCGCAGAATTAGGATCTATGTACAGAAATTTGTTTTGATCAACGGAATTGTGTCATGTGATGGAATAGAGGGATAATATCTCTAAATGTAAAAAACTAGAATTCAAATTCCTAACCATATCTAATGTACTTTAGATCTCGAGTTGTTTGTATGACCAAGATGGTTGAAATTTTACCACATTACTCACTTATTTCAAGTTGTCTGAGTTTAGAATTGACATTTTTAACAGCAGGTCGGGAGCATGTTATGTTTCTTATGCAAATCTCAACCTTACGTGATAATGGCTACGCTACCTGCTATTGAAATACCTCAAAATTTCATCGTTGAGGTACATCTCCGATAAGTAGTAGTAGGATGGGTGACCTCCTAAGATGATTCTCAGAGATATGGGCATGTGAGTGAGGATAAAACATATTGTAAGGAATTTTGGTGGTTTGTAGGGTCAATTCTTAGCCATGAAAGTAATTCTTGGTGATACCAGCGGCCCAATAAGGCCGGGGTGTTACATCTATATTCATGTTTAGTTTGTAAGTTTATGTCGTGTCAACTTTTGCTAGTCCTAATATAAATAGGAGTCGTTACAAGATTTGCTTGGATGAGCGATGCTCTTCTTGCTTGGATAATGAGTTACCATTTCATTCAACTAAATAGGTTATATTAGATCGCATATCAAATTACTAAAGAACCTGTTTTGTACTAGTCAGTAAGACTGCACTAAAATGAATTGAACTGAATTGAATAATAATATGTGAGAAAAAAAAAAATTACTCAATTGAACTGAACTATTAAATAAGTGGAAAAGTACACCCCTAAAATGCATTCTACCCATGAGTTCATCACCATTTAAAATTTTTTGATCCATTTAAAAAGCTTGACCCAAAAAGTCCGCAAAACGTGATTACAATTTGAGAAAATACCTGTACGATTATGGATTATTATGACAACATTGTTTCTCTATCAAGAATTTTTCTCTCACTCTCCACCAACCTTGACACTTCAAAGGGGCACTTCCACTCACCACCCCCTGTACATTAATAATCAATCTGTAGCTCAATTTGCATAATTAATTAGCACAAATTAACATCACCAAATACCAATGAAACTCTCATCAACAGAAACCAGAAAGGGCTATTCATACACCCAGGCTCTGTTCTCTTCAACGGAATGGTGAGGAATAGTGAGGAACAGAACGGAACGGAACAGATTGGAACGGAACGGAACAACGCGGCGCAGATAATTCAAAAATATGTGAGACAACATGAAGTACAGAATACGGCGCGGAACGGAACGGATTGGAACGGAACGGAATGCAACATGGAAACGACGAAAAGAACAGGGCCCCAGTGTATATTACACCATCTTGTCCCCTGTGAGTGGGAGGACAAATTTGCCTCTTGCTCCTTGGGAGTTCAGGGGGTAATATGGATATGGTGAAAAGGGGAAAAAAAGGGGAGATTACTCAGATTAGAGAGATAGACACACAAAAAGGGAACAAGGAAATGTAATATACACAAAGTGTATGGCTAACAAATACCCAATCTTTATGACGTGTCAATATTCCATTGGATCGATCTCGTCGGATTCACAATCCCCCATACACCACTTACGTACCTGATAATTATCCATAAATAATTATCCACCATTATACATTAAATAATGTATCAATTTCGTATTATTTTAGTCTAATTTCCCTCCCAAAACGTACATCCATTTGTAAACAGCTACGATTCATCACCCAATAAATGACCGCCACGTAAACATTCGACCTTTCACAGAGCGAGTACCAAATAAAATCTCACGTGACTTCTTTCTCTCTCCTCGAGTCCTCTCCCATCTACCGTCTCTTTTAAACAATCGCGAGCATTTGTTCTTACAGAAACCCCCCAGATAATATAGCTAGGGAGAGAGATTTTAGAGGTTTTCAAAAATGGCGATTTCTAGGGTTTCGATTTTCGTTGTTGTTGCTTTAGCTTTTTTCGTCGCTTCGATCTCAGCTTCTGAAAGCGCCGAAGGAGCTGCGTCGAAGGAGTTTGTTCTCACACTAGATCACTCTAATTTCGCCGAAACTATCGCGAAGCATGATTTTGTTCTCGTCGAATTTTACGCTCCCTGGTAATTGATCTTTAATGCTTTAATTAAAATGATTATTATTTCGTTTGAGATTATTGTTTGTGATTGATTGCGATTGCTGGAGTTATTGATATTGAATTGAATTGAATTGAATTATGTGCCGATTGTGAAATTTATGTTGCATGCTTTTGTGAGCTATTTATTGCGGTTTAGAAATTTGGATTAGTGAAGTTGATGGTCAAATTAGTTGATCAATTCCGTTTTTGGTGTAATTGAAGATCAAAGTAAAGTGATTTAAGTGAGATCTGTGGCTCTTTCTGAAAAAATGAAGATGTTAGGAAGTGACTTATATTGCATGTTATGTGTAATGGTCTAATTTTGTAAGTTCTAACATTTGCATGAATTTGGTATATTGAAATTACATCTGTTAAAGTAAACAAGATAGAGGCTCTAATTTGAAATTGCTTTTGAGCCTATTAGTACCAGATCATCAAAAAAACATCATTTAAGAGTTGGATCTAAAGACGTGGATTTAGACATAAAAACTTTGGTAGAAGTTCCTAACGATCACATTATCATCAAAGCATAACACTTTGGTTTGATTTTAGTATACGACAATGAAGCTGGGCTAGTAGGCACATTTACTTTGTGACTAGAGACGGATTTGAGACTACCGGCCTCTTTAGTGTTGATATAGTTGCTCTCACGACAGGGGGAGGAATGGACTTTCTAGCCAAAAATTTGCTTTGATGACAGTGTTTATGTCCCTGAATCTAGCTTTTCATAGAGTGTGATGTGAAGGAGGTGAAAACAAGCTTGTAGTTCAGCCATCGAATTAAGAGAGAACAATTTGGAAGAGGTTGCTAAAAAGTAAAACCCACCTTATCATCAATACATGCCTTAAATCATATCTTATTTCTCGCATGTTCTCTGCACTTGATTTTGAAATTCTACGTAGTCTACATCTTTCATGGATTTTGTATAGGCAGGTTTATTTTTATCGCAGTTCAAATGATTAACTCTTCTGTTCTACCTTATTTCAGGTGTGGGCATTGTAAGAAGCTAGAACCAGAGGTAATTATGGTTTATTATGTTGAGCGTGTTAGCCTACGTCTGGTTTTGAATTATCAAATTGACTGATTGGGATGCGTTTTAGCTTTGTTGAAATTATAGTCTAAATTGTGATAAAATTGCTTATGCATGCGTAGCTGACATGAATTTTTCTTGATCAAACTTTTAGTATGAGAAAGCTGCATCCATATTGAGCAGCCACAAGCCTTCCATTGTTCTGGCGAAGGTGGATGCCAATGAAGAGTCAAACAAGGGCCTCGCTTCCGAGTATGATGTTAAGGGTTTCCCAACGTTGAAGATATTCAGGAATGGAGGAAAATCTATTCAAGAATACAAGGGCCCACGAGAGTCAGAGGGAATTGTTGAGCATCTGAAGAAATTAACTGGTCCTGCTTCAGTTGAAATTAAATCTGCAGAAGATGCTGCCACTCTTCTTGGGGAACTAAAAGTTGTTGTTGTAAGTGCATGCTAATTTCCTTCCTCTTTGATTTCCTGTTGAGTCCTCTTATGAGTGTCTGATGTCATGTTCTCTTTGATAACTTCAGGTTGGGATATTCCCCAAACTCTCTGGAGAAGAGTACACAAACTTCACAGCTTTAGCTGACAAATTGCGGTCTGACTATGACTTTGCTCATACTTCAGATGCAAAGCTTCTTCCTAAGGGTGAAACATCAGTGACAAAACCCACTGTTAGGTTATTCAAGCCATTTGACGAGCTATTTGTTGACTTCCAGGTATCACCAGTTCTTTCTTTCATTTGTTTGGATGTCCCTACTCCTTCCCAACTTGCAGGTTTTCCTGAGAAAACGATAATGGCTTCATTAGCTGATAAAACCACATGAATGACATGCAGGATTTCCATGTGGATGCTTTGGAGAAGTTTATTGAAGAATCCAGCATTCCTACTGTGACTATTTTCAGCAAGGATCCTGCTAACCATCCTTACGTTATAAAGTTCTTCAACTCTCCCAACGCCAAGGTATAAGTTTGGTACAAATTGTCTTGTGAGTAATGTTTTTCAACGTGGGACTTGGAAGGTCCTCTCCTAGCTCTTACTGAACTTGTTGATAGTTGTTTTCGTCATTAAACTGTTTATTTTGATTAATATACCAATTCCTGCTTTGTGACTGTTGCTATCTCATCTGCGCTTGCATTTGACTTTTATTGACGGATTCATATTCCTGGATTTAGTTATGTTTTTTGTGTATTAAAAAAACAATAAGATCACCTCAAAAGAACAATAAGATACTGGCGTCGTGATAAATACCTCATTTTTTGCATGATTGCTGACAAAAGATTTTGAATTGGACAGGCTTTGTTGTTCATGAACTTTAGCGTTGATTATGATTCGTACAAGTCAACTTATGAGCAAGTTGCTGGTGAATACAAATCAAAGGGTATTAGCTTTTTATTGGGAGACCTTGACGCCAGTCAGGGTGCACTTCAGGTACACTTTCATTTTTCCTGGACTTTCTGAATTGTTATATTAATGCCTATTTATTATTGTGGTTTCCACTGGAAGTATGTTTGTTATATCACCGGATGTTTTTGCATTGACAGTATTTCGGAGCCAGCGAGGATCAAGTCCCACTCCTCATCGTCCAGACCAATGACGGGAAGAAATATCTTAAGCCAAATGTGAAATCTGATGAGATTGCACCATGGATCAAGGATTACAATGTAATGCATTACTTTATTGATTGTCTTCTTATCATTAGTAGGAAGCTTGTTAGAGACATGCGTCTGACTGAATTATAATTTCACAGGAAGGCAAGGTGTCTGCATACAGAAAGTCCGAACCCATTCCTGAAAGTAACACAGAGCCTGTGAAGGTGGCTGTTGCAGACAACCTTCAGGACTTGGTTTTCAACTCGGGCAAAAATGGTAAGGATATTCACTTGCATGTTTTTCCTTCTATATCTTTGAATTTAATACATCCATTTTAAAATCTTTCCTTGCCACAGTGTTTCTGGAATTTTACGCTCCCTGGTGCGGACATTGCCAAAAATTGGCTCCAATCTTGGATGAAGTTGCCGTGTCCTTTGAGAGTGATCCAGATGTTGTCATTGCCAAGCTTGTAAGAATCTATCCTTGTTCTAATTGTTAATTTAATTAACTTCTATAGACTAATTCTTCTTCGATGACTAAAGAATTCATTTTCTGACATCAAAACTTCACAATACATGCCTCATAATCCTTTCCTGTGTTCTTGTATCACTAATTTCAGCACTATTTTCCCCTTTCTCCGAGGCTTATTTACTTCTACTTTCGTCTGCAATGGATCAGTACAATAAAATGTCTTAGAATAAAATTATGAAATAATGATTTCTTCAATATGTTTGTTAAGATGAATCTGAAGGGACATATATCCATATTTATACTCCATATTTATTTCAATTAAACAGTTGAAATTTTATGACAATTTGACTTTTGACCTCGTCTAAGAATATCAGTTCCAAATAGACGGGGAATATTTTTCCTTGTTTTACTTATCAAAGAAATATGTTTCCTTGTATTCCTCGCCTGCTGGTGTCAGCGTCGCTTTTTTTAATTAGATTTTGCTGCTGTTGCGACAAAAGAGAGGAAAAGTAGTTTGCTACCTCACAAAAAAAAAATTATTCCCAAGAACTTAAAAGTATCTTAGTAGTTAGTACTAAATTATAATGGGTCCTATTTCATATGTTGTCCAAGAATGTAGGTTGGATCTGTGTCACATATTACGTAGTATGTTACAAGACGCAGAACGGGTACAGGAACATATTCGCTACCTAGGTTGTTAGCAGTTCAATAAGGAGTAAGCCATACAGGGTTGGATTTGGCATATTAGAGTTACTATTGGCCAAAATGCAACATATTACCTCCATCCTATTATCTATCGGTTTCTGAACTTGCACTTGCTAATCTCGCAACACGGATGCATGATAATCTGTTGCATTTCTTGGTCTTATCAACTGAGACGTAGTGGAACGTGGATAATATGACTGATAGAAAACCAATGAATGGACGATATAACCCCAAAAAATTCTGATACAGCCAATATGCCAACTAAACGGCGGTTTGAATTTATGTCATGAATTGCTGCGACCCATTCCCCCCCCCCCCCCCCACAATTAGAGCTCCATGTTTCTCAGTTCTCCCCGTTGCATCCCTTGTTCTCCTTCCATATGTTACATCGCTTGTCTCTTCCCTTTGAAAATATCTGGCAGCCAGTTCGTGTCAGTTGCTGACTTGTGAGTTTTGATCTCAGGATGCCACCGCAAATGATATCCCAGAAGATTCTTTTGATGTTAAAGGTTACCCCACTCTATACTTCAGATCAGCAAGTGGGAAGATAGTGCAATATGAAGGAACCAGGACCAAGGAAGACATCATTGAGTTTATCCAAAACAATCGGGATCCAGCTGCTAAAGAGACTGTGCAGCAATCTTCAGTCAAGGAAGAGCTGTAAATGAGGTAAATGGATAATTGCAGCATTTTTTTTCTTTTTCCTTCTTTCAATTGATGAGAGGTGGTCCAGGTGGATACCTGCTTTGGCATGTTGCATTTATCAAAATTAAAGCATGTATTACTCTGTAAAACAGACCAAGTGTTATTGAAGATTAAATGCATGAGCCCTAAGCCTTGCAACAGAGATACCCCTTTTGGTTGAGAGTATTAGAGAAATGAATCTAGATTGGAAAGCTTCGAATCATCAACTACTTTGCAACAAATAAGAAGTGCATGCCAAGTAGGGTTGTTTGATTTTAGGTCATTTTATTTCCAAGTTGAAAAACTCAAATCTTCTTTAACTCTGAATTATACAACTGTCTTTATTACCATCAAATGTTGCTCATAGCTTTTTTGAGGAAAAGCCGCTTAAAGAGATGGAATCATGCATATATTTGACCTTTGGGATTTCTCGAAATAGTAATCAAAATATTCAATTTGGCACAGTGGGAGTAGTATTAATCTTGACCATAGAGCTATTTTTCTGGGTGATTTGAGGGTTTTGAGCATCTTGGAGTGAAGGATGTACAATAGAAGAATTCGTACACTGTATGCATGGCCAACATGGAGACTGACTTGATATTTTTTTCGTCACATCACTACATTGGTTTGTTTCTAAACGTCTTCTGGGGTTGGGTGGGTTCTCTTAATGAGAGGAATATGTTAGGTTTATGCGTCCAAAGTTCAAACCGCTCACTCCTGGTTTCATGTCTTATCATTGTAATCTCTCCAGTACATTTCGTTGGCAAAGGTTTGACAGTTATAAAGGTCAGCATCCTGGTGTTTCTGTTGGAAGTCTGTTTGTTCAATGTTGGCTTTCGGTGCTTAGATGTTGGGGTTTCAGTTAAATGGGTTTCTTACTATTTAGATGTTGGGGACTTTTGGTAAAAGGGGTTTCTTGCTTATCAAATGTGCAGCTCAATCTCTACGGTCAGAGTTTATTGTAGTTTACCAAAATGAGGTTGGACTGGATTTAAATTGAATGTAAAATTAACTTCTTCTGTCTCTTCGTTTGTGGCTTTGATGTGAGATGAGTTTCTATAAGAGGGTGAAATGAAGTGGAGTTTCTATAAGATCATTGAGCTTATTCTAGTTTACCTAAATGGAGGTTGCATTGGGTAAATTTGACCTAAATGTGTGTGCTTCCTCGCTGTCTGTGGCTTCGGTGTGAAATGAGTTTTTATACGAGGGTGAAGTGACGTGGAGGTCATGTCAATAGCACACCTAGTACTTGAGGCCGTAGGAGCCCTAGATTTAAGTAGGTGTTGTTGAGGGCTGGAAAATTCAAAATGTTTGCCAATCAAAGATGAAAGTGAATGTTAACCTTGCAAATCAAAGTCACAATAGGTACTTTGTGTTTCAATAGAAGTTTTAGATTATATGTTGTGTCATCTGGTGAAGTAGTGTGCTTCGGGAGGTTTTTTGTGTACACTTCTGCATGCTGATTTGCTTCTAGGACATTGTCAATAGCTGGCAATGGCTAATATCTCAACACTAGTTTGTTTTTTGAGAGATTGATTTGTAATATTTAGCATAACCTACACATGCCAAGTCTGATTTGGTTTTTATCAGTTTGATTTGTAATATCTCCAATGTTAAGACTTAAGCCAAGTCTCAGCAGCTGCATGTGAAGTTTGCTTTGCTTTAAGTATGTTATGCTCCCAAGGGGCGGGGGGAGTACATCTGTGAAAGGCTGATAAAACGTAGTGATTAATGCAATGTCTCTTGTCTAACATACACAGCTTTGCTTATCTCTTCGTGCAGGAAAAATACATCTGTGAATGGCTGAAGAAACGTAGGAAGCGAATCAGTGACCCCATCGAGTTCAACCAGCGGCTTTTTGTTTTTGTCACAGATGGATGAGAGCCATGCTCGTCTGCTTCGGCTTCTATTCATCTTCCCTATTTACTTCCCGTCTTCCTCTTTCTTTTCTTCTGATGCCCTCTTTCCTGAATAAATAGGAGGCCTGTATGTTCGTTTTCTAGCCTTTTAGAAGCTTTAGTTTCAGGGATAGTTTCTATAGTTAAAAAGGTGTATCATCAAAGAGATTGTGAAGTTGCCATGGCTTTTGATGTGATAGCTATCTTTAATGTTTAGAACTTTAGATCTAACGTCATACGCTTGCCCAGTTCCTCTTTATCAAAGATCTTTCGTTTTGAGAGTTAATTTTCCCTTATTGTGGTTGGACTTTTAAGATACAGGGCCGAATACTGTATGTTGCCTTTTCAATTACCAGTCTTTGCAGATCAATTTGCCTTTCAATTACGGTCTTTGCAGATCAATTTTGGTTCAAGGAAAAGTGCTTGTTGAGACTTGAGAGTACTTTAAGATAGAGGAATGCTAAATACAACATGCTTTTTAAACCAATACAACATTTTTCATGGAAAATGACATTCATACCCCTGTTTTAACTTTCAATGTCACTCAACTCTCCTTCGTTTAACATCTCTCTCCTCTCTCTCATCCATGGCATACTAATCAAGATTTGGTACCTTATCAAACACTCTTTGATTCCCCTTTTTGTTTTCCTATTTTGTGTCTCTCATTTTAAACCACATATTTGCAACAGAACAATGACAAATACTGGTTTGTGGAAGTGTGTTGTATGGGTTCAAAATGTAAGAACAAACTAACTAAACCCAAGCACGGTCACCGAGACGAGGCGATACTTTGGTAATGTTGTCACCCAAATCGGGTGACTGTATCTAAATAGTGTAGCCAAGATCTGGCGACAACATGTCAGCATTACCGCCAGAATTTGGCGATAACATGACATAACAGTCGCTCAAACTGAGCGACTATAATGCCCTGTTCGCGCGAATTCTTGGCGAAAGGGGAAAGCAAACCAGTTCTGATGAATGATGAATCTCTGGCAGGCAACCAGGCAGGCTAATGTTTCAAGTGTTAAGATTCATTTCATTTCAATCACGGTGTTGGTTGCTTGACTAAAATTATTGATAACATGAAGCATTCGATTAAATAATCCGGAGTACAACAAATGAATTTTCACATTATTTGTTAATATAATTTGTGAATACTTTTTGATCTAAATTTGCACAATGTAATAGGCTATGGGGGTGGGGTGCTGTTGAGAATGATGGAGTGGGTTTGCTGATTCGAATGAGAGAGAGAGAGAGAGAGCAGCTTGGAGGAAGACAGAGAAAAGAAAATGGAGCCTAAAATTATAAAAAGGTATTTAGGTCATTTTTATGAAAAAATGTTGTATTTGATTTAATTTGAATGTTGTATTTAGCACTTGTGTTAAGATAAACCTGATTTTACTTATCGAAAAAAGGCTTCATCAGATTTTTCTGCTCTAACGAATAGTAGACTATAGGGATGTTGCCACTTCAAATGAGTTTTTGTGACAGGAGCGGAGAGAGGGTAGCAATATGAAAAGTTTCAAGTATGTATTTTTGTGATGAAATGTTCTATTTTTCTTGTGTGCGTAAATTTTTGGTGAACTTTAAATTTGAGTTGGTCTTGTATGTTTTGGTGAACTTTATATTTTTAGTACATGCTACATAGCACCATATTACTAACAGTCAGCTTCAAATTTGATAAATGCTTGATGTTTGAAAATGCTAATCACAAAAACTTATGAGACAGCCTCATACGAGAGGCGTGATACTTGTTAGACAAAAATTTAAAAAGTAATACCTCATATATGAAGCTGCCTCATAAGAAAGATTTGTACTTATACTATCCCTTAATACAGCATTTCACGACTTCAAAATATAGTCCTTCTAGGAAAGCGGGAACGAAAAATACGTAGAAGAACAATATTTTCTTAAATAATTTTAGGGCGCTGTTAATGCCAGACCAAGAAACACTAATGCCAAGCCATTAAATTTTTAAGTTGACAATTTAGCCCTTCATATTAATTAGGCAACCAAAATCATTCTCTCTTCATATTAAGACTTTAGTTAGGCTTCCTTATTTACATATTGACTAATATCTATCTATTTTAATCATAATGATAGCCAAATAAAAATATTGCCAAAAGTACATAAAACTTTTTTTGTTCATACAAAATATTCAAGAAATTAAAAGGGGAAAGTTGTATCATATATATTTTGACCCCCTAGGATCCAATAAAAAGTTAAAAAATGCTATCAAGTTCAATTTTTTGGACTGTTGGGCGAAAGTGTAACTGATCGCTGGCAAACGTGAATTAGTTAATTAAATGCAAACATTCATTTGCTTGACGTTTTTTTTTTCTTTTTCCATTCTAGTATATATTGTGGATGAAGCAATTAGAATTTACAAGTTATATAATCTTTATGTTAATAGTGTGCTACCATGAAAATAAAAAGTTATCGGTTAACGTATGGTGAGAGCAATTAACTGTAACCTGATATTATTCTCAATCTCCCTCCTAATTTTGTTGCTAAATTAATGGAGTTGTTGGATTCCTAATTCTAATACATTTTCCATAATTTTGTTTGTAAAAAAGGCAATAAAAGATAGTGGGGAGAGAATATGTGTTTTGCCTTATTAATATGAAGGGTTACATTGTCAACTCAAAAATTAGTGACCTGACATTAGTATTTTTAGGCCTGGCAATAACAGCGGCCATAATCTTATAATACTCAATCAATATGTGAAAGAAGATAAAAAGGGGGAATTTGTTAATAAGCTCTTTGTATCAAGCTTTGATACAAGGCAATGCTTAATTCCAAGCAAAATTTGTTTCATTCTCCCCAAATCAAAAACTTCAATAACATGTGCCCTAATTAACTAAAACATTTACACTGTAGTTAGTTCCTCTAGCTTTGGTCTTCTATCAAAGTGCTGATCATCAGTTCATCACCAACTTTTGTCTTCCCTTTGTCAAAATTAATAATTCCCTCATTGTAATCTGCCACTAAGGTGCAACTGTTTGGTCCATCCAATAATTCCTTGCTACTGCTGCTAGTGGTGTTATTATTATTATTTCCACAACAATGACTTGTAGACGTAGATTTGAAGATATGAGGCTCCAGCTTCTTTAAATCGGATAATCTTACTGGTTTTAACAAGAAATCCTCTGCTCCTCCTTGTAGACACCTGTTATTTTCCATCATACATACCAATTTAATTACTACTATTGTATTAGATTATAAAACTTATATACGACGGTTTCAGTGTTTCACTACGACATTACAATTACGTTTTGAATTAGCAGTGTTTTTTTTAAACTAAAAGGTATTATAAAAATGTTCATATTTGGTATAAAAATTGTTACTTTTAACCGTATTATCATAAGACGGTCTTCCACAAGACTTTCTGGTATTATACTTGGTTTATGGCTTTATTTTATTTTTTTGGTGCATTGGTTTATGGCTTTATGCTATTTCTATGTCCATATGATGAGAAGTTAACATTTAGATACTGTATTCACATTTAGATACAATTTAATTACATGCAAATTGCAATAAATTGTAATAAGAGAGCTCACATGTCAATTCTTGAAGGAACATTCTCGGATGACATAACAATCACGGGTACATCTTTCCAAGAAGAGCCCTGCCATGTGAAAAAACAAAAAAGTTGTTCCATCCAAATCAGTTATAATTACTCATTCCAAAGGAATTTTACAAAAGTGGAAATAAAGAAAAAAAGATAGAGATTTAAATTCACGGTGATAATCGAACCTTGACTCGCTTAAGCAGATCATAGCCAGTAATTCCTGGCATTGAGAAGTCTGTCATGATCAAGTTTACCCTCATTCCTTGCCCCTGAGAAAGTATTAGTGAATTAAATCAATTAACCCATCCAAAAAACAGATTTACCATGTAACACTGTACCTCTCTAATCAAATGATCATGTATATTTTACAGTTGAACAGTAATAAAATTATGAGAGTAGCACAAATTCTTGCTTAATATCAGGATTAGGAAGTACCCTAATCTTATCATGGGGGTGACATTAAGGTGGTGTTTACTAGGTTGCAATCAAATGCAATGCAATGCAATCATTTTATAGAGTAAATGGGAAGTGGAAAAAGAAAAAGGGGAGGAAGGAGATGAAAAAAGTAAGATTGATTACATCATCCAAAGTAATCATCATTACATGGGAAAAATTGAGCAATTGTAATTACAATGGATAATGCAATCAACCCCATTTTTCCTATCCCTCTCCTCACACTCCTTCACTTTTCACCTCCCAATTACCCTATAAAATGATTACATTGCAGTGAATTTGATTGCAACCTAGTAAACGAGGCCTAAGTGTGCAAGTGGGGGAGGGGGAAGGAGAGAGAGTGGTGAGGAATGAGAGAGAAATGAAGAGGAAGGAGAGAAAGAGTAGAAAAGTTTCAACTCTTGAGATAATGATTTAACCATTGTAAAAGTAGTATCAAATGTAAAATAGAAGTAAACATTATGGGTGTAACAAAGAGTAATAAAATTACGAAGCTCGTATCAAATATAAAATGAAAGTAAACATTATGGGTGTGTTCTATTTTACTTGTTTTAAAATCGGTTTACTTCAGTTTAGTCGGAGTTTAGTGATTACTGATTATCAATTCAGTAATCTAGTTTTTCTCTGACATATATCTTGATACATGTCATTCACGTATATTCATCTTTCAACTATGGTCTTTACATTTCTAGCTAGTAATATTGAATCCCTTTATGTCATGGTTGAGCATATTATTTCAACCTAAAATTAAGATTCCTTGACCTAGGCCGCATTTCCATCTCCAGTTTTTAAATTAAAGTTGCTGGTGATTCTTAAAGCCTAGATCTTTAGATTTGGTGATATACACAAGGACCTTTTGAACTAACTTTTCTTCTTTAATTCGTTATTCTTTTAAGTTTCCATATCTAGAAAGAAAGAATATTTCAGTCCTGTTAGATCTCAAGCATTAAAAGATGAAAAAAAAATAAAGAAAAAAGAACAATAAAGAAATTAAACTTAAATGAAAGCCAATGTGTACGTAGACCTCCCTTGTTTAAGCAAAACATTAAAAAAAAAAAGTATAGAAGCAAGAAATTGGAAACTTTCAATGAACCCTTAGATATGATTGCTTTTATTCATTATTTTTGGTATAGTTATGATTGCTTTTTTTACATGCTCCCCAATCCCAATTGATTTTCTTTTGAACAAGAAGATAATAATATCATGAACCCATAACCCATAAATTTCATGTATATGGAAACTTGAGGGCTTGGGGCCGGGTTAGCTTGAATTGGCGCGATCTCACTCATTCCCAACAATGACCGAGGGGATAATGCATTGCCATTTCAACACACACACATAAGAAGAAAAGAAATTTTGAAGTATATATGTCGAAAGTCGAAAATTGAGGGGTGTTTGTGTGTGTATTAAGAGAGAGGCTTACTTCTTCTTGGTGATCAGGTGGTGATGGAAGAGAATGATGAATGTTGGTAGAATCATCATCTTTATCATCAATCTCTGGTCTATGATCCACCAGGCCCAGATATTCCAATGCTTTATCCCCAGACTCCACACAAGTCACTGTAAAGATTAACATTCATCATTAAATCTCAAGAGAAGTTAGCCACATACATTGAATTGGTACTAATGTACTATATCACAAAAACAAAATTAAACCACTAAAAAACGCTCAAAGAAAAAGAAATCCTATTTTAAGGCAATCTATAATGATATATGTGAATAAATTATGGGAAATAAACTAAATTACAATGATAAAATAAAAGCTAGGAGAAATTTGAAAGAAAAATTTGACCTTTAGGCTATTGAAATGAGGGTAAAATGTAAAGGTACACGAATCGCAAACTCAGGTCCCTATGGTTAGTGGGCCTGAGATTTTTGGGTTTTAATTGGTGTGATTATTATCATTTTTAGTAAAAGATATGGAGATAGTATTTAATTTTTTTTTAATTTTTTTTGAAACAGAGGTAGTATTTGAGAAAGTAGTGTACGTACCATGGTAAGAAGAGACAGTGAGGAGCTTCTCCAACATCTTCCTCTCGATAACACTATCATCGACAGCTAAAACATGAAAATGTTCCTGCCCTTGTAATTCTTTTTCCAATACTTGTCGAATCTGCTCCTTTGATGATTTCATTCTCTCTCTCTCTTTTTATTGGCCTCTTGTATTGAATGACGACGTAACTCCAAGATCCACCACAATAGTATTGCTTAGGCAGAGAGGAGAGAGAATATGACAGAGAAAGAGAGAGAGTGAGAGGGAGAGAGAGAGAAAACTGACTAGCAGTTTCCCTTTGTCCGCTTTGTTCACTGCTTTTATACGAGACAAGCAAGCAAAAAGCAATAGGGGGTAAAAATGAAAGGGAGAGAATAAAAGAAAAATTCTATCTTTGAGTAAGATTTTAACACGCTATTTCTGTGTGTATATATTGTTATAGTATGATTTTGATGCTCATGATCAGGTTTCAAAATTTTGTGAATTAGAGGATTTCCACTTTTTGATTTCTTTGAATATTATATAATACCTAATTTATATGATGAATCTTCAAATCAGGATTAAAAAAAGAAATTCTGCAGATATGACATCCTTAGAAGCAGATTTTACATTCCCTTTTTTTTTTGGGGGGGGGGGGGGGGTGTATATGTATCATAATCATATCAATATATATCTCTTTCGAATGTTGATGGTTACACTTCTAAAACGATTTTTATAACAAGATAAACCGGTATATGACAAGATCAATTAAATTTATCAGCCAATGAGCTAGTGTAAATGACATAAATATCCCACCAATCTCATATGTTTATTTGTTTAACAAATTAAAATTATACACAAATCATATCATGAATGAATCAGACACCAATGCAAGCACAGTTTTATAACATAATCTTTTGAGACATATGATAGATAATAGGCCAGGGGATGACTGATTCATCCTTCGAAATATCTTGACTGAAAGTTCAGTTCAGATGTAGTGAAGATTTCACTCAAGCACTTCCCATTAGTACTGAAGTACGGAGATTCGAACATCATGAAGTGTTTTGTGTTGTATACAAAGGAGTATATCGTTTGTATTGTGGCTATCACTTTTTTGTAGCCACCATAATAATTACAAATAATTCGTAAAAATTAATAATAAGTTACAACAAATCTAATACTTGATCAAAACCAAAAAAATAAAAAATTTAAAATGTCAATCTTGGTAATTATTGGTGACTCGCAATCGATTGTTGCTATTCGCATAATTGGTTTGATTATCAAAACGTCAATTTAAAAAGTTATGGATGAATCTAAATGAGATAATTGGTCACTACGAAATATAAAGTTGGCCTTACCAATCTTGTTATGTATGTTAGTTACGAAATTACTATGATGCTTCTCGGTGATCTGCATTAGGAAAGTATACAATTAGTGTGTATTTATGTCCATACAACAAATCGGGTTAGCTAGCTATAGGCTACAAGATAATGTGAATAATATAGCACGTTAGTTATATGACAAAATAAGGTACAAGTAACATTTTTTGGGAGAGGTAGACAGAACGGGGAATGTTTGCCGTAGGTGTTACTAAAGGCAGTAAGAAAGAAAATGAGGTGGGGGAGATGAAGATCCCCCTTTAGATTCTGCCCACTCACACGTCGGTACAACCAACTTGTGTGGGGTGGGTCCCCCCCCCCCCCCCCCCCCCTCCCTTAATCTCTCCACATAAAAAGTGTGTGCCACTCTGGCTATGGCATGCAATTTTCTTTAATTTGCTTGTAAACTTTTTTCGGTTGATTTTTACTAGAGCTGTGAATATCTGATTCGATTCGAAATTCGATCTGAATCTGATTTGGAGAACAACCGATAAAAATTAACTGGGCAGCTCGGAAGTCCAATAAAAGTTTACACAGAAATGTACGAGTATTATAAGTGGACCAAATGAGATTAACCGACCAAATCTGCTAAAATAAGCATAATAATGGGCCAAGCCCGAAAATCCGCCTCGAACGGAAAAACGACAAAAACTAACTTCATATCTTTAAATCTCATTAAGAGTTGATATACAAATATATCTCAAACATGAATAATGAGCTTGACCCCAAACCCGACCTAACCGACCCGTAATTTTTTTAAAAAGAAATTCGAATAGGGCGTACCTATGGGATAGTGCCTCTAACATTTCTTCCTTCCACAAATCTCTATCCCTCTACGACTTACAGAGTTATGGAATAGGTCTACCTCACACAAAACCTATTAGTTAATTTTTATGGAGTAATTAAGAGGAGAATCCAAACCTCTCGCTTTTCATTCTAACTTTCTTTGTTGTGAGTGTGTTGATGATTAAGGATCTCCTGAGTTGATTTTGGGGTGGATTATGGCAGTGATGACTAGTATCTAGTAAAGTTTGATTCAACAGGAGTAGTAATTAATCAAGTCAAAGAGCTTTTCTGTGTATCATTTTACTCGTGGCCTGCCTCCTTTCTTGCTTTTGTTTATTTCATCTATTATGTCTAAGATTTTATTCACATGCACTTTTTACCCTTTGCAATGTGCATCACTACTGTTTCATTCTTTCATCTAACTAGTTTTCACTTTTCTTTTTACTAAGCATCTCTAGGCCCATCCTCTGTGTCCTAGCTAATTGTTGTTAGGGTGTGTCCTAGCTAATTATTGTTAGGATGTGTTTAGTTTAAGTGAACACCACTAAACTGAACCGGTTATTAATATAAGTAAAAAAAAATTACATCCTTAGAGTTTTCGAAGAAATTCTACAATAAAGTATTGGGCTGGTAGCTAAGATTGAGACCCTGAGTACTATGCATTAGAACATATCTTTTATGCTTATCATTAATATTGGGATTCAAGTTTCTTCATTCAGATTGAAGGGGATAATCAAATTGTTATCAAAGCAATGAGAGGAGAAATTGACATTCCATGGGAAATACATTCCTTGATTATAGATGCATGAAAGTTCCTAGCTCCGATGCTCTGGGGCCAGTAATTGTAAGATCATGTGTTGAGAGAAGGGAATCGAGCAGCGAATTAGATGTCTAAATACGGGCATTCATGTGCTACGGATTTCTTCACGAATTCTTCCTTGACCCGAAATTTAGTAAAATCTTGTATCAGTTGTATGAAGACATGTTAGGAGTATACCTCAAGAGGAGGTCTTTTTAATCTTACTTTTCCTTCCTTACCTATTTAAAAAAAAATAAATTAATATTGAGATATGGGCATCAAAATCTGTCTAAGCTGTTATTTTGTTTCCATTTTGAGGGGAATAAACGGAGATAAAATAAAGATAAGTACGAATTTTAATTGAGTTCCTAGTATGAATATTGCAATATGATCCCTTATAGAGGGATACCATATGATGCGTCCAAGATTTGAAGGACCACAAGATGTCTTCAAGGATCTCTTAAAGGCTGTGGTAGTTGAATTGAGGCCAACTACATTGATTTCTTTCTAATTAGCCCATCTTCATTACCTGTATCACTATGTGGAGAGAGAGAGAGAGAGAGAGGGAGAGAGAGAGAATAGGTGACTATAAGAACGACAATGCAGCTAAACATGCATTATACTAGTTGTCAAAAATGGTCCAAATATATCCATGGACATTTTAAAAGATTCTGGATAATATGTAATGTTATGATTTTGGATGCTTTTACGATTTGAGGAAAAAATTATTACAGGATTGTATGCCCACGAGAAATCGTTGGGTTTTTATATGGTTGCTTCGCTTCTACAACTTGATATTTCTTTGCACTTGCAATTAGATCATGAGCTTTGACTATTCTCCTTATTTTCGTGTCTTTAGCCTCCATTCTTTCAATACAAAAGCTTGTGTGACCTTAGTCCATGGTGGATTAATGGTTTATATCTTTTTAAATATATGCTTCATGTACCTAAAATATTTCCACTTGTGTTCTTAGTCCATGGTCGACTAAGTCCACACAAGACTTGCTATTCTTCAATATGTAAAAAATTGACCTGAAGTGGCCTTAAAATTTAAATGAATTGAACGGAACTGAACTAAATTATTTATTTAACTTGATCTTTAATCATTTGAAACTCGTCACATATTTAATACTAGTGTGCATGCCTGTGTGATGCACGTGATGTTTCTGCTCTTTTGGTTTTTTTTTTTTAATTTAATGTTTTCTGATGGACCTCGCTTCTAACTTTGTTGTAATAATTTTCTTTTTTATTTGGTGCTAATTTTGTGATTAACTGATAAGTAAAACTAAAACAACACCAAGGCGGGATTTGGAGAGGTCCATCCACAGCCTGACTCTTAATTTGTTTAGGGAAACTTGTAAAATGTTGGGGGGAGGGATGTCCTCAAGTCATGGTAATAGTCATCCATTAACAACAACAACAACAAAAAAAAAAAAAAAAAAAAAAAAAAGTCAATTCATTGGCTTGTGTGGTGCCTCTATAAAAGTTAAGAGTTACCTACCCGAAATGAAATTGTTTATTGCATAATAGTTCTACTTATTATGATTAGTTATGGTGTACGTAAACTTTGATCTATATTTGACCGAGTGCTTAGAAAACGATTATTAGCCTTTTAATAACAAATTTGAGAATACTTTGTTATAGAGTTCTTCTACCAAATACTATCATAATAGACAATGGATCAAAATGAACTAATTACATCAAAAAATTATAGAAACAAAATATGGGTGGCCCACGTCCCATGTCCCATTGCCCATGTTCTATGTCCCATGGGTAAAATCGAAGTCATGGGACCCGAATGACTGTCCTGAGGCACCGGAGGTCCTCTAGGGTGACGATAGATCTCTCGTAAAAGTTTGGGCAAACACAGAAATCGGGCCCCGGGAACCGAAAATCAAAGGCTAATACATGTTTTTTGAGTTTGGATCTCTCATAAAAGGTGGACATTTAATTTTCGCACTACATCGCACGCGACACCCTTAGGCAACATAAGAGGCCCACGGTCCGTTACCGGATCCCACATAGGCTTGTAAGGGCGTTTTTACGGGACACCAATGTAAGGGTCCGAACGCCGAAGGCACCGAGAGTCCTCTAGGGCCATGATAGACCCCCCGAATAAGTTTGGGAAAAACAGACACCCTTGACCCCGGAAGCCGAAAATAAAAGCTTCGGAACATGCCTGGGGGACATGGGACGCTCTCGGGGTCGCTTATTCCGTCCCTGATTGTAAGAACCCTCGACTTTCCGGCGCTTAATTAAGGTGCTTGAATTGGAATTAATGGTTCTTAAATAATACGTCATATGCGATATAATTCAATTGTGATGGGGAAAATAATTCGCAAGTAATGAAGTCGCCACAAATTTTTAAGGAAACAATTGTAAACCATCAAAAAGTGCACCCAATTCTTATTGCGAATTTACTCATACCCAAAGGGGCTAAATATTGAGTTCGGAGGTGTAGGTACGAAATAAACAAAACGAATCTCATCTAAATTGCCCGAATTAACGGCCTCTACTAAGTCTATCCATGTCAAATATTTATTTTAGCTATATGATTCAACATAAATCCATTTGTCCAAGATCCTAAATTTAACTAGGTGGGTTAAAGACAACCAATTTAACTACCGTTATAACTTTGCACAACTTATATCCAATTTGCATGCATCTTGTATTTAACACAAACCAAAAGATAAGAGCAATAAATTAATACGCTCCAACCTACAATACTTGCTAAACGCGCCAAGTATTGCATATGCACAACAATAAATTTGTTAGTAACTTCAATGGAAGTACAATTCAAAAATATCAACTTTATGCTAAAATAAATCTAAAGAGATTGCTACATGCATGAATAAACATAAAAAAGATGCGACATGCATAAATCAATAAAAAAAGATGCAATTTAATTTAAACTAACATGCATAGTTATTTACAAAGATCAAAACATGCATAATTATTCAACCATAATCAAAAGCTAAGCAAAACCTGATTATAAATAATGAAAGAAGAATTTACTAAATAGATTTAGGCCCTCACGATGGTTAACCTGGACGTTCTATTCGAACGGGAATAGTAGAATTGGAATTGCTCTTCAATCTTGGGTGCTAGGTTGGGTGTAAGGGCTTGCTTGAGTCTTCAAATTCTGAATTCTCTATGATTTAGGGATTTTGTGCTCTCAAAATTATAAATTGACCAACCTCTCATAAAAGAGGGTAAAGAGGAGTATTTATAGAGTTAGAGGACGAAATTAGGGGCCTAAGGCTGCAGCCCCGACGCCAAACTCAACCCAGCCAGAAAATCAGGTTTAGCGGCCATACGAAAGGCAGTTGGGGCCAGCGGCTGCCGCTGAATGCTCAGAGGCAGGCCGCTGGGCGTGGCGGCTGGCCAAAAGGCCCCCGCTGTCACGCGTGTGCCGCTGGGTCGTTAGCGTCAGTCGCTCAACCCGGAGGCGCGTGCGCGACTACGGTTTTTGACTTTTTGTGCTTAGTAAATTACGATAATGCCCTTGGGCTGACCCAGGGGGTCTGGATCGAGCGATTTTGACCCAAATCTTCAATACGCGATATCTCTTGATCCGGAAACGTGATTGAGGTAAGGTCAAAGGCGTTGGAATCCTTATAACAAGGGATATCCAAAGACTGAGGTTTCAAGAAATTCGGTCTACATTTCCGAGCAATGTCATTTTCTACTTACGTACATATCAATCCATTACCATTATCATCGGGCTTTGCGGTGCCAGGGGGTGAGAACTGATTAGGGTGTCTACACTGATAGGCTTATAAGGGCGCTTTACGAGACACTGGTGAAAGAGGTAGAATACAAAAGGCATGGGTGATATCGAAGTTCGGGGTTTCGGATGTCCCTCCTGTAGCACTGAGGGTCATCTAGGGTCATGATAGACCCCCCAGAGAAGTTTGAGCAAAAATGACACTCGGAGCTTGGGAAGTCGAAAACGAAGGCTATAATCCACGACAATTTTTGGGCTTCCGGGAGGCAGCGGAACAAAGGTGGATATTTTCGCATCACATCGCACGGAACACTCCTAAGTCCTAAGGGACATGGGCGGTCCTCGTTGCTTATCCAGTCCCTGATAGGCTTGGAAGGGCGTTTTACAGGACACGGGTGTGTAAGAGCCAAAACACCAAAGGCATGGGTTATATCTAGAGCTGTAAAAAGCTGACCCGACCCCTTTTTTTAGGGTCCTGAAAAAACATTCTCGACCAAAACCCATTTAGAACCCGGTAAAATGAGCTAAAAATTGGATTCAACCCAAAAACCAACTCGTAACCGACCCGACCCAAACCCGAAGTGACCCGACCCGTAACCCGCTGGGTCGACCCGTTTTACAGGTCTAGTTATATCGATATTCGGGGATCCGGATGTCCCTCCCTGGGCACCGAGTGTACCCTAGGGTCATGATAGACCCAGGGGAGAAGTTTGAGCAAAAAAGACCCAGGCCCCGGGAAACCGAAAACGAAGGCTATAATCCACTTTTTAGGGCTTTTGGGATGCCCCGCAACGAAGGTGGATATTTTCACACCACATCGCACGGAACACCCCTAGGGGACATTGGAGGCCCTCGGAGTCACTTATCCGGTCTTTGATAGGCTTGAAAGGGCGTTTTACGAGACACTGGTGTAAGAGCCAGTACACGAAAGGCATGGGGGATATCAAAGTTCAGGATCCGAATGTCCCTCTTGGGGCACGATGGTTCTCTAGGGTCATGATACACCCCCCGGAGAAGTTTTGGCAAAAATGACACCCGGGCTCTGGGAAGCCGAAAACGAAGGCTATATAATCCACGTTTTTTGGGCTTCCGGGAGGCTCTGGAACGAAGGTGGATATTTTCTTACCACATCGCACGGAACACTCATAGAGAACATGGGATGTCCTCCGGGTCGCTTATCCAGTCCTTGATAGGCTTAGAAGGGCGTTTTACGGGACACTGGCGTAAGAGCCAAAACACCAAATAAAGGCATGGGTGATATAATTATCTTTTATGAAAATTTTGATAAACTTTTGTTTTATTGAGTTTGCTTAGGTGGCGAGTCCTATGCTCTTTTCTTAGGTGGCACGTCTCATTTTAATTGTGGTATCACTATTCACTCTATGCTCTTTGATGATGTGGCAGCACAACTTAACGCTATTACTCATATTTTCTAAACATATTGTAAATGCATCTCATTACGAAGTATTTCTCGATCCGAATCTGATGGTGTAATTTTTGTTATTTTTTGAGATGTAATGAAAAATATTGTATATGATTTTGAATATTTGACGAAAATTAACCTCTCAAGAATCCTAAACAACAAGGATGCTAATACTGCTAAACGTTTTCACCCGTTATTTTTTGTCATTATCTAAGACTCCTAAACGTTTTACACCTACTTTTTGTCATTATCTTCGCTTAGGTGGAGCGCTCTTTTAATTCTCACTTAGGTGGCATGCCTCATTTCTCTCGAAAAATGATTGGACTCATTTTAAAATATGCTTTGAAAATTTCCAACGAAATAAATATCATGAACATGAAATTATTTTTTATAGAAAAATTATGTGACTGTTAGCTTCAACATGAACTAAAGTGAATTGTGTTAAAGGAGAACATAGCCTTCGATCAATCAGTTTATATATTACTCCTTCCGTTTCTTTTTCAACTTTGTACTAGCTTTTTTAAGTTCAGATTTTGTAAATTTTTACCGTAAATATATAGAAAATATCTGTGAGTTATGACTTGAAAATATATGCATTAGGTTTATTTTGAAATATATTTTCAAAATATCTAATTTTTACAAATTTTACTTGTATAATATTATAGATATTAAAGGTCAAAGTACCACATTGAAGACCGTGAAAAAGCAAATAGGAAGTTTAAACAGGAACGGAGAGAGTAATTTTTTTTTTTTTTTTGAAACGAGATGGCCTTATTCAATGAGTTTATATTACTATTTTTGTTTTTGAAGTGAGATGAGGTTTTCAGTTGATCACTTGATTTTGATCGAAAAGTTTTCTTCTACTTTTTTTCCAACAAATTTTTCTCTTACTTTCAGAACCGAGAGTTGAAACAATAGCTAAAATTAAACTTGTAGCTTATATCTAAAAGCTAGCTCAAAATTACCACACATGTCCAATATCTTTTCACTAATAATTATTTTATTTTATTTCAAATATATTTTTCCCCTTTCAAAAACATTATCTTCACAATTAGTTAGTTTTTGTTCTTCTTATTTTAGTGGGGTGCAAGTGCAACTAAAAGCACCCGCCGTATCCACATCTCTGTACAATTTATGACTATACTGTTCAACCCATACTAGACTTATCATTCAAAATAATATTATATGGATCGAAATTGCACCCAAAATAAAATTACAGAAGGGGTAGGAGTTGGCTTTTAACTAACTCGCAATTGGTTTTGATTATTCGCAAATTTTTATATGAGGCCGCCTCAATGTAAGACGTCTCAAGTAGTGGTGGATTCAGGATTTAAAAAGAGGGTATGCACAATTGTAAATAAGGAATAGGACATAAGACAATTTCAAGGCGATGCACAACAATAAATAACACCAAAAAAAATGAAACACAAATTCTTTTAAACAAAAATATCTATACGTATAATATTGGGCCAAACATTTTTAAGGGGTCACTAAAATGACGAATCTATAAGGGGAATAAAATACTTATAAGACCCATGTCTGAATTACTAAATTGAAGTTAAGCTTTATAATATAAAAAAGTGCAAGTTAAGATTTACTAAATATTATTATATTCTAATTTACAAAGTTCAAGTTTTATTAAATGACTATATATAAAAAGTGCAGGAGAGTGACTGATAGTTTGATTATACAGTTGTTAAAAGGCAAGTCCAAAGTAATAGCACTATTTGCACCAAAAAAAGTAATAGCACTCTTCATTAAAAAAAATTAAATAAAACAAAGTAATAGCACTCTAGTGGGATGCGGGGAAAAGAAATTGGAAGAAGAGTTCGAACCTGTGACCACTACACAAGTAAATCTAATATACACTTCACCTAACCAGGTACGCCTTTGACAATAGTGATATAAAACTGATAGTTATTATTTAAAGAGGGTATGCACTTGCATATCATTTCAACACTATAGATCCGCCGCTAGCAAGCCTGATTTCATGATTATTTATAGAGGTGACCTCATGTTGAGGCAATCTCAAAAGAATCATTATTGTTTATTTGGGAGACGGCAAAATTTAATAATTTTTGAGCATATTTATTTGAGAAAAAGGATGAATTGTATAAGCACATGGTTTATTTGTTATCTCTTGCCATAATTCTTTCCTCACTTAAGAAAACCAATGTTTTTAACTATATCACTCAAATTGAGTGGTAGAGTAACAACTAACAAGGGTCGGTATAAGTCTCATTTGTGATCTTCAATCAATTGATTCAATAGATATATACATTAGCTCCATGAATAACTTTCTAATTGCTTTCCAAACACATTAATTTTAAATATTTTAACTATAAATCTGTACTTGAGACCAACCTCACACGTTCACAAGCATAATAATAACTCAAAATTTGGGGCTTTTAGAAAGGGAAGATTTGGGACCACGTTAGAATTTTTGTATTTGGCACTAGAGAATCAAACATTTCTAGCAACTGTGAAGGGGACATGAAATGAGTAAAAGGTATCACACTAAAGGGACCCCAAAAACTATTTTATTTAATTTTCTTTCAAAATCATGTGACCACTTTGCAAATGATTTTCATAGACGGTAAGGAAACTCTATTGATTTGGATCTGTCTCCATTGAGGGTGTCTAATATAAAGTAGAAACAAAGCCATTTTCTTTTTCATTCATAGATGGAGTCAGTCACGGTTTCACACTGTACATGTACGCTGAATTGTAGCTCAGATGCCTTAAGAGGCTCAGAGATACACTGTACTACTACAAAATATAGATACAACACCGCTTTTTTTTTTAGCAATATTATACACATCGGTTTTAATAAGGGTGTATAAGTGACCGATGTTGTAAGTCATAGGTTATGACACCGCTTTTTTAACCGATATGGACATTCCCAGCAACTAGCACAACTGTGCATCCAGTCCAGCAACTAATTAATATCCACCTAGCACTATTTATCATTTAGATAAAACAAACCTCGCTTTATGAATAATGCTATGTATTGAATAAACATAGTATCTAGAAACGTAACGTAGATCACAAACAAGCCAAGCCACAAACAGTTAGTGATTTTGGAGGAGCAAAACTTTTTTTGAAAACATTAAAAGGGAGAATCTCATGATCTCACAAAATAGTTAGTAGCCTCAAAACGTAAACTTATATTACCATGCATATACCAATAATAAGGAGTTTTAAGCATTAATTAATTTTTTCCAACACTAAACTCATGCATCCATCATTCACGCACGAACGCCACCCACTTCGTCAAACAGCCAACGGAGAATATACTCGAAGCTAAAGTTGCCATCTGCATAGTCGAGTACAATTCCCGTCGTCTGAATTGCTACAAGACCAACGGGCTCTCGAATACCTCGCCACCTGAAATGCAATAATGGACAATTTTATCAGCAGGCTGAGAATCCTTTATATGTGAATCTGATTCAAATTATGATCATATATATTGGTTCGTTTTTTAAACATTTCATAGAGTAGCACTTAATATAATTTTTTGCCTTCTTTTATATTTGGAGCTAGCTATTAATTATAAATGTGACTGTGTGATCAGTATCTTATCTAGCTAATTTGGGGCTTACAAATATACAAATAAAACCACTAATGACAGAGTAAAGAGTAAAGACTACATGAAGGTCCTTTATTTTTATTTTTATTTTTATTTATCAATGAAGCCTAAGGTAATTTTCTTTTCAATTTAATTATTAGAACTGAATGTAGTAGAATTGAACCAAATACGATGGCGGAAATTCAATCTAAATTAATTGAAGGTGAGCTAATTTCAAATTTAAATGAACTAAATTGTATTCAATTGATTCGAACTGGGAGAAAAAACATGAATTTAATTTAGTTGAATAAAAGATAAATGATAAGTTAAAAAGAATATAATCTAACTCACTTAATGAGTGCATTTGGAGAATGAGCCAGGTTGACCTTCGCAAGGATGTAATCATTATCATGCTCATAGGTTGAGCTAACCAGATCAAAATCCTGAATAACAAATTTAAGATGTACAAAGTTAAGTAAACTTTAATATATATTAATGAATGAGTTATCGCTAGAACCGATAGTTATATGGTGAGTGAATTTCATAAAAGATGAGTATAAGTTTACCTTTTGAATCTCTGGCCAATATTGGGCACAATATCTATTCAAAAGACATTGATAAGAAACATATTAATAAAGTTAATTAGGGTTATAACTCTTAAAAGTATAAAGAGATAAGTAACGAAATGCTTAAAAGAGAATGGTTAACTACTTTGGAGAATAGAATAATATGATCGATGACGGTCTTATCCTGGTACGCATTGGTTTGAATGAACGTCATCAACCTGTTTCGTCTAAATTTTTTGAACTTTAGCTTTAACGACGAAAATTTTGGTCGTTAAAAGGCTTAAAATTCGTCGTTATTGCTATTAACGACGAAAAAAAAGTTCGCCGTCGTTAGTCGTTATTGATTCCCTCGTTAAAAATTATAACGACGACTTTACATTGTTCCTCGTTTGTTATCAATAGCGACATGAGACTTTTTGTCGTTATTACAAACCAACAACGACGAATAAAAGATCCAATAATAACTATATCGCTCATTGTTAATGGTAATAACATTGTGAATAACGTCCAATAACGTAATTATGGTTCGTCGTTCTTGTAAAAATTACAAATACCATTTTTTTAATCATAGAATTTTCCCACAAATTTACTATCAGCAAATTGTTATAGATGTACTAAAGAAAACATAAGAAAATGGACTTTCAATACTCCTGATCTCTTTTGATATAATAATTCAAGTACATACACGAATGTTATCTTGTCACAAGCACATCCGACTTCTAGAACACTTTCTTTTTTTGTTCTCTTTTTTTTTTGCTCCACAATTGACTTCTACAACACTTTCAAAGTACAGTAAATTCTGGGTACAAGCCTATATACTTAATTCTATTCAAGTCTAACTCAAGTTAGCAACTGCAGCAGAACGTTCAATTCTTTGAGAATACCTGCAAGAGAAACAGACAAGTAAAAGCTCAAGTTAGAATTTTGGATCAAAAAAGTAGAAAAGACTGATATCATACGAAAACAAACGAAAGATCTAAGAGAAGATGAAATTGGAGAAAGAAACACGATAATCAAGAATGCCATAGTGCCAGACCCAACCATTCTATCAAACCCACTTCAAAGGACTGTCCTTAGCCCCAGTCACTATATGCAGATCAACTTAAATAAAGAAACACTATACACCATACAAATTTGCTAAATAGAATCAACAAAAACATGGCCCAATCAACACAACATACCTGAATCATGAGGTTGCTAACTGTTTATGCTTTCATCCACATATCTGATCTGCAGAATACCTATGCACATTTCTAACAGAATGTCACGGGAATTGGAACCTATTGTGAGTAACTTTGTGAGATTCGATTAATCAAACCAGAACCTTGATACAAAGCTACAACCTACCGTTTAAATAAATAGCTCTATGACCTCATAAACTGCTATGGACACTAGGAAATTCCCTACAGCCAGCTCATGATCTCTAAGAAAAGCATACATCATGCCAATGTTTTTTGTCCCATCCTCACAGCATGCATGCAAGAGATTGCTGCAACAAGAAGCATTAAAAATTTCAGAGTATATGAGAGCATGATAGAAAGAGAAATCAATGATTGACAATGAAGGACCATCCGGTAACTAGCATAAGCAGCATTAACCCATCATACACGGAAACCATTAAAAAAAATATACTGAGACCTTTAAATGAAGCAATACATTTTCAATAATGAAGGGGTAATTTTCAGTAACTAGGTGATAAATCCATCTCCAGCAATTTGGCATGATTGCAGCTTCTGAAAAAGACCTTCAAATCAATAAAAAGCAAGATACATTTTAATGGTATTTGTGATCATTAGACTCTCATCAGAAAAAAGGTCTACTATCTGACACTCAACCTGGTGAATTTTACAGGTAGTGTCCTTACCCTTCTTTTAGAGTTGCTAAGCTGATGTATATATCAAGAGTTGTAGTTGTATGCTTTAACTGTGACACATTGTATGCAATTTTGACTTCGCAAATAACTGGTATTGGATCAAATGCCCTTCCTAAAAGGTAAGTTGATGCCAAGATAGGACGCCACTGATTCAATGCTTTTTCGTCCATCTATGACCGCCATCACGAATTTTGAGTGCTGGTTTTTTTAATTTTTACCAATAATGTATTTACACTGCCTATCTTTGCAAAGTAAAATATATCTTATTTTCAGTCCCAGAAACTACTGATAAAACAAATAGCACCAAACAGCAAGCCTATAGATATAATTGACATTAAGTAGAGTACACAACTATCAAGCTTTGCCTTCAACATATGCACATATATAATACAACGTAACTAGAATCTTGTTTTACACATCATAATCATACGATATACCTGTAATACTTCTCCAACAAATCCAAGTTCATGTACTTAGTTTCCCTCTGAACAATGTCATCTGGAAACCCAGCCATGAAGAGAAGAGTTATAGCAAGGGCCTTAAAGAAGAAACTCCTAGTTCTGACTTTAACTAACCTAGTTAGTGGGAATTTTACCACATTACACACAAATGCAGCAAAACCCTCATAGACAGTGGGAATTTTCTTAAAGAGCCACCACAAGCAGCTACCTCTTTAAAGTTTGACTCTCATGCAATTAGTAGGAATTAGTAGATTCTGTGAAGCACCCAGGATCTTACAATAATTAGAACCAAGAAATCAAAAACACTAACAGTAGCATCAATTTACCACAACTTTCAACATATTACAGCAGCACGAATTCAAAACAGAAACCACTTTCGAAATCACAAACAAATGAACAATGCACAGCTCACAATTTCAGAAGTATAATTCCCAGAATAAAGTTCAACAAATAACCCAATCAATCACACAAAATATCCCATTTCCACAGCAAAATATCAAATGAATTACAGACCGAAACCTGATTATTACCCAGCAATGTCACACACAATCGAAGCCAATTGAATAATAAGGTCAAGAACACTAGAAACTTGGAAACAATGTCAAGTTCTCAGACCTCCAAATCAGAACAGTTGTACCAACATGAGAGCAAAACACCAGGCGGATTCATATGCAGAAAATCTAAATTCAGAAAATTAGCACTAAACTAAACCAGAAAACGCAGTCTTGATAACATAAATAGGCAATCAAAAACCCTAAAAAACAGAAATACATGAAATTGAATAAAAGAGGAGGGAGAGATAGAATGAAAGGGACATCACACAACCATTACCATGAGAGAGAATCAAATCGAGATAGAGGAATTTTGATGTTTCTCTTTCCCTAAAGAGATCAAACAAACAGATCAAATTGTTGACCCTCAAAAACAAAAACATCAATTTGTGATATTCTAGGGTTCCGACCATTTCTGCGGGCGATTATTCGGTTGACGCCGGCGAAGAACAAACAAGCCGGCGAGTCAACCCACCGCAACGCCACCAATTGCAATTATCGGGAGAGAGAAAACGACTGCAAATCATAACAGCTACTGTAGCAGATAACAATTAGGTGGAGAGAGATAACGAAACTGTAGCCGATGACAATTAGTTTCCTTTAATTTCTCTTTGTGCGTTTACCACCATAACCAACGAAAAACATAATAAAAACCTTCAAATACTGCGCCTGCAGACTGCGGTGGTCGATTGAGAATAATGGAGTGTGGGGTGGGAGACTGCGGTGGTCGATTAGGTTGTCAGGCAAATTAAACATAATAAAACCCTTTTATTTTATTTTTAATCGTAGCTAGGTTTTAACTTTTAACATTTTAATTGAACTGTTCACAATTTCCTTCCTCGTAATTTAGTTTTGGTGAGAGTATCAATATTTTTATCCGCTCACGATTTTCAGTCCGATATAAGGTCCATTACTAACGATGATATTTAAAGTAACAATAACGATGACTTTAGCGATAAATTTAGCTACCCTCGTAGAATCTATATTGTTTAGTAATATTAACGACCAAAAAAATACGTTCGTCATTGTTGATATAATATTAACGACGAATTTTAGAAGTCGTCGTTATTACTTGGTCGTTAAAAGGTCTTATTCTAGTAGTGACAAAGGATGAATAGAACATAGTTGACCAGGCAGTAGGCACTTTAGCTGGCCAAACAATCTCCTAGTTACTTAAGTCTTACCTTTAAATTGTCTCACTTAGATTATATATATGCACCCTATATGTAAAATAACTATTGCCAATCCATGGATATAGCTAGCTGGCCACAAATTACCAACTTGTGATGGAAATTAAAACTCATCCAAGTTGCTACATTTTTTTATTTTTTTATTTTTTTTTTTTATAACTAGTAGTTCATTTTATTAAATGGAATAAAAAGGAGTAGAAGCTCAAACAATTATTGAAGCCGAAGCTCATAACCTATTAGAGCGAAGCTTATACACCAATTATAGTCGAAACTCAAACACCCATCAAATCCAAAAGAAGCACACCCAATCAACAGCACACGGCTAAAAAAAGCCACAAACACCTAAGTGATACAAATAAAAGACAACTAAAACGCAAGCGTATGTAAAACGAGAGACTCTAACCATCAAAACCCAACAAAATCACCTCAAAACAAACTGTGAAGATCGAGCCACACCCACTTACCAACAAGATGGAAAGGGAGACAAATCACCTCAAATCCCAAACCTCCTTGGCCAAACGTTTGTTCTTAGGTATGTATTAGACTGTCCCAGAAGAAAACCCTCTTTGCATAGACCTTCAATAATGCGGGATGACTTTCTCATCTATGTCAAGTTTCCCTTCCTTTTGTAGTTCGTACAATTTCTCGAAAAAATCTTCATCAGAAGAATTCTCAACAAGTTTCAAAGCGTCCATTAGCCAACTCTCATCCGCATCAAAATCAGCACAATCTCAAGGAATAGAGAAATTATTATCAAGTTTCGCAGATCTAATTTCGTTAGATTCCTCAATCATCTCGCTCATATCAATGCTATTATGCAACTCCTCAAACTCTGAAACACCGGGAGGATCCACTGAAAGCACCTTAGTACTCCCAAACTCACTAGAATGCGCAACATCAGAGAACGAAACCACACCAATATTAGATTACTTTTTCTTCGATTTCTGAGATCCACCAGGAAGGGAAGAAAAATGATCAATAACATCAACATCAAAGTGGCTCAAAGGATAGCCCTCACGCAACACCCCAACAACAAACGGTCCCAACAAAGAACCATTATCAAACCCAATCTTATCATCAACTTCATACGAAAGGTTGGAGGCACAACAACAATCGGGTGAGGAGCTAGAACTTTCACTAAACCCCGAGGTCGAAGAAGATACATCAGAATACAACCCGCTATTTTCCCAATCAAGTATCTCATCAACACCCAACTTAATAAATTGTAACCTAGATAGCAAGCATTAGCATCACGCTTAAGGGTCACTACCAAAAGTTTATCTCTCAGAAACTCCTTTTTTTGAAACGGACACGCCTTCAAAACAAGTTGCTACATGCTTTTAATTTGTGTGGCTTTTCTTTTTCTTTTTTCTTCTTTTTTTTTTTTTTTTTTTTTTTGCCACCAAAAGAGAAAAACAAAAATACCATGAAGCATGCACACCAGCACACTACATCAGAGAAACAGCAAAAGGACAACAAGTTGGAAGAGAAACATAAAAGGGAAATATAGCGAAACAAAAGGTATGTGTGCATTGTTCATATCAGTATATGCTCATACAATCATGTGGAACTAGAGAGGTTCATATCAATACATGCATAGACAACCATGTGGAACTAGAGATGTTCATATCAACATGCTCATACAAACCATGTCTAATTTCAATACTGCTAGACTAGAGAGATGATGTCTACTTTATGTGTAATTAATTAATTGTACCCCTATCTTGTACTTTTATTTTAAATAATAACACACTTAATGTTTATCAAACATGAATATTCAATGCTGGATAATATCTCATTAGGACCCCTAACCACAGGTGCAATTGGCCCAAAAAAGCTGTTCAGTTCTTCTCTTTCTTCTGCGCGCAGTCAGCGGACTACCTTTTGACAACTCTCTCAACTTTATCAAAGAACTGTTACGAACGACATAACCGTATCCTTGGTATCCCCAATCTGGACTCCATTGGTTTTTAATTATCCAATAATAAATAGGCTTATTAGGACAAGAAGGAGAGAATAACGCCCATAACCAATAAGGAGAACCGTATGACCCGTTATATCCGCATTTGGGTCTGGAAAAAACATTGGACACAAAGTACCATCATGGGTGGATTCGGCTTTTGCCAAATCCAAAAAACCCTGTAAGAAGAAAAAAAAAGGTAAAAGTGAGTGATAGTCATCTGATCTCTGTAAGAATGCATGTATGCTGGTTAAGTATCTAGCTAGCTTTTATGTTCTCCAAGTTATATATATCCTTCTTGTCTTGTATTAAAATGTGCTGATGTTAATTTGTGGCAGCAAAGTTTTGCTAGTACAATATTGATCGATCATGTTGTTAATAAAGTGACAAGATTGAGGCGAAAAGCTTGCCCTCTGTATTCATTATCACCGAGTATATATATACAGCCCTAGTATCTATACATATCTTTTGGAATAAGGAAACAATTTGTATAAGGAAACAATCTTAAACAATATCAAACTCTATGATAACTTGCCATATTTCAGTCGCAACCGAACTTTTCATAAGTCACGCCTGAAATCTCGGTAAGATTTCGTAACACCCCCCCCTCAAGTTGGAGCATGGGGGTTCACGATACCCAACTTGCTGAGTAATAGATCAAACTGTTTCCTGCCGAGATCTTTTGTAAATAAGTCAGCCAATTGCAATGTCGTAGGAACATACGAGGGAGCAATTAGACCTTCGGTAATAGCATCACGAACAAAGTGACAATCAACTTCAATATGCTTCGTGCGTTCATGATAAACAGGATTGCGTGCAATATGTAAAGCCGATTGGCTATCACAAAACAATGGTATAGCTTTGGGATGATGAACACCCAAATTTAATAACAAACCTTTCAACCATTTTAGCTCACAAGTGATGGCAGCCATGGAGAGATATTCTGCTTCAGCGGAAGACTTTGAGACAGTAGTTTGCTTCTTTGTTTTCCATGAGATAGGTGATTGACCAAGAAACACCAACCAACCCGTTAAGGATCGCCGTGTGAGGGGGAAGGCAGCCGAATCCGAGTCACACCATCCATTTAAAGATAAACCACTGTCAGCTCGCAATAAAATACCTTGACCTGGAGTGCACTTCAAATAACGCACAACCCCTAGAGCAGCCTCCCAATGCTCTTAGTGAGGATCTGCATAAATTGAGATAAAAGATGAACTGAATAGGCCAAATTAGGTCGTGTGACAGATAAATACGTACACAAGACGACCTACAAGGCGCCAATAGGATTCTGGATCATCAAGTTTGGCACCAATGGCATGTCCTAACTTGTGATTTTGTTCAATAGGAGTGTCAGCTGGTTTTGCCCCCAAGAGGCCGACCTCAGTAATAATATCAAGAGAATACTTTCTTTGACAAAGAAATAATCCAGCTGAACTCCGAGCTACCTCAATACCAAGAAAATATTTAAGTGGACCAAGATCTTTCATATGAAAACAGTCACCCAAATAGGCCTTGAAAGCACTTAACGCAACAGAATCATTGCCAGAATTAATTAGATCATCGACGTACACCAAGACATTTTGAGCTGCACGCCATCTTTAGTGTAAGTAAACAATGAATAATCAGAGTAAGACTGAAGAAATTCATACCCTTTCAAAGCAATGACCAGTTTTGCAAACCAACAACGGGGTGCCTGTTTTAAGCCATATAGAGATTTGCGAAGACAACAAACCAGATTTGGCTCCGATGACGTGAAACCAGGAGGCAATTTCATATAAACTTCCTCATCAAGATCACCATGGAGAAAGACATTATGGACATCCATTTGGTGAAGTTCCCAATTCTTGGAAGCGGCAATAGCTAGAAAGGCACGAATGGTTGCCATTTTGGCAACGGGAGCAAAGGTCTCAGAGTAATCCAAACCTTCGATTTGATGATTACCAAAAACAACCAAGCGAGCTTTGAACCGCTCAAGATCTCCATTGGAGAGGTATTTCCTCTTATAAACCCATTGACTTCCCAGTGCACGCTTGCCAGGTGGAAGTGATTCGAGAGTCCAAGTACCATTATCCTCCAATGCTTTAATTTCCTCTTGCATAGCCTTCTTCCACCCATTATCTTTCATGGCCTCCTTAAAGAACCGAGGTTCCTCTCCTGTAGTGACAGCTGCAAGAAACTTGTGATAGGGCATAGAGAAATTGTCACAATTAATATGATGTGCTATAGGAAAAGGAGTACCTGAGGTATGTTGTGGAAGAGAAGTAGCAGTGTTCGATGGACTCTCTTGAACAACGCTGTGAGTAACAAAATCCCTTAGGAGCACTGAAGCGGTTTTAGTGCGCTTTCCACGTCCCAAAACTTCTTCGGAACTCTGATTGTTTAAGTCTGCCTAATCTGCAGTATGGTCAGACCCAGACCTAGTTTGGACAGAGTCGTCCATAACACTAGGCTGTTCGATTTCTGTTGGGCTTACCGGACTTGGGGTTTGGTCAGACCCAGTATTGATAGTGGCAGAGGAATTAGGGTTATTGGGGATAAAAGGCACATCTAGACCCTCATCTGTTGTATTCCTGGTATTAGGAATAGTGACAACAGTGGAGTCATCTAAAAAATCCGCAAAGTCTAAATCAATATCCACATCCATATCAAAGTGATCCGTTGGCCTAATATTGCTAGCTTCTCTGTCAACAAAGGGAAAAATCTCTTCAAAGAATTTTACGTCTCTGACACAAAGAACACATGTTTATCAAGATCATAAAGCCTCCATCCCTTTTGACCAAAAGGATTCCCAACAAATATGCATTTACGGCTACGACTCGCAAATTTATCCCCCTTTGTCTTTTGGTTGTGGGCAAAACATAAAGACCCAAATACTCGAATGGCATCATAAGAGGGAGAATAACCAAACAATTTCTCAAAAGGACTGTGATTGTCAAGGACAGTGGAAGGAGTTCTATTGATTAAATGGACAGCGGTCAAAACACTCTCCCCCCAAAAATAAATAGGCAAATGGTCAAAACCTCTGTTTTATCATCCATCAAATAAACCCACACAGCCCGAGAAAAATCATCCACAATAGTAAAAAAAGATCGAGCACCACTAGAAGAGGTATGACGATAGCCGCCCCACAAATCAATATGAATCAGTTCAAAAATTCGACTGGCTTTATTCTCACTTAAAGGAAATTTGTCTCTAGGATGTTTAGCTCTAAAACATACTTCACAGGCTTTATTCAAACTACCTTTAGAATTACAAATGGGGGAAGCAATTTTACTACTTTTTCTGAAGGATGCCCCATCCTAGCATGCCAAAGAAGCGTCCTCGTCCACTGTGACTGTCTGCACTGTTTGTGGTCCCTTGAAGTAGTAGAGTCCATCTTGCTTACTTTCCGTTCCAATCAGCTTCCTCGTTTGGTCCTGTATAGCACACACATATCGATTAAAAATGACAATACTATCCAAATCATCACACAATTGTGACATAGACAATAAGCTGCAATTTAAGAGAGGGACATAAAGAACATGAGTGAGAGTCATAGCATCCGACAATCGCACTGATCCCTTCTTTGTTGCAACCACTTTCTTTCCATCAGGAAGACCAACGAGACATAGGATGTCTTTTACATCGAATAATAGAGAAAGATTACCAGTAACATGATTAGATGCACCTGTATCAATAATCCAAGAATGACCATTAATCTTACCACTCAAACAATTACCGAAAACAGTCATATTACCAAAGACACTTGCAAGCACCTTCCATTGATCAGCGAAAAATAATTCTGCAGATGGTGTTCCAGTGGGTTCTGAAACAACTGCAGCATTGGCACGGACCCCCCCCCCCCTCGACCACGTCCTGTCGCAAGAGAAGAAGAAGAGGTCTTTGTTTGTTGGTTACGACCAATCATCAGTTTGGTCATTCCTGATCCGATGTCAGACTTCACACGATCTCCCACCATTCTGTATATCCATGAATTTCGAAGCAATTAGTTACTTTGTGGCCTGTCTTCTTACAGTAGGTGCAGGAGAGATGTGATTTATCAGGTTTCTCTATCTTGCCTCGTGTGCGCCCACTAGTTCGCACAGAAAATCCAACAACGTCGGACTTCTCCTCGGGTAGAGCTGAAGACATTGTGACTCGTTCGTCTTGAATAACAAGCTGGTAGGCACGGCTGAGAGAGGGCAGAGGATCTTGAGCATGAATATTTGATCGCAAAGGACCATAAGATGGGGTATATAAACCCATCAGAAATTCATGAAGAATGTCCTTTGCACGGCGACGCTCATGTTCAAGGCCTGCAGTACACTTTGTACAGCAAGAACAAGTGATCAAGGGTTCATGGTTATGCAATTCCTCCCACAAAGCCGTGAGTTTTCCGTAGTAAGAAGCAACTGACATGGATTTGATTTGCTTACAGTTAGAGATGGCTGCCTTTAATTGCTGTATTCGTGGTCCATTCGTAAGAGCAAATCGCTCCTTAAGCGTCTCTCATAGACACCTGGCGTCTTTATATTTGGAAAAGGTAGTCTTCACTTCTGTTGTAATGGTATTCATAATCCAAGATACCAACATGGCTTGGATTGTATTCCAATCATCTTGTGTGCAAGGAGGTGTTGGAGATACAATCGTACCATCTAAAAATCCAAACTTTCTTCGAGCTTGAAGGGGTGTCTCAATCTCTCCAGCCCAATCATCATAATTTTCGCCATTAAATCTGGCCGCAGTAATAAAATCACCAGGTCGATCTTGAGGACCTAGGAAATAAGGGGATTTTGAGTCAATTTTGGGTGGTGGATCTTCCACGACCATTGTTAGGGTTTAAGGTTTTTGGGTTTTTGTTTAGGGTTTGTTTAAGGATCTTTCACGTTCTGATACCATGACAAGATTGAGGCGAAAAGGTTGCCCTATGTATTCATTATCACCGAGTATATATATACAGCCCTAATATCTATACATATCTTTTGAAATAAGGAAACAATTTGTATAAGGAAACAATCCTAAACAATATCAAACTCTATGATAACTTGCTATATTTCAGTCGCAATCGAACTTTCCATAAGTCACGCCTAAAATCTCGATAAGATCTCATAACATAAAGTAATGGTTTCTCTGAAATGAAAAGTTTATGCATGTGGGATACATATACTGTTTTGTTTTATGCCATACAATGTCAGTAATGGAAACAGATATTGCCAAATAGAGATTATATTTGCAAATGTGTGTATTGAATAATCTGTTGGTATTGATTTTACGTACTATTACCTAGGTGTTATCAACAGATATGTTTGTAAGAAACTACCTAAAGACTAAATATTAGTTGAGTCAACTGGAAAAATGAGCTATAGATAGCAAGGAAGTAGCGACTACTAATGTATGTAGTATGTACTTACTTTTTTTTATAAGAAATCACACCGCTCACGTACGGTATGGAAACAGGAAAAGGTTAGATTTTCAATGCCTCTAAAATGGATTGTTCCTCATCCTTAATTGTCTTCCACCCCTCTATATAATGTCTCTCCTGGCATATACATTAAATTAATAAAATCATTTATATATGAAATCAAACATATTTTTAATATATATTTATACAAAAACTTTTATAAGATAGTGTTTAAATCAAACATACATACATACCGTGGGGCGAGGTTGATGAGGTAGTTAAGATGATGTGTATTTGACGCCCGTATAAGAATAGTCACTGTCTAAGCATATACCATCTCTTGATATTCGATGTAAAGCATTAATCATCAGACCATCACGACAACCGACTTCGTTCGAAAATACCCCGTCAATAACATCCTGGGTAGAAAACTTGGGAAACCTTAAGTTCTTCACAGCATAAGCACTATTATTACTCTCTGCCACATTCCAACCCAACATGTAGCTGTAGATCCAGTATAAGAATATAATTAATTAGTTGCGCTAATAATAATGAGCATGTAAAAATAAATGTATGTGTATCACTTACAACAATTTTCTTGGTCTCCAACTTCAGCAGAAACAGCTTTTCTTCGCACCCAATTCAAGAGGACTGTTCGTTTATTCCACTGTATCAGGAGTAAACAATAACAGAATTTGAGTACAAATAATAAAATTAAAAAAAGGAAATTAATAACCAAAAATAAATGAATTAAATAAATAAGAAATTGATTGCTATATAACGTAACCACAAAAACTGTTGGGTATGACTTTACGTTATGTTACGGTATGTTAGGTTATGGGATGTTACGTTTGTTATGCCGTTTACTATTTGGATTCATTAAAGTAAGCCTAGTACAGTTAGGTTTAGGAAGTTAGCCCTAATTTCCTATCTTCTATATATACTGTAATCTGTAACCTTCATAACTTGAGTTAGGGATAAAGTAAGTATTATATTTGTACACCCGGTGGTGGTGAGCCCCTAAATATCAAACATTATATTTTAGTATAAAAGCAGCGTGTTGATATCAACATGTATATTAAAAATAGAAATATAAGAAAAAGTGGTCATACCCATCTCATTAAGGAACCATTGGCAGATATTTTACACTCATAATACAAGGAAAAATACATCTAGAATATATTTAAACTTCTTAATTGATTTAACTTCTCACTTAACGACTTATGTTCAACGTGCTATTGACACACAACTCGAATATCGCACGAGCTTAAAAACTAGTATAGGCTAAATTTAAGAAAAACTTATCCATAAAATAGGTACTTGGTCACAGTCCTTGTCCTTTTTATTTTTTAATATGTGTAATTAACATTTGTATGTAGACTTGGAAAATAGGTGGGTCACTTAGAGTCATTAGCAGGTCGGGTTATTCTTGGGTTTGATCACTATCGAGTTGGTCATGTTAAGTCTTTAGCAAGTCCGGTCAGATTAGAGTTGGGGCCAAATATAACTATTATCTCACAAATTTTAGGTCTCGGGGTGGGTAGTTTTGGATTCGATTCGTTAGCAGGTCGAACCTTTTAAATCGAGTTCTGGTTGATTTTTAACTAAATCGAGTTCGAATTAGTTTTTGAGTTGGGTCAAATTTTACTTGCTCTATTTGTATATGACACTCTATGCTGTAGGAGTATTTAATACGCCAGGCTTCTAGCCGGGATTGAGCCATGCATCGACTCTCTTCAAACATTCGCATAGAGTTCACTATGATTCGTGCATAACCCAGACTGGATAAATATTAGTTTACCCACTAGTTAGTCTACCCGGGTGATTGGTTGGGTTTTGATATTTTGTTTTTTAAGTTAAAAATAATTTACTTGAATTCCAATGTACATACTTATATTTCTTATCCCTCACTCGGGTAGACTACCCGGTGGGTAAGCTAAGCATTCTCCACAAGATTAACACAAGTTTTGTAGGTTCTAGTTGCAATGATCTAATCATATAAGCGGAAGACAACTAGATAACAAGAAACTTAATGGATCATTAAACACACTTAAATATACCTCTTGATGCGTGCCTCGTTGACTAGATCGATGGATGCAAAATGTAGGATCCCAAATGTGATCCCTCTATCGTAGTCCACACCGTATGCGAATGATCACCGTTGCCAATTCGATAGCTAGATCGTGGGACCTAATCCCTTTATGTGCACCCAGTTAGGTTGAGAGAAAAGGGAGACAAAGATAACATATCATTTGTGCCTCTCAAGCTCACAAGTGATCCACACTTATGCATATGCTATCCCTCTCCTTTTATAGAGAACAAAGGCACTCCATGTTCCTTAAGTAGACCTAGTCCATTAAGGGAACAAGAGTTAGACACCCACATCCAAGTGGTGTACCCTTAATGCCCATTAGATAAGTGCCTAGCACTTAAGTGATCGTGGGCTCGCCCTAGGTGAGCCCACTAAGCCACTCACTTTCTATTGATCCATTCGTCACGTTTGTGTGTGATCCGTTAGGCCCAAACGCATTTAGTAGTTGGTCCGATCCAATCGCCCCGAATTATCATAAGCGGTCTCTACCTAAACATTATGATCTTCTAAATCGATGAGTTTACTATCTCTGATGTTTAATCCCGAATTTTGTACCTTGACTGACAGGACATAAATCCTTCAATCTCGCACTTGTCCTTAAGACAAGTATGCAAATCCATTCCCCTGTCACTTAATGTCTTGATATGAACGTAAGGTAAGAAGCCTAGTCATCCTTACAATGTTCATATGTTTTCTTGATCCCGAATTGGATTGTTGAGACAAATGATTATCCAATAATCTACTTGAGCACGGCCATACATTTCACAATCCCAATTCTACAAGAGGTCCATAAGACAACTGTAACACCCCCCGAATTCGCAACGATTTCTGGGCTGCTCGATGTCATTATCCATGACTCGGCACCGCTGAACCGTCCTAAACCCGGGGGTGGTGCTACTGCCACATTTATCGCTAAGAAATAAATGTGAAGCAGAAAGAAATTGCTAGGTATAAAAGAGCCTACTAAACTGAAAATGAAACTTAAATATTAATAACTGAAATTGTCTAAACGGTGAGATAACATGAGTGTTCTTATTACAATCCTTTTAAAAGGAGTATCTAAACCCAGCAGCGGAAAATAAAGACAAGTGAGCTCCAAGGTAAATCTAAGCCAACTCCAAAGCGATCTTATTGGATATTACCTGCACATTTAATTTCTATGACGGAAATAGGAAAATAGAAAAAGAAGAGAGAAAGCAAAATCAGATAAACTGAGTAATTAACGCCCAAACCCAGTAAAAACATTTCGAAAACCCTTACCTTGGGATTTGAGAAGAATCATTGAAATTCATTTGCATACGCAGGTAATCAGATAATTCAAGCACACACAATCGATCAGATTATTATAATCTTTTTAAAGTGATCATCACCGCAACAGTTATAATAAGTCATCTGAAGAGAATTAAGAGAGCAATAATAGACAGAGGGCGTACACTCACGACATCTATGGAGGTTATCACCTCAATTTAATAATCATGCCATGGACTTAAAGACTCTAGTGTGCACATTACCTCAAGATAGTTTTATGAGAGTCTATCATGACTACTTGTTCTTAAAGAACTCTCATGGTGGGTCTTCCCGATCATGAATTCTCAATTCATATCTATGCAAATGATCCTTGACATCCCATGTCTCCAGCCCATGAAACAGGCACTGAGATCAACTTGCAATCTAATCATCGCTGGTTATTAGAATCTAATTTTATTACCTAGATTAGGGACAAATAACCACAAAATCCAGTTCACACAATAGGGTTTCATTATCCAAGACATCGTCTTGATAACCTATTTGGATATTTGTGTTATATTATTTCGGATTAATATTCAAAGTCATACAGAAAATTGAATAGAACCAAAATCATAGTGAGAAATGTACATAACCATGTTTTAATCATGAACACCATTTCATAATCTAAAACAATGAAGCTAATCATCTCCGAAGCGCTTAATGCCTATTGAAGCCGTGTGACTCTCGTGCTTGACCCAGTTAGGCGGCTTAGTCAACGGATCAGCGACATTCTCATCTGTATGAACCTTGCATATGCTAATATCACCATCCTTGACCCATTGTCTAATAATGTGATATTTGCGATGTACATGTTTAGACTTTTGGTGTGACCTTGACTCCTTTGCTTGGGCGATGACTACATTATTGTCACAATAAAGAGCCAACGGTTCAGCCGCTGTAGGCACAACGCCAAGCTCAACCATGAACTTGCGAATCCAAACAGGCTCCTTTGCAGCTTCCGAAGCTGCGATATACTCTACTTCCGTTGTAGAATCTGCCACCGTGCTTTGCTTAGCACTTCTCCAGGTCACGGCTCCTCCATTGAGACAGAAGACAAATCATGATTGGGATTGAGAACCGTCTCTGTCGGTCTGGAAGGACGCATCAGTGTAACCTTTTACAATCAACTTTTCTTCACCACCATACACCAAGAACATATCTTTAGTTCTTTTCAGATACTTCAAGATATTCTTGGCCGCAACCCAATGTGCCTCACCTGGGCTTGTCTGAATCTACGCGTCATACTCAAAGCATACGAGATGTCTGGACGAGTACAAATCATGGCGTACATGATAGATCTTATGGCTGATGCATACGGAGCTCTACTCATGCGTTCTTGCTCAGCAGGTGTGTCTTAGGACCTTGTGTCTTGCAAAGAACAGTACCACGACTCATAGGTAGTAAACCTTTCTTGGCATCTTGCATATTAAATCGAGATACAATCTGATTAATATACATACTCTGGCTAAGTCCATTCAGCCTTTTGGATTTGTCCCGACAAATCCTGATGCCTAAGATTTACTCAGCCTGTCCAAGGTCTTTCATCTGAAAACACTTCCCAAGCCAAGCCTTTACGGACTCCAACATTGGAATGTCATTTCCAATGATTAGTATGTCATCAACATACAGGACCAAGAAGACAATGATTCTCCCACTGAACTTCTTGTATACACAAGGTTCTTCTGTGTTTTTGATAAAACCAAACCTACTCATCAAAACGCAGATTCCAGCTCCGGGATGCTTGCTTCAACCCATAAATGGATCTTTTTAGCTTGCAAACCTTCCCAACGTTTTTAGGATCGACAAAACCCTCAGGTTGTGTCATATGCACATCCTCTTTGAGAACCCGGTTCAAGAAAGCGATTTTGACATCTATTTGCCAGATCTCATAATCAGAATGAGCTGCAATTGCTAGGAGTATCCTAATGTATTTAAGCATGGCAACTGGTGAGAAGGTTTCATCAAAGTCAATTCCTTGAATTTGCCTGTAACCTTTTTCCACCAGTCTAGCTTTGAAAACTAGAAAGTTTCCATCATTGTTCGTCGTGATCTTAAATATCCATTTGCACCCGATGGGCCTAGCTCCATCCGGCAAATCGACCAAGTCCCAAACTTGATTCTCGGACATGTAATCCATTTCGGATTTCATGGCTTCTTGCCATTCGCTGGAATTTGGACTCGTCATTGCTTCCTTGTCAGTGGTGGGTTCTTCACTTTCAACAAGGAAAATGTCACGACTTTCCGTCGTATAGATTGAAATATATCTATTTGTCGGAAACCTGACTCTATAAGACCTTCAAAGGGTGGATTCAGGTTCAACCTCTCGAGATGCCTCTAGAGTTGAATCTGGAGATGTTTCCAAAACATCTTGGATGGATTCTAAATCCCTATCCACATCCATTGGAGCTATTTCCAAAACATCATGGACGGATTCCAAATCCCTATCCATCTCCAATTGTTGCTCATCTTGAATTTCTTCGAGATGGACTTTACTCTCACTTGTCTCTTTGGAAAGGAATTCCTTCTCCAAAAAGACACCATTCCGAGCAACAAATACCTTGTTCTCAGTTTGATTGTAGAAATAATAACCCTTCATTTCTTTTGGATAACCCACAAAGAAAACTTTGTCTGATTTGGGTGCAAGCTTATCGCCGAGTAACCTATTTACATAAGCTTCACACCTCCAAACCTTGAGAAAAGACAACTTGGGAACCATTCCCGTCCACAATTCATGCGGTGTCTTCACAACGGCTTTTGACGGAGTCTTGTTCAGCGTTAAAGCTACTGCCTCGAGAGCATATCCCCAGAAAAAAAATAGGAAGATTGGCATGACCCATCATTGATCTAACCATATCCTATAAGGTTCGATTCCTCCGTTCAGACACACCGTTCCACTGTGGTGTTCCGGGTGGAGTTAGCTGTGAAAGTATTACACAACCCTTTAAATGTTCATTGAACTCTAGGCTCATATATTCGGCTCCTTGATCCGATCGAAGAGCTTTTATCTTCTTGCCCAGCTAATTTTCTACTTCATTTTAAAACTCTTTGAATTTATCAAAAGATTCAGATTTATGTTTCATTAAGTAAATATAGCCATATCTACTCAAATCATCAGTAAATGTAATGAAGTAACTAAACCCACCTCTTGCAGTCGAACTCATTGGTCCACACACATCTGAGTGTATGATACCCAATAGCTCACTGGCTCGCTCTCCCTTACCCTGAAAGGGTGACTTTGTCATTTTGCCAAGTAAACATGACTCGCAAGTATCAAATGACTCCAAGTCAAATGAGTCCAGAATTCCTTCTCTAAGAAGTTTTTGAATGCGTTTCACATTTATATGGCCTAATCGACAATGCCATAGATATGTGGGGTTAGAATTATTAGTTCTAGCCTTTTTGTTATTGATGGTGAGTATATGTTTGTCAAACTTTAGCAAATAAAACCCATTGTGCAAACGAGCGCTAAAATAGAACACGTCGTGTTTTGAAACCGTATAAGAACCATTCTTAATACGTATATCAAAACCTTCCATATCCAATACGGAAGTAGAGATGATGTTTCTGTTTATACTAGGAACAAAATAACAATTATTTAATCCTAACACAAGCCCTGACGGCAATGACAAAACATAATTCCCTACAGTCAAGGCAGCCACCCTAGTTCCATTTGCGACTCGTAGGTCGACCTCATATCTAGCCACCTTCCTAAGCTGTTTTAGTCCGTGCACATTTGAACAAATGTGAATACCACGGCCGGTATCCAATACCCCATCAGAAATAGATGTAACTAGATTGATTTCAATAACAAAGATACTTGAAGAACTAGATACCATTCCATTCTTCTTGTCTTCCTTTAGTTTTGGGCAATCCCTCTTCCAATGCCCATCCAATAGGCAATAGAAGCACTGATTATTCGCGACTAAGGATGACTTCTTGGCGGCTAACTGTTGCTTAGGTTTAGGCTTGGCCACGCCACTCTTACCTTTTAATCGCTTGCCCTTCGAAGCAGCCCCTTTCTTTCCCTTCCCTATATAAAGCACTTGCTGCTTTTCAGGCTCTTGCCTCACATCAGACTCTGCAGTCTTAAGCATGCCATGCAGCTCGTCGAGGGTTTTGTCCAACCCCTGCATATTGTAGTGCATGCGAAATTGGTTGTACCCTATATGCAGTGAGTGTAGGACAGTATCTATAGCCATCTTTGGAGGATAGCTACACCCCAGGCGTTCCATCGTCTCGAAGTTAGCAATCATCCCCATGACATGAGGACTGACTTGCTTGCCTCGTTCAAGCCTAGCTTCTAGAATAGCCTTGTTAGTTGCATGCATTTCAATCCTTTTTTGCTCTTTAAACATAGTTTTGAGCCTTTGATTCATGTCGTAGGCATCGTAGCTCTCGAATTGCTTTTGCAAAGCAGGGCTCATGCTTCCCAACATGATGCATGCAACTTCCTCCGAGTGATCGGAATGACATTGGCCGACAGTCTTTTGTGAAGCACTGCCCCCACTTTCGGGAAGTTGAGGAATAGGCGTCTCCAAGACGTATTCCTTCTTGTCATGCCTGAGAACTATTTTCAGGTTGCGATGCCAGTCTAGGTAATTGTTTGGTCCAACCAAACGTTTCCTATCCAGTATCGATTTAAGGTAAAAGGTTGAATTGTTTCCATTGGCCATTGCTACAACACAGAAATAATATGCAAATTTTAGTACATTAATCAATAAATAACTTAATCAGTTTCTAAAACATGAAAGTCATTTAATATTTTATTCATCCTCTAATGTGCCCCTATGAATAAAATAATTCCAAGATCCTCATTTTAGCCTAATGTGACCAAGCTTTGGCTTGTCAACCACACTAGTCAAAATAGGTAAGCAAGCCTTGCTAATTATGTCCAACATAACTCTTGGTTGATAGGCATATCTAATATGGCTATCCCTTTGTCCCGATATGTAAGGACTCCTTACTCATATCCTTGAGGGAACCAAATGGTCTTGTAAATCTCTTCTTAGACTTACCCGCATTAACTCAAGATTAAAATAATGCCACGCTTTGGCAATGCCTATTATGAATGATCGAGAGTGTAATGGGTGACCCTTATTTGGGAAGGCATAAACACAATATTTCCTTGGAACGTGATTTATCAAGTTGTTTTAATATGTGTGAACAAGTTGTTATATCAAACAATATGATCATGCATGCGATAATTAAAGCAATAAATCTAATTTAAGCAATAATTAAAGCAATAAATAAATGATCCAAGTATGGCCCCTGAAAAAGAAAACTAAAGATCTAATATTCAATTTCTCCCACTTGAATTGCGATCTGCTCCAAGGCACCGTTCTTCAAGCTTTCTCTTTTGTAATTTGTACTTAGTAATTTAAACTTAAAGCTAATGCAGTAAAATAAATTACATAATACAACGGTGTTACATACCGTATTTAATTACAAAAATTCATAACGATACGCATATCGTATTTTGGGACATACTAGATCATACATTCATTCATCCATAAGATGGGTGAGCCAAGAAATATCCAAAAGCCATATAATAAGCAAGTAGATCAATCATCCAGTAATTGAAATATTTCAAATTATATGTTTACAGATCAAATACACACTACTGATCTAATCATAGTGGATACATGCATTCATCATAACACTAAACTTGCAAAACAACAATTTAGCATCAAGATTGAATTAATAGTAGCAAACTATTAACATTTAGTGTCAAGGTACGTAGTAGAAAAATCCACCAATTAGTACCAATGTAGTAATAAGTAATAGAAAAATACTACTTAATAGTAGCCAAAAACACAGCAAAGCCTCGTGGCTTATTTCGGTCATAGATCGAAAAGAAAACATGGATCTAATCTCAGCACTCTTCGCATCATATGAATCAAATAAGGAATGGAGGAAACATGCTGCTTACATTTATGCAAACATGATACATGATTTAATCATGAAATTGAAGCATAACATTTCTACTACACGTAACTATATCAAAGTCACGATCCATCATGGCAGTTGATGCGTATTTTTTTGGGATTTTCGATTTTATGAACAAAATAATAAAAGATAAACAAGATCACTCCTCTTTAAAGTCGCAACACCAAGAGAAATTAATCTTGGGCGTCTCTGCAACCTCGCAAGATCAAAGAAACAAAGAAAACTGGCAAGTCCCCTCAAAGAAACTCACTTCTGAAATTCTAATTTAATAACTCAATCACTCATAAACACAATCTACGAAAAATAAAAGACTACAAGCCCTATTTATGGGGAAAACTAAACCTAACTTGCATAATAAGAAATTAACTAGAATTAGGAAACTTTTCAAAGTCCTAACCTAACTAGAATTAGGAAACTGAATTGAAATCTACTTAAAACTCCTAATTATCTATTCAGAAAATTATTTATTCCTAAAACATAAAAATAGAATACTACATAAAAATAGAATTCTAATAGAATAGGAAACCGGATAATCAAGCGCCCTCATGCTCATGCATCAATCCCTCCCTCTTAAAAAGATTCGACCTCAAATCCAATAGAACGAAGTGAAACCCGCATTAAATTCATTATGCCCAAATTTAACTTCGATCTATAGAAGTGCACTAGGACCCCAAATCATGATGAATATGTGATATGTTATTGGAGTTCTACGCCTACCACCCTCTCCTCCCCCTTGACGTGTCTTCCAAGCTAGTTGATAAACACATATGGCTCAAGTTGTCCCTTATCCAATGGTGAATCTTCCTTGATTTGTAAAGGCTTGTAGAGTACTTTACTTTGTGTTAATGCAAAGTTCAAAGCCTCATGGTCCACCTCTTCTTCCAATATAACTCGACACAATAATGGTCCTTCCTTTTCGGGTATGGCATATGCATCTTCCTCTTCTTGTTGTTGCATTGTCGCTTGTTGATCTCTTGAGATTTTCTCTTCAACCTCCGCAATCTCTTGTAAGGTTAAGTTATGTTTGGTAGGACATTCATGTTGGTAGTGACCAAACCAACCACACTTAAAGCACTTTCTCCTAACCTTCTCTTGTGGAGCAACACCATCCTTTTCTTTGGTCATACCACTAAAACTAGGATTTGAATGATGTTTACCTTGAAGATTGGTAAGCCCTTTAACCATAGTGTAACTTGTGGATTGTTTACCGATCTTCTCAAACTTAAGAGGAAGTCTACAAACTTCATCAAAAGTTTGATAATTTTGCACATCCACATTCTCACGCAAATTAGTGTCTAACCCTCCTATGAATCGTGTTATGCGTTGTTCCTCGCGTTCTTGAACATCACATAATAAAGATAGGCGCTCAAATTCACGGATATACATTGCAATAGGCTTGTTATCTTGCTTAAGGGTAGTCATGCAGATGTAGTTTTGTTGCTCATATTCTCGTGGCACAAACTTCTTCCTCATATGCTTCTTCAACTTCTCCCATGACTTGATCTTGGACTTGCAATATCGTACCCTTTGCCTTTTCAAATTATCATACCAAGTTCCAGCAAACTTGGTGAGTTTTAAGACCGTTATCTTGAATTTCTTGTGATCATCAAACTCTTTATATTCAAAGAGATTGTCTATAGTTCGTACCCATTCAATATATGTTTCTGGATCCAAATCACCATCAAATTCTGGAATTTCAAACTTCAACCCACGATCATCATCTCGATCATGTGTGAACAGACCTTGAAATTGTCGTGATCGACGCCTCTCAATATCTTCTTCATTACCAATACCAACAGATCTGAGTGCGGTATAACTTGTTCTTGCACTTGTTGTCTAAAGGTTTCGGCTAGATTAGCCTCACGCTTGGCTATAATTTCTTCAAATTTCTTTAACATATCGTTCTCATATCCAGACGTGGCTAATAATTCGAATCGGTTCAAAATAATCTCATCAGAAAATACAAAACCTCTTGTAAACAGTAGTAAACGATCTTTTTTTTTGAAAATAGGGTGAGGCTAGTAAGCTAAAACCTAACTAGTCTTGCTCAGAACGTCGTTTACCTTCGAAAACAAGTACTCACTTGACCAGATCTGACAACGAAAATTCTGACGAATAGTATTATATGCGGAACTGGCTCTGATACCAAGTTGATGAGTATTTTTTTGGGATTTTCGATTTTATGAACAAAACAATAAAACATAAACAAGATCACTCCTCTCTAAAGTCGCAACACCAAGAGAAATCAATCTTGGGTGTCTCTGCAACCTCGCAAGATCAAAGAAACAAAGAAAACTCGCAAGTCCCCTCAAAGAAGCTCACTTCTGAAATTCGAATTGAATAACTCAATCACTCATAAACACAATCTACGAAAAATAAAAGACTATAAGCCCTACTTATAGGGAAAACTAAACCTAACTTGCATAATAAGAAACTAACTAGAATTAGGAAACTTTCCAAAGTCCTAACCTAACTAGAATTAGGAAACTGAATTGAAATCTAATTAAAACTTCTAATTATCTATTCAGAAAATTAAATATTCCTAAAACATAAAAATAGAATACTACGTAAAAATAGAATTCTAATAGAATAGGAAACCGGATAATCAAGCGCCCTCATGCTCATGCATCAGCAGTGTACATCAAACAACCCAAAAATTTACTTTTGACATGATTTAATCCCGGCAAAATAAACTCCACGAATCAACAGCCCTCATAAGTCAATTTTCGTGCAACAAGGTTGATTAAAGTGATCTAATTAACCCATTAATTAGGCTCCGATACCACTGTAGGTTCTAGTAGCAATGATCTAATCATATAATCGGAAGACAACTAGATAACATGTTACTTAATAAATTATTAAATACACTTAAATATACCTCTTGATGCGTGCCTCGTTGACTAGATCGATGGATGCAAAATGTAGGATCCCAAATGTGATCCCTCTACCGTAGTCCACACCGTATGCGAATGATCACCGTTGCCAATTCGATAGCTAGATCGCGGGATCTAATCCCTTTATGTGCACCCGGTTAGGTTGAGAGAAAAGGGAGACAAAGATAGCATATCATTTGTGCCTCTCAAGCTCACAAGTGATCCGCACTTATGCATATGCTATCCCTCTCCTTTTATAGAGAACAAAGGGGCTCCTTGTTCCTTAAGTAGACCTAGTCCATTAAGGGAACAAGAGTTACACACCCACATCCAAGTGGTGTACCCTTATGGCCCATTATATAAGTGCCTAGCACTTAGTGATCGTGGTCCTAGGTGAGCCTACTAAGCCACTCACTCTCTGTTGATCCATTCGTCATGTTTGTGTGTGACCCGTTAAGCCCAAACGCATTTAGTAGTTGGTCCGATCCAATCGGCCCGAATTATCGTAAGCGGTTTCTAACTAAACATTACAATCTACTAAATCCATGAGTTTACTAATTATGATGTTTAATCTCGAATTTTGCACCTTGATCAACTGGACATAAATCCCTGATGTTTTACTCATGCAGGTCACACCCATCGCGCATATGTCAAAGTACCATAGCTACACGTATTAATAATATGAACTCCGATAAAAAAAAAATTCTTACTAATAAAAAATTAATAAAATCTATCTTACTTTTTAATACATTTCTATTTGTCTAATAAAAGCTACCTCCAAGGCTCCAACTGCCAAATCTCAAGTCCCATTGCAATTCCGCTAGAAGGTTCATCAAACTTCTTTATTCGGAAAGTGGAAGGTTCATAAAAGTGGAGCTACAAGCAACAATTCTGAGCAAATTCCAATTGAAGGCAGACAAAACCCTTGTAATTAAGTTCTACCAACTTTAATTTATCATATTCATTCATGAGAGCTGTAGAATACATTTCAGAGTGTTGCGAAGGGGTTTGGGCACATGGCCACAAACATCTCATCAAAAAGCGCAAACCATTCAAGGTAATTAATATTCCATCACTCTTCATCAACATCTTAATCGACCTTCTCTAAATATATATTCTATCATCCATTTTTTTTTTGAGTAGAAACATGTTCAAGTTTAGTAGCGCAAGGTGTTTTCATTTGTTACCAATTATCATTGGTGTACCAAGCCACTACCAATTATTGAAGCTTTCGTTCTTGAAATTATAAGCAAACATGTCTTGTTGTTTTTATTTTTTTGGTGCTATGTCTTGTAATCTTTCCCCGTGCCTGTTACTAATTTACTACTGTATGTATTAGTGAGAAATTTTGAGTAAAATATATTTGCTAGTTAGAAATCTTCACGTAATTACAATTTTTTTGGATTATTTCAATTTCTCACGTAATTAGGACAAGTTTCATCCTAGATAGATTATGGTAACAAAAATACATGAAAGTATATCACTTGTGGAGCTATGATTTGAAAGTATAATATGAGGCGACTTCATGTACAACATATTACTTTTTTTTGTCTAAAAATAATCAATCTTGTGTGAGACCAATTTATAGAATAATGATGTCATTATTTAGCAATGTAAGGGTTACTTATTATGAATAGTGACCCTTATTTTACTAAAAGGTGACCCTCGTCGTATCGAAAATCACGAAAAACCATCTTAAACAAGACTTGTCATCATCTCACCAAAAAAGGCAAAAGCTAATACGGTAAAACTATTTTAAACAAGTTTTTATGTAAACTATAGTTTTTAACCCCGTGCGATGCCCAGGTTATGGGTTAATAACATGTTGGGATATAAGAGTGATTAGAGCTGGCAAATAGGTCGTGTTGTGTTATATCCGTGTTCGTGTCAAAGATAATTATGTCAGAAACCTTCTGACACTAATCCAGCCCATTTATTAATCGTGTCGGAAGCTTTCAACACTAATTCAACCCGCTTAATATTCGTGTTGAATTGCTTAACTTTTTAAATATGATTTCTTTTCAGAAAACAAAAAATACAACATAAAAAACTAATAAAAAAATAGTAAATAAATTTTGAAACATTACGTTTAAGCTTTCATTGGTGTATTAGTATTTGAACTAATGAATATCATAGATTTGAAGTTTATTTTCTGATATTATCATTAGTTAAGTGACTTATTTCTCGACATGTTTGAATAATTGTGTCAGAGCGTGTCAATTTCGTGTTGAAAATCTCAACACTAACCCAACCCATTTAACTAAACGTGTTACTCGTGTCGACCCGCTTAAGTTAATCGTGTTAAAAATCTCAACACTAACCCGTTTATTTCGTGTTCGGTTCGTGTCGTTGTCAGTTTTTGCCGGCTCTAAGAGTGATACATGAAATAAAACAAATTATCGATCTGAATTAAAGTATTAATTACTCCATAATTTTTACAGACGGTGGAGATAAAGGTAAAGATGGATTGTGAAGGATGTGAAAGAAGAGTAAAGAAGTCTGTAGAAGGCATGAAAGGGGTAACAGGAGTTGAAGTGGATCCAAAGCAAAGTAGGTTTATGGGTTATGTGGATCCGGATAAAGTGCTTCATCGGGTCAGGCACCAAACCGGCAAAAAGGCCGAGTTTTGGCCTGACGTTCCATACGACGCCGTTGAGTACCTAGTTCATCCTTATGCGCCAGGTGTCCATGATAAGAAAGCGCCACCTGGATATGTACGGAACCCTGAGCTGGCAGATCATGATATTGCTTCTATTGCTCGTGAAAGTTCTACCGAGGTCCAATATTCTACTGCTTTTAGTGATGAGAATCCAAATGCTTGTGTGATTATGTGATGGGCATGTTAATTAATTAGTGTAGTCCTTTCATTTTTATTTTACTCTTACAAAGTTTGTCACTTTTTTTTTTTTTGTAAAGGATGGATGTAGTGGCATGGCATCTTGTGTTGTAAATTAGAAACTTTGTTTGTAGCAGTTGAGCTAACAGTTATTACTAATGGCCCTAAACAAAATTCATTACTAAATTTCTAGTTATTTTTCATCTCATGAAAGATCTATTCAAGACGACGACAACAACAACAAATATAATAAAGGTTATATTTGCACAATTTGATAGCTAAAAAGTAATGGAAATAAATTGTCTGTTTTGTTTGTTGAAATTGAAAGCTTACATCACTATGTTCAGATTTTAAAATGTATTATCATCTCGAATTTGGTAAAAGGTTGATAAATTTCGATAATTTGGCTTTAAGACTTCGTCGCACGCAAAGCCTATATTGGATGGACTAATTAAAGCCTATTTCGAACTAGACACATGCGTGTGGGCTAAATAGGGGTAATAAAAACAAGAACAAAGTCCGCTCTGATACTCATGATAATTTTTATATAATTTGGCCCATGAAATAGTGTTTATAACATCAAGGATGTTCCAATCCAAAACTAATTAACTATGGATAAGTATAACTCCCTTAATTATAAACACACTAGTTTGAAAAGCCCGTGTTAAATAAAATACTTGCTAATATTTCATAATTATTAAGTAATCATTATAAGTATGAAAAAGTAATGTATAACTCACTTAACTATGAAAAAATATTGATCTTTAGTTGATGTACATATATTGATTGGTTAGATTGTAACTCTTAAAAACAAAAATCTTATTTCTGATATTATTATTTGAGAATCATCATCTTTGAATTTATTTCTTCAATATCCCCTCTATATATATATTATATATATATATATAATACCTAACTTTTTTCTTTTTTTTTTTTGTAATTTTTTGGCGCAATCTTTTAACTGCAAGTCTTGTGTGAGACCAACTTATAAAAAAAATGAGGTCACTATTTAGAAATATAGAGAACACTAGGGTTGTTCATAATCTGATCTAGATCGGAAAATTAGACCGACCCAGACCGGAATGACCCGAAAAAACCCGGACCGGAATCTAACAGGTCCGATTCTGGATCGCATTAAATCATTGATTTCGGTTCAGGTCTTATTCCGAGTTTAACCAGGAATATTTCGGTCTAGACCTGAATAGACCGGAATTTTAGTTTTGCAAAAAATAAATAAAATTACACCAGCACTCTCTCTCTTAATTCTACAACAGCACTCTCTCTCTTAACACTGCCGCTCGCCACCGCCCACTACTGCCAACAGCAACACTCCGTCAAAGGTCCCCGCTCGCCATTCCCTCTATAGTTTTGGTGGTTCATAAAATGGGTTTGGGGTAGATAATCTCTATATATATCATGTCTTTTTTGGATCTTAGGTTTACTGTAAATTTCTTTGTATTCAGATCTAGTTTTTAGGTAAATTACCGTAATGAGTAGTAGAAGAGGAGGAAATATAATTCTGGTTGCTTATCTAATTTTTTTTTACCTATCTAATATGGTTTGATTAAGCACTCAGTGGGATTCATTACAAAGACAGTTGCTTGGTTAAGCTTTTTGGTTTGTTTGTAGTTTCAGGTCTTTCGGGATTTAGACCGGACCGAATCGAACCTGAAAATTGAAAATTCAGGTTATGGTTGGTTTAGACCGGAATAATTCCGGTTCAGATTTAAGTTCGCCTTTTTAGTTGATTCCGGTTCAGATTTTTTTCGGTTCCGATCTATTCCGGTTCCGATTTAAACCGGTGTTCACCCCTAGAGAACACCTTTTTTAACCAATCTGGAACAACCCACTTAACAATAATTGACCTTATATTGATCTGTCAATGTGGGACAACCAATTTTTGTATGTTCTCTCTCCACAAAGGTCCTAGAGAAGTCCTTTCAAAAACAAAAGGTCCTGGAGAAGATGCAAGGTGGGCTTTACGGAACTCCAATCCAATGAAACCAGTGGGCTTTACTAAAAATGGATCATAGTGCCAGTACCATTGTTTTATGTGGGCCACTAACAACCTAAACACAGCACACTTCCAGTATGTTTGACTACTATTTTATCAGATTTAACATGAACTCTCTCGAATCGATGGAACCATCTAGCAATTTCTTTACCATCCTAATGCTTACTACTCCTACTAGACTAGACTTTACTACCATACACAAGAACTTTCACGAATACTCTCTCCACATTCCACTTCACCCACCTACCTTATGCTTATATATACTAGCACTTTCCATTGCACTTAAAACTCGTATCCATATTTCAATTGTAATATCAGCAATTCAAATCTAAACCAACACTATAATCCACAAAGTTTTCAAGTCTGAATAAAATGCGAGCACTATTTTTCAGTCTAGCATTAGTGCTTCTTCTCACGGCCGTGCTCCCATCCCACGGGTCGGTCCTCCCATGGATGGACCGACCCTCAACCCTTCTATCCGACCTATGGTCCGACCCATTCCAAACCCTAGAGCAAATGCCAATCTCCACCCTGGACAGGGACGAGACCGCCCTCTGGTCGTCGAACCCAGCCAGGGTGGACTGGAAGGAGACACCAGAGGGACACGTGATCAACATCGAAATGCCAGGATTAAAGAAGGACGAGATAAAGATCGAGGTGGAGGAAAACCGTGTGTTAAGAGTGAGTGGAGAGAGAAAGAGAGAAGAGGAGAAGAAAGGTGATCATTGGCATAGGACTGAGAGATGTTATGGTAAGTTTTGGAGACAGTTTAGATTGCCTGAGAATGTTGATTTGGATAATGTTAAAGCTAAGCTTGAGAATGGGGTTTTGAGTGTTGAGTTGAAGAAATTGGCTCCTGAAAAGATTAAGGGTCCTAAAATGGTGAATATTATTGAAGGTGATGAGCAGGCTAAGATTATTGGTAGTTCTACTGGGAAGAAAGCTGATGAGCTCTGAATAATGCCTGTGACATAGTCATTATGATCAGCTTGAGATTACTAGTGTGACCCTGTTTTTTTTTTTTTTTTTTTTTTTTGTGTGTGTGAGATTGTTCAGCACTATGGCCTTTGTTACTTTGTGAGTACATCTTTTGTTTCTCAAAAAGAATAAAAATGTGTACTGATATGCATGCTAAGTGAGTTATTAAATGCAAGCAACCATGGTTTAATTTGTTTCTGTTATTAGTACTCTTGCATTATTGTGTACATGAATATGATGAGAGGACTACACAATTTAGTTTCCACTTCTCATTTTCATCATCAACATTACCCCGTCCATTGTCGCCGAAAAAAGCTTTCGTCTAGGCAGGGTAAAGGAGGCGGTTGAGTCTCATAGAGAGACTGTACTGTTTTCTTTTGACCCAAGATTCAAAATACAACGATCATCGGCAATTTCATAGTACTCTCATTACGTTATGGTGGACAAAATTTCCATGAGATTGCAGAGAGTTTTATAAGCCATTTTACTGTTCTTTAATATGAGAAGTGAGTAATAAATAAGAGTCCGGACAATTTCATAAGTCATTTTACTTTAATTCATTATGTTATGGTGGACAAAATTTCCATTTCTCATATTGAACAACAAATATAAACTTATACTATTAACAAAAAAAAATTAAAAAAAAAACAACTAATTGCCAGGAAGTACCAAAAGTGCAAAACAAAGTCTTTAGGCCACAGAACATAGTAAAAGGGAAAGCAAGTTACATAGTTTCCCTTTCTTTGTTAATCTTCTTAATAAGATGTCGTAATGAAAAAGCTAATAACAATCTGGTGAGATATGAAGGGACCATGAAATTGCATTTTGAGAAGCACTAAAAGAAGTTCTGTTGAACGTGATTAGGGCTATTCAAAAGAATCCGTATACGAGCATTCGATTCGAAAAAAGTGGATATTCGAATTTTTGGATATCCGAAAAGCGGATATTCGGAATTTCGGATACGTATTCGGATATGCAACTTTGAAAAATTCGGATATCCGAAATATCCAAAAAATCGTAATTTCGGATATTTTTCGGATATTTTGGATACGGATATCCGAAAAATATCCAATATTTATGGACTTTATGGATAAATTTCGGATACTTTCGGATTCGGATATCCAAAATATCCGAATAAAAAATAACCAAATCATTAAATCAAAGTCAATTAAAATAGGAAAAAAGTTTAACTTTTTAGGATATCGGATATCCGAGTATCCGAATTCGAAATTTCGAAATCAAAATTCACTATTCAAAATTTTAGATATCCGGTTATGAATAGCCCTACGTGACATGGTCACTTAGATCCAAATACCCTAGTCTCGATCAAATCTACTCCCCCCTCCCTCTTAGTTACTATATACTTTTACTTCCCCTCTTTCCCTTAGAAGGATATAATTTGACCTTTTTAGCTAGTGGTGGAATCAAAATTGAGGGAAAACAAGTTTAGCTAAATGGTTGTTGAGGGAAGACAAGTTTATTTTTCCTTTTCTTTTATTGTTCAGGGAAAACTAGTTTAGCTAAATGGTTGTTGTTTGACTTGTGACGTGCCTAGGGTGTTTATAATTGTAATATACAATGACATAATAATCATTTAACTTATGAAAGTGAACTGAACCAAATCGGTTTTAAACTAAGCCTGTATTTTTCATCGTCTTTACGTTGTATTTCGTTCCGCATCGTTACGCATTCTGTACTTTATTTTGTCTCACATTTTCTTTACTATTCGCATCGCGTCGTTTCGGTTCGTTCTATTCCTTTCCTACCGTCTTGCTCCATTCCGTTGAAGAGAACAAAACTTTAGTGGAAAAAAAAAAAAAAAAAAAAAAAAGACAATTTGGGACAAAGTACACTAGTCATTTAACGACAACTTTCTTTGCATCGTCCAGATAAGGCCTCACCTCACCCACGCCTCTCTCTCTCTGTCGATCTCTCGAGCTGCCATTGAAATTCAATTCGCCTACCAATCTCCATGTCCCATTTTTAATTCATCAACTCCAAAAAAAAACCTCCAATCTCTCAATTTCATCAAAACAAAATCAATGTCATCAACCTCCATGAACATTCCTTGCAATGTCGGATCACTCAAAACATTCAATCCCAATAACCACACAAATTTACGTTTCAATCTCCCATTAAATCAAACCTTCCTCACAATTCGCCCTTCAATCACCTCAAATCGTGGCCGTAAATCACAATTACTAGTTAAGGCAAGCGAGAAAAGAGAAGAATCAACAAAAAGGAAAACCAGCTTAACCAATGAAGAATGTGAAGCTGCTATTGTAGCTGGAAATATTCCTCAAGCGCCACCTGTTCCTCCTAAACCTAAATCTCCTCATGGGACCCCCAATATCCCTTCTCTTGTAAGTCTATTTTCTCTCTCCTCCCTGAATTGTATTAATTTTGTGTGATTTTTGTTGTAATACTTAGTTGAGATGATATGATCATTTTGCTGATGTAATTGAAGCTGCGAAATTAGAAACATTTTGTACCTAGCAAATTGTTACTGAAAATGTTTCTCAGGGTTTTGGGGTTTGGAATAGTGTAATTACCCACTTACAGTTGGTGGGTTGGGTAGAATTTTTAAATGGGTTTGTTTATGTGAATTGGGATAGTGAGTTTTATAATTTTGTATGTGGGTTTTGGAAATTAGAGTTATGGGGTGCTGTTAAAGTAGATATATGAAGTTTCTAATTGATTGATGTTGGACATGAAGAAAGTTTTACCCTTTTAGGTTTAGCACTAAAAAAACTAGTATGGAAGCTGAAGAGAGCTTGACTGCATTTGCCCTGAACATGTCAGAATACTTTTGTGGACTGTGGTGTTTTAGGTGCCACATACCTGACAAGTCAAGAGTTCCATTAAAAGTGCTAGGGACCTAAATGAGTGCTGGATTTACCAAATATACTAGGATTTGATAGGTATGTAGCAACTAACAGCATATATGTAAGGCATACTGTGTTGTGATGATAACAGTTAATTTCTCGATTGGGACTGGTTAAACTTGTTGGAAATGTGTTTGGCTCATTGTAATAGCAATGTTTGTTTCTCATAAAATCAGGTCACTGCAGCATCATATTAGTGTAGTTACCCCTGGACATGTAGCAGCTTTTTGGCTAGATCCCCCAAGGGTCAGTTTTGATGACTAGTATTGACTACTGGATTGACAGAAGGGACATTTGGATCATTGTACCACCACCTTCTTGGAGAAGTCGATCAGCTAGTTGCATATCTAAAAAAACCATTGCTTTGTTGATCATCTTTGTGACATATAGTCTACAGATTATACCCTTTTTTGTGAAGTCAGATTATACAGTGTCTGTTTTGCATTCAGATGATGATGTCTTATTTTTTTTCTTGTACACCAGTCGCTGCCACGACGCCCTCGACGTAATCGGAGGTCACCTGTACTTAGAGCAGCATTTCAGGAGACTACTTTGTCCCCCGCTAATCTGGTTTACCCGTTGTTCATTCATGAGGGTCAGTATATGGCCGTTTTAGCTGAACTTGTTATGCATCGTTTGATTTCTTTTAAACGTGCTTATACAGGCCTGTAATTGGTTGTATATGTAATTTGTCTTGCAGGAGAAGAGGACACCCCAATTGGGGCAATGCCTGGATGTTATAGGCTTGGATGGAGGCATGGACTTATTGAAGAGGTAAGTAATCCTAGACACAACATCATGTTTAAAATCACTAGTATCTGAACTCGTGGTGCAGATTATTGACCCTTGTGTAAATTGTAAAATGCTCTTATGTATTAGTGACTGATCACTTGGTGCATCCATTGCTTGGATGTTCATAGTGACTTAGAACGAGAGTTAGACATAAGAGTTATATAGAGGAATTTCTGGGTAATTGCGCTTCCTTAGATCAATGTAGAATATTGAATATGAACAAAGTGGACAGAGGTGTATTTGAATATACTTGATACTTCAGAATGATAGTGTTTCGGTTTCCCCATCTTTTGAGTAATTCCCATATTACCCTCTCCTGAACACTTCATACCAACAAGCTAGTCCATTTATGCCATTATTCTGGGTGACCCTTGCCGCTTGTCAGCCTTAGGATCTTCTGTAATGGTACCTTCTTTATAGCTTTGCCAATCACCACTTACTATGTACGATTCATGGGTTGATGTGAAGTAATTTCCAGCCATGGAATATTGACCATGAGGAGTTGACGGAGGTTTCTAGTCGGTGGTGATGATCTCTAACTTAGCTGATGCATTAATGTAATATATATTACCTGTCAATGCGAATGTGAATATATACTTTGAAATGAGTGGCGATAGTGAATGAGTTGTATGAGCTATTTATCTCTTCAATGAACTTTTGTCTTGGCCGTTCTTTCTTATCTTTTACCTTCATTTGTTTATCTATTATTTATTTGTGTTGTACTCCCTCCGTTTCTCTTTAAACTTCCTACTTGCTTTTTCGCGGCCAGGGCGGTACTTTGACCATCAATATCTATAAAAATATACAAGTAAAATTCATAAAAATATACATTTCAAATGGAATCTAATGCATATACTTTTGAATCATAAACTCATTGAGATTTTTTTTATATATTTACGGTCAAAGTTTACAAAGTTTGACCTCAAAAAAGCAAGTAGGAAGTTTAAAAAGAGAAACGGAGGGAGTATGTTATATGATGCTATATTGTTGGAAAATTCATAGATACACAGTCAAAGTCAAATCTTATGATGGTTGGACTTGAAGCAGTACCATAGCAATCTTTGCATTTAACGTGTATTAGCAATCCCTTGGTGATGCTAATTGCATTGTCACAGGTAGCAAAGGCTCGTGATGTTGGTGTAAACAACATCGTGCTCTTTCCAAAGGTTCCCGATGCTCTAAAGGTACCTTGCCTTTCTTTCTCCGTCTCTACTTTCTTGTACACCAAAGCTTCCAGTTATCTTAGGGATTTTGGTTATGCTATTTTTGTCTCACAGAGAATGACATTGTACACATTGTATATTTTGCATCTAGTCACCCTCAGGTGATGAAGCGTACAATGAAAATGGTTTAGTGCCCCGTACAATACGCTTGCTTAAGGACAAATTTCCCGATCTTGTAAGTCTAGTTTTAACTGTTTCTATTGGAGTTATAAGGGACCTTGGTAATTTTCTCACTGATGCAAGTGTGCCAGGTTATTTACACTGATGTTGCCTTAGATCCATATTCTTCAGATGGACATGATGGCATTGTAAGAGAAGATGGTATGTCATGCTAAGGATGATAAATGTGGACACTTAGGTTCCTATATAATATGAATCAATGACTGTATTACTTTTCCAATGCCTGCAGGTGTAATTATGAATGATGAGACAGTGCACCAATTATGCAAACAAGCTGTAGCCCAGGTGATACTGGCTTGAACCGGCAACTTTTGTTCTATTTGAGGAAGATTTCTCCTCCATGACTAAGACTTCAAACATTTACTGAAAATACTGTCAAGATATGCATCTTAGCATCCAATTTATTGATCAGTCAATGAGATTGATAGTAGGCTCTCCTGATATTTTAGCGTTCTTCAGAAGAATTCTAGGGTTAGGTGGGTTTGGGATGTAACTTTCGTTAATTAACACATTGATAAGCAGGAATATGTTACAGTTGGCCTTTGTTGTGGGGAGTGAGAGACCAATAGACCTGTGGAATGTGGTGGATGTTGGTCATGATTCTCTTTATATTTAGGGTGTTTTTCAACTTTTTGATAGTTGATCTTAGTTTTCTATCCCCCAACCTCTTACAAACCTTGGTCTTACCCCACAGCATTGCTCATGTTTGGACTTCATTTTTTCTGTATAGGCCCGTGCAGGCGCAGATGTTGTCAGTCCTAGTGACATGATGGATGGTCGTGTAGGAGCTATTCGTGCAGCACTTGATGCAGAAGGATTTCAGAATGTTTCCATCATGTCCTACACGGCGAAGTAATTTGCTTGCCTATATTTAACTTCATCTCATGTAGGAAATTGGATATTTTTTCAATCAACAAGTATTTGCAGTTGTTTCTGACATGTTCGTTAGAATGATTCTCGGTTGATAACTATTTTCAATCAGGTACGCGAGCTCATTCTATGGTCCGTTCCGGGAAGCACTCGACTCAAATCCTCGCTTTGGAGACAAAAAAACGTATGTGAGCTATTGAAAGTTTGTACATTGTTGATAAACGTGTTCATATGTTATGTCTAATCTCTTAATTTTATTGTGTGGAAAACAAAAGCTATCAAATGAACCCAGCAAACTATAGAGAGGCTTTGCTCGAAACTCAAGAAGACGAGTCTGAAGGAGCTGATATCCTCTTGGTTAGTGTGTATTTGTATAATATGACTAAATTCAAGTATGGTTGGTACCTCTGCTCCAACTTATCAATATGTCATGTTGAGTTACAGGTAAAACCTGGTTTGCCATATTTGGATGTCATCAGACTTCTTCGGGATAACTCAGCCCTGCCAATTGCTGCATATCAGGTATATCCTACTAGCAATCACATATAAGTTTGTTTGTTCTCCTGACTTGCTTTCATATGTCAAGATGCTTTATTACCACGTCAATTCCTAAGGTGATGGGACTTGGTCAAGGGGGGTACTTATCTAGTGGTAGACTACATTTAATTCTTTGTATCAAAAGCTTTGCAGATGACAGTTACGTTTGTGGTAACATATGCATATGTTCATAGTAGCACAGTACTACATTTAAACAGGGAGGTTCTTTCACATATCATTGATTGTATTGCTAGAGTAACTTTTCATGTTACATCTACCACATAAATGGTTCAAGTCTAAGTCCCAAGGATTTTCAATGTCTGAACGGACTGGAGTACGAATGCAACCATAAAACACTTCCTTGCTGTGTTTCAAGCATTAGAGTGTGTTTTTTTCCACTTGGTCAGTTCAGTTCAAAGACATATTTTGTCTCTCACATATTACTATTCAAATTAGTTTAGTTCAGTCAAGTCCAATTCAGTTCAATCTAATGGGAAAGCACACATGTAGAATATCAAACATTGGCTCTTCGCAATCCACGAGCTCATCACTACACCTTCGACAAAAAATGGCAACCAACCCAACAACATAATTCAGCAATATTAGCATCTTCTTGTTTAAGCCCATATATTTTGTATTAGATTCAGTTCCTCATTTTGTACTTTTGAGCTAGGTTTCTGGTGAGTACTCGATGATAAAGGCGGGTGGGGTCCTCAAAATGATTGATGAAGAGAAAGTCATGATGGAATCACTTTTGTGTCTCCGGCGAGCTGGTGCCGACATCATTCTAACATACTTCGCATTACAAGCTGCAAGATGTTTATGTGGAGAGAGGAGATGATTCATTTATCTGTTGACCATGGTTCTGTGACCCCAGACTGACATTAGAGTTATTCTCTTATGTAGTTGGATGAGTTTTTTTGTTAGTCCTGGAGGCAAGATTCTTGTACTTGAGGTTCAGAGAGTTTGTTAGATATTAATCTGAACAAGGTAATTTATCATTTGAAGCTGCTTACCCTAGTAGAGCAGTAATCTCACAGGCCATGCAAATGAACTATGGAGCTAAATAAAGTTAATAAGAGATCGTTATTTTGTTATTACTAGCAAGGCGGCACGTGCATTGCACGTGTATGTTTTGTGATAAGTGATGTATTAACAAAACATGTTACATGCCACCCAGAATTGTAGTTGAGCGAGCTAGCTAGATGAGAAGACTCTGGGCTCAAAATTCAAAGTTCAACTCAAAATTAGCAAGTATATAGAACCTCTGTTTTTTTGGGTTCAAAGAACGAGTATGTTTTTGTTGCAACACTTGGGTTACATAGTGGACTAGGTAGATATTAGTGCTATTAAATTAATGCAATTTTGCCCTTCAGAATATGAATCATATCCCTAAAGAGTCTGTTATCTCTTTCCTTAGGCTAATATCAAATCAACAATCTGATTATAAATTCCAAATGTTCACCAATTTGACTCTTATAAAATCATTAATTGATCATCTACTAATAACGAATCACACAGAAATATACACTGTAATGCATCTTTATCAACACAATTTTAAGCTATTAAGGTGAAGAACAACGATATATACTTGCTACTACACCACTCCTTAGCTAGGAGGGAAAAAGAGAACTAAAATTGCTTGACAAATATACCAAAATTGACATGTACATGATATACTTGTGACAAGCTCTCTATACGAAGATGCATAAGAAGTTCAATTCATCCATGCTCATTCAAATATCTTTCAGCAATGGCCGCATGAGTTGCAGCGCCTACAGGGAGCATATCTTCGTCAATCATGAAATGCGGGGAATGGCCTATGTGAATGGACCCTAACTCCTCATTCCTAAAGCCAATATAGTAAAATGCAGCAGGGATCTCCTTGGAGTAGAAGGAGAAGTCCTCTGCACCCATGATTGGGGGCACGATTCTGAAGTTCTCGGGCCCTAGCATGTCCTCTGCCACTTTCTTCACATGCTCGTGCATCCCTTCATCGTTTACTGTTGGAGGGTAGATCGTGAACTCTTTCTCGAAAAAGTCTAATGTGGCCGAGCACCTGAAGACCTTCACTTGCTCCTTAATGACCTGCATAACGCGACAATGGACTTAATCAAAATGGCTAATTTATGTGTTTCTTATCCGTTGTGCTCATCTCTGCTGTTGAGTAAAGTTAAAGCATTTATGTGTTCCTCATAAAGCAATTAAAGATAACATTGAGATGGATAAAAAACTCCATACCTCTTCTATTCGGTGTAGGAGCTTGTACATGTCAGAAAAAGCGCGGAAAGTGCCAGCAAGGGCAACTGAATCAGGTACACTACCAAGTTCATTAGCCCCATCAATCATGGTTACAGAGACAACCTGAAACATGCGCAAACTGAGGAACTTTAGAAACTTAGAGGACATAACTGCCGCTGCAAGTCCTTGTTCAGGAGAACTGTAAATGAAGTTTTGTACTTTAAAACAAAATCTTTGGTGGTTTTTTCAATTATTTCTGAGCTATGCTAAAACTTCAAATTATGACTGTACTGTCACAAAGTACTTCAAAATATGATATTTTCATTTCCTAGCTCTATGTTTCCATATGATTTTCCCTACCAGACTGACAACAAAAACTGAGTGAAATGAAAACCTAAAATAAACAATGAGAAACCTGTGAATCAAGCGGATTTGCCTCTCGCGAAACAATGCCCTGCAAGCTGATCACAGCAGCTGCAGCGGCTAGGACAGTGTCTACTTGGTGGCGGTGCTGATAACCGTCATCTCTGTAGCCACGGTTTGCAGTAATCACAGCCCTAAAAAAGCCACATCCAGCAAGTAAAGGACCACTTCTGGAGCCAACAACACCTGTTGGAAACTGATGAGCAACGTGAATAGCAAATATGGCTTCCACGTCTTCTAAGGCACCGTCTCTTATCATCTGTTTTGCTCCATTCCCTTTCTCCTCTGCTGGTTGAAACAGGAGTATTACCGTTCCCTGTTTAAACCAAATCATACTTGTTAAGCAGCTAGATGAACAAATTTGGTAAAATGGCACATTTTATTATGAATAGTATAGTGCTGTTTTTTCAAGTTAACAGAAGAAGTAGTCACTGCTAATATGAGTTCATCTCAGGATACATAATTACATATCGACGTGTTGGACCAAAGATCTCCACGCTCAATATTGGTTAAGGAAAGTATTCTCGTTAGAATATAAGTCTAGTTTATGTAAAGTATTGTTGAGCAAGTAAAGCATATAATATTGTTTAGATATTATTTAGTAGTAGTTTTCTAATTGTGTTAGGAGTCAAGCTACGTTAAAGAGACCTAGTTGTAGTCTAGTTGTGGCCTATTTAAAGAGGTCATAGGAGAAGGTAAAAGCATGATGAGTGATCGGGGGGGTTTGTCCCCGACTCCATTAGTCTAGCCAGGTGCTCTGGTATGTTCCCATCACCAAGTCCAATATGTCAAGTGCCAAAGTATAGTAAAGTTTAGCCCGTGGTTTTTTATCCCTCAAGTTAAGGAGAGGTTTTCCACGTATATCTTGTGTTCTTTACAATTATGCTTCCACATGCGTTATAGTCTAGTTAGAATCCATATCAAGAGGTCTCTAAGTAAAGAGAAAAGCCCAACACGACATTAATATTATTAGATTAAGCTACTGATTCAATTTCTTGAGCTGTTAGAAGATAAAGTCCTTACGTCGGTCTTAAAGTGGTTTTGTTCAGTCACATTATGATTATTCTTTGTGTGTTCTGTTCAATATAAGACTTAAGATATCTTAAATTTCCTTTTCACCTTGGTAAGTGTTTCGTTTCGGTTCGCAACTTTCAACTTATAAGATATCCATAAAATAAACTAAGCCAAACCAAATCAAGCCGAGCTCTTTATAATCTAGGTGGATCTAGCTACAAGAAAATACTCAATTGGAGGACCACTTTTGCCTAAACTAATAAAGTGGTAGTAATTAAATAAAAGCATACCAGATCATTTGATTAGTTCAATAACAAATAATAATTCTAATCTGATAAACAGCATCTTATTCTTACAATACTAGCTACCTAAACCATGAGGTTAATTTGGCGCTATAGGAAGAATGACTAAGACTAAGGGGAATACTATAACATAATCAAAAGTTTGTTATGTAGTATGACCTCAAGTCTTCTGAAGTCTTTTTCTTGGTTTTGTCATGAGCAAAAAGAAAATAAACAAATGCTTCAGTGACACAGAAAAGACAGTGACATCAGATAAGTTTAGTTCCTTGTATGACATGTCAATTGGCAGTTTCTAATCATCCACTGGAAAAGAATCAGTGGTTTAATCAATTGAATTAGGGATGAGAAACAACACCTCATATATGCAATTAATATATCTTTTGTAAAAAAAAAAAAAAACCCACCTCCTAAGGACAAATACGAATTGTTCACTTAGAGCGTGTTGCGCTGAACAGAATTGAATAGTAATATACATGTGCGAGAAAAAATAAATCATTGAACAGAACTGAACTTTATTGAACTGAACAGAAGTAACCAATTACTGAATAAGTGAAAAAGATTTACACCCTTACACTTTCTAGGTAAAGAATATGATTCTCAATTATATTGTTAAACAAGACTATGATTTGGATTCTCAATTATTCAAAGTAGATGAAGATAGAAAATTAGAAGATTAGGTCTTAATTCAAGATTGATAAATCAACGTGGTTTTAAACGAATCGCGTCAATGATCATGCCAGATGCTTTTTTTATAATGGTTCACTGTTCTCTAGTCTCTACATAGATCTTTTCAACAATACAACCAATGAAACATGTGATAAAATGTGATTATTGGAGAATATGCCGACACATCACTAAAAAAATAGGTAAGTAATGGTATCCCAAAAAAATCTCCAACCCCCAAGTCACTGGCTATAACGAGAAATTTTTGCATAGTCCAGGAGCACTGTTTCCTCTTCTCACAAAATAAGTGGAGCCTACTCTAAATTTAAATTGATAATTTTCTATTTTGTGAGAGGAGAGAGCAGTGCTCCTGAACTACACAATAATTCCTCGTCTATAACAGTGAAAGGAAAATGTTTTGTTGACCCAGTGATTGGCTAACCCACTATAAAATTGTGTCTATCTCTCTCCTACTTTAATTGCTATTTTGAAAATAGATGAGAGAGAATTGTAAAAATAGAGGAGAGAGATAGATACAATAATATAGTGGGTTACCAACCCGGTGAGTGGATGTATCATTCTCCAATAGTGAAAAAGATACCATAAGAATTCACAAAATGTCACCAAGTATTAATTTCTAGTTGCAAGGATAAAGCAAATAGCACTACTAACCATCTCCCAATGTCATGTAGATGTGTTCTTTTCCACCGGTTCAGTTCGATTCGATTTAACTCAGTTTAGTGACCTACGTTTTCTTTCACATATGGAGTTCGGTTGATCGGGTCAATTCAATTCAATTTGATCAATTCAGTTAAGTTAAGTTAAGTTTAGTGAAAAAAAACACGCACGGTAGTCTGCTAATGAATATATCCAAGCATCTACAATGCAATCTCAAATTTCCTATTACTCTATGAATCAACCAATTCAATGCTGTCCACATAATGGTTTCTGCCTGTTGCATTCATATTAGTTGTTGCTCCATGGAATATAGTACGGAGAAGATTTTAATAGACGTTACAAGTTGCGATCATATTGGCAGGACCACCATGCATATTCTCATGGCAAACATCATCACTTAAACTATGACTAGGATTGAGAACTTCACATGAAAATCTTTCTTTTTTATGATTCTTATTTGTCAATTGGTAACTTTTCTTTTCTCTTTAAGGACCAAATTCCTAGGGTTTTCCGTTGGAGTTGGGCACAAAAATCTTTGCAATGGTACGTACGAGTACTATATTTTGATTCTGGTATTAATATTTCATCAACCTTTACCGCTAATTGTGTCAAATATTTACCAAGTCTAACGTTATTAGACTAATAACTATCGGTCAGTCTCTAGATTAAGAAAATCACAAAATCTCGTATGGTTGTTATCTTTGCACATACCCCTTTTTCCCCCAATACACAAATATCCCCTATATATAAAGAACAAAAATACGAGAAAAGTAAACAACAAAACGTTGGAAAAAAGGTGATGTTAAATAGCCCACCTACCAATTAATGTTTGTTTTCCTCAAATAGTCTCAAGTTTGAAGTCTGAACTACTAATGTTTAACACCAACTGCCAAATTACTATGATGACCCCTTGTTTCACTATCGTAGACCTTTAATTTAATGAGCACAAAAGGCTTAACAACTTTAGATTTTTCTCACATGTTACGATTTGGAAGTTACAAATCAATGCTAGCTAGCTGCATATCTCCATCATCGTTACGACGTTGCGCAATCCGGTTCAATTAAGTGACATTATAAGGAAGATGAGACTTATCCTTCCTAAGAAAAATGCTAAACGAACGCACTCTTACTTTGAGAGTGCAAAATGCGTTGTGAACCCTAGCATATGACACATAAACTTGGTAATATTTATTTATTTTTTTCTCTCTTTTAACCTTGTGACTTGCGAGAGAAATGTGTGAGAGTGCACGTAGCACCCCTTACTTGCAAGGACTAGCTATCCATTAAACTAGTAGTATAAGTAATATAACCTCTACTATTTCAAAAAATAACCTCTACTCTCTACAATGCAAAGAGATCGAGCAACGTTGATTTTAAATATGAGTACCTTGAGAAGATGTTCACGAGACTTGAGTATTTTGGCAGCACCAACAAGCATGGCAACATGTGCATCATGGCCACAAGCATGCATTTTGCCATCAACTTTGCTCTTGTATTGCCATTCTACGGCTTCCTGTACGCAATCCAAAACATTATTAATTGCACTCGCAGCACAAAAAAAAACATTACTAATTGTACTACTTGAATAAAACATTACTAATTGTACTACTTGAATAATGTGACCATGGGTTGTGATAATAAAAAACAAAAAGAAAAAGAATAAGAATAATAAAAGGTGCACATAAGATGGTGAATTACTCCAACTATATATTGTCAGTTGATTTTGTGTTGGAATCAATGGCGGAGCCAAAAATCAATTCACGTGGAGTCACTTTCTTATACTAACGTATAGGTCAAATCACCAAGACGTCGGGTTCCATGAAATCTATTCCTCAAGGCATGGATCCGCCACTAGTTGAAACCTCACGTGTGCTATATATATGTGTGTTCATTTGATTATAATAAAGCCCATTTCATATAGAGTTCTACGATTTTTGTTTTTTGTTTTTTCGTAGAACATTGTCGAATTTGCACTGAGAAATATAGAGATATTGTACCTCTTAATAAAAGAGGTAGTTATTATTTGTTGGTGTTCTAGAGGTAGAAAAAAAAGAAGAAAGAGTTGCATAATTTAAAGTTTGTTTGTTTGTTTTATTTATTTATTTTTTTTAAAAAAAAGGCGGAATTAGTGTGAAAGTAGCTAGCTGGGGACTTCACCAGAAACACTTTTATGTGGGATCATCTGATACATGTCATTTTCAATAATTGCAGACATTTTTAATAGTGTTATAACTATTTAACCACTAAAATACTGTACTATAAATCTATAATTTTATTTTGTTTTGTTTTGATAGTCCAAAATTATTGTACTATAAGTGCCATACCATGTGGTGGAAATTGAAATCTACTGTTAGTTATCTACTTATCTTGTGACATTGTGGTCGTGGGGTGTCTCTTTCATAAATATATATATTGTGTAGTTTTTTTGTAAGTTATCTTGTTGGGTGTCCCATCAGCAGCTACATAAATAACATACTCTTGAGTGTCGAGTGAGGTTGCATAGAAGAGTGATATGATTTTTTATTTTTTTTCACTCAAAAAAGAAATCATACTATTTCAATGTAACGTGAGAACACCTCTAACAAGTATGATGTCATGCTAATGTCAGACTTGAGTACAGAAATAGTGTCATGAGGTGGTGTGATTGGATTAAACTTTGTTCCCAAATTTTTTTTATCTTTTCTTTTTACGATCCCAAATAAGAGACAAACTTAAAACCTTCCACTGGTTTGGGGACACGTGCCACTACTATAGTAGATAAATTTACCAATCATCTAGGAGTATTTTGGTTGGTAGATCTAGGAGCAAATTGCGGGAATCTTTTGAGCCGGGAGCACGAACTTGATCTTATATTTAGACACGTATAGTTGCATAATTATATTTTTATTTTATTTTTTTGAGGTTATAGCTGCATGAAGTAATACTGATGCGACTGTTAGCTAAGGATCAAGATTGAGCAATCAACGTATTATTGGTTTTTTATTTTTTGAGTGAACATATCAGTGTAGTTTTAGGTTGGTCTCCCTTTGTAAGTTAAAATCATATGACACCCTTGTTACCAAAAAAAAAATCATATGACATCCTTATTAATAAGGTGACATCATCAAAATAGTTAATTATTATCCATTTATATACTAATTCAATCTAATAACGAAAATTAGTTTGCTTTCACTAGCCTTACTAATTATCACCCTAACAAGTTGTTAATTAGTACTTTGAGAGAGATATTACCAATGCATAAAAAACCATTTATGACTTATTCACAATATTAGGTATTAACTTTTATTTAGAGTTTCTATGAATTCATATCATTTTATCAAGATGCCAGAGACTACTAAACCATATAATACATAATAGTAGAAGTAGGTGTTTCGTAACGTGTTATTTATTTTCTACATAAAACACAAGTATCCGACGGTTTTCCTATTGATATCACAACTTACAAATGGTCGATATATACATTTTTTTTACTACACCTACAGTGTTTCATATTTGGTCGGTAATTACCGTTTTTTATTTTTATTTTGGTAGTGATAGCACCATTAAGGAATAAATATATATAATTCGTAAAACTGCGGTTATTACAAAATATGGGGAAAACGAAATCGAATAACCCATAATATTGCCTTATCAAAACACTTGTTTGGAACACTTGACCTCCACCGCCCTTATGGTAGAGCTACTTGGTACTTGTCTCCTCATTTGACTACATGTCGTGGATAACACCATGACACACGTATTTGAAGAGCCAATTTCTTTCAATTTTTACACAATAAAATAATAAATAATAATTTATGTTTAATTTCTTATTTTCTTATGATCTTTCACATTTTGTAGTATAAGTAAGTACATTAATTAATTGAAATTAATTAGTCGAACAATAATTTAATACATGGAACACTTTAGGAGGCCGGGATGGTGATGATGATGAAAAGGGAGCAAGAAGCAGTTATGCTACCAAAAGTGTCGTCTAAGCCACGAGGTTCACACAAGTAACACCTTTATCTGGAAGATTTCCTCAACTCTGGACTCTTATTGGCTCGTGTTTTGAAATTCCCTTCTCAAGTTTCATATGGAGCTAGTACTACCGTATTACACATCTAATTAACACTATATATCCCCATTTCACTGCGTAAGTGCACAAGATTTATTTGGAACAGAGTGAGTACTTTTTATAAATCGGGTAGTAACAGTAAATATTTTTATGCGCATATTTATACTCCTATCACGCTTTATGGATCAGATTGCTTTATATGAATTTTTATGTACTAACTTTTTACATATCGTAGTACAGTATTGATGAGTGCATAAATAGTGTTATTATTCATATCTAAACTGCACTCATTTATACTAGGTTTAGGTAATTCCTCTTATATTTTACTGAATTATGATTAATTATGTATGAGGATTACTACTTTGGTATTTTGGTGTTTTACTTGTGATTTTAGGGTCAAATTGAACTCCATATGCAAAGGAATTAGGATTCTCTTTGGATGCTCAAGATGATCAAAGTAAGAGCAAGTTATGAAGAGTGTTGAAGAGAACATTGGATTCTTTTTGGATACATTGAAAGGCATTGAAAGAGAGAAGTTACTAGTGGCATAACTCTTGGAAGTTATTGGTGACTTATTGATAGGGGATTACTATTTGTAAACCGTCTAGGTTCGTTGTGATGTTTTCCTATGATCTCATCTCATCCATCATGATCCATCTCTTTCCATAGTTTATTTTTCCCAGACCACTTTACGCTTTCTAGATTAGTGTAGTTAGAATAAAAATGTAGATTTTAAGAGTTTTATTGGTTCGTTCTTCAAGTTCAAGCGTTCTTCTATTTCTCTCTGGAGACTATAATTGAAGCGACTTGGTTTATTTCTTATCTCTACTCTCTATTTCTCCTTCTCTATGCTTCTAATTTTAATTGCTTTATTTAGTTTAATAGGTTTTAGCACGACTTTCATTACGTTCTTAGTTGGCGTTGTAGAAATCATGAGTAGGTAAGTTCTTTTATCTAGGGTTGATGTAACTTAATTAAATCCTATGCCGCTTAATTAAATAAGTAGAAATTGGCAAGTCATTAGAATTGTTGCACAATGTTTGATTGTAATCTTGCTACGTATATTAGATGATTAAGTCAAATTCGAGAGAAGCTTCTTAATTGTCGTACCTCAATCATTCATCAAGTTTGCCTAATCACGAGAGTAGTTTAGAATAGCTTGGGACTATTGGAAAGGAAATTATATACTTCATGCTCTTGATATTTTCTTAACTCCATGAGAATAGGTAGTTGAGTATTATATTAAGTATTCTTTTCTCGCTTCGAGAGAAGGTTTTAGGATTCATATTTCCGTCCTTGCAACATTCGACATGACATGCTAGTTAAAACTTGTTTATTCGCATCTAAGATCTTGGTTAAGTAAAATCAACCCTATGCTTTTTTTTCTTATTATTTTGTCTTATATTAGTGATTAGTTTTCTTGTTTCAATCTCAAATCAAATTGTGAATCGTTTAGCTTGTTAAATTTAAGAAAACTTAGTATTTGGAATCGATAGCTCCTTATAGTTCGATATTTTATTACTTCGATACAACCCGTATACTTGCGGGCCTATCAAGTATAATTTAATATTCTACATGAGATGTTCCACAAAGTGGAATGTAACTAGTCCTATTTATGCACTAGTATATAGGAGTACAACATATATGCTCCGTATTAATATCATTTTCCCCTTTTCTTTGCTTGATACTCTAATCGAAACTTCTACATTTATTTATATGGATTTGGATTCTCTCCAATACTCCATTTCTCGCATTTACGCATTACACTTGTGAATGCTTGTCAAGTGTTAAATATTTAACTTTACTTTTTTTGTTTGTAAACAACTTAATACGTGGCAAGCATCCACAAGTGTAATGCGTAAATGACGGAAATGGGGTATTAGAGAGGATCCGGATCCTATACATATAGAAGTACTATCCTTTCAAGTGGTCCCTTTATCAAAATTTACTTCCTCCGTCCCGCACTAATGTTATCACTTCTTTTGGGCACGGAGATTAAAGAAAAATTGAAAGGGTGCAAAGTTCTCCACTTTACCCTTGATTGAGTTGCTTTTTATCATGTGGTCCCAACTCTTAATTCAAACTTTTTAATTGAATATGAGAGAGAAACATATGGCCCACAAGTAAGGGTATTCTAGTAATATGACTACAAAATATATTCCATCTTAGGTAGTGCTAACTTTAGTGTGGAACGGATGAAAAAGGAAAATAATAATATTAGTGTGGGACGGATGGAGTATTACATTTTTTTTTGGAGTCATTTGCGTTGCCCAAATGTTAATCTCATATAAAGAATGTTGAGAAATCGTTCACTAGGGAGAATCACATTTGTAGACTAAAACTACTTTTCTCTCTTCCCTTTCTTCTTCTTCTTTTTTTTTTTTTTTTAATTTGATCGGAGAAATATTTTTCCCTTGAACAATGTTGGACTAAAACTATCTATTGCTCTCTTCCTTTTTCCCTAAAATAAAAATAAAATACTACTACTACTACCGTTAAAACAGGAAAAGTTAATTGGTTCAAAGACATTACACTATAAACCTTTCTTTGATTTAAAAAAAATCACCATACTATTTATTTCTCAAAGTTGTACTTTTAAGTTTTAAGATGACCTAGATGATATTACTAATTTAAGTAGACATTAGGCATATTCACGAGATTTATAGTACTCCCAAAATAAAAGTACGGTAGAACTTTTATGATATGACTAAATAAAAAACATAAGACTGAGTATTTATTTAGGATCACAACATACACACGTTTTACATATCTTTTTTGACATGCTTTTTGACTTATCAACGTTATCGACGTTTATAGATAAGACAATGATGGTCTAGCGAGTCAGATACGACCCAATTTATATCTTAAGTACTAAATACACATTTATTTATTTATTTATAAAAGAGTCTCAGATAAAACATGTAGCTAAGACAATTAATCACTGAATTATAAACAAACAAGCCATAAAAAAAAATATTTAAAAATGATAAAAGAAGAAATAAAATTAAAGAAATACTAAAAGAGAGATTCATAAAGCACATGGCTGAAATTACCTGGATAGGTAAGGCGTCCATGTCAGCCCGAAGAGCAACGAAGGGAGGACCACCTGACCCGACCCAAGCCCGAATACCGGTTTTCGCAAGCGGGTAACGAAACTCGATACCAAGCCCGACAAGCTCAGCCCGAATCAAGGCGCTGGTGTTGAACTCCTCGAAAGCCAGCTCAGGGTATTGGTGGATCCTCCGCCTTATCCCCGTCATCCACTCCACCAAAGTAGGATCACGCGCCGCGGCCAATATCTCCGACGAGCCACCGAAACTGGCGGCGTTCACGGTAGTTGTGCGGCGGCGCGTGGCGGAGCTTTGGTTGCTTTTGTGTTGAGTTTTGGTAGTGATCACGCCATTATTATTTAGTAAACGGTTACTATGGTGGTTATTAGTTGGGAAGTAGTTATGATCATCATCGGAGGTTGTTGCTGTTTTGCTAGCCGTTGATGAGATGATTTCAACGGCTGTGATTGTTTGAGATGTTATGAATGCTAAAACTAGTACTAAAATGGGCAAGTTTTTGTTCATGGCTAAGCTAATAGCTAACATAGCTTAGTAGAACTTGGATAGATAGAGAGAGAGAAATATATGGGGGATTATTAGCAAAAACACGTGGGTATAAAATGGGAGAAAGTTTGGGCGGTTTTTGAGGGGGATATAAAGGGGTAATTGGATCACGTGGGGAGGTTTGGTTTTTTTGGAGGGAGGGGAAAAAGAAAAGAAAAGAACAAGACAAACAAGACTTTAATTAGTAAATGGAGTTGTGTTGTAGTCTACTCACTATTGTTGGGTGGATATTGGGAGTTTTTTTTGGCGATTGAGATAACTCTCGCTATGTTATGTTATTCGAATTTTCGCTTTTAATAGCGAACATATTAGATAATTGAGTATTTAGCGTAAATACTAATCTATCAATGTAACTAGCACTATCAAAAAATTAGTATAGTTCTTAAAAATTTAAAACTATTAGACCAATATTCTCGATGGTGAAAGGATATTGGGAGTCATTGTTACATGGCTTGCTTCAAAACATAACGCCATATGGTAAGTGGAGGTGGTAGTGGAAATGTGGGATGATCAATGATTTTTCTTCTTTTTTTGTTTTTTTGGGAGTGTGTGTGTTTTTTTTTTGTTTTTTTTGGCAACAAGGAGTGTGTGTTTTCTCTGTCAAAAGGATCATCATTGGTTAGATATTTAGATAACAATTGGTTGGTACTTCACTGTATATTATATAATGGATAGATGTATATTAAATGATCTTTTTTAAAATGTTGAACTATATGTAACTCAAAAGCTTGGAAAAATATTATTTTGGTCTTTTATATGTATATTTTAAATCTTGAGGTGTTTTTTATTTCACGTAAACACATGTTCCTTCGAATAGTAACACTTATGTAAACGTGTATCGAGTGAGAAATAATAATGTTGATAAAAATGTTAGGAAATTGTGTGATTAAAGGTTGGCCATTATGCAAACAATGTAATTGATCATCTACTAATACTTAAGTGTCATAGTAAAAAAAAAATTTATCTCCTTCCCTAGCTATTTCGTAAACCCTAACACCATTATATTATGTTCGAATGGGCTGTCGTTCGTGATAAAACATTACGCCTCAATCTCTTGTTTGTTGGTCATCTTTACTATTAAGATAATATATAGGTGTTAACTATGCTAATCTAGCTAATAATAGTATTCAATAAATATCTAAAGGTGAGTCAAAATTAAGTACAATATATATTTGCAGTCCTAGGTAGGAACTACACCGACAGACTGAGTTCTCCACATTCTCTGGATTTGAAGAGTTGCTCTCAATACAACTATGTACACATTAATTACGCGATTTACAAGAATGTCACCTCAAATCAATGTTAATTTTTATATGAGATTGTTTCATAGTGAGATAGAAAGACTTTTCAAAAAAATAGAGATACTTTAGGAATGTTGAAGCCTTAATATTATTTTGTTTGATATGATGATTTTTCCATTAGTCTTAAATACTAGACGTTGAACGGTATACACAATGCGCTAAAATGATGAGACCTAAAAGCGAAATACATTTTCCCTTCTAATAAAGAAAAAAGCTAACTTTCTTTCATTTTTCCTTGATAAGACATGAAGTTATTGGTCGTGACTTGCGAACGGATGATAATGTGTCTTTAAAATATTTCCGTATGTACTACAGTGGTTTGAATTTAGAATTGGAAAGCTTGAAGCATATCCATATTATAGATAGGCTTCAACATCTCTATCAATTTTGATTTAGAACGTGTGAAATTATGTACATTCCAATCTTCCGATCCCTAATCCTAGTGTTAGGTGAATCATGCTAGGTTATTGCATTGCAATTTGTAAGATTACATTTACAGTCTAAAAACATAAAAATGAAGTTGTCACCATCAACATAAATTGATTGATGGATTTACTTAACCAACTATTTTCAATTTGACAAGAGAATTATTTACAAATTTCAAATCTAGAAAAATGATTAAAAGATATTTGTGTCAGTGAGCTTTTGACCTACTGATTAAAATTAAGATCTTTAATACAATAGATCCCAATTTTATTTTGCACATTTGACTGGAAAGTGGGAATGGGATTATGAAATTATAGGGATGGGGATGGGATTTGGGTTGAGGGGATAGGGAATTTGCATAATTAATTCCACTACCCTGTTTGTTATGTGGGTATTAGATTAGGGAATAGATTGAGGATTGTAAAATTAGTTTACCAAAATGCCCTTATATATAATAGGAGACAAAATTTGCAGTCATTTTTAATCGGCATGATAGTAATTTGACTATTAAAATCCTTATCCCACCTCCAATTACCAGCCCCTCCTATGGGATTAAAAACGTGGGATATAAGCCTTTTTATCCTCATCCCTGCTCCTTCTCTATTCCCAATCTCTGGCACCAAACATGGGATTTTACTATCCTAATTTTCTAATCCCTATTTCCACCTTCTATTTTCACTAAACAAACGCCCCGTCTAGAGCTAATTTTCCTGACAAGGTTAAAATATTATGGTAAGTATTAATTCTCTAAATTGTAAAGGATAGTATCCTTTCGAAAAAAAATACATTGAAAAGGATATTAAGTTGGTCATAACGCTCATAAGTGGTAACCAACTGTCTATGTATTTGTAAATTGCCATTTTGTATAACAAATTAAACGTGAGAAATAAGGTAAAAGACCAAAAAAACAAAAAAAAAAACTTTGTCAAGAGACTCAATATTCTCTTGGCTTTCTTTTTGTCACATGATACGATTAATTGCTTTTATCAATTGTTCTCATAGTTCCAATTGCCGCACATAAATGTACAGTGTACTTGTTTGTCACAAGAATCTCATAAGTCATAAATCATGTTGTTGCTCGTTAATTAAATTAGTCACACGAATCTCATAAATCATGTTTAGTATGTGGTTCTCTCACCACCCACGTAAAAAATACTCGTAATACATATATCCTCAATCTCTTTCTCTTTCTCATTTCCTTTTATTTTTAGAGAGTTGCTCTCCAAATCCAAGTACTGTAGATTTGTAGGGACTAATTTTTTTCATACTTTTTCCGGTGATGTGCCTCAAATTTCTTCGGTTTTTTTTCCTTCTTAAATCTATTTTTAGTTTTCTTTTCCTATGGATAAAGTCATCTTCCTAAGTGTCAACCAAACATTTTGCTCCACAAGATTTTGCCCCTAAATAGATGACTTCTTATTGGTTGTTGGAATTAATGCTGAATCCACTACCCAACAATAGCATATGTATTTGTGCATTCTCTTAGAAATTAGATCCATCGAAATTTAATTTTGCATAATTTTAACGTGGGGTGTTAAAGTGGAGATCTAATAATGTCTCATATGGAAAAAAATTGATGGAAAAATACAAATATCAATATACAAGTCAAGTGACGATGAGCTACTTCTCCTATATATTGTTAACTGATTTTATAATTTACTCTCACCTCACTTGTGTGGAATGTAATTTGGGTATGACGATGTTGTTCTCCTCTTTCACAGACCTTATCAAGTAAGTTTAATATGAGACAATGTCAATTAATGTTATTTCGAGGGGCCAAATAGGGGTGCAAACGAGCTGATACACTCGTGAGCGGCTCGTGAACATGCATGATCTGTCAAAGTTCGTTCAATAAATAAACGAGCCGAGTATGAGCACCAATTCAAGGCTCGTTGAGCAAACGAGTCGAGCGCGGGCACGGGCACGGGCACGGGCACGGGCACTTTTCGTACTCGGCTCGTTTAGTATTTTTATGGACTATAATGCCTTGAAAGTGTATATACTCGCGAGCAGCTCCTGAACGGCTAGGTCAAAACTCGTTTAAACCTTGTTCAAACCTTGCTCGATAAGGAACGAGTCGAGTAAGAACACCAATTTGACGTTCGATTAATAAACGACCCGTGCACGGAGGTAGCAGTACTCGGCTCCATAAAAAGTTCTGTTTTCACTTTGATATGCATCCTGTTTACGCTAATTTGCATCTCATAGATATTGGCATGTGCTTAAAATATCTACTGGTTACGTACGTCTTTAAGTAGCCGAAGTTGCCGACATCACTATTGGATGTAGTAGCCGAAGTTGCCGACATCACTATGCGAGAAAAGTCATGTTATTTCATCTCATGTACCGACTCTCATATCTGTCAAGTGTCAACCCACGAAGTGTTTCTATTTGGTATAACACAACCTTCATGTTTGGTTAGGCTTCATTGAGAACTTCATGAAGAAGTTGAATATGACTTTATATTATTAAAGGAAATTCCAACTCACAATCAATTAACAATAAATGGGTTATGAATAAAACAAAAACTTGTATAAGACGGTCTTTTCGTAATTTTTGGTGAGACGAGGGTTACTTTTCAATGAATAAGAGTCACTGCTTACCAGAGTGACCCCTACATTGCTAAAAAGTGATCCCATTTTTCTGTGAGTTTGTCTCACACTGTCACACAAAACTTGCTGGTAGTACACAAGTTTTTTGTGTTTTTTTTTCTCTATCTATATTTTTTTTCTCATCGAAAAGAGGGTGCAAGTGAATAACGACCGAGCCACCCCCCGCTACGTCATGTTCGTACTCTCATATTCAACAACGAACATATTAGACTAATTGAAAAATCAGCGCAAACACTTAATTTGCACCAAAGATAGCAAAAGAAAAGACGAATACGTAAACATAAGTAAACCATAGGGATTTTAACGAGCCAAAAAAAAAGAAGAAGTAAACCATAGGGATCATATAGCCTGCTATATAGGTCGTCGCAAATGGACCACCAGAGCATAGATATATATATTGATATAACCCACAAAACGGCTATCCTATGAGAACGCATTCAAACTAATAGCACCAAGAGCTAGCTTAGCCCAGGCTGCCAATAATGCCCACCCAAGTCACATCAACTCTTTACAAAATCTAACATTACTACGACGTGCACTAGGCATCAAAAATGTAGTACTACTCCTTTTTAGTCCGTTCCCTATTGAAGATCACGTTTCTTAAAATGAAAAAAAATTTCCTATAATTTTACAACCCTACCCTTACATCCCTCTTCACTAAACCAGCTCTTTTTTTTATAACTTAACTGATTTAATTCTTAAATCTATCTAAACCGACTCAATTACCCCCACATACTTGTGGAGTATGTGTTTATGGCCATCAATTGAGCTCAGCACCAACTGGTAAATGACAGATATTAGCTAGCCTAGCATTATGTATACCCATATTTATTTGGCTTTACCGCCATTGATGATCAAATATGGAATAGTAACAAAGTTGATTGGAATTTGGAAGCCACGGAAAAGCAAAACAATCAAGTTGGTGCATTAATGCCGTTTGCAGGACACTCCACAACAAATCAAAATGTTGTGCTCCCACACATAGGGCCAAACCTTGGGCATTGATTTACTCTTTTATTTTATATTGTTGGGAAATTTTACGATGGTCCATATGTATAAGTTCGAGATAAATAATTGGATAAATTTCATTGAGGTATATTGAGATATGAAAAAATCACAGAAAAATATACTTATATTTGACTAAATACCCTGACGTATACTCTGACAAGACTTTGGTCACTGTTTTACCCTTTGACAAAAGTCAAACTAATTTCATAACATAAAACTCCCGTATACCTCACTGAAAAATTATAAGAAAATATATATTTTGCAATGATCTCCCCACTTACTTTGCACTCTATTCTCTTATACCTTTTAATTAATTCCTTCTTGATCTTCTAGAGTAAAAATTTTCATGGGATTTTGTATGAATTTTGGGGGGCTTAGATATTATAACCCAATCGCGAGGGACAACACGCTTATAGTATAGTCTGATTTGATGTCCCAGTTGATAAATTTATAGAAATTAGTATTCTTTAAGAATCTCTTTGGGCTGAGAGAAGGAAAAATGAAAGTCAGATAAACTGATGATCCTCACATCTCATTAACGTGAAGAGAAGAGGGGTAAAAAGGAAGAAAAATTATCCTTCAAAACATCAAGAAGGAAATTAATTAAAAGATATATAAGAGAATATCATGTAAGTGTAAAATCATTGTAATATTTTTTTAGAAATTTTCAATGAGTTATACTGAGACTATTCCCACACTTGTTAATAATGAATGAGTCTCTACTACTCAACCACGCCCCCCTAATTAAGTTGGGAGTTATAATCCCTCTCAATTTAAGGTGGTATTTGTGTGGTAGACTAATGACCCTTTTTCTTTAGCCTAATGTAATGGGCCAATCAATCCAACTTTCTTGCCATATCAAAAGAAGAAAAAAAAATAAAAAAACAAATACAATATCTTGTGTGGACTTGTTCACGGTGGACCAAAGATCAATTTTTTTTAAAAAATATCTCCCATGTCCCTAAAAGATTTGGACTATATTATTAATTTACTTTTTGGTCCACGGTGGACAAAGTGCATACAAGACGAGTTGTTGAACAAAAGCATTCTGACTCATACTCCAGGGCCTGGACGCTAGACATAATGGGCCACGTAAAGAAGCCCTTTTGTCAAGAAATGGATCACTGAAGCTCATTTCCGGTTGTAATCCTTCAGGGCCTGGACATTGGAAACGGGCATAATGGGCCTGGCGGATGAACTTCAAAGTTCTTTTTTTATTTTTTTTGTTTTTTGAAAGGAGAAATAGAAATTTCATTGTTTGAACTTCAAGTAAAAGGCTAAAGAATACTTCGCTCTATACCAAAAAAAAATAAAAAATAGTAAATTTACATAGTAGTGCATCCGAGCTGTATAAGGACCGAGGAGAGCGGACTTTACCTTAAAGAAACAGAAAAAGGAGTGTTGTATTTTTACCACCAAAAAAAAATAATATTTGACTCAGACCTGTTCTAAGCTAGGAAGCATGGATGCCGACATGGATATGGATATGGATATGGATACGGACACCGCGATACGACATTCTAAAATGCAGGATATATGACATGACAATTATTATATTATTAATTTTTTTTCAGCCTATAAATTAGGATATAATACAAAACAATAATTTTAATTTTTTTTTAAATTAATTGTAGTATTTTGATCAATTGATCATATACAAATCTAAATATGCAATCACCAGGTAGTAAATTCCATTAAAATAGATTAAAAAACACAACATAAACATAAATAACAACAATAATGACATAGTTTCGAAAACATTCTCATAAAATAAATATAGAATCAGGAATTAAATTGACTGAATGGGCAGAATTAGTGAGATTTAGAAATAAAAGCAGGGTTAAAAAAGTATTTTAATAATAATAATAAATAAATTTGTCAAAAACGACGTAGTATCGATGATGTGGCGTGTTTCAAAGGTGTCGAGGCGTGTTGGGTTTATTCCAATTAATTAAAAAAGAAGGAAATAAAATAGACACTCATAGACACTTCTAAGACACGTGTCCCCAGTGTGTCGGCCGTATGTCGACGCGTGTCAGTGTCCAACACGTGTCCGATACCCGAACGACTACTTGAGGAAAGTGTCAATACTTCCTAGATTCTAAGAAAGTCGAGCATTGTTTGAAGAACTATATACCGAGGAATTAGGCAGAGTAGTGGAGTTTTCTAGACTATATATTTGATTTTCAGTACGCAAAAGTTGGAAGCTCCGTCGGTAGAACTCCCAATTTCCCGTACTTTCAATTTTAAGGCTGGAGGGTTAGATTGAATCTCAATTTTACATTTAGGATAAAACTTGCTATTATGGCCTTTGGGCCCTTTCCCCTTACCCTATATAATTGTCTTAAGAGTCGATCACACGCGCTTTCAGTTAGGGCTGTTCAAAAGAATTCGTATCCGAACATCCGATCCGAAAATATCCGAAAAAATGGATATTCGAAATTTCGGATATCCGAAAAGCGGATATCCGAAATTTCGGATACGGATTCGGATATCAACTTTGAAAATTTCGGATATCCGAAAAATCGTAATTTTGGATATTTTTCGGATATTTCGGATATTCTATCCGAAAAATATCCAATTTTTTTTGGATTTTATGTATAATTTTCGGATACTTTCGGATTCGGATATCCGAAATATCCGAAAAATAACCAAATTAAAGTAAATTAAAATAGAAAAAAAATTATCTTATTCGGATATCGGATATACGAATATCCGAATCCAAAATTTTGGATACGGATTCGGATATCAAAATTTACTATCCGAAATTCGGATATCCGGTTATGAACAGCCCTACTTTCAGTACCATGTTTCAAATATTTATAAGACTAAAAAATAGGATAAGCAAATTAGCGATATTGGCTGGAGCTGCAACCATCCAAGTTGGCTGGACCAGGCCCAGTCCACGCGGGCGCTACTCAATGTTACGCAGACTTCAGCTATATTCGCGTGTTTCTCAAATTCAAATTTTTTACCGTTCTCATTTGTAATACCCCGTATTATTATTCATTTTAGAACAATAATTATTTAAAAAGAAAATGCAATTTAGGATTTAAATAATTAATTGGGCTCATAAATGTTTAAAGTGCCTAATTAATATTGGGTTTTGATTTTGGACTTAATTAAATTATAATTGGGCCAAAACAAATAAAAGTAATTGGGCTTAATAATTTTCGGAAGTGACGAAAATTATAAAGCAAATTGGGGCCCTATTTTTGGCCCTCCTAGCCGAAAATATGGGTGAGGAAATTCTAAATTTTTGTTTTAAAATTTGTTTCGAAAATTGTTGGATGGTGGAGTGATTCTAGGAGAGGTTTTAGAAAAGAAGAAGTTGAGGAAAGGAAGGAGTGTAAATACGCTCAACTTCTAAATCAACTGACTCTTTACCAAATCAAAAAAAAAAAAAAAAAAAAAAAAAAAAAAGGTCTCTCTCTCTCACTCTCACGCTCGGCCGAACAAGGGAAGAAGAAAAGAGAATTTGACACTCTCTCATAATTCATCATTTGTGCAATTTTAATCCTTTTTATTTCCAAGTAAGTGTTCTTAAAAGCTTTAAATTTGATTCAATTATGAGTTTTTATGAACCCTAATTTATGTTTTGCCTAGGGTTTGCTATATTCTATTGTTTTTGCTTGATAGGATCATGATTAGGGTTGGGTTTGTTGTTTTATTGAATTGAATCAAACTTTGAGTTTAAAAGGTTGGATCTTGTGTTTCATTAAATCTGAAAATTTATTAATTATTCGGATTTCATTTGGATTTGTTAAAAGTTGTTTGAAAAAAAAAGAGGGTTTGGTTTCGGCTGGACACGGCCAGGCCGTGTACAGCGTACGGCTGGACCGTGCGCAGCCGCTGGGCGGCTGTCACGCCCTCTAGCCGTGGCTGTCACGGCCACCGCCGGACGGTGGTCAACGGTGGTGGTTGATGATGGTGGTGTTGGTTGACTTGTTTTGACTTGTTGACTTGTTTTAGGGTTTTGGAAAGTTTCCTAATTTAGTTATGTAAATTGTTTTTGGAAGCTTTGAGCATACATGAGTAACTGAAAATTCCAGCAACTTAAAATTAATTTAATTAAGGGTACTAAATCATCTTTAAAGTTTAATAAAGAGGTTTAGAAGTCAAAGTATTGACTATTGGTGTATTGTGGATTTGTTAGGCCCCGTTGACCGCAGTTGAACGTAAGGAGCTTACGTTGTTTGATTGTTGGATTTGCCTTATTTCTAAAGGTAATTCATCGTCTAGTATTGGTTGGTGAATTGTAATTTATTGTCGTAATTCATGTTTAGATGAATTATGTATTTGCATGTCTAGTGTTGGAATGATAATTCATATTTGGACTTGTGAGTATTTTGAAAAGGGATAATTGATATTTATTTCCTTGTGATAATTCTTATAGAATTATATTGGTGAATGCATGTTATATGTTGGAAATTCACTTTGCGTAGCAATGTCTACTTGTTGATATTCATGTGAGGAGATGCATGATTTATTATGGTTTATTGAACGAAAATTATGTTAATAATTGTTCAATTGGAATATAGCTTGTATTGCTATTTTTGTATCATGTTGGTAAGCATGTGGATTCATGTATTAAGCATGTTACTTCAATAAGTTGAAATGAACTTTGACTATTGGAACCTATTTAAAGATATTGAACTAGATGGTTATGAATTGAGGCCTAGATGCCATTCATGTAAAATTTGCCATCGGAAATTGTAACCATTTTGTGTTACTTGAGAATTGCCAAGATTATGTGATTTACTTGCCTATGTGATAACCTTTGAATTGATAAATTGAGAGTTAAGATTTATTTGGTAATGGATCCACCAAAGGGAGCGAATGGGAATTGTCAATTGGTACGTGGCGTGGGTTTCATTTGGTATGGCCCCAACGTAATTGGTTAAAGCTTGTATCCATACATGAGCAATTGGGCAAGTGAAGTTTTAATTGTGAAGTTGTTCTTCTTGTAAACCTAAGGGTTGAGAGAGGGTATGCACACTTAGGAACATCTAGAAGTACTTCGGGAGTCATCTATACTCCGGGACGGTTGATCCCTCTTTGGTATTATGCACAGGACTTTTGATCCTATTGAGCCTTCTGCGGTTGGTTCTGACATTCATGCGATTCTCTTCTCTCTAATGAACTTGGCTAATGGATAATAATAAATATTGGATTTATTATTTGGTTTGTTTGGTTGTTTAAATTAAAGCATGTCGTCTTTTATGTATTCAAGCATGATTTGTAATAAGCATGATGTCTTAACTTGGAGATTTAAATGGACTATGTGGTTATGAATTACTCAGCGTAGCTGATTGGTTATTTTTCTTTTTACTTGTGTTTGTTGTCCATTTCCCTTCAATGGTGGGCCTATGATGAACGTAGTATATGGAATTCGTCTATATGGGGGAGTAGATTGACAGGAATTTGTAGCTCGTGGAGTAGAGCTAGGAAGGGCGACGAAAGAAGATTGTATATCTTCTAAGAACAATTTATCTTATTGTTTAGATTGGATTTCTTTATTATTGGGATTTTTATTATTGTAATGAGATTAATTCTCTTACATGAGAATTAATAGTTTATTATTTCTTATTTCATTTGGATTATTTGTTTTAAGTCTAGTTGGAAAAGATAATTATTATTTAATTATCTAGCATGTATGTTTGGGATATAAACATTTGGTTTCTTTCTAGCATTGTATTTAATTTGAACATTAAATACGGCGGCAGCGCTTCGAATTTCCAGGATTTTTCCGCTGCAACTCGTGATTTTAAATGATTTTAAATTAGACGAAAATTTGAGGTGTTACATCATTGCTTTCCCATGCCGCCTGACATAATCATTAATAGCCCCTCGTTTTTGATAATTTACACAATCACCACCGAATTACAGCCAAGGTGGCTGGACGTAAGTCCATAAAAAAATTTCTAAATTAGAAAGGGTAATCAATAAAGTAACTCAAATAGGTATTACAATGTTGCCAATTTGCCATAATAAACTTATGTAGCAGGGGGAAGTAGGAACGGATCGTGCGCCGTGTGCCCGTGTCTAGCCTCCCTTGAGAATATTGAGGGGCGTGAAGCCCACTAGAAAAATGCCATGGGTCATGCATCTTAGAGCCCACAAGCATGACAATGACCCAGAGTCCTGTGGAGTCCGTAGGCAGAAGCCCACATTCTTCCATTTTTCACTCTTTTTTCATCCATGAGTTATTTTTTTTATTTTTTTTGATTTGGTAAAGAGGAACTTCGTCTTTGAAAGTGGCTAAAGGACACCTCCTAACGCACGATCTCGGATATTTCACGAATTAATTCATGTAGGTGCTCACCATGAGGTTTAAACCCATGACCTGGTGCACAAGTTGCAACTTGTTTACCAGTGAGCCAACACCTATTGGATATCCATATGTATTATTTTAGCATATCTTGAGTGGACTTAGTCCACCGTAGACCAAGGCACACCATGCCTAAGTTCACACAAGTTTTTGTCGTGTTATTTTTGTTCAAAAACTCCCTTTATTAAACGGCTTCATGCGTATTGGTATCACTAATTTGTTTAGAGGTATCACTTTTTAGATATGATGATATTATTTTTTTACTCACAACTAGGTATCATTATCTTATATATGAGATCGCCTCGTATGAAGTTTTTGTGATTTTTGTTTGAAAACTTCTGTATAAAACCTTTAATAGTTATATGCGTATTTTTTTAAAAGACTATTATTTTTTTTAATGAAGGTAAGAAAAAACTATTAGAATCTATCCTCACGATGATCACTCCCAGTCCCATGAGTCTCATTGTATCTGAAAATAAAAATATTACGAAATTTTGAAAGACCAATTGACACACGTGTGACTTTGTTGGTGATTGTGGGTTCCTACATTGATTGAGAAAATCCGTTGGCCGTAGGCACATTAACGTTTCCTCTACGTTGCTGCCTTGTTGGCAGTTAATTATTGGGTTGAACTAATAAAATAAAAAAGAATAATAACATGGAGCCTAGATTTTTCTTAATTAGGTGGTCCCTGGCACTAATAAATGTTACACGTAGCAAGTTGTTTTCCATGTTACCAACTTATCATGTCAACAAAAAAAATGTTACCAACTTATCAATTAAATCAGGAATGTTTTTGGTGCTGGGAGCATTAGATACTCATACCGTGCAAGCCTCAAGACATCTCTGATAAAGAGTTAAAACTCTCAAAACCTATAAAGTACGATATTTAGCGGAAAGTATCACAATTTTAAGAAAATTAGAGAAGTTATCTTATTTCTTGAAAATTTTAAGAAGATATAATACGAAAAGTAATTGTTTTGAGTAAAACTGTACATGTACTACAAAAATTTCCGTCAATCGTAATCGAGCACGTAGTGGATTTGGAGTAACAAGTAAGAAGCACCACAAATTAGAGTCTTCAAAAGAAAGGAATGTGATTGGCTTATAGCCGCTTAGGTGGTCATTTCACCTTTTTCTTTTTTCTTGTTTTTGTCACCATTATTGTCCTCCTGCTCATGCTTCTTGCGACAATGAATCGAAATGCCCCATCTTGAACTTCAGTGGTTGAAATTCCGATTTAAGGTAACACATAACAAAAGAGAGAGCTTATTATGAGGAATAAACGATCATAGCCGCGTACCTTTAAAAGGAGCAGTTATGTATATTTGTAGATTTGGAACGGGTCGACTCAATTCGGGTTCACGTTATCAGCAAGCCAGGTCAGAATTAGGTGGTTCATGTTGGGTCTTTAGCGGGTCGGGTTACGGGTCAAAAACAACTATTCTCTCACAAACTTCGGGTCTTGGGTCACCTAATTCTGGGTCCGAATCATTAGCAAGTTGAATCTTTTTGGATCCGATTCAAACGGTTTTTAATCGGGTCAAATTTTATCAGCTCCACTCACATGGCATGTTGATATATTCCTTTTTCTACCCTAAATACTCCTATAATTCAAAAGCTCATGTAATCACATTGTAACATAGTAGGAAAGTGCAGCCGTATCAAGTGGAAAAGTCACGCATCGATAAAATTTAGCGCAATTTGGTTAAAACCACCTAACATGTTTCAAAATTTGTCCAGTACCCCCTGAAACGTTACTATTTGGCGAGTACCACCTTAAATGTTTATTCCGCCTTGGAAGTCACACCTTAATTGATTTTCCGGGCAAATCCAATTTTTTTCTGACCATTTTACCCCCCCACGTGTGAGTCACGTGACAACTTACATTTAATTTTTTTTTTTTTACTAAAACTAAAAAACAAATAAAAAATAAAAAATAAAAAATAAAAAATATAAATATAAATAAGCGCTATAAATAAACCTAAACTAAAACTAAAAAACCAGATCTCTCTCTCTCCATCTCCATCTCTCTCTCTCTCAAGCTCGACCATCTCTCTCAAGCTCGACCATCTCTCTCTCCATCTCCATCTCCATCTCCATCTCTCTCTCTCTCAAGCTCGACCATCATCTCTCTCTCTCTCAAGCTCGACCATCATCTCTCTCTCTCAAGCTCGACCATCTCTCTCTCTCTCAAGCTCGACCATCATCTCCATCTCTCTCTCTCTCTCTCTCAAGCTCTGAAGATCGTCATTAATGGCGACAAGAACTCAGCGAAGCCATGGCCGCGATGAAGTTAAAGGTTGTCGACCACCATTTTTGTCCGGCAACCACATATCGAGCTCTCAAGCCACCGATTTGTGGTTTCCGGCCATGAACCATGGTCGGCGACATTTCTGATTAATCTCGAGCGAGCTTCAATGGCCATGCATGAGCTTTAGAAGCTCCGATCTGCCGATTCCAAGCTAAGCTTCTCCTTCTTTCTTTTTAATTTTTTCCCTTTTTGTCTTAATTTTCGGTTTTGTTTCGGTTTTGTTTCAGAATTTCTCGTTTTTGTCTTAATTTTCGGTTTGATTGTTTCAGAATTTAATGGATTGTTGTTGTTGTTCTGTTTCGCCACGAAAACAGGGGAAGAGAGAGAGAGAGAGAGAGAGAGAGAGAGAGAGAGAGAGAGAGAGAGAGAGAGAGAGAGAGAGAGAGAGAGACTGTTGTTGTTGTTGTTGTTGTTGTTGTTGTTGTTGTTCAACGGGGATTTAATGGACTGTTGTTGTGTTCTGTTTCGCCACGAAAACAGGGGAAGAGAGAGAGAGAGAGAGAGAGAGAGAGACTGTTGTTGTTGTTGTTGTTGTTGTTGTTGTTGTTGTTGTTGACGAGAGAGAGAGAGATGACAGGAGAAACAGAGAGAGATTACGAGAGAGAGATGGCAAAGATGGAGATACAGAGTGCAGAGGAAGAAGATGGAGTGAGCGAGAGAGAGAAAGAGAGAAAGAGAACAGTGAGCGAGAGAGAGAGAGAGAGAGAGAGAGAGAGAGAGAGAAAGAGAGAAAGAGAGTGAATTAAACACGTGGGGGAAACAAAGCACAAATAGTAAAAAAAAAAAAAAAAAAAATTGAATGTAAGTTGTCACGTGACTCACACGTGGGGGGTAAAATGGTCAAAAAAAAATTGGATTTGCCCGGAAAATCAATTAAGGTGTGACTTCCAGGGCGGAATAAACATTTAAGGTGGTACTCGCCAAATAGTAACGTTTCAGAGGGTACTGGACAAATTTTGAAACATGTTAGGTGATTTTAACCAAATTGCTCTAAAATTTATCGATAAAGTTGAATCTTTCTTGAAACTCAAATTAAAACTTTTCTCCGGTATTTACAATTAGACAACTAAACACATGAGTGATTTTGCATTGCTAGCGGATTACAAAGTAAAAATGTGAGCTTTGGCAATGTCGACAAATGATCTATAACTTCTATTTTCTTTTTATGTCTTAGAAAGGAGGAGAAAGAATTGCTAGAATATTACTAAGAAGAAAATAAGAACTCGTGGCAATATTGCAATGGTCGACACAACATTTTAGCAATTTCCATCTTATAGTGGTGTCTTAAGTACGTTGGCCAATAGAATGGGGACCATGATCTTTAGCATTATTATGAGCTTCAATTTCATCACGAGTTATAAGTCCTTCTTTATAATTTCCTCCTATACAAGAGAATAATACACATAACTTATGTCCTTCAATGAAATTATTGTTTTTTTTTTGCTCAACAAGGACTCATTTCATTTCCACAATAATGACCTCTCTACATCATTTTAAACTTTTTTTTTTCCTTTTCTTTTCTCCCCTCTCTCTATTTGGAAGTATTCCTTTTTTTATTTTTTAATTTTTATATCACATTTCTTTTTAGTTTTGATCATATGCCAAAGGTAAAAATAAAAAAATTAAAAAAAAAAAAAAACCATTATAAATAGAGCAACTGACTTCCCCAAAAGAACAGGCAGTTCCCATTTGCCATACAAATAGCTACCTACATTCTCTTTCTCTGATATACTGAGTTTTCATCACTTTAAAAGTCTATTTTTTCTATTATTGTTTAAAAAAAGTGGTTTTCTCCCCTCACATCTCTCTATTTGTTACACTATTACTATTTTAAAAAAAAAAATTATTGTTTTTTGAAAAATAAAAAAGAGGGAAAAATGAATCACACAAATGGCAACTACACACAGCCAATGACCCTAGACAAAGATGAACAATTAGCAGGGTTAGCAGTGACATTGGCAAATGCAGCTGCTTTGCCTATGATCTTGAAATCAGCCTTTGAGCTTAAGATCCTTGACATAATCTCAAATGCAGGGGATGGCGCGTACGTGTCAACCGCCGAGATTGCAAGTAAGATTGGGTCTAAGAACCCAAATGCCCCGGTGTTGCTAGACCGGATGCTCCGGCTCCTAGCTAGCCACTCTGTGCTAACATGCACACTCCAAAAGGGAGAGGGTGGCTCTCAAAGGGTGTATGGGCCAGCTCCTCTTTGCAAGTACCTTGCTAGCAATGATGGCCAAGGTTCTCTTGGCCCATTGCTTGTTCTACACCATGACAAAGTCATGATGGAAAGTTGGTATGAAAATTATTCATTTTTAACCCTTTCATTTTGGCATTTAAGTTAATAATTTTCAACTTTTATAAGTAGTATAGTATATTCAAATTAAAGAGTCAAAATCTTCACTATTTTATAAGGTTATAATATGACTGGTTCATTTACTTTGAACAATGTTAATTTCAGGTCACAAAATACTATTACGTGGTCATTTATCATGAATAGTGAAGGAATTAACGGTTAACTGTTGGAATCATATACCATTATGATCAAGTCCTAATTTCATGTGACCTACTAGCATTAGTAATTTTAGTATATTCACAAATTATTCATCACTATCACTTTCACCTCCAAGCCATCAAATCAATAAATTGAGGCAAAGAAATCCTTCCAACACAACTCTAATTTTGGAGATTCCACTTAATTGGAAATGATCATGAGTTAATCAACAAGCCTATAATCAACTTAGCAAACTACTATCATAATGTGGGACATGCTTAAATTAAAGCTGATCCAAACTAATACAATTATTAGTACAATTAAAAAAGATAAAAGGAATTATAATCTTTTCCTTAAATTACAATTTTGGCAGGTTTCACTTGAATGAGTACATACTAGAAGGTGGAGTTCCATTCAAGCGTGCTCATGGGTTGATACAATTCGACTACACAGGAACAGATGAAAGATTCAACCACGTCTTTAATCAGGGGATGGCACACCACACTATCTTGGTCATGAAGAAGCTCCTTGACAATTACAAGGGCTTTCAAGATGTTAAGGTGTTAGTTGATGTTGGTGGTAACATTGGTGTCAATGTGAGCATGATCGTCGCTAAGTATCCTCACATTAAGGGCATCAACTATGACTTGCCCCATGTCATCGCGGATGCTCCTTCCTACCCTGGTAATTAATTAATTTTGGAATATATATATGACATCTTAGTGATAAATTTTACCTGAACTGAATTGAATTTAAGTAAAATTAAGCTGAGAAGAACAGAGCCATAATAAATTTTCACTTGAATTAGGTGTGGAGCATGTTGGTGGTGACATGTTTGAGAGCGTTCCAAATGCGGATGCAATCTTCATGAAGGTGAACCTCTCTATTCATTATGGTTACATTTTAACAAGTTAAAATTTCATAAGAAAAATCGAGTTCAACATTCATATCGATTTTGATTATGTTTGTTGATATGTATATATATAGTGGGTGTTGCATGATTGGAGCGACGAGCATTGCTTAAGCATACTCAAGAAATGTTATGAAGCTTTGCCTAAGGGAGGAAAGATCATCCTTGTGGAATCACTTATACCAGTAATTCCACAAGACAACTTGGAATCACACATGGTTTTTAGCCTTGATTCCCACACTTTGGTGCATAACCAAGGTGGGAAAGAGAGATCAAAGGAGGACTTTGAGGCCATATTTAGCAAGACTGGTTTCTCTGGAATTGATGTCATTTGCTGTGCCTATGACACTTGGGTCATGGAGATCTACAAGAAGTGAACTTAAGTTCCAAATGTTGTTAATTATTGTGATTGCTAAGCCCTATATATGGCTAACTTCTCCTACCAAGCATTTAAAATTAATTTGCTACATGTAAGGAGTTTAATTACTTCATTGTTAATAATGTTTTGTGTTTGTATGATGTATTTTGTGTGTTGTATTGTGCCTTAATTGGCTAAGTGGAGCTTGCTCATCCAAGGATAGCTGCAGTTTTTTTAATTGTGGCTTCCTTAGAAAATAGCAGTTGTGGGTTTTTATCAATAACAAAAACAACCATTTGTTGCTCTCTACTGAGTCTATGGTTTTGCCTGTATTTTTCTGGTCTCCTATTTTGTTTTGATCCAAAAGAGAAGTTTCTCACTAATTATTTCATCCCTAAATGATCTTCATAGGCTTGATCTATTGGGATATTAGGATCCTACACTGAAATCTATAAATTAACAACCTATGTATAAAGTACGAGAACAGATCATTATCAATCGACTATGTCGCTATGGTTTAAGAAAATATATTTAACTCCTAAAAAATGAAAGCTTGCATTCTATCTTCCAATAGATATCAATATGATATCCTTCAAATAGAAACATTTGTGTCATTAGAAGGTTGCTAATATAGCCCCTTCAAAATACATCACAAGCAAAAAGTATGACAAGACGAACGAGTCCAGATCCTCTGCAGTTACTGCACGAACACAAGTGTTCTTGTACAACAAGCAGGAAAACTACTCTGTACATTTGAAAACATTACCAAGACTTGGACCGGATATGCTTAAGGATATGTTCTTCAGCTTTATACCACTCAGAACTACCTTTAATCTTGAGTGAGAATATGGGGTTAGAAACATATACTCACATAACATTGCAGGATATAAACTTCTCAGGATAGCCTAAACTCTCTTAAGATGTAATCAAGAAAGGACCAATCAAGGCTATCATTAGCCTGTCTAATGTTAGCTTTATTAATCACTCTTTGTGAAATTGCTTTCCTCCCATAGTGCTTCAATAATTCATGGGAGAGGAAGATGTTGTCAAACATACTACTCCTGACAATGGTAAAAGTTGTTTGCTCACTTCTCACCACCTTAATCTTAACATGTATATTGGTAACATTTTGTGACACCCTAGTGATTTCACGGTTAATAATAAGTAGTTTATATGGTTTGATGGTACTACTCATATTATCCATGAGTGGAGGAACCTGGACAATTAAGACTTCAAATTGCACTAATCATCTAAACTACACTCCTGAATAAAGTATGCACTTGTAAGCGAAAATTATTCACTTTTTCTAATTTTTTTTTCCTTTCACAAGTGCATACGTTTCGAATTTTTATTCAAGGTGCATTTTGCAGATATCTTAATTTTTTATTGCTAAAGGATGAAAGCTCATTTCAATGCTAATGTCTTAATAGAGATACATGTGTCATAACTCATAACTCATAACATGACAAGATCTCTTAAAGATAAGAGAAATAAGCTAAGGATCTAGACCTAACAATTTAGGTCGTCTTATAAGTGGCATGGAGAGATAAGAACATAAAGCTATCATAGATGTGTTCCTTTCTAGCCCGTGAACTAAATACTACTAAACTGAATACTCATATACAAGAGAAAAAATATGTCGTTGAACACCACTAATCAATTGAACTAACCTAAATGAAACACTAATAAACTTAACATCACTGATCGAATTAAACTAACATAAACTAAACACTACTGAACTGAACCGATAATTACATGATTGGAAAAAACACACCCACTTCCACTCCACAAAAGATTATATACAGAAATGATATTTCTCACACCAAGCAAGCACAACCAAACACGTCGATCTCAAAACATGTCAATGTCTTCCTTGTCCTCTCTCAGTTCTACTCTTGGGCCACAGTCCCATCATCCTTACTTTGTAACGATTAACGATTATGTGTTTTTACACGTGTCGAGATTAAAAATATGTGTTTTTGTTGGTTTGCTACAACTTTAAACTCAGTGGGGTTGGCTTATGTTTATGTGTGCTTTGTGTTTGGTTATCGAAGGTCCCTCTGTCATTGTCCATTATCAATTGCAAACATGACCATTGTTGCATATGAAATGGAAAGCTTCAACATGTGGACGCTAAGGAACACTAGTACTTGAAATAAGTGATGGACGAGCAAAAAAAAAAAACTTGAAATAAGGGATGCTCTTTCATTGTTGATGATGTGATGTTTCATGTAAGGTACATTTTTATAACTTATTGTGACCCCATTTCTCTTTGTCATTTTAATTGGTTTTAAAGTAAGGACTGAAATATGACAAATTTATTATTACGGATTTGAATTTTATTTATTTATTATGTAAGGACCTTTCTTCATTTACTTTATGGACCGACATACTCTCATGTGTAATCTTATACTCTACCAAGTACTATAAACACATTCGAGTACAAATGGTAAGTACGCCACTCTTGATTACTGATAAGGGTTCAAATTATCATTCATGTAGGAAGACGTCAGCTCATCTAAAATAGGTTGGTTTGCCCCATGTGTGTGATTTACAGATTGTTATATGCGTCCTTGTAGGGGAAAAAAAAAACTTTTTCTCTCACATGTTACTATTTATTAGGTATCTTTGTAAAAATTTTTTTGATTAAGATCATCTCCAACACACTAGCATTTACACATTACACTTGTCGTCATACAGCTGACAAAAACTGACCCGACCCAAACCCGATCCGTCACAGACCCGACCAAAACCCGATCCGAAAAGTTTCAAACCCGAAATGACCCGACCCGTTTTGACCCAAGGTTGAAATGGCCCGACCTGAACCCGAAAGTTGTGAGACAACATTTGTCAAACCCGTTGCGTAACGCAAAACCGAACCCGTATTTGACTCGATGTATCTACCCGTATTTGACCCGATCCATATTTAACCCAACCCGTATATGAGCTGACCCAACCCGACCCAAACTGACCGACCCAAACTCGACCTAACCAACCCGTTTGCCAGGAAGTTTGCCACCATTTTAATATGTAGGGATATTTTAAATTTAAAAATATATTAAAATAACTCAAATATCCTACTCACCAATTAAGGTGTAGTAAAGGTAGGATGGCATGCATACAACAATGAGCCAAAAGGAAAAACTAGTTGAGTACTGGTACTTCGTGTTTTGAAAGGAGTAGTATAGTTGATTGTGAGGTTGGATTTTATGGAAAATATCATGGTTCAAATCTCACTAAGCTTTTTTTGTTGAGTCTGTTAGCAAGATTTATCTTGTTGGCTAGTTTGGAGTGTGTGATTTGCAGGCTATTGCATATACTCAGGTTTTATTCAGTATGCACTTTAAGAGAGTAAGAATAGTGACTAAGGGTTTCTGGTATCAAAAAAATAAAAAAGTACGCGTACTTTGTAGAAGGGAACATGTGGGCCGGCAAGTCAGACTAGAGATGGTGCGTGGGCTTAAAATCTTAAATGAGTGGGGCATACGGGCTACCAGAAGAGGTCCTGAAATGAACCTTACAAAGCTCAGTACAAGTCTAGTTCTTTCTGAAGTGTAAGCCCATTGTCTATTTTTAGTCCTGGACCAGACTTATCAGAAGGTACATTTTGTATGGTTTGGACTATACCCAGTTGGCCCAAATCACTTTCCGGTAAAAAGAGTGAGTATAAGAACTTAAGAAGTCACAAAATAACAGGAATAATATGAATTGATACCTGTTTGATAAAAGGCCAGCCCATTCGCATAAAGAGTCCACATCCTTGGCGGATCATACCGCTGCGCTGTCAGCCTGGAGAAATATGGAGTATATGTTTATTGTATTGATTTTTGTGCCTCATCTGAGTCAAAAAAAAAAATAATGTATGAATGATAAGTACTATAGCATTGTCAAATTAGAAATTACTGATACGGCACGTTAATTATCGGATTGATAATGAGTGATAAGAAACAGAAAGCTCATTTTGAAACAGAGTGAGTATAATTGTGTACCATTTTCAGAAATTGATTGGTAAAGCTTATAGCTAATCCGGAACTCCAATTTAATAGCTGATCGAGGGCCAAGACATAACTCATAAGACATACAGGTCACAGAAACATATTTTTAACTTAGGGCTTGAGCACATTATGTTATAGAAACTTTTCCACTTCAAATAGTTGACATTGCTTCTCAGTTCTCACACGGTTGATCAATTCTAGTATTTTGTGGAGTAGTTGACAAGAAGTTCAGGACTACTAGGATGGGAGAGTGACTAATGAGGTGTGGAAGTGTTTAATTTGAGTGAATCGTTCATTAAAATGGGGTTGTCAAGTTTCTAATCGGGTCCCTTCATGATCAGCTCTATTTGTTACTCCATATACTCATGTAATACACCAACATATATTCTTGAGCCTCTTGACTAATTTAAATAGGAAAAATAACCTATTGCCTGGAATTGTTTTCTTTTTTCTTTTTCATGGTCACTCATTAGTAGTATCTAGACTTGACAAACGGGTCGGGTCGAATCGGGTTCGACTTACTTTAGGTTCGAGCCGTTCGACTTACTTCGGGTTCGTTCATCAGCAAATTGGGTCGTGATTGGGTTGGTCATTTCGAGTTCGAATCGGGTAGTTTCGGATTCAGATTGTTACCATGTCGGATCATTAGCAGTCGGGTTCGGTTTGATTTTCGGGTTGGGTCAGATTTTGCCAGCTCTAATACTAATGGTTAGCACAATGACCCCAGTAGTATTGGATTAGACACGGCTAGTCAACCAAAAAGAAGGGATAAGGCCGTAAGGGAAGTAATAAGTCCTTCCCTCAAATATTTTTACGGAAATTGAACTTGGGTGGTGAGGGAAACCTATTCAAATGAACATCATGTCTTCGTAGTTCGTACGTAACAAGAGATGAAGTCATGAAGATTGAGATATTTTCTTACCATATAATAAAGAAGTAAATCAAATAACATGCAACTTAGCAAGAGATGATGAGATTGGCAGAGGAAATTGAGGGAAAGAAATCAGATTTGCCATACCAGTGCTGAGAGGATGAAGCAACCATTAGCCAAGAAATCAAAAAGAATGGAAGTTTGATTGGGGTTTCTTTGAGCATGAAAAACGTAGGATGTTCTAGAGCTAATGTATAGACATAAGACATGGGGAGAGAAAGACAGTGGGAATTGTCAAAAGGAACAAATTGGTATGTGTGGGGTTACAAAAGCATGGAAAAGATTTGGGGGATGATATATAACGACTGATAAATACTTAGGTTCTGATTTGGTGATGCTATGCCATCAGGATCTTACTCAGCCCTGAGTTGGCTTAGGCTAAGATGGGTCCCCTTTTCCTTGTTGATAACTATCATTTCCCTTTTTCTACTTCTCTTCTTTTCTTTCTCATTCAAAGCTCCCTCACTCAGAACTGATGACATTGGGCACGGTTAGCATAAATCACGACATGGCTCGGCACGTTTTTTATACGGCATGACACAAGCACATATCAAACACAGGCCACGAGCATGGTCACAAATGACCGGACCTGAATTTTAAAATTAAAATAAGGTAGGGCACTGGACATGACAAAAATTTAAATATTATTTGAATAAAGCTTGGGCACGGCTCGAGCATGGTACGACAGAAACACGAGCACGGGCACGATTTGGGCCTAACTTTTAGAAAAGTCGGCACAAAGTACGACAACTATAAACACGACACCGTATGACACAACACTGTTACAAAGCACAAAAACACGACACGAGCACAATTAGAGTCTAAATTAAATTATGAAATCCGAGTTGAAATTGAGATATTGGGTATGCACAATTGACTTAGTTGTTTCAAATATAACCTTTGTCCTTTATTTATCTTATACATAGTCCCTAGATCCTACGCACCAAGGCTAATTTGCGGCACACCGCGCTTCGTTCCTTATCAATGCATGTCCTAGTCATACGAGAATTGCCTACTTGCTGATAGAATGAAGAGCTTGCGAGTCTCACATATTCCAATCATAAACCGCAATATTGTAACACACCAAAGTGTTTGATTAATATTGGTTGGAACGATAATACATGTCAAATAGTTTGTGAGATGAAGACACTACCCCCATAATCAATCGACAACTATTTACACTTCTTCAAAATCAATCAATCCAATCCAATTTCAAAGAATTTGCTACACCATTTATACCAAGTGGTTGTTTAATTCCATTTGGAAAATAGAAATGTTGAGAAACCTGTAATTTCTAGAATTTAAAATTTCCTATTAAGAGTGATACTTCTTTTCTATTAAAATTGAGCTTTCTGTATTTTTTTTCGGTTGTTTCATATTGAGCTTCATGTTTTCTATCTTAATAATTTTATTTTTAATGAAATGACTTTAATACCCTCACTTATTTTGGGTGGTGGCAAATTGGCTGGTTGGAGACAAATAGAAATGAAAAGCAGAGAGGAGAAATAATGCTTTTTGATATTTTGCGAGGTATTGTAAGAGGTTATTGGAGGGATTGGTGGGAGATGATCCCATCTTAGGAGAGACAAGGGGGTGTATATCAGGGCAAGGGCAAATATGGAAAGTATGTACACAAGTTGCCTTTTAATACTTCCCGTGCCTAAAAGTAGGAAACTCAATTTGAAACAGAGGGACTATATTGTTTGATTAAATATGAGAAGCAAATTTTCGCAAAAAAATTACACTTACCTAGGGGACATAGGTGAGTGACTTCTCCCATTTTATGGGAAGTACAACTTTGTGCATTTTTTGTTAACAAAACAACTTAGGGGCCGTTTGGTTAGGGGTAATGATTAAGGAGACAATGGAATGAATTTTTAGCCTAAAATAGTAAGGTGAAGTAATGATGAGGGTAATGATTAAGGGGAGTAATGGAGAAAATGAAGGGAAATTGGAGAATATCATTACCCTATGGGGAGGTGGGTTTTTGTTATTCCCCAATTGGGGGTAATCATTACCCTTTTTCTCATAAAATCTAACCCTCACTACCTCACATACCTCCTATTTTAGTTTATAAATTCATTTCATTACTCCCTTAATCATTACCTCCAACCAAACGGCCCCTCAATATTTTCAATTTTGGCAGAAAATTACACTTTTCATATTGTTAAATGTCAACCAAACAATCGTCAAATAAGTGGCTTTAATTGGGCGGTAATCCTACCCAAAAAAAAATAAAAATAAAATATTGGACGGTACGGCCCGAATGGGCCGGGTTTCGTAAGTGGCACCGCACGAGTGACCCTATTGAATCTGCCACTTAACTTCATTCATGTCCAAATTTCTGGTAACAATTAGTCCACGTGTCACTACCACGTTGGACATAATCTACTCCCATTTCACTATCCAAAGAAAATAAAAACCCAGAAAAATAGAAATACCAAAAATCTAAACTGGGATTTCACGATTTTCATCATAGGCGGCTTGCCATTTTCGGTGAGTTCGTGAAGGTTTTCCAGTTCCATCACTAAACTTGTCATTTTTGCCCTCGTTCTCTTCTTCCTTGAGGGGCGGGCTGTAATAAAAAAAACGTTTCTTTTATAGAGTTTTCTGTTTTCCCCTTTTGCCAGGTTTTCCTAGAAAATACATAAAGGGGGAAGATCCGATTAATCCCAGGTGAAAAACAGGAAAAAAGAACTCAAACCTGAAAATATATCATGGCTTCAGGTAAGCAATTCCTATTTTCCTCTACTAAACATTTAATTTGACATTCGATTGCTTTTAATATTACAAGTTTATGGGTCATTTTGATCATTAAAATTCACTTCTTTGCTTTCAAAATGTTCATTTTCCTTTATTTTCGATGGATTTGATCATTTGGTTACATTTTTCCAACTGGGTATCCATAGAAATGTCAATTACTTGTAGTTTCTGTATCAAACAATCAAACCCTGAATTTGGTACATTTCAGCTTAAATAGTCCTTCTTTTTTTTTTTTGGTATATTTGTGTTGTTTTCTTGGGAGGTTTTTTGAGGATGGTGATCAACTAGATATAGAAATTAATGAACTTTTGCAAATTGCAGACTTGAATTCAACACTTATTGCAGAGCTAGAGGCTGCTTCTCGTTTGAGGACTGCTCAGTTCTTCATTACTCAAAGGCCATGGCTTGGTAACTTCTTTTTTCTCATAATTAGTTTTGCTTGTTAGTTTGTTTTTTTTGCTCGTCAGCAGCTGTAGTTGTTTAGTGTCTGAGTTGTTTTTGTGTCATTGTATAGATCTCTATGGTGTAAGTATTAAGCCGACATTTGGAAGTGTTAGTAACAAGCCTATTAATGATCCTGCACTTATCCACCGCGTCTTACCGGACGAATTGCTTCATGAGGTAATGACACCCATGGCTAGAATTGAGCAATTCTATTTTACTTTCTGTCAGTTTAGCTTTAAAGTATAACCTCAGCCTCATGCATTCTGCTATAATTTGCCAGAGATTTTGTTCATGTGGTGATAATGGATAAGCCCTTTTTTGAGACTGGAACAATCATGGCTTTTTCCCAAGCTTGAGGACTTTTGGAATCTTAATCTAGAATCTAGATGGTTATGCCAGGCAAAGTTTTTATTTTTAATTTTTTTCTATTTTTTGTTATTTAAATAGGCATGAAACCTATCAAATGATATTGTCATTTAAGTATAGTATGTGAGTGCCTGGCTCTGAGGTTCATAACCGTAGCTAGCGTGTTTGTGGATTTGGTCAATGGGGCTTCTTACGTAGTCTGATATATTCAGAACTCAAATTGCAAGCTATAGGGTGAACTTGTGCCCTTGGTCTGGCGACCAAGGTCTTCTTGCTGTTATCCACTCTATTATACTTTTGGGGTTATATGATGGTACTAAGAGCATTTTTGGCGTAGCTTCTACTTTTCCGCATATTTTCCCTCACAAACCACCCCCTTCACCTCCTCTCCTCTACTTTTAAACTTCTAAAAGAAGCTTAAAACATCCCCCAGGACCCCCAAAAGTAGAATAGCAAATTGGAGGTTCTACTTTTGAGCCTCCTAAGGGGTGTTTTGAACTTCTTACTTGAGAGCTGAAAATGGGAGTGAGGAGGAGGTGGATAGGGTGGTTTGTGAGGGAAAATAGAGGGGGAAAGTAGAAGCTACTCACAAGTTAGGCCAAACACCACCTAAGTTGTGATAACTGTAATTCTAATTATATTGACCTACTGCTTAGTTTATGAACATCAACTTTGAAACCCTGTTGTTCCTGATTTTCCATTCCAGAGGCGATTTAGTCACAGGATGTGGAACCTTTTCAATTTGGTCATGGTTCTATTAATTAGCTAGCAAATTCAAATCTGTTGTAGCTGGCCAACTCTTAATTCAGTGGCATGGATATGATATTTCAAGGACCTAATGTGACTTTTGTGCAAGCCTTTCAATATCTGGTGATGCATCACAACTTGTACATACTGTTGGTGGTTGTTCAAATGCGCATTTAGATTTTTTTTCTCCAATTTTTTTTTTTATTTTTTATTATCCTGTAGTACTTAAGAAGCCAAAACAATCAAATCCATGTATAGATTTATTTCAGTTGACTTATTGATGCTTTTACTTATTTTTTTGGATAATGTATTGATGCTTATAGATGTACAGATATTTACAAGAATGCCTCCTTATGATATGGGAAGAGCAGCTTGTGTTTGTCGTAAATGGAGATACACCATTCGTAATCCTTTATTTTGGCGCAATGCATGCTTGAAAGCTTGGCAGGTAACTTGTTTTTAGTTCTTCAACCTTTTCCTGTAACTTTTTCTCTTCTTCATCGATATTTGACTTTTGTATTTACATTGCCTCAAAATCACTGTATGAAGCTTTCTGGAGTGGTGGACAACTATAAAATTTTGCACTCAAAATATGAAGGTTCATGGAGGAAAATGTGGCTCTTGAGACCAAGGGTTCGCACTGATGGTAAAATATTCTTTTCATGTATCTGAACATCTTGTTTGAGGTTGGGAAGGGAAAAAGGTGGGAATACAGAATATGTGATGTCAGTCTACCATATCAAACTCTGTTATCCCAGCAACAACAAGCTTGAGGCTTACCCCTACAGTTTCATTGGCTACAGAAATATTTTTCAACTTTTCATAGGCCCTCAAGTTGGAAAATGCGATGATCTGCCTAGGGAGCGGAGTACAGTTTATTTGAGATATCTAATTTAGTCTGTTACAATCTAAAGCTGAGAAAAGTATCCCCCTTGTGATTCTTTTTAGCTCTGTTTATACTCCATGAACTGGCTGCTGTTATAACTTTGAGTGTCACTTGATGTGAAATATATATGTGCGCTTTTGTGGGTGAAAGTATCGATTGACTTCTTCTTATAGTATATGTTTTGTTTCTCTTTTCCTGTATGCTTCTATATTCTCCATTGCTATCATGTTCTTGATAGTACCTTGAAGAAAAATAAAAAAGGATAAGACGAGTGAGCCACCCCCTTCCCCCCCCCCCCCCCAAAAAAAAAAAAATAAAGGATACATAATTTTGGTCCTTCTTAAGTATCTTTGGTAGTGCCTAAATGCCTTCATTTGTAGGATAATGTAACTTGTCTTTCATTTGCAATGCTACATGGCATATTGGAGTAGTTAATCATCTTGTAGTTTATTAATTAGTACTAATTACTTTCTTTTTCTTCTACCCATGAAAATATGAAATTGATTATGTAGTACTTGAGAAATGCCATCCTCATTTTTACTTAAATTCATAGAGTGTGAAATTGTTGACAAGATAGTTGAAATTTTAAAGTTACGACATGGTCATTGTAGATAGCAATGTGAAGGACAACTTCCAAATGTGTAGAAATTTACCAGGCTTAATGCATTTGAGTAAGACTGAAACAGTACTCATAGTACTCAGAAACTGAAATATGGACTATTCTTAGATTCCCTTATCCATCAGTTCATCCTTGATAAGATTCTCATAAGTTGAGTGAAATAAAGTCTTGGCAGAAACTAAAGCTTGTTTTTGCTTTATTCAGGCCTTTATGTGAGTAGAAACACCTACATACGTGCTGGGATTGCAGAGTGGAAAGTCTCAAATCCAGTTCATTTGGTAAAGCGCCTCACTTACTGTAATTGACTAGTCATTGCCCCCCCCCCCCCCCCCCCAAAAAAAAAAAAAGCACATCAAGTGAGCAAAGTAGGAAAGCTAAGGAACACTTTGTTTTTGTTTGGTAAAGTGATTCAAAATTTGTATTGGTTTCTAGTTGCCTATTCAAAATGATTAGCATCTTTAATTACATCTCTCTAGCAAAAGAAAGGCTTTTATTCCAATAAATTTCAATTATTCTATACACAGCCTTTCTGTTGCTAGAGAGATGTAACTATGTAAGTAAAGATGCTAGTCATCTTAAATATGATTGAGCTTGAATCTTTAAATTAGAAGATTATGCTCTACGAGTTTACTATTTCTGCTTAACATAATTGAACTTCCTCTGTGCAGGTTTGCTATTACCGATACATCAGATTCTTCCCTTCTGGAAGATTTCTATACAAGGTTTTCATCCCAATTACTGGTCATTTGACCGCTGGAATCATGTTTGAGTATCGTGTTTTTCGAGATTATTAAATTTTTCTTTATTTTTCAATGACCAGAACTCTTCTCAGAAACTTAAAGATGTGGCGAAGTTCATGAATTTTCGAGCATCTAAAGCAGAATGTGTTTACCGTGGTCAATACACATTGTCTGATGACAAGGTCTTATTTTTTTCCTACCATATTGCTCTTGTATTCTGAAAGTCATCATGTGTATCACCTCTCTGGATACTCTTGGGTGTGTCGGGGGGGCTTTAGAAGGAGTAACTTGGAATGTGTAATAACTCTTCAAGACTTCTCCTCTTGTCAATTATTAGGTTGAAGCTGCCCTGCTGTACCCAGGCATGAGGCCAACAGTTTTAAGAATCCGGTTAAGGTACTTCACTAAATTGCTTCAGTTTGCTGCCCTACATGATTTGGGAAGCTTTTTAGTTGCAAAAATAAGCTTTGATGGTAACTTCTGATGCTAGAATGCTGTTTGAGCTCGAGTGGATGCCTGTATGTCCACTAACAGGGTTTTATGTCGTTTTTCAAAAGACATGGTGCTGTTTTCCGAAGCTTCATTTCTCTGAAACGTCATTTCTGTTGATCAATGATAAATTATGGATTTGTTTTTTGTTGCCATGAACCAATTAACCAAAAAGTGTTACTACCATGCTCTGTGATATGCTGTATTCTACAAGCAACCTTTTGTGTAAAAAAGCCCATATCTGTACTGGTATTTGCTTGTTGGTTTTAGGCATAACAGTGTTCATTGTAAAGCGACATCAATGACCTTCAAATGATAGGTTATATGAACCTGTAAATATGACTTATCAAATTGAGAATAAACCTGTATAAATCACTTCTTATAACCTGGATAATTTTTGCCTCTTACATTAGGTGTTATTTGCCAGTTATATTCAAACTTTCACATGTGTTTTCTGCTACTTGTATCATCTGTGCAATTTCATTGAAACAGTATGTAAGATGTTTCTTGATCAGCCAGTCCTCTAATTGACTTGTGTTTTCAGACTGAGAGGAACAACAGCTGGAGCTAATAACAGAATGGATTTGATTTCACTCGTCACCAGTGGTGTTGATAGTAATGAGGCTAACCATGAGGAAGATATGCTCGATATGGTCGAGGGATGGCAAGATGATGAGACCCACAATCCTGATGTGCCAGCTGTCTCGCACAAAAGGGGTTTGACTCCTTTCATCTTTGTTCCGTTTGAAGAGGTACAGCTGCTCCACTCTAGTATATGATTAATTAACTGATCTTGAAAGGAGAAAGTAAATTCCTGTGGTTTATGAAAATAAAAGTCCTGAACTGTAGCTATACTTGTTAATGGAACTTTGCCAGAAATGAGCTACAGTGGGCTCTAAAATAACAACAATTGCAATGCTGCATTTCCCCCCCTTTTCTTTGAGGGAGGAGGTGTTGGTGTTGGTTCTCATGCATTTTCATTGAAGTGATTGCTTTATATGCCATGATTTCCAGAGTAACTATGTAAATATTGGAGACACCGATATTCAATAGTTAGGACTTCCCGCACAGGGTTTGTTAAACAAATTGCTATTGGTATTTGGCCTAATGCAGGTTGAAACATCGTTTCTTAATCTTTCGGTGGACAAGATAGATTTCTTTGTCCCCAACTGATACCTGGACGGAAGGTATCACCTATTGGCTGTTGTGGACTTGTGGTATTACTACTACTAGTGAATTTTCACAATGTAATAAGCAGCAACCTCTGGTTTCTCTGCAAACCACATGTATATATTTAAGGTGTGACTTGAAAATTGAGGAGTGCTGCTTCTTTTGGAGTGAGAAAGTTGTCATTTGTATTGTAAAACCCCCGAAAGTTATCAGTTTGACAATTGTATTGTAAAACCACCCAAAAGTTGTATTATGAAATGTTAAAGGTTATGTATAAGAGTATCTATCTTTTCATCTTCAATATTTACCATATCGATTCCCTTCTAGTTGAGAATGTGCGTGCTCTACTACTCCAGTCGCCATACATGTTATAATCCTCCTTTCGGAGACTGGATGTGCGGAAGGTTATAAACACAAGGTGAAGAAAGAAGGAAATATACCACCACCTTATTTGAAAAATGTTTTTAAGGATTTAATTTCATCACCCAGAGGATGTCAATGTGACTCCTTGGTAAACAGTCAGAATCAGATCATCAAAGTATGCCAATACAAGAAATTTGATACTTCTAACAATTTGTTCAATACTTGATTCCTTGTCTCGGAAAAATCTCAATCTCCTCACCTGCCAGATCTCATAGATAGCAGCCAGGAGAGCACACCTATTAACAAGAACGAAGCCCCATCTTGCATAATACATAAAGCATAGCAAGCCCCTTATTAGCTGCTAGCTACCCAATGATATTGTGTGCAGGTACTAGGTAAGGCCATCTAATTTTTTTAATTTTCATGGAGATGGTACAAATTTTTTTTTAATTTTCATGGAGGTGGTGATGAGTTAACTAATTTTCATGGAGATAGTACAAAAATTAATTAGAAAACATAAAGACAGTATAGTGCAAGTAAATGAAGAGGTAAAACACTCAACGCAGAATTTTTTATTTTTTATTTTTTATTTTCATATATGATAGCACGCGTATACAAAATACTAACACATTCCCCGTATGAAAACCATTTACACATGATACAATTGAGCTTTTTGCAGCACCGCACCAATAGCTGATTCATAGTTGCGTCTGGTTATTAACTCTGCAAGAAACCTCACATGTTTGCTTTAACATCTCCTGTGTGAACCAATGAGTTCCATGATGGGTTGCGCGGAAGAAACGTGTCCTGCCAACACAAAATAGCATGTTTCAGAGAAGTATCCTAAGGCAGTGGAAGCACTTGCGGAATCCCAAAATGCTGGGGATTTTTGGCATAACTTATTAAAGAGAAGACAGTCTACATAGGTTACCAAACATTTGCAATGCACCAGGCACTAGGCAGGCTTGGAAGCATATTAATAGGATTACCCTAGCAGCTAACACACTGGATCATCTGATAACTCAGATTTCAATTTCCTTGATCTTATCTGTTGTTGTCTCACAAAATTTCTAGCTGAATCTTGGCTTTGTTAATAGTCAAAATGCATCACTTCAGTTTGAGCTATTTGGTGAAATCAGACAGGACAGCTAGGATCAAACACCAAGTCACAAGCAGAAAACTTAGTATCTGACATCAGATAAGGCCTCATAAACACAATGTAAAACACTACCTAGCAAGATGTAGTCCAATCATAGGAAGTCATGTATGCAAAAAGGGTTACAAGGCAGTGGACTGGTTCACAAATTGAGGCAAAAACTTCAAGGATCCAGCAGTTGGTCCTCGCCAATGTCAGTTGAACTAAAAATTGTATTTTGGTAGACAATGTGTTAGGAGTGGAACGAAGCCCTTGTAATGGACCAGGTAGTTATTCATCCACAAGGCATTTATGCAATAACATGAACATCACCAATTGATACAAATGAACAACCATATCAAACTGATGGAAGTTAACCAAAAATGATGTGCCCAAATACATCATTAGTAAACTCGTGCTTCCCTGACATCTCTTATGTGATGGACAAAATTCACCTTGTTACCACTAGTAATTCCTGTATAAGCTCTCATATAAGTACATTAAGTACATTACTTTTCCAAATCAAATTCTGGAAATTATTCCTAAGATTGCCTAACACCATTGTCCTCGTCCTCATGTCCACCATGTCTAATGAGGCCCCACTTTTAGATATGCTAAGCTGTAGCTTGCTTATCATGATTTTATAAGGAAGTCGCAAGCTTAACTTATTCTCGAGTAAAGGAGCTAAAAAAGGCTTGCCAGACTTTTTTTTGTTTGAATGGCCTCCCATTGCCCCATTTTATGCCTTGAAGAAGAAGAGCTCTGTCGGAGGCTCGTATACTGGGCCGGGAAGTGAAGGAGGGATGGATTGACTGAGTTTTAATTCCATGGCTTTAATCCACTTAACTCCAATTCTTAGAAGAAATGGAAGGGGCGAAAATCAGGGATTCGAGAATGTGAAGTACACCGAAGTAGGGTCTACTGGGCCGTAGATCAAGGATCGCTAGTCGGGCATTCAAACCAACTAAAGTAATTGATCACAGCTTTTCCCATCGCTTTATGCTGAAGTTGAAACATATTTTAGAAACTGCATGAGTAGAATAATGGAGAGTAAAGATCACTAGGACTTGGAAACAGGCTAATGTTGAGCGAAGTTAACCTGGAATAGGAGTTTGAGGAGTTGGTTAATAAGTAAAGAGTTAGCTGCTGGGCCTCATTGGATTAGGGTAGGAGACTACAACTCTTCATGTTTCCCTAGGATTGCTAGTAGAATGAAGGGTAGGCTTCATCAGTTAGATCAATCATGATTTAGAAGACATGAAACCAAATTTGGTTGGTGTATGCTAAAGATTTTAACACAATCCTATGTCTTTAGACTCTAGATAGGGCCTCATGGTTGGATAGCAATTTTGTGCAGAACTAATCATGAATATCGATTTCTGATATGGAGGGCAAGTAAGCTTCCCATCCAGATGGCTTGAACATTGTTTTGTTTTTCTTTTGATGTTTAAAAAATAACTAAATTTTCAGAAATTCTACGAGGCTTGATCTTTTACAGAGCAATTTCACTTTTATCACCCCTATTCTGCTGCGCAAGCCTAAATAAGCATCCAGAAGGAACAACTAGCAAGCCTGCCACTGTTAAAGCAGAAATTGGGCACTCTATAAAAGCGTTTAGCATTGTTATTTGAAACTCAACCCTTCTAATTTCAGCCCTAAAATTTGATATCAGGAGATTATCCCTGCATGAACGAAACAATTCTCACAAAATTTCAGAGGCATAAAGAACATTGAATTTGCCACTAACACAAAGAAGAAAAATTGATGAACGCCCAATTCAATTGACAGCCAGAAGTAACAAATTCAGCACTGTCAAGCAAAATTAGAGAACCCCAGATAACAATCAGCATAGAGAGATTGAAGTGCCATAAACAAACAAAGGAGCAAACTTGATCCAAAACCAATTCAATTGACAGCCAAAATTAGACCAATTCAACACAATGGAGCAAAATCATAGAACCCCAGATAATTATTAAGCAGAAGGACATTGAAGTGCCATAAACAAACAAAGGAGCAAACTTGATCAAAACCCAATTCAATTGACAGCCAGAAGTAAACAAATTCAACAAAATTGAGCAAAATTAAACAAAAAGAAAGGAGCAAAATTGATCAAAACCCAATTCAATTGACATCCAAAAGTAAACAAATTCAGCACAATCAAACAAAATAAGAGAAACCCAGATGAGAATTCAGCATAAAAAGATCAAAATGGATAGGAATTTGACATACAGAAACATAGGTGCACGAGGGGATGATAGACAAGGAGTGAGATTTGGCGTGGTTGAAGGCTGCAACGCAGAGGTGAGAAGCTAAGCCAAAGCCCCTTTTAGATGAAGGGACAAAGGTGTGAACAATGTCCATAACTTTGCCTTTGAGAAGGTATTGCAAGTAAGCTTTTTTGTCTTCTGTTTCGAATCTCCCTTTAGCTTCGTTCCATACTATCTTTGGTGGTTCTGTTCTTGCTTCACTACTCTCCATTTCTCTCTCTTCTCTCTCTCTCTCTCTCTCTCTCTCTCTCTCTCTCTCTCTTACAACTGACACAAGTCACCAAATGGCATAGAGAATTTGGCCCGAATATATAATTATATATGTGATGGTCACCCACTCACCCCGTTCTATAGCAGTTGGGATCCTCTCCATTTACCCAATTAAATGGAGGCTTCTATTTAGCAAATGGAGGGTTAGATTTGTTTTTTGCAAGTTGCTTTTTTAAATTTAAAAAGGAGAGAAGCAAATCCAACCCTCCATTTGCTAAATGGACACTTCCATTTACTTGGGTAAATGGAGAGGATCCCATTTACTTCCGGCTCCATGGAGAGTTGTGGAGCTGGCACGCGCAAAAACGACGTCGTTTTGTTAAGTGACGTTTCGAAACGCGTTTTTTTGCGAAACGTTTCGGGGAAAAACGCGTTTTTCCGTTGCACTTTTTCACTAATATCTAGATAACTAACTTCATTTCTCTCTGTTGTTTTCTCTCTCCTTTTTCGTTCTCTCTCTCTGTTCTTTTCCAATAGAACTCCATTGTTGAGCTCAAATTGCTCTCTTCTCTTTCGTTTTCTCTCTCCTCTTTGTCCATTGCCGACCTGCTGCTATTTCGACATCCATTGAAGGCTCGTTTTTTCGTTTTTCTCCTTTTGCGATTTTGTTCTTTTTTTCGAAGTTTTATTTTGATGTTTTGATCGCGAATTTTGGTGTGCTTTTCAGTAGATTATGGATTTCGAACCACAATCTTCATCTATTCCAGTTGAATCAGCTCCAGTTGAAGATGAAAAAGTTGAATGTGCTCGAGTTAAAGAAGAAAAAGTTGAGCTGCAAGGTAGAGGTTTTTTTTTTCAATTGGATGAACGAATTTTGAATTGAGAGTAAAATGAAGTTGTGTTTTCTACAATATTCTAATGATTTTGTTTGTGTGTAATGTAAGGTGTTTGAATTTGTGATATGTGTTGTGTTAATGAATTTTTGTGTTTTAAGCAATGAATTTGTTATTAGTAGGTAATGAATTTTACTGTGCAATTCAAAATTCATTCATTGAATTCATTGAGATGTTGGTTAAAAGATGAATTCTGTTGTAGTGTTTCTAATTTACATTCATTGGTTAAAAAAAATGAATTTGTGATGTGCTTTGGTAATGAATTTTTGTGTTTTAACCAATGAATTGTTATTAGTAGGTAAATAATTTACTGTTCAATTCACAATTTTATTCATTGAATTCATTGATATGTTGGTTAAAAGATGAATTCTTTTGTAGTAATTCTGATTCCTATTCATTGGTTAGGGATTAAATTCAAATTGTTAATGATTTTTTAATGAATTTTTTTTGTTTAGCCAATGAATTGTTATTATGTAGGTAATGAAATTGTAATACCCCGTATTATTATTCATTTTAGAATAATAATTACTTAAAAAAGAAAATGCTAGTTCGTATTTAATTAATTAATTGGGCTCATAAATGTTTAAAGTGCCTAATTAATATTGGGTTTGGTTTGGACTTAATTAAAATGTAATTGGGCCAAAACAAATAAAATAAATTGGGCTCTATAATTTTCGGAAGTGGCCGAAAATTATAAGGCACAATAAAGCCTTATTTTCGGCCTCCGTAGCCGAAAATAGGGGTGAATTTTCTGATTTTATTTTCAAAAATTTTATTTCCTAAAACTTTGGTTAGTGGAGTGAAATTAGGAGGGATTTTAGGAAAGAATAAGTTGAGAAAAGGAAGGAGTGTATTTGGGCTCCTAAATACACTCAGTTTCCAAACTCAACTAACGCTTTACCAATAAAAAATAAAGCACTCTCTCTCTCTCACTCTCACATGCATGACACCAGGAGCAAAAAGAAAGAGAAAATTCTTCACTTTTTCACAATTCATCTTTGCTCAGTTTTAATCCTTGATTTTCAAGTAAGTGTTCTAAACTTGTTTTCCTTGATTATTAAAAGCTTTTAGATTTGATTCAAGTATGAGTTTTTGAACCCTAGTTTTGTATGAGTAAACCCTAATTTAGTTTTGCCTAGGGTTTGCTAGATTCTATTGTTTTTGCATGATAGGATCATGATTAGTGTTTGGTTTGTTGTTTTATTGAAATTGAATCAAGTTTGAGTTCAAAAGGTTAAATCTTTGTAATTTAATTAAATCTGAAAATTTATTAATTGTGGATTTAATTAGATTTGGATTTGTTAAATTGTTAACAAAAAAAAAAGGTGTCCGGCTGACCGAACACGGCCAGGCCGTGTACAGCGCATGGCTGGACCGTGCGCAGCCGTAGGGCGGCTGTCACGGCCTCCAGCCGTGACTGTCATGGCCACCGCCGCCGCTGGACGGTGGTCAGTGGTGGTGGTGCCGTGGTGTTTGATGTTGGTGATGGTGGTTGACTAGTTTGACTTGTTGACTTGCTTTTAGGGTTTTGGAAAGTTTCCTAATTTGGTTTATGTAAATTGATTTTGGAAACTTTGAGCAGGCATGAGTAACAAAAAAAATTCAACAACTTAATTAATTTAATTAAGGGCACTAAATCATCTTTAAAGTTTAATAAAGTGGTTTAAAAGTCAAGGTATTGACTATTGTGTATTGTGGATTTGTTAGGCCCCGTTGACCGCACTTAAACGTAAGGAGGTTACGTTGTTTGATTGATTGGACTTGCCTTATTTTGAAGGTAATTCATGTCTAGATGAATTATGTAATCTCTTTGTCATAATTCATATCGATTGGGATTTGTATTCATTTGTCTAGTATTGGATTGAGAATGTGAATTCATATTTGGACTTGTGAGTATTTTGAAAAGGGATAATTGCTGTTTATTTCCTTGTGATAATTCGTATAGAATTATATGTTAGTGAATGCATGTATTATGTTGGAAATTCACTTTGTGTAGCAATGTCTACTCGTTAATATTCATGTGAGAAGATGTATGTTTTATTATTGGTTATTGAACGAAAATTATGTTAATAATTGTTCAATTGGGATATAGCCTGAAATTGCTATTTTTGGTATCATATTAGTAAGCATGTGAATCATGTTAGAAGCATGTTACTTCAATAAGTTGAAATGAACTTTGACTATTGAATTAGGTGATTTTGAATTGAGACCAAGATGCCATTCATGTAATATGCCATCGGAAATTTGTAACCATATTGTGTTACTTGAGTGCCAAGATTATGTGTATTACTTTTTATGTGATCACCATATTGAATTGAATTGAGAGTTAAGACTTCTTTGGTAATGGATCCACCGAAGGACGCGAATGAGAATTTGTCACTTGTTACGTTGAGTGGTTCCATTGGTTATGGCCTCAATGTATTGGAAATCTTGTATCCATATATGATGATTGGGCGAGTGGTTCTCCGGAACAGTTTTTCCTGTAGACTTTAGGGTCGAAGGAGGGTATGCATACTAAGGAACACTAGAAGTACTTCGGGAGTCATCTATACTCCGGGACGTTTGATCCCTTTTTTGCCAATATGCACGGGACTAAGATCCTATTGAATCGACTGCGGTTGGTTTGACAATTCATGCGATTCTCTTCTCTCTAATGAACTTGGCTAATAGATAATAATAAATAATGAGATTTATTATTTGGTGATTTGTGTGTGTCTTTAAGTTTAAAGCATGTTGTCTTTATTTTTCTTAAAGTAAGATTACTATTTTTTTATTTAACTAAGCATGTTGGCTTAACTTGGAGATTTAAATGGACTATGTGGTTATGAATTACTCAGCGTAGTTGATTGATTGTTTTTCTTTTTACTTGTGTTTGTTGTCCATTTCTCTTCAATGGTGGACCTATGATGAACCTATATGGAATTCGTCTATATGGGGGAGTAGATTGACAGGATTATAGCTCGAGGATTAGAGTTTGAGAGGAGGCGACTTAAGAAGATAGTATATCTTCTAAGAACAATTTATTTTATTGTTTAGTTTGGAACTTCTATTAATATTGGGATTTTTATAATTGTATTGAGATTAATTCTCTTGCATGGGAATTAATAGGTACTATTTATTATTCTTTTGGACTAATTGTTTTAAGTCTAGTTGGAAAGATAATTATTATTTAATTATCTAGTATGTATGTTTGGGATATATAACATTTGTTTCTTTCTAACATTGTATTTAATTTGAACATTAAATACGGCGGTAGCGCTTCGAATTTCTAGGGTTTTTCAGCTGCAACTCGTGATTTTAAATGGTTTTAAATTAAAAAAAAATTTGGGGTGTTACAAGTTGGTATCAGAGCGTATGTTATTGTCCCTAATATACGTTTTGACTGTAAAGTATGTCATTAAGATATACTCATAGTTGAAAACTTAAATAGACTTAAGTTATGTGAATAAAAGATTTGTAAGCCGAAATGAGTTTAATTGTTCTTTTACTTGTTTTGGTATTATTTGAAGTACTCGAGTGAAGTACTAACGTGTTATTCTCGCGGGCAGATGGTGAAGCTTGAACGACCCGTGACACACGAGGACTCGAGGCAGCTTCGATATGAGGGAGGCCGCCTAGAGGAGTATTTTGACCTCGTGCGTGAGGTATTCGAGCAGTATAACGAGCAATATGGTGTTCACTCTACAACGTATATATACTACAAGAAAAATGACCTTGGGCGACAAACAAATTCGTCGCCCAAACCTCATTTTTCGTCGCCCAAACCTCATTTTTCGTCGCCCAAAAGTATGTGCCACGAAAACATTTTCGTTGCAAGCTCGTCGCCCATACTCCCGTCGCCCAAAAGTTGGGCGACGAACACAGTGGTTTGTAGCCCAAACATTTTGGGCGACGACCTGCTTTAGCCAAGGATTCCTTTTTGTGCGACGAATTTGTGATTTTGTGGCCAATCATGGTCCTTTTTGCTACGAATTTGACTGATTGGGCGACGAGACATCTATATATGGGCTGCGAAATTTTGATCCGTCTAGCGTTTGGGGTTTTAAAATGGGCGACGAGTTATTTACATTTCGTGGCCCATTCCATTTTTCTTTTTTAATTTTTGCTGGATCAGGGTTTAAAATTGGCATATATTAGTATGTTAATACTAGTCTTCTTCCCACTAAGGTCCTGTAAAGATGTCAAAAGAAGATTACATTTGCAAAAGGCAATACTTTCATTGATAATATGTTTTCAAGTAGCCAACAATCTGTTTCATTTCTCACACTTTCAATAGGCTAAATAAATATCTACATTCTAGAGAAGTCAAAATAACTATCCCACAATAGTATCAAGGATAGTTCATATATAATCTATAAGCTACTCCATGCTATGGAGTTAAAGACAGTCAAAATCAACAAAATGTTCCTTGAGATAAGGATAGAGAAGTTGGCAAATCTTGGATCCTTGATGTTCCTTCATAATCTTATAGGTTTCTTTGATCTGCACAAAATAACCTGAAAGAAACAAAAACAACAAAAAATAGGTATGAGAATTCATATATAGCTGCTACTCTTTTTCCTATCCCTTTTGGTGTTCCAAGCTCCTTTTCACCCCCCTCAATTTATATTTCTGTAGAATATTTGATTTATGAACTTGCTATATTTCTTTGATAGAGATGGCTGAGATATTATTTGTCCAATTGACGCATTGTAAATATATATTTCCAATCAAACATGTTATTGTCTACTCTTGCATACTCACTGTAAATAAACTAAAAATTTAAAACCCCAATCAATGCCTCCAAACATAATTAACAGCACCATCAACTAAATCAAGGCTTCCACCACCATTCACAACAAGCAGTCAACAAACAAACAAACCTGATTCACAACCAGAAACGTAATTCACAGATATCAAAGCCAACTATACCACACTTTCCCACAAAACCTAAGGAGAAAACAGAGTAGAAGATAAAAAGAGAAGGGCGAGGTGTATACTACCTTTGCAGCAAACTCGGCATTTGTTTTCCACGATTTTGACTATTTTTGGCACTTATATCCTACAATTCAAAAGTTGACAAGTTCAGATTATAAATAATGTTGTATATGCAATATATTTTAAAGAGCAACATCAACCACTACCATTGTTTTCTCCTACAACCAAAACTCAACCAGCCAATTCCATGTCTCGCGCTCTACATTGGAGGGTCTATTCCACCTAGATTGATGTCTTGAGTTGGGAACAAAGAATTCTTCCTTAAGCCTGTGGCGCCACTCTCTATACATACTAGAACACTGAAATTGCAATGCTGCATCAATAGGTTTGCCACCAAGTGATGGTGGCAAGTCATATTTTCCCTACAACAAAAAAAAGCCAGTACCTTACTAATAACATTTCCCACGATTCCAGTAACTCTCAGTAATTAATGAACCACAATCATAGAAACACATTGCATTTCGTCCCAATTTATAAGTAGCTATAAAGAATGAAGACAATAATCAACAAGATAACTCAACTAAAGATGCGCTCACCTTAATTTTGTCATATAGCCTCTTTTTAGTAGTTGCATCCATCTTACTCCAATTCCTGTTTTATGAACAACAAAGATATGCAAGCAAACTCATAATACTCAAAATCTCAGGCTACTAGTTAGTGTAAAATGAAAGCACCTAGCCGTGGGTGCAAAATGAAAGCATACTCAGAATCTAAGGGGCAACACTCCTTCACCCATTTGCTGCAATCACAAAGGTACTCATTAGCATTTTCTCCAACCACATGTCGTAATTCTTCAGTGAAACTAACCTTAATCTTAGCCATTATTGCTCCACCCTTAGGCCCTGCATATTGATGATGCAACAGAATGCACATTAAAAGCACTAAAACCATACTAATAAGGAGAGAAAAAAAAACAACCATTTCTTAGAGCTTGGTTAGCCCTTCGTTTCTGCCGATAAGATAAACGAAGACGTGTATATTCATGTTGTTGAATCTGAAGTTGGCGAGAAGACGAGCTAATTGCCATATCGCTACACACAGTTAATCTGAAAGGAAAAGAGTATCACAGCAATGATGGAATAAAAAAAACCTTTTTCAACAACACTGACCACAACCCAAAATTCAGAACAATAACATACAAAATCTAAAAAGCAAACAGAACAGAAAAGATATTAACATTTTGCCATATGGATTGCACTATACTGGTGGCTAATTGGAAGGGAAAGAAGTAAGTGAAGTGATTGTTTTCTTTTAAATAAAATTTAGAGAATAATCAATAACAATACACTACTTAAGCAGGACTGAATTCAATCTGTACACAACAATTTCAATACACAATAAAGCAAAAAAATCTATAATCAAAGATTGTCATCAGATGGAACTCAAAAAACACAGAAACCAAACGAGTAACCTGACTAGCTAAATGAATACATATTTGAGCTGACTAGCTAAATGACTATTTATTTTCTTAGTGCTCTTGATCTGAAGATTCATTCCAACTGAATAGTAGGACAACATAAAGAAAAAAATTAATACTCCTGAAGTAGTAGCATTATTTAACTACTCAAACTACACAAAGGTGTGAAATTTGCTTGAAACAAGATAGTACAGGTCATTAATCAACTCAAAACTCAAAAGGTCGAAATTGGAGGAACTAATAATAATTTTTGGAGTAATCTAAATATGTCTCCTGACATGAATCTTGAAGAGTTATATACTGCGTAGAATCATAGAAACAAAAGCAAAGAAAAAATTAAGGTTAAATTTAGAGGCGTAAGTACTAAACAGAAAAAAGAAATACTACAAATTAAGAGGAATTAATCGGTTTGCATAAATCTCAACACATAAAGGAACAACAAATTTTCATCAACTTCGTCAAATTTGGGCAAATCCTTTTGTGTATTCAGATTTTCACTAGCAAATTTGTCAATTTACGGCAAAACGAAGAATCAACTAATGGAGCAGAATAATTCTTACCGGTAAGTAATAGCCGCCGGAGGTGCAAAATGGGTTCTCCGATGAGAGAGAGAAAATTGAGTTTTGGGAAAGAAAAAAGTAATCCCTAATTCGAAATGGGTATTTGAGAGTTTGATTGTTTGTTCAGGTAGTGAAGATTTGAGAATGAAATAGATGTGGGATTTGGTGTTCTTAGCGAATTGAAACGTCGCAAGGAGAGAGAGAGAGAGAGAGAGAGAGAGAGAGAGAGAGAGGGGTTTAGAACTTAAAACTGACAAAATGAGGGGTGATGGTAGAACTCAGGAAGCTTTAGTTTTTGGGGGTTCTAGAATAGGAGCGTAATTCAACTTTTGGCTAAAATTTTGCCCGCTCAATATTTTGAGAGATTGGGCCACACATTTTAACAGTTGGGCAACGAAATATATTCGTAGCCTAAATGCGGGCGACCAACATGTAAAACTCATGGCACAAACCATATCACGGGCGAGGAAACTACAGATTCGTGGCCCAATCGACTTTTGTGCTACGAAATTATCCCTTATCGCCCAAATGCAGAAGTGCTACGAATTTTTAATTTCTCGCCCAAATAATACGAATTTTGTCGTCAAAAGCTATTTGCCTTGTAGTATAATTAACACGCTCGGAAAAGATGAAGACCTTCCACTTCATCAATAGCTTCGCCTATACGACGGTCAAGTGATTCCGGTTCCATAAAGAGTGGCGAATGGACTGGGAGATGCAAAACGATAGGGAATACCCCTATCTGGAGACACTGGAGTCCTTGATGACAAAGGCGTACGCATGGGACTAGGAGTACCCAGATATGCTTAGAGACCCTTACAAGGAGTATGTGGAGAACGCTGGAGGGTACGATCCATTGCTTCAGGTGGACGACCAGATGACCCAAGAGGAGGCAGACGCCGATTTAGATCGAGCACTAGCGTTCGAGAGGGACTACTTCGCCGAGGAGGCCGAGGCACCTGCTGCCGAAGTTGAGGAAGATCCTTTACCTGCTGTTCCTGAGGTTCCTGCGAGGCCACCTAGGCCTAGCGCTGTGAGAGATTGGCCCATAGGCTTGAATGGTGAGCCCAACAAGCCAAGGACCCCTACTGAAGAGGAGGAGGATCCAGAAGAGGAGGAACCCATGGAGGAGGAGGACGAGGTCCAAGTGACACATGTGTGTCGCTATCCTTTGAGGAACGCGCGAGAAGGGCGTGATTCTTAGTTTTGATTAGTTTTATTTGGAGTAAACTATTTGAGACTTTATTTGGGCCTGCGAGCTATTTGTTTTTGACATTTTGATTTAGAATGTTAAAATTTTACTTTATTCATGCTATAGAGGCTTGGTTTGGCAAGCACATTTTTTGAACAAATACTTGATTATTTGATTTATGAGATGAAATTTTTGCAAGAAATGTGTTATTTATTTGCTATTTGGAGCATGATTATTGTGAAAGTGCCTATGAAAAAGGCATGGATGTTTCATTATGATTGTTAATTGTTTATTTTGAGAAAGAACAAAGTCAATTGAAACTTGAAATTGCTTGTACGTAAGAGTGTGATAAGGCCATGCTTGAATGCAATAAGAGCCTAGAGCCCTAGTTGGCTATTGAACATATATATGAGTCAAGTGTATATGTTAGTTGTGAGTATCGCACCTGAGTGTGATATGGGTAACTAATATCCTTTTTCTTTTGCTTTTGTTGATCCTTTAGGTTGCTAGATGCCACCTAGAAGAAATAGACAAAGAGTCGAGGGTTCTAGTAGCTCGATGGGAGATAATAACAACAATGTCGGGAATGGGGAGGAAATGGCACAAGCCTTGTTAGCGCAACTTGCTCAGTCGCAGCAAGCCTTGGCGCAGTCAAATGCATTCATCGCGCAGATGATGAAGAGGGAAGACACGATGGTAACTGGGGGTGATGACTTCGCAGCGGTATCCAAGAAGATTAAAGGGCATAATCCGCCTGTGTTTCAAGGGCGCGAGGATCCCGTACTTCTCGACGATTGGACGCGGGATTTGCAGAAAATCTTCGCGATAACTGGGTGTCCGGAGGCACTTAAGGTAGATAGTACTATCTATCTGTTCCGGAAGAAGGCAGATCGTTGGTGGACAACCAATGGTACCTCAATTAGAGCTCGACCGGATTTTAATTGGGAAATGTTCAAAATGGTTCTTAGAGAGGAGTTCTACCCAGAGTATCTCCATGACCAAAAGTATAACGAGTTCTTGAACCTTATCCAGGGAAGGATGACTGTTCAGGAATATGCTGAAAAGTTTAACGACCTTGCTCCGGGGAGGGAACAATCACAACAACAACAAGGGGAATAACCACAATGAGGGTGGAAATTCCAAGAATGGAAATGGCCATCGGAATAATGGGGGTTGGAAGGCAAACCCTACATTTGCAAGAGATGCAATAAGAATCACCCAGGGCTCGATTGTGCTGGAAATAAGGTGAGGTGCTTCACTTGTCAAGAGTTAGGGCATCATTCTTTTGATTGTCCTTAGAAGGGTAAGACTGTGAACAATGGTGGGGGCAACAACAATGTCCAAGCTCCTCCAGTTCAGGGTCAAAATGGGAACAACCAGGGTGGTAATCGACAGAATGGACAGGCTGGAAGTGTTCAGAACAATAATGGCAACCAGAACAGAAATGAAGGTCGTTTGTTTATGATGAATCAAGTACAGGCTGATGCGGCAAACAATGTGGTGACTGGTACGTTTCTTGTAAATTCTTTGTCTGCCTATGTATTATTTGATTCTGGAGCATCACATTCATTCATATCTGAAAACTTTGTTAAGAAACATGAGATGGGAGTAGTTGAGTCTTTCGAGACTAGTATTGCCACTCCTACTGGAGAGGTGGTATTGTGTAAAGTAGTGCATCCCGATGTTCATGTGAACATTGCAGGGGTCTGAATTGCCTGCAGACCTGATTGAGTTTCAATTGGGAGATTTTGATGTTATTTTGGGTATGAATTGGCTCAACAAGTATAAAGCGAGAATTGATTGTAGCGAACAAAAAATATCGCTGAAAGGGCCAAGAGGTAATAGAATCTCTTATAAAGGAATTGGCACTAAGGGAGGAATTGGGATTATTTCAATGTTAGTGGCGAAAAAGCACTTACAAAAGGAATGTGAGGGATTTTTGTGTCACATTCAGAATGTAGAGGGAATAGACGAGGAAAACTCCAAGATTGACGTGGTCAATGAGTTTCTGGATGTATTTCCAAAGGATATTCCTGGTATGCCACCAATGAGGGATACTGTGTTTCAGATTGACCTAGTTCCTGGAACAGGTCCGATTTCGAGGGCACCGTATAGAATGACACATTTAGAGATGAAAGAGCTAAAGGAGAAATTGGAAGAGTTGTTAGAGAAGGGGTACATTAGACATAGTCTGTCACCATGGGTCGCACCAGTTCTATTTGTGCGTAAGAAGGATGGTAGTCTGCATCTCTGCATTGACTATCGTGAGTTGAACAAGGTCACTGTCAAGAATAGGTATCCTCTACCTAGGATTGAAGACCTGTTCGATCAACTCCAAGGAGTTGGAGTATTTTCGAAGGTGGATTTGCGGTCAGGTTATCATCAGCTGAGAATTGATGAGGTCGACATTGCGAAAACTGCCTTTAGGACAAGGTATGGGCATTATGAGTTTACTGTTATGCCATTTGGGTTAACTAATGCATCTGCTAAGTTTATGGAGATGATGAATAACACCTTTAGACCATATCTGGATAGTGTTGTGGTCGTGTTTATCGATGATATTTTGGTGTATTCGAAAGACGAGGAGGAACATGCAAGACACTTGAGGACTGTCTTGGAGGTGTTACAAAATGAGAAGTTGTACGCTAAACTCTCAAAGTGTGAGTTTTTGCTAGAGAGTGTTGCTTTTCTTGGGCACATTATCTCTAAAGAAGGAGTCTCTGTAGATCCTTCTAAGATTCGGGCTGTCATGGATTGGCCTGCTCTGAAAAGTGTGACTGAGGTATGAAGTTTACTCGGATTGGCTGGCTATTATAGGAGATTTGTGCAAGACTTCTCCAAGGTAGCTAGACCTATCACAAATTTGATGAAAAAGGAGATGAAATACAAGTGGACTGAACAATGTGAAGAAGCTTTCCAAGAGCTTAAGAAAAGGTTAACAACGACACCATTTTTGAGTTTACCGTCTGGAACGGAAGGATTTGAGGTGTATAGTGACACTTCTAAGAATAGGTTGGGGTGTGTGCTTATGCAAAATGGCAAGGTGGTTGCTTATGCCTCTCGCCAGTTGAAAGTGCATGAGAAGAACTACCCTACTCATGACATGGAATTAGCTGCTGTGATTTTTGCCTTGAAAATCTGGAGGCATTATTTGTATGGAGCTCGTTGCAAGATCTTTACAGATCACAAGAGTTTGAAGTATATCTTCACTCAAAAGGAGTTGAATATGAGGTAACGGAGATGGCTCGAGTTGATATCTGAGTACGATCTGGATATTCAGTATCATGAGGGAAAGGCCAATGTAGTGGCTGATGAGTTAAGTACGAAGACCTCACACATGGTGAATAACATGATGGTGCTACCGTATGACTTGTGTGAGGAATTCAGGAAGTTGGACTTAGAAGTTGTTCAACAAGGTGAGACTGCAGTGTTGCTGAATGCACTCGTAGTGCGATCGTCGATCTATGATGAGATTCGACAGTTGCAAGTTCATGACTTGTTTCTGGAGGAGTTACGTGTCAAGATCAAGGATAGAAAGCATCCTGATTATGAGATCCTTGATGATGGTACGATCAATATGAAGGGCGTTGGTGTGTACCAAACAACGCCGAGCTGAAACGAACGATTCTTGATGAGGCGCATGGAACTGCGTATTCTGTTCACCCAGGTGGTGATAAGTTGTACAAAGACTTAAAACTTCAGTTTTGGTGGACAAACATGAAGCGAGAGTGTGCTGAGTATGTGGCAAGATGTCTTACTTGTCAAAAGGTGAAGATTGAACACAGGAGGCCTGGAAGTCTTGTTCAATCACTGGAAATTCCTGAATAGAAGTGAGATTCAATCTCGATGAATTTCGTGACTGGATTACCAAAGACGAGGTCTGGCAAAGACACTATTTGGGTTATTGTTGACCGACTGAAGAAAACGGCGAGATTCATTGCAATGAAGAAGACTTGGTCAATGGACCAACTCACTGAAGCGTATGTGAAAGAAGTCTTAAGGTTACATGGAGTGCCTAAAGACATTGTGTCAGACAGGGATACGAGATTCTTGTCAAACTTTTGGGATAAATTGCAGAATGCTTTTGGTACAAAGTTGAAATTTAGTACGACATTTCATCCTGCGACAGATGGTCAAACGGAGCGTATTATTCTGACATTGGAGGACAAGTTGCGAGCTTGTGCTCTAGAAATGAAGGACTCTTGGGAGAAGTGCTTACCTTTGATTGAGTTCTCCTACAACAATAGCTACCATGTGAGCATTGGTAGAGCACCTTACGAGGCACTGTATGGAAGAAAGTGTCGATCTCCTACGTGTTGGAATGACATAAGTGAGACCTTTGTTTTGGGTTCGGATTTATCTAAGAAACTGTGGATCCTAAGAAACTGTGGATCAAGTGAAACTTGTCCAAGAGAAGATGAAAGCTGCACAAGATATACAAAAAGCCTATGCAGATCAACATCGACGAATGGAAGAATTCCAAGTTGGTGAGAAGGTACTTCTCAAAGTATCACTTACTCGTGAAGTTATGAGATTTGGGCGCAAAGGAAAGCTTAGCCCAGAGTACATTGGACCCTACGAGATTCTCGAAAGAGTTGGAGAGATCGCTTAAAGGCTTGCTATGCCTATGGATTTGGAGCAAGTGCACGATGTGTTCCACGTGTCACAACTCAAGAGATATCACCATGATCCAAGTCATGTGCTGAATTCTGAAAAGGTAGTGTTAGATGACACACTTACCTATGAAGAGCAACCAGTTTGAGTCCTTGAGGAGCGAACTAAACCAGTGAGAATCCTAGACGAGAAAACGAAGAAAACTCGTGCGTCTACGATCAATCTTTTGAAAGTGTTGTGGGCTAACCACAAAGTCGAAGAGGCGACTTGGGAGACTGAGGCTGATATGCGCAAGCGTTATCCTCAACTGTTCGAACAAGGTACTTAACCTTAGTTTTGAGGTCGAAACCTTTTTAAGGAGGGAAGGGTGTAACAATCCACAAAATGAAAAGAAACAAAGACTGGAAAACTCATTGCATTGCATTGCATCATGCTCATTTTGTTATTTGGAAAAGTTGTGAAAACTTTTAAACTTTCGAGTTACATGTTGTGTATTTAACTTTGAAAGTGTGGTGGAAAAACTTCGCCTTTTGGAACTAGCTTCAATTTGGTGGTGATCTTATGTTTCGAGGACGAAACTTCTTTTAAGGGGATAAGGATGTAATACCCCGTATTGTTATTCATTTTAGAATAATAATTACTTAAAGAAGAAAATGCTATTTCGTATTTAATTAATTAATTGAGCTCATAAATATTTAAAGTGCCTAACTAATATTGGGTTTGGTTTTGGACTTAATTAAAATGTAATTGGGCCAAAACAAATAAAATAAATTGGGCTCTATAATTTTCGGAAGTGGCCGAAAATTATAAGGCTCAATAGAGCCTTATTTTCGGCCACCCTAGCAAAAAATAGGGGTGAATTTTCTGATTTTATTTTCAAAAATTTTGTTTCCTAAAACTTTGGTTAGTGGAGTGAAATTAGGAGGGATTTTAGGAAAGAATAAGTTGAGATAAGGAAGGAGTGTATTTGGGCTCCTAAATACACTCAGCTTCCAAACTCAACTGACGCTTTACCAATAAAAAAATTAAGCTCTCTCTCTCTCTCACTCTCACACGCACGACACCAGGAGCAAAAAGAAAGAGGAAATTCTTCACTTTTTCACAATTCATCTTTGCTCAGTTTTAATCCTTGATTTTCAAGTAAGTGTTCTAAACTTGTTTTCTTTGATTATTAAAAGCTTTTAGATTTGATTCAAGTATGAGTTTTTGAACCCTAGTTTTGTATGAGTAAAACCTAATTTAGTTTTGCCTAGGGTTTGCTAGATTCTATTGTTTTTGCATGATAGGATCATGATTAGTGTTTGGTTTGTTGTTTTTATTGAAATTGAATCAAGTTTGAGTTCAAAAGGTTAGATCTTTGTAATTTAATTAAATCTGGAAATTTATTAATTGTGGATTTAATTAGATTTGGATTTGTTAAATTGTTAACAAAAAAAAAAAAGGTGTCCGGCTGGCCGAACACGGCCAGGCCGTGTACAGCGCACGGCTGGACCGTGCGCAGCCGTAGGGCGGCTGTCACGGCCTCCAGCCGTGACTGTCACGGCCGCCGCCGCTGCTGGACGGTGGTCAGCGGTGGTGGTGCCGTGGTGTTTGATGTTGGTGATGGTGGTTGACTAGTTTGACTTGTTGACTTGCTTTTAGGATATTGGAAAGTCTCCTAATTTGGTTTATGTAAATTGATTTTGGAAACTTTGAGCAGGCATGAGTAACAAAAAAAATTCAGCAACTTAATTAATTTAATTAAGGGTACTAAATTATATTTAAAGTTTAATAAAGTGGTTTAGAAGTCAAGGTATTGACTATTGTGTATTGTGGATTTGTTAGGGCCCGTTGACCGCACTTAAACGTAAGGAGGTTACGTTGTTTGATTGATTGGACTTGCCTTATTTTGAAGGTAATTCATGTCTAGATGAATTATGTAATCTCTTTGTCATAATTCATATCGATTGGGATTTGTATTCATTTGTCTAGTATTGGATTGAGAATGTGAATTCATATTTGGACTTGTGAGTATTTTGAAAAGGGATAATTGATGTTTATTTCCTTGTGATAATTCGTATAGAATTATATGTTAGTGAATGCATGTATTATGTTGGAAATTCACTTTGTGTAGCAATGTCTACTCGTTAATATTCATGTGAGGAGATGTATGTTTTATTATTGGTTATTGAACGAAAATTATGTTAATAATTGTTCAATTGGGATATAGCCTGAAATTGCTATTTTTGGTATCATATTAGTAAGCATGTGAATCATGTTAGAAGCATGTTACTTCAATAAGTTGAAATGAACTTTGACTATTGAATTAGGTGGTTTTGAATTGAGACCTAGATGCCATTCATGTAATATGCCATCGGAAATTTGTACCCATATTGTGTTACTTGAGTGCCAAGATTATGTGTATTACTTGTTATGTGATCACCATATTGAATTGAATTGAGAGTTAAGACTTCTTTGGTAATGAATCCACCGAAGGACGCGAATGAGAATTTGTCACTTGTTACGTTGAGTGGTTCCATTGGTTATGGCCTCAATGTATTGGAAATCTTGTATCCATATATGATGATTGGGTGAGTGGTTCTCCGGAACAGTTCTTCCTGTAGACTTTAGGGTCGAATGAGGGTATGCATACTAAGAAACACTAGAAGTACTTCGGGAGTCATCTATACTCCGGGACGTTTGATCCCTCTTTTGCCAATATGCACGGGACTAAGATCCTATTGAATCGACTGCGGTTGGTTTGACAATTCATGCGATTCTCTTCTCTCTAATGAACTTGGCTAATAGATAATAATAAATAATGAGATTTATTATTTGGTGATTTGTGTGTGTCTTTTATTTGGTGATTTGTGTGTGTCTTTAAGTTTAAAGCATGTTGTCTTTATTTTTCTTAAAGTAAGATTACTATTTTTTTATTTAACTAAGCATGTTGGCTTAACTTGGAGATTTAAATGGACTATGTGGTTATGAATTACTCAGCGTAGCTGATTGGTTGTTTTTCTTTTTACTTGTGTTTGTTGTCCATTTCTCTTCAATGGTGGACCTATGATGAACCTATATGGAATTCGTCTATATGGGGGAGTAGATTGACAGGATTATAGCTCGAAGAGTAGAGCTTGAGAGGAGGCGACTTAAGAAGATAGTATATCTTCTAAGAACAATTTATTTTATTGTTTAGTTTGGAACTTCTATTAATATTGGGATTTTTATAATTATATTGAGAATAATTCTCTTGCATGGGAATTAATAGGTATTATTTATTATTCTTTTGGACTAATTGTTTAAAGTCTAGTTGGAAAGATAGTTATTATTTAATTATCTAGTATGTATGTTTGGGATATATAACATTTGTTTCTTTCTAACCTTCTATTTAATTTGAAAATTAAATACGGAGGTAGCGCTTCGAATTTGTAGGGTTTTTCCGCTGCAACTCGTGATTTTAAATGGTTTTAAATTAGACGGAAATTCGGGGTGTTACAGAAATGTAGTTGTTAATGAATGAATCCTCACTTGTCAAATACTAATTCAAGTTTGGATCCCTGTATTCATTTATTCCTGTTAGATTCTATAATTGCTATTGTTAGTTTACTTACTGTATAATTGAAAATTCATTTACATGAATTCATTGATCTGTTGGTTTTTTTACTGTATATTGTTAGTTCACTTAATGTATTATTTGAAAATTCATTTACTTGTTGTTTTCTTTTGCTTTTTTATTCAAATGTTTTTGTAAATGAATATGTTAATGTTTCTCTAAGTGGTTCTGGAATGATTGTAAAAGAGGCTGAAACTTCTGAGCTGTTAGAGTTAGTTGTGAAAAGTGAGGAAGCGGCTTATGAAAGGTGCAATGACTATGCATTGTGCAAGGGTTTTAGTACTCGAAAGAGTAAGATAAGACTGTTTTGATGAGGCAGTTTTGCTGTCAGAAAGAAGGGTTTAAGGATGAGTCAAAGAAATGTGATCAGTGTTATGCAAAATCAGTTACAAGAATTGGATGCAAGGCTCATATTCAGTTTGATGTTGATAGAGAGGGTAGTTGGACAGTAACTAAGCATGTGATGATTCATAATCATCCTTTATCCCATGAGCAACATGCACATTTAATGAGATCTCACAGAGGTGTTTCAAAGGAACAATTGGCTTTTCTGAAAATTTTTAGGAAGTGCGGCTTACCTATTGCTGACGCAATAAGGTTGTTGAAGCAAGAGTCTGGAGGATCTCCAATGGTTGGCTTTACAAACAATGACGCATATAATGCATTAGCTCAAGATGATGCAAAGAGGTTTGATGGTGGTGATGCTAACACACTCATTGAAATATTCAAGAGAAGGGAGCAGAATGAAAAGGACTTCTATTTTGACTTGGAATGTGATGATGCTGGAAGGCTTTGTAGCCTTTTTTGGCGTGATGAACAAATGAGATTGGATTACGAGTTGTTTGGTGATCTTGTTTTACATGATACTACGTATCGTACTAACAAGTATGACATGATTTGTGGGCCTTTTATTGGAATCAACAACCACACCAACAATGTGATGTTTGGTTGTGGATTTATGATTAATGAAAGAACTGAGTCATTTGTTTGGTTGTTCAAAACGTTTCTTCGCTCTATGGGCAACGTTGCTCCTAAGACTATCATGACTGATCAATCTAAAGCAATGGTAGCTGCGATAAGAACAGAGTTTCGGACCTCAACTCATAGGCTTTACATTTGGCATATCACAAAGAATTCAAGGAACAGAATAAAGTGGTTGAGGAGCCAAGCAGGATTTATTGAGTTGTTTGATCACTTGATGAAAAGGGTTGATACAGTTGCAGAATTCAACTTTTACTGGGCAAGGTAGGTAGTTTTTTTGGTTGTATTCATTTGGCTTTTTGTTTGATCAATTAATGAATTTTCAATGCAAATTATTCTGATAGTGAATTCATTCTTGTTAGGTTGATCGAGAGATACAACTGTGCAGATCACCCCTGGATGAAGGAGTTCTATTCGAATAGGGAGAAATGGTGCCCTGCTTTCTCAAAAGAGAACTTTCCAGCTGGCATTTTGTCATCCCAAAGAAGTGAATCAACTAACCATGCTATCTGCCACAGGTTAAGGAAAACAACAGGCTTATGTGATTTATATTCCCTTTTTTGTGATGTCGTTCATACTTGGAGGAGAGATGAAAGTAAATTCATTCACTCAAATGAATACAGGAGGCCAGTGATGATCATTGATCATGTGGCTTTGTTAGTTCGTGCAAGAGAGGTTTATACAATGAGTGCATATCAGATGTTGGAAGAGCAGTTCATGGCTGGTGCAGCTTGCAGCCAAATATTTGTTGGTGTTGTAGACGGGAAGTTTATATATCATGTGTGGAGGGAAGGTCATGACATTTTTCGACATGAAGTGGTTGTGGATGCTCAAGTGCTTCCTGATTCATGCAGTTGCAACAGCTTCATTCAGAATGACATTTTGTGTTATCATGTTTTGAGGATTTATAATGTTATGCGTGTCAAGAAAATTCCAAACCAGTACATCCTTCCCAGGTGGACGAAAGCGTGTAAGAAAGCTGATGATGTTGTGGTAATAGGAAGGAAGCCAGGGCATGGTATGGTTGCTGCTTCAATTTGGAGGACAAAAATGGTTCGTAAGTTTAGCAACTTGATGTTAGTTAGTGATTGTAATAAGAAGGCAAGAGACTATTGTGAAGAAGGATTTCAGAAAATAAGAGACAATGTGCAAACTGAATTTGGGGCTGCGATTAACTGTGATGATCAAGAAGATTCAGGAGGTGCAAGTAATAAAGTACGGAATCCTGAAGGTAAGAGAGCTGTTGGTGAAAGGAACACGAGGAGAATGAGCACAAAGGATAAGATATGCAAGACAATAAGGGGACGGAAAGGTGCTGCAGTGAAAAGGGCAAGGATGCATACAAAGCAAGCTGTGCAAGAATCGGTTAAGGTATTTTTTTGTTATATGTTTCTATGTTTTCATTCAAGCTTTTCTTAGATTATGTGCTAAAGTGGAATTTTCTTAACTTTTTGCATGGATACAGGATGTTGTTGATCAGATGGCTGGGGAAGGATATTTGGTTCATCCACAAGGAGGTGCACCAAGTTTCATGGCCACACAGTACGCATCAAACACCGGACAAGTGTAGTACTTCCTGCTGCATATCTAGAAGATACTGTTTCGGGGGGTGATTAGAAGTTGTGTTGGTTCAGACAGAAGTTATAGAGCCTAGCTAGTTGTGTTTTGTATTTCTTTTTGTTTGAATTGAGGTGGTATAAGTGATACGGTTTGAGGCTATAGTGTTATTTTTTGTTCTTCATTTTGATACCGTTTGGGAAACAATCATTTTTGTTCAGAATTCATTGAAATATTGGTATGAATTCATTTTGTATTTCTTAGAAATTCAGTATATCAAATTGAGTATATCAAATCAAGTTTTCAGAATTCATTGCAATAAAGTTTTGTTTTTTTATCTATATGAGTCCTGAATTCATTTTCTATTTGTTTGTGTTTGCTATGTGGCTTGGGAATCCAACTCCGTTAAATTAAACATGAGATTCATTGAAACTTTGTTATAAATTCATTGAAACTTTGGTATGAATTCATTGAACTTTTGGTATGAATTCATTGAAGTTTTGGTTTGAATTCATTGACCTTTTATGCATTCCAGATGTTGTATACAACCTCAGCAAACCGAGCTCTAAAATCTGCTGCTCGAACAGATTTCCCCCTACACACTTTTCAGCATATGTTCTATCTCCTGTCCCCATGTCACCCATCTACGGGGGATAGTGCAAGCAATTCAAAACTGTGAGGTAACACAAATGGTGGGATCCAAAATGCTTGAACCCCAAACAAAACAGATTTTATCAATCTTAATTTTTGCTACGTGGGAAAGATCCCTAGTTGTCCTGCGTGCTCTAAGTTTCGCTGTCATCTTGTGCACTAGGATATGATATTGAGATACAGTCAATGTCCGAATAGAGAGAGGACCTATGAGATAGTTGACTGGTAATTCGCGTTGATCATATCCTTTTTTAATAGCTAGTATATCAGCTTTGATCATAGGTTTCACTCCCAAGAACACTTGACTCTTGTTTGTCAGAATTCATTTTGATTTAGAGATAAAGTTTTGTTTTTCATTTGATATGGAGATTTCATTATTGACACAGTTCGGGAAGCAATCATTTTTGTTCTGAATTCATTCCTTTTTGGAAGGAATTCATTATTTTTTGGGATGAATTCATTGAAATTATGGAATGAATTCATTGAACTTTGTTGTGAATTCATTTGGAGATTTTTAACCATTTGATTTGCTAAGTTAATTAAATAATTCTCTATGAATTTTTGTAATTTATTGGATATAATTCAATATTTGAAATTAATAGTCATAACTCATTTTTCGACCTAAAGCAATGAATTCATAATAAACATACAAGATATGTCATTCATTTGTAGCATGCATAAGTACACTAATCAAAAAGTGACATTCCTATACAAGATTCACCCCTTATATGCATATCAAGCAAAAGTAAACAAAAGTACAAGCAAAAGTCATTTTCTTTGCATGTGACGCTAAGTTAAGCTTTCCTAAAGGTTGTTTGATTTCTATCCCTTTAGTCAATGTCCTCTAGGGTATTGGACTCTTGCTTGTTTGAATCAACAGCAGCAGTTGAAGCTTCATTAGCAGCGTCGGCTTCAATCATCTGAGCGGCTTCAAGTGCTCGCCTGTCAGTCGTAGCTCTGTTGGCTTTGATTGATCTGGTGCGCCAAGCTAGCATAGACCATTTTTTTATTTATCTTAGAAACGCTTATCAGGTCATCATTATTAAGTTTTGTTAAGACATGGCGTGTCAGAAGTTCATCAAATTATGTCATCTTGAAAGGGAATAGGGCTCGAGATTCCCAAACCAGCAACTTCAGTCTTTTTGATGAACAAGTCGTCTTCCATAGTGTCAATTTGTCACACTTTGGGAAGATATGCTGGGTCATCAAGTCCTTCTATCTCCTCTACGTTCATCTTTACCATTTTCTTCTGATCATTAGGTGAAGCCATGTGTTTTTGCTAATCCTGTAATGATTTTTAGTTAGCAACATAGAAAATGTACAATGCTAAGTGACATACAACTAACCCCTTTTTTTTTGTACTTTAATCAAATGAAATGTTGAATCAAATTTGAAAAATAGCCTATCATTATTATTTTTCACAATGATAACAGGCTGGGGTATGATGAATTTTGCCTTTTTTGTATAACAATGCTTTTAAACGCTCTTTTCTTTTTGAATGGTAAGCAAGAGGTGGCAAAACAGGAGGTAAACTTGTTGAAATATAAACAACTAGGAACAGATGTTAGACTAAAATCATGCATTTTGTCAAATATTTATAGCATTAAAAGAGCTACTAAATAGATTAAAAGGAATTGGTATTGAAAAATGCTAAACAAATCAAAACAAAAGCAATGGGTAGTGAAAAATGCTAAACAAGAAACACAATTTTGAACCTGCATCTAAAAATGGGTAGTACCATACATGACACAAACACAAACACAAACAAGAAATGGGAAGAGTTAGAAGAAACATACCTGACAAGAGGAAATGGAAGAGGATTCTTTTTTGGGGTTGAGTCTGATGAGTAGTGCTTAGGTTTTGCTTTTGGAGTTTCAAATATGGGTTTTATCTCTAATATTCATTTTGAAATGGCTGAAACATTCATAGCCTTAAGTTCTCTGTTTTTTAATCATTTTAAATTATTACACTTTAACAGTGATTTGACATAATGAAAATGATTGGTGGAGAAATTTGCCCCAATTTTTGGGTTTTGAGAGCAATTTGACATCATTAAATGACCATCATGCCCCTAATAGCTTGTTTTATAACCCCCACTGATCATGCCCTTGAACTCAAAAGCTCAAACGTTTTAACACAAACCCAACTCAGTAGCGCTTCACTCTTTTGCATCAGAAGTCCAGAGCAATCCTTTGGAATCAGAAGATAAAGGTTGATGGTTCACCACCTTTTGAAGGTATTTTTCGTCTTCCTTTTAGTTTTTTTCAAGTTATTTTTGCATTTTTTTTGTGGGTTTTTTTGTTGGTTTTTGTTCTGTTTTTGTGGTGTTTTGCGTTTTGGTGTAAAAGTTTTTTTGCTTCAATGTTGCTGTTTGATTGTTAGCAGTAGCTTACATTTGTCCAACTGTTGTTTTTAAAGTATTTTTTGATTTAATTTTTTGTGAATGTTGCATAGTTAAGTTTTCTGCTACAGTGTTATTTGTGGCAAAATTGAAAGTCAAGTTGTTGCTCTTTTGTTTTGGCTAATTGTTTATTAAAGTTCATTTGTTTTTTAAAATGCTTGTTGATTTTAGGTTATTTGTCTGAATTGCATAGCTAAATTTTTTTGCTATAGTGTCAGTTGTGATTAAGGTTATTTTATCTGAATTAAATTCAAGCTCTTGCTGTTTTTGTTGTGTTTTTCTGTTTAGCTAGTTGTTTGTTAGAATTAGGTTACATATATTTTTGGTCAAATGGTTTTGCTAAAGTTCATTGTTTTTGTAGTTCTTTTTTTGTTTTTTGGGTGTTATTTTTGTGAATTGCATAGCTAAGTTTTGCTACAGTGTTAGAGGTAGTAAAATTCATTTTAATAGGACATTTTATGACTCATTTTTGTTTCTTTTTTTGGCTTACTGTTTTTGTGTTGTAGATATCGGTGCTTTGATCAACAGGCTAGGGCTTGAAGCTCATCAAAGAATGTCTCTCTGGAGACCAACTTTTGATGAGCATCGCGATACTGTAGATTTTATTGATATCCCAGGAATGTCAGAAATACTGATGACGGATGTGTTTCATCGACTTGATCCTGAGGATTTGTCTGCTGCTTCTAAGGTTTCCAAGAAATGGAACAAGATGGCGTGGGCTGGGGGAGCAACAAAGCTTTTACAACTTGAGAAAATCATGCAGCAGCATGTTTTTAAAAGATGTTCAATGAGGACGCTGCAGCAATGTCTGACAGTGGCGAAAAGGTGGGAGGGTCTGGTATGGCATAGTTATGGCATACAAAACAGATTTCAAGATAGGCATTGGATGTCCATAGCTGAGTGACAACTTTTTCTTTGGTTGGAGGAACATCCCGGTGAGGCAAACGCTTGGCCTGGTCCAGTGTATGACCAAGAGTAGGGGGGTGAATGCTAATTTTTATGCTGGTTTTTGGTGATGTAGTGTCCAGCAACATTTTTTTTTTGGAGGATTTGCAGTTAACTAAACTGTATAGTGAACCAATTTCTTTTTGATGTGTAAAGAATGCTAATGAATTCGTTTTTGCTGTCATGTCTTTTTGGATGTAAATTTTTCATGAATGGAATGGAAGTATCTTTCTTGTGTTTGTTTATCTTCTATCTGTTATATGCTGCAATGAATGAACATCATTTTTACTTATGAAAGAAGAATCTATGATTCATTGCTTATTTGTGTTTTGAATTCATTTTCATAAGTACTTAAATTCATCAGTATAGGACATGGAATTCATTTTTGGTTTTGTGCTTTGAATTCATTGCAATTTAGCCTAAGTCATCAAACTATTGTTTATTTCTTAAGGTTGCGCTTTTTGTGCGTTATTTTGGTGCGACCTTGACTAAGTAGTTGATAGGGAAAACAACCAACAAAGAGTAATCTCTGATTCATTGATTTTTATGGCATAATTCATCACTCATGTGCTCTGAATTCATTTACTTAAGTACTGAAATTCATCAATGTACCATATTGAATCCATTTGGTTTTATCTTTGAATTTTTCTTGAAAATAATGCATTCATCTTGAAAATGAATCCTCTTATTTTTTAAGAAAAATTCATTGATTTTTCCCTTTTAATTCATTTTCATAAGTACTTAGTTTCATTAGCATACCACATGGAATTAATTTGCTTATTTGTTTTGAATTCATTTTTATAAGTACTTAAATTCATCAGTATAGGACATGGAAATCATTTGGATTTGACCTTTGAATTCATGTTGAAAATAGTCAAGAAAGAGCAATCTGTGATTCATTGATTTTTATGGCAGAATTCATCACTCCTGTGCTCTGAATTCATTTACTTAAGTACTGAAATTCATCAATGTATCATATTGAATTCATTTGGTTTTATCTTTGAATTCTTCTTGAAAACAATGCATTCATCTTGAAAATGAATCCTCTTGAAAGAATTCATTGGGTTTTCCCTTTTAATTCATTTTTCCCTAACTAGTAGTTAGGGGAAAGAGCAAGTAAAATCATTGCTCCTTTTTGCTCTGAATTCATTTTGTTTATGTACTTAATCACATGGAATTCATTTCCATTGTATTTTCTCAATTCATGTTGAAATTAGCCATCAAAGATCTGTTTTTGTGCTGCGTTCTTTTGTGATCATATTATTTACTTATTTTTTTAAAAAAAGACTTGATATTGCTTTGGATTCATTTACTTAAGGAAATTCATTTTTCATACTAGAATTTGTTGCTCCTTTGCTCTGAATTCATTTATTTAAGTAATCAAATTCATCAATGCACCAGATTGAATTCATTGTGGGAATTGCATGAATTCATTTACATTGTAGCTTCCAATTCATCTTGAAAATAGCACATTGAATTCATTTCCATTCAATTCCAGTTTTCTTAATTGGAATATTGAATTCATATCTGAAACCAAATCTGCAGAATGTAGCAAGGCTTTTGATCAGAATCTGTACTAATAATAGCAAATGGAATTAATTTCCATTCAATTCCAGTTTTGTATCAACACTTGGATCAGAATCTGTACTAAATGACTATATAGAATTTTTGTTCAGATATTTTGCTATACAAATATGGATTTCCATAGTTTAACAGTACTTGACCCTATACATTTTGTTTAGACTATAACTCATCATAACATCTATGGGTCCTTCTTCTTGAAGCTGTCTTTCACTCTTGCCAAGATCCTCTTCCTCTCATCATTGTTTTCATTTGTGATGATACTGTAACAGTACTTGACCCTGAGTGTCTTTACTGCTACCTCCTGTGAAAGATAACAAGCATAAAGAATTAGGCACATATATTTTTTCAAAGGCTGAATTAAAGGAAATAAGACAGGAACTTTACTTACATCATTCTTAGTGAAAGGTTCATAATCTTCCATTGTGCCCTTGTATGTCTCCATGTGCCTCATGGTATATATCGCACAATCTGAAATGTTATTGTTATTACGCTATGGTAAAGGCATGATCTTGTCTTTGTACAGTTTCACTTCTTCAGCCTTAGGATGTTTTATTTGTGTCAAGAAAATAGTAAATCCTTTAACCTAAATATGACATAAAGACAGTTAAATGAATTCAAAGCAAACAAGGAAAAGACTAAACAATTTTGACAAACATATGTTATTTCTAGTATTCATTAGGCATGAATATATGTAAAGTATGAAATCTTACAATATTTTCAATTACACGACCATATTTTGCTTTCTTGGAAATTTCTTTGGGTAGTTTCCTGTTGTCAAGAATCTCAATAAAGCGAGATTTGAAATTGACACAAACTGTGTAGAAGTGATTGCTTACACCAATTGCAAAGAAGAACTGTCATAGAATTGGTAAGCACAAAATTAGTTTCTTTGATGAATAGTCGAATGCAAAAGAATTGAAAGATGAATTGCATGTGTTATGAATTTAAGTAAATCACAGCAGAGGAGCAATGAATTCAATGCGTGATATCAATGAATGAGCATTTTATGTAAATGAATTCATTGCAGAGGAGTAATGAATTCTGCCACAAACAAGATGAATTGAAAGATGAGTTGAATGTTACCAAGCTGACATCCCTGAGGTCTTTCATGTTGCAATGTTCCATCTCAAGGTGAATTCGGTCCACAAATTCTTGGATTTGCTTTTCTTCCGGTACAATAAAAGTGAAGTGGACCTTTTAACAAATGAATTCATTATAGTTATTTTCAATATTGGGTTTAAATTATATAAAGAAGGGTGATTCACATAATTCACACAACTAAAACTTACATAGACGTTTGTTGACAAGAAAAACCTCCTTTGCGATTCAGAACTTCTAGCTCGCTCTTTGTTGTTGAGCAACAAAATCCAAACATCGATAATTTGATTGTCAACATCATCTCTCTCACTGGTAATCCCTCCAAGGGTAAGAAATACGCCCCTTCTTATTGTGAAAAAAAATGGTCGGATTCTTACTAGCACCTCACTGGATGAAACAAAAGTAAGAGTAATTAATATTTGATTTGATATATATCCAAAAAAGAAGCTATAATTGATGATTTTTATGGTATAGGGTATGCATACGTATTGAAGCCTCTTTCTTCTGAGAATGCATAATCAGCCACTTGCTGCTCTTGCTCAGTGCACCGCTTTGCAACATTAACGTGTCTGGTCCAGATTGGTGATCGAAGTGCAAAGGGAAGACGGTCTGGGTGCCGTTGTCGTATCATCTCTTCTGCTCTTGCTGCTCTTTCTTCTCTTGTCATCAAATGTTTGCCTTTGTTCTCAGTTAAGGTTCAGTATGAGTTAGTTCATCACTTATTGGAGGGCTATCGCTGATGAACAACGTCAGTCTAGGAGCAGGGGGAGTGATGTAACTACAACCTTATTCATTATCATTTTCGTTGTACCTGTAAATATGTAACATTCATTAAACATATCAATTCATTTACATAAGATATAAAATTCATCAAATGAAATATATGAAGTAAGTAGTTTTTACGTTTTGGCAATATCTGAGGCGACTTTTAAAGGGGTTGAAATTGGAGATATCCTTAAATCAAATGAAGGAGGTGTTAGGGAAATAGAGATGGCTGCCTTCTCCATCGCATCAACTGCTCAAAATATTTCTTCAGTTTCAAAGAAGTCTTCAAGCTCTATGTGCGGTACTTGTCTGCTTGAGCTTGGTTGTGCCTCTTTAGAAGGCAATACCTCATTCTCCCCATCCTTTTCACTCTCAATATCAAGGTTAGCATTCTCCTCTGCCTCTTGGCTCCGTCTCGCCGCCTCTTGGCTTTGTCTTAACGCTTCTTGGCTCTGTCTCTGGCTCTCAGAAAACCCTATGAACATATTTATAGAAGCGTTATGAACTCTCTGCAAGAGCTCACTCTCAGGCATATAATCCATTACCTCACGAATTGTTTCACCAAAATCAACAAAGATGCTAGCCATCCTAAAGGCGACATCTGCAAGCCTAGTTCTGTATGCCTAGTACACAATGAATTCACTAATTTAAATCAAAAATATTCATTGAGGCATAATATAATTTGAATGTTATATGCATAGAAACATTTACCTCTCGAGGATTCACATTCTTATCCTTTGTTGGCTGATTAGGAGAGGTAGTACTTTCAGTGCAATTGTGAGGTTGGCATAATTCAAGTTCTTTTTCAATTGGATCTTGAACCACCAAAGGTGAAAAAGGCTGTGGTTCTGGTTCAGGATGAAAGGGAGGAGTTGATTGTGCCAGTTGAGGTTCAAATGTAGGCACCACAAACTCATGCCATTCATTTGAACAAAGGTTGAAATCTTGGTCATCGGTAGCTGAATCATTGTTGAAGCACTCATGGTCATGTTGTTCAGCTGAATGGTGCGATATTGATGTAGCAGCAAGGTTAGCTGTCAGATGCTGAGTACCAATTTCTGATCGTTCATTATGAGCTTCGGATGGTGCATCAAGCTCATGATTATGTTCCTCAGCAGCTCCTGATGGTCCATCATGATCCTCCCCACTTTGTCCTTCGGATTCATCACCATCATTTGCTACATTTGCTTCAAAATGAGGACCAGCCAACACCGCCTCAACATCTAAAAATTAGAAGTATTGTAATCAGAAATTCATTAGAAATTAGTATAAAAGTAATCTAAATTTTTACGAAAACTCACCAACACCAGTAATATTTATGCGTTCTTCAACTGATCCTTTGCCAAATTTTTCCTTCAATAGCTTATTGTAGAAGCTATATATGGTCAGGGACCAATACCATTATCAGACGAGCATTAGTCACATGGGAGAGAGTATACACACCCAAATCAGCGGGAGGTTTGAATTTGCTTAATCTCCAACTGTGGAACAAGGCAGCTATAATCAAGGTATTTTGGGCCGTAGCGAAGAAGAAAGATCGTATGTGGATAAGATGGATGCACACGTACTATGTGAAGCAAGCTGATCTCCAGGCCATGCCTATCCCGCCACAAGCTTGCTGGATGGTAAGGAAAATTCTAGAGGCCCGTGATGTTGTGAGCCATTTGAGTTCATGGGATACGCTGCAACATAGAAGCACGGTAAGCATTAAAGAAATTTATATAGATTTGCTTGGACCCTTGCAAAAGGTGACGTGGAAACACCTTGTCTGTTGTAAACTTGCTTCTCCAAAGGCAAGATTTATTCTCTGGTTATACCTGCAAAAACGGTTGTGTCTACAAAAGACAGAATTGCTGGTTGGGGTATTCCATGTGATGTTGGATGTGTATTGTGTGGTAGTGAGCCCGAGAGTAATGAGCATCTATTTTTCGGATGCTCCTTTGGCATGAGAATTTGGCAGAAAAGTGTTAGATGGATGGATTATATACATATTCCCACTGCAAATTCGATGGATGAACTAACATGGATCTTGAGGAATAGTAAAAGTAAGACAACCAGAGCTCAGTGTTTGCGTGTGACCACGGCTGAATTTATCTATCAACTGTGGATTGAGAGAAATGCTTGAGTGTTTGAGAAGAAAGAAGTCACTGTGAAGATGTTGTGCTACCAAATCGAGTCCAGGTTGTTGCTACGAGCGCGACACTGTACAAAGCTGGAGAACTTTTTTGCTGGAAAGGAGTGTATTTACAATTGTTAATTGTTTAAGCTACTATTTGTCTTGTGAAGTTGTAGGTGATACCCTCCCTAGGAGGTGAGCACCAACAGTTTCTTCCCCTGTTGGTTTCCTTTAGTAGCTTTGTGTTGGGTTGGTGAATTTTGCCTGCAAGGATTGTGTTAGTCCTGGGCCTGTTCTGTAATGTCCCTCTTTGGTGATTAATAAAATTTCTTAATTACCAAAAAAAATAAAAATTCCTTCAATTCATCACTCACCTGCTCATCTATGTCTTCTGCTGTCCAATTTCTTATGATTGGGAATTCCCTAGGGACACTTCTGACTTTAAATACCACTCTATCACAGTAGCATAACTACATGGAGAATAAGTTAATAGTATGTTAAGATGTTCAAAGATTTATTTAACCAAAGATTCATTCAACCAAAGATTCATTAAAACCAGAGCAATCAAGCTACTTTAAGCTGATCAATTCATTAACAAGAATCGAAGATTGATCAATCAGAATGGCCTAATTCATTTAATTTAACCCAAAGCAAATCTAGCTATGTTAAGATAATGAATTCATTAATGAACTTGAGAAATTCATCAATCATAATGATCAAATTCATCACGAGAAACAAAGATTCATGTATGTCAAAACAACATTCATCAATAAACATGATCATATTCATTTAAGGAAATCAAAATGTTCTTGTAAGGAAACGCAATCTAGCTATTTAAAGATGATAAATTCATTAATTAACATAACTGCATGCAGAATAATATCATACACTTTTTGTTTAATAATTCAGAGAAATGATTTGATAAACGAATAGATAAAGCTCAAGTTAAAGAAAACTAACCATAAGAAACATCAATGGCCCTCTAAAGAAACTTCTCGAATTACTCTTCCAGTCTCCTACATTGTGACTGAGACTCTTCACAACAAACTGACAGAAGTTGTATTGCTTTATCTCGTCGACATTCATGAGACTCTAGAGGTACTTATAAGGACATGGTCGGCTTTGTCGACCTTGAAGTAGAGCTTCCATCACGTATACTACAAAATCTCTCTTAAACTACTCTCCATGATCACCTCTTGTTGCTATTCTATTAGGCATTTCAGAAGTTGCTGGAGTTGCACCCCCCCCATCTTTCTCTCCAATCTTCTACCAGTTGGTGAAACTGAACACTTTCAGTTTGACTTTTTGCCTCAACTACTCTCTTTGGACCTCTTGGAAGCCCTAGTGTCAAGAACACATCTTCTTCCCCTATAACTAACCTATCTCCATTGACAAAGTCGTAGTAACGACTGACATGTTCCAAATTCATTACAATCCTTTTTGCAAACTCACCATGTATTGTACTGAACTTCAAATACAAAAGTCCACCAAAGCCTACTTCTGCCACAACTTTTCGTTGCAGCTCACTTAACTTGGATATCATTCTGAATAGTCCTTTTGGTGACATCCTGTTTTTGCATGTGTTTTGTGCTTTCATTTCTTTTAGTTTTTGAGCAGCTATAAGCTCGTTTGTGCTAACAACAGTGAGTGCAGTACTTGAATCTTGCACTTTTCTCGGTCTTTCCCTCCCTCTATTGTTCTTCTGTTCATCTACAACAGCAAGTGCACTATCTGGCACTTCTACTTCTTCAATTATAGCGGCTTTCCCATCACGCGGTCTTAGTTGCCTAGGAGATTCCACAGCAACTATATGCCTTGGTTGGCGAAGAGCAATGTCAGTACATTTGTGTGCCAATGTTTCCCATCCTCGTTTAGTCCTTGTATATACAGTTTTAATCTGAAGTCCCCCCCATTTTCTAAATCATGTGTTCCTGGATCTCCTTCAATCTCTGTTGGTTTATTTTCTAACAGCTCTGATTCCTTCTCAGCAGGACCACTTGAGATACAACCAATCCTTCCAGATGAACAAATGTGGACAATGTCATTATCATCAAACTTTTTTTTCCTAGATGATAATGGCTGCACATCCGTTACAATATCTCCACAGGTCTTTGCTCCCAATTCGCCCGAAGCTATCTGATGGACTCTTTGATCAGAACTTGGAGGAGCAGAGTTGATAGGTTTAGGTTTAGCAACACGTAGGATTATTTTATTAATTGGACCAACTTTTGATGATGTTTCTTCATCATCTCCTGTCCTCAAGCTAGAATGAAAACATATAATTCACAGTTAAAAATTCATATTCATCATGAGAATGTACTGCATTCATCAATATTGCTATAAAACTCATGGAACTAGTTATGTTATTCATTTAAAATACAATGAAATACATCACAAAGATGGAAACATCAAAGGTTCTCTCAACCTAAACCAATCTAGCAATAAGATGATCACATCATTAATGAACTTCAAATATTCATTAACAAGAATCAAATATTGATCAATTAGAATGACTAAATTCATCACGCAAATAAAAGATTCATCTATGTGAAATCAGTCAACAAGATGAAATTCATTAAAGAAAATCAAAAGGTTCTTTAATCGACATGATCAAAACTCATCAATCAAAAACTAGATTTTTGTTAAGATGGTAAATTCATCAAGCAACATAACAAATTTCATTAAACAAAATCAAAGATTCATCATTTCATTAACCAAGCAAAAGCAACATATTCATGATGTTGCTTAAGCAAAATATTCATTTAAGCAAAAGCGATGTAGCTATCTTAAAATAATCAATTCATTAATCATATTCAAAAATTCATTAATTTATAACAAAGATTCATTTTATCCAAAAGCAATCTACCTATTATTAAGATGATCAATTCATTTACTAAATTCAAAACTATATCAATTAAGATCAACATATCCATCAACCGAAATCAAACATTCATTTCTGTTAAAAAATTCATCAAGAGAAATAAACATGATCAAAGTTTTCATTCAATATGAAAGATTCATTTTTATGTAAAAGCAACCTAGCTATGTTCACAAGAGCATTTTCATTTAACCAAAATCAAAGATTCATTTCAACAAATTCATCAACAGAAATCAAACATTCATTTAAGCGAAAGACATATAGCAAATTCATTAAAGGAAATCAAAAGGTTCTTTAATCGACATGATCAAAACTCATCAATCAGAAACTAGATTTTTGTTAAGATGGTAAATTCATCAAGCAACATAGCTATCTTAAAATGATCAATTCATTAATCATATTCAAAAATTCATTAATCTATAACAAAGATTCAATTTATCAACTATAATAAATTCATGATGAACAGAATGACAAATCTCATTAAACAAAAGATTGATCATTTAACATCAACAAATTCATCAAGGAAAGCTAAAGATACATTTTATCCAAAAGCAATCTACCTATTGTTAAGATGATCAATTCATTTACTAAATTCAAAGCTACATCAATTAAGATCAACATATTTATCAACCGAAATCAAACATTCATTTCTGTTAAAAAATTCATCAAGAGAAATAAACATGATCAAAGTTTCATTCAATATGAAAGATTCATTTTATCTTTTTGATGAATTGATAGATGTTAAAAATGAATTTTCCAAACATAAATGAATTTCGAAACAGAGAAACGTAATTAAACTAAGAAGAAATGAATTTTACCTCTTATGTTGAGGAATCAACTGCAAAAAGTAATAATAGAAATGAATTAAACGAAAATCGTTAGTTAAAAACTAAGCGAAAACAAGAACAACGAAGGATAATAACAGAAATGAATTTTACCTTTAGTTAGGGTTTAGCGAAATGGAATTTTTGATGAATCAACTGCAAAAACAAAAACAAAAATATTAGGTTATAGCAGATTCAGTAGTAGAAATACCGAAACATTAAACTAAAATGAAGTAAAAATTAATTTTACCTGTGCTTTTGACGAATCAAGAGGAATTCGAGTTGCTCGAGCAATGGCGTTCAATTTGCAGCAACGAACGAGAATCGCGAGGAAATCGAACGAGGAGGAGAGAGAAAATAGGAGAGAGAAAATAGGCGGTTTTGTTTTTGTTTAAATGAACCGCGGGCTTGGGTTATATGCGCGTTGGGCCTGGGTTTTGTTTCGTTTTTGGGCTGGGTTTAATTTGTGTTCTGGGTTGGTCTATGTAGCATTATAAACCTGGGACTATATCTTAGGGATTGGTTCTGTAGAGTGACCGCTTTGGTTACTTTTTTTCAGCTTGTCTATATTATTATTTTTTAGAATTGTTTTTTTTTTTTATTTTACCTTTTTAATTGTAATTTATCTTAATTGATAAACATTATAAGTTCTGAAATTTAGTAGACTTTTATAAAGAATTCATAATCTCGGTTTTTAATCGTTTTGCACTGTAAATTAGGTTCATCATCCGTTGTCAGTGTGCTTATACTCTTTTCAATTGTTGTTGTTGCCGTGGTGGTGGAAGGGAGGATCATTTACAGAGCAATAACAGCATCAATTTAAAATACTCCTAGGAAATAAAACAAAATGATACTAGCTTACAAGCGAGCTGTAACACACTAGTTCTTGGTACATGAATCTTTTCCTCACTAAGCTTGCACTTCCAGCGGATTGTAGCCTCTTCTCTGCAATGATTTAGGATCCCTGATGCTTATCAAGACACCAACAGTACATAAGTCACATAACACATTAGCTGAATATGCATGTTATCAGAAGTTCAGAACCGACTTGCTGCTAAAACACTTATTCTCATTTCTCAAAGCATATTGATAGATTAGTTCAGAGCAGTTCAGAGCAAATATATAGATTAGTTCTGTTCTGTCTGACGAAAATTACATAGTTACCTACAGGTAAGATTAGAGAAAAACAGGACTGAACTGTAAGACACTGTTAAGTTCCAACCAGAGCAAGGCTGCCAAATGCTAAAGGAAACAATAAACTACTCACCAGTTTCCCTCTCAAGCACGGAGGAAGAACTGTTAATCCAACATCAGGATATAACCAAGCATGACGTCATGCTTGTATGAGGCGTCTCACGTTGATGTCCCCTCATATGAGTTTTTGTGAAATCAAAAATCAAAAACCTTATCCTTATCAACAAACGAAGCTTTATGCTTTTGAAGCAATCCAGAACTCCTAATGAGCAATCGGAGGAGTCCCACATCGAAGCGCTAAGTAAGAAAATGCTTATTTATATACGGTAAGCTGAGAGGATTGGGCACGACCTTACTTGGACAGGATCTGTTCTATAGGCTCATACCTCTGTATACTTGAGTTCTAAGGAGACAGGAAACCACGTATGGTGGATGATTTATGACCGTGCCATCAGAGCGTGATTAACAGCCACCCTTTGCTCATTGAGTTAACTGGTGTAGTAGAGGATCGTTCCCAACCTACAATGTGGGCCTGGGATGGTCGCACGGTTGTCTGACAGACTTCCCCTCTTTTTTTTTATGCTTATGTAGCGATCTTTTAACACTTGATGATGTACATTTTTTTTTCTTGGCTTTGCTCATTTGCTATTAGTAATTGAAACAGAACGATCGACTCGATCGTATTAAGAAAGCACCACCACATCCATGATTGAGTTTACAAGCTGTAACACATTAGCTCTTAGCAGGTTCTTCTTTTCATGAATGTTCTCCTTATCAAGCTTGCAACTTGCTGCATATTGTAGCCTTTTCTCTGGAATTATTGAAGAATTTGGATGCTTGCCAAGTGACCAATAAGTGTTATTAACAAAGGAATACCTCAATAACATAAGCATAATATTAATGAAATTTAAGGATGTTATCTGGACCAACTTGCTGCTAATTATTAAAAGACTTGTGCTCAAAGCATCTGGATACACAGGCAACACAACAGTTGGGAGCAAAAAGATTGTGTAGATGTTTTTAAGGAAAACATAAGCACTTGGTTTAATTTAGTTGGTTACCTACAGGGAAGGATTCTACGCGAAAACATGACCAAACTGAAACAATAAAATGATAACCAGTTCCCCCCCCCCCCTTTAGCTCAGAGGAAGAACTGTTAATCCAGTAGCAGGATGTCATTCTTAAAAGAAGGTTCTGACCAACAGGCTTCTTTCAAATCCCACTGGTAGATAGTAAAACAGTGCTGTTCTATAAAGCTTATTACCCTAGATCGTTCCCAAAGAAAACCTGCTTGTTGAAGGTTTCCGTTGAAACTCCTTACACTTGCGCAGACCATTCAAGGCCGGGTGTTTACAAATAACTTTTCGTGTAACTCATTTACTACTTAAACTAGTTCTAATTATACAGCAAACTTCTTCCTATGATTGATAGTGCTTGATGCACACGCCCTTAGTTTCTTCAAGGTAAACTCATTCTTTTTAACAATATTAATTATCTACCGAAAAGTTATTCTGGTTGCACCTATAAACAGATTTGCTTTCTATAAAAAGCATTGAGCAATCCAAACCGAGAGAGTAGTCATTGAGATAAAACCTCGAAAGCCAATGAAATAACCAGCAAATGGAGTTAATGACAGCAAATGAATGAAGTAGAACCGTATTTAGGCCTGAGAAACAAACTGAGACAACTAAATGAAAGACAAAAGGGGAGCTAGTAAGAACCAATAAGCAAACTTCAATCCAGAGAGGCTCACCAATCAGCTGGCTCTCTGACTTCTTGAGGGTGGCCTTCAGAGACAGGCACCATGGATCCCTTCACCGTCACACATCTTACTGAATATCTCATCATTGCTAATAGTAATAGTAATTTCCCGAGCAGTCATTTTCAGGCCAAATGGTTTCGTCGCGCCCTAGAACCTTTAGCTTCAGGTGTCTCTCCTGAATAATTTTTTTACTAAGACAGACATGTAAACAACCTGTCAAATCCAACAACTCAAGTTCAGGGCAGCCTGACAGGATCTCAAGCACACTACCATCCTTTATGAGAACATAAGCAAGCTCGAGCTGTTTGAGTTTGGGCATTGTGTTGGCAATGGCGCGTGCTTCATCAACATGCGAAGGCCTGCCAGTTCTGTCGAAATAATCCATGTTCCAGCTGAAAGATGAGAGCAATTGACAGTTATTCCCTATGGCTTCGAGAGCTTGACTGCCAATCCGACAACAGTAGCTTAGGTCCAATGATGTTAATGTAGAGAACTTTTCAGCTACCCTCACTACTATGGAGTCAGTGATATTGCTCCTTTGCAGCACTAGAGTCTGAAGCGAGCCCGCACTAGAAACCATAGCAGTATCACAAAAGCACAAAATGAACAATGATGTCATTAGCAAACCAAGTAAATACTCCTAGTAAACTGCTGCACAACCACATATCATCGAAATCAGGACGGATGCTGAGGCGAAACCATAACAAATAAAAGTGACTTGTAAATCAACAATATAGAGGCTAATTGATGTATTCAGATGGTCGAAATTGATATCTAATTAATGATAAACTCATAAACCTCATTAACACATTGGTCTTCAGATGAAGCTAAGCCCCTTATTCAGACATGAAGGAACTATCAATCCCAACAAACAAAGCACACCACAATGCAAACTAACAATCACAACCCAAACAAGCAAAAAGCAGGTATAATAAGTAGACATTAGGCAATCAAATGAAAGAAGCCAGGCCAGATGCTGCTTACTGTTCTGCAATGAATTCAAAGACCTGATCATTATCGACACACGAAACTTTGAGCTTGTGAAGTGATCCAGAGCTTCTTGGAATGAGCAATCGAAGCATCTGATCGATCTGCTGGGGCTGCTGGCGATTCAAGCTCCACTCCTGAATGTCTATCTCTTGCCAGCAGTAAGGTCCCTGCACTACTTTCCCCCATGGCTTACAAACCATGGGAACCACAGTTAGTTTTTCCTCGAGTGACAGCTCCTTGAATATTAGCCCCAACGCATCCGGTGTCAGCTCAGCCCACAAACGTTGCTCACCATACATCCGGCTCAACAACCATCCACCAAACTGTGCCATTATCTATTTCTTTCACCAAAGACCACCAGATTTGTGCTTGAAAGCTTCAATCTTTTTGCCCGAACATGAAGTGGGAGATCCAAACTATCTGTGCTATAGAGAGAGGATAGAACGAAGAGCTAAGCAGGCAAAACTTCCTATATATCTCAATAGGAGGGAGAGTTGAACTATTAATCCTACCAAAACCAATTTTTTTCTTTTTTCTTTTTCCAAATACTCCAAAATCATCCCTATTTTCAAGGGTGTATTAGAGAGTAACAAATACAGGTGGTGTTACTAAAACACCAGAAAATTTCTAGTTCTACCCTCATGGCCCATGTTGTGGATGATTTTAGGTTGCAACATTTTATCTTCAGTTTCTTTGCCCTTCTTTCTTTACAATGACTTTCCCTACTACTCCATATTTTAAAATTCAAGTATGCATATAACTTCTTAATTCTTATAGGAGCATTCTTTTATTGTTAACAATACTCATTGAACTCAAATCCGAAAATTCCTTATTCTTTTGTTGCTCTGTGGATGTGTTTATGCTTAGTTCTTCATAAGTTTTGGTTATGAAAATTGAAACTTCTTTTTAATTATTTTTTGTGTGTGTTTATGCTCTCATTCTCTGTTCTTTTTTGTTTTTGAGTGACTTTTCTCAAAATTTGGGACGCAATCTCTCCCCCTTGCAAATTTTGTTTACTTCTGGATATCTAAGGTTTACTGGATTCTTATTTAGAAAGACAAATCAGAGATTCACAGAATGTAACTTGGTACAGTGTCCCCTTTATCAGCATCGTCATTTGCCCCATATCAGTTGTTGTGACCCAGAAATGAAGAAATCAAACGTGTAAAGAAATCTGGAACTTAGAGATTCAGCAACGAGGTTGGCGCCACGCACCCCATGTCCCCATCTGGTAAGCCAATCAAGGCTTCTCATCTCTGTATCTACTGACAATATCTCTCTTTTTCTATCTATGTAAACTGCAATCTATGGATATGAGAATCGAATTCAATTTGTTGGGGTTTTGATTGAAATTTTACCACATTGATGATTAATGCAATTTTTGATTCTTGATTTGGTGAATTTTGGTTGTTTTGGGTAGTTTAATTATCTTGGGTTTATTCGTTAATGCGTCATATTTAGCTGTTTTGTCCAAAAACCCTCTTTACCTGTTTTAAATTTTAGTGACCTTTGTCATAAATCTGAGTCCATCTGTTTGAATGAATGCCTAGGTGAATTTTAGTTTTGTTTTGACCAGGTAATACTTGATTGTAAGTTCATTGTTCTGTAAATGGAAAAATCACGATCCATGTTTGCAATTCTGTTTAGGAGGCGAATATGCTGCCGCTGCATGTTATTGATTTCATATTTGTGGAGTCAATTGTGTAGTGATTTTGTTGGGGTTCTTTCTTGATGCAACTCCAGACTTATGTGTATCAGTGACCTCAACTATTTTTACAACGTCATTCCAAACACTGAAAAGTTGCATTTCTTCTAATCGTGTTTGAATGACTAATTATGTAGATTTGTTTTTTTTTTTTTTTGCTTAAAAAGAGTACATCAAATTAAATTAGCCTGTAACCAAGCGAGAGCGCAAAGCGCCATTACAATCCAAGTCATACGAATGTTTACAACTTACAGGCATAGAGTTAGTTCTAGTAAGCATATTACAGTCAACATTAGTTTGCATAGCAAATTTAGCTAAATTGTCCGCTACTTCATTTTGTTCTCTAAAGCATTGGAGGATCTTCAGCTGCCCCAAGTCCTTCATCATTGCCCTACAATCCAAGATAAGATTAGATAACCTGTGTTTCTTAAGAGAGTCAAGTGTGACCAAGTTAACAGCTTTTTTGCAATCCGAAAGGATGTTGATGCAGCTCCAATTGTTCGCTCTAATGAGTTTTAGAGCTTCTCTGATTGCGATTAATTCAGCCGTGAGCACATCTGTGACTTTGATCTTCATGTAGAAGCATTCTTCCCACTTACAGTCGTGACCCCTAAGGACCCCTGCAACAGAACCAATTTGATGTTGCTCATTGAAAGCAGCATCAACATTAAGATTTTTTCAGCCAAACACAGGTGGTTCCTAGGTGAGAAAAATCTGATCTTTTTTCTTCTGTTTTTTTTCCTGGTTTTCCTCATGAGCAAAAAACTCCCAAGCCTTAGACTTGATATTTTTGAGCCAAATGTCAGATGGAGGGGTTGAGTTACCAAAGATCCTATCATTCTGTTGTTTCCAAATGTTCCAGATAAGAAAGGAAAAAAGGGTAGGCCACGGAAAATAGTCTAAAGTTTTTGTGGAGGTGAGGTTACTGTAGAGCCACTCTTTTAAATTATCACTATAAAAGGTATCAGATACATCAAATTCATGCCAAAGAAGAGATGCCCTGTGACAATCTCTCGAATATGCAAAATATTTTCTATGCTATGCTAACATAATGAACATTCAGAGCTAGGCATCATTCCCCTTTGTGCAAGTGTACAGTTGTGAGCCTTTTTATCAAACCAAGAAATCCATAAGAAAAATTGAATCTTGGGAAGAGTAGGAACAGACCAAATCCACGAGAGATCAACATCATCACAACCATTTTTGATCAAGAGGTTATAGGCTTTTTTTGAATCAAATTTTTTGTCATCTGCAAGCAAGCATATAGGAAAATCATTGCACTCATTCAATGCGATAGGAATTGAAAGAATTGCATTTTTAATCACATCAGGCAGCACACAAGAAATCTTCTCAAGATTCCAGTGACCTTCAAAAATACACGAGTCAATTGAAAGGTTAGCCTCAGTAGCAAGTAAAGGCCCCTGGATCAGATTTCTAATGGGACCAAGGCCAGTCCAGTTATCCGACCAAAAATTAATGTCTTTTCCATTTCCTACAATCCACATAGAATTCTCATGAAACAAATTCCAACCCTTTTCAAAGTTTTGCCAAACGTGAGAACCATTTTTAAATTTGATTGGTTCCTTTCTTCTCCAAACATTAGCTGAAAATTTCCAGTTGTGTTTAGCCATCAAAACTGAATTCATGTTTCTGTTACTCCTAATTCCAAGACCTCCTCTATCTCTAGGTTTAAAGACAGTGTCTCTGTTAATCAGGTGAATTTTTTTCTTGTTGTCCTCATCCCCCCATAGAAAATTAATAACTGTTTTATTCAAGTCATCCAAAACAGTGGCAGGCAAAACCAAGTTGTTCATATAATAGTTGGGAATGGAATTAAGGGTTGAATTTATCAAGCATATTCTACCAGCCCTTGTGAGACACCTAGTTTTCCTATTTGACAGCTTTCTTTTAACTTTTTGCACAATGAAGTCAACTTTACCTTTTTTAGGTCTGTATGGAGAGAGGGAAAACCCCAGGTAAGTTCCTAAATCTTTACTGGCAGTAATATTAAGGGCATCTTCCGCATGGTCAATGAAGTCAATATTAGTGTTGGGAGAAAAATAAATTTTACTCTTATCACAGTTTACTTTCTGACCGGAAGCAGCACAAAAGGTCTCCAAAGTGTCAAGCATACAATCAAAAGTCTATATATCCGCCTCTCCAAAAACAATTAAATCATCAGCAAAAAGTAGGTGCGAAATAGGCACTTTCAATTTACCCACAAGAAAAGGTTTCCAAGTACCAGATTCACATGCATCATGAAAAAGCCTTGAGAGCATTTCCATGCACAAAATGAATTAATAAGGGGAGAGGGGATCACCCTGTCTAATTCCCCTAGAAGGTTTGAACCACTCAGTCAAGTTCCCATTAACAAGCACAGACCCAGTAGACGTAGATACACAGTGCATAATAAGTTTAATAGTATGCTCATCAAAATTAAAGAATTTGAGACAATTTCTAATAAAGCTCCATTCCAATCTATCATAAGTTTTTTCAAGGTCGATTTTTAAAGCAAAAAAACCTTTTTCCCCTTTAGCTTTTTTTAAAGCAAATTATGTAGATTTGTTTATAATCGTGTTGAACAACTTTCTGGTGGCAATGAGCCAATGACAATGACTCTCCTTTTCACTTATACGCTTTTATTGTGGATCTGATTTCTTCCATTACGTCTGGAATGACGTATATATTCATTAGTAGCTGTCAACAAGTAGGTGTAGAATTCTTGCATCCTATACTTGAAGAGTAGAAACAACAAGTAGTTCTGTCATTTACATCCTTCCAGTTTTTAGGATCAACGCGTTCATTGGTTGCAGTCTCTAATTTGGTCAGCATGACAGATAGAAATATATGATTTCATAATTATTGGTGCTAAAGCACATTTCTATGTGGCATAGATGCTTTTGTGTTATCAGACACATTAGAAACCAAAACTTGCTATATAACACATGTCCGGGAACATTATAGGCCTCTTCTGTAATTTTGTAGCATGTTGTTTCAACTGGTGGATTTTCTCAATATGATGATTCTCAAGCCGCTAAAATTTTCTTCCTTGCTCTAACACAATTAATGTATCTCCTGCTTTAAGTGTTTTTCCCATTTCCGGCTTATAACTTTTCTGTGTTAACCTGTTTGTTTTTATCACTAGCTAGCTGCACCACATATTTTGCTACCCTCAGTTTTATGGCATTTGGCTGGCAGCCAGATGATCGACTATGTTGGAATGAAGATCCCTTCTTCTTATATATAATTTTTCTCCCTGGAAGGACTCTCTCTCATTGCAGCAAATGACAAGAGCCTGAGAGCTTTTTTTTTTGGTAGTAACCTGAACTGATTGATTTGGAGGCTTGGAGCTAAAGTGTTGTATTTCTTTGTTTCCACTGAACGAATTTCCTATTGTAGAGCGGCATTTTTTGGTGCGCTAACTCGGATTTGTTCTTTGTTTTAGGGTAAGTTAGAAGCTTGGATTGCTCTCCCAAATTATTTGTATATTTGTTGGTACCATGTTATAAATGTCCCTATGATGCAATTCTTATGTATTGGTTCATTTTAAACCAGTTGACACCATTCTGTAATGATATTGATGTGATGATTCTGTGTTGGCCTATAGCCTTACTGTTTGGTCAAGAATGATGTTTTTCTTTTCTTTTTTCTACTTTATAGAGATCAAAATTGCTGCAGCATCAGATAAGAAAGTTGGGTTTGTCTAAGGGCAACAGGAGATTTGATCAGAGTGATCAAAGCTAAATGATTGGATGGGCGAATTAGCATCAAGAGTTACTTAATTAGCTGTCAATATATATTATCTCCCAACTAGATTTTCTGTTTCTGACAGATGGATATAGTCCACTCTTTAGTCTTTTCTCACATGTATGTTGTTTGGCTTCTAATGTTTGATAATATTAGCTTAATTATTCTGCTCTTTGCCTTACAAAGACTATTACTACGAACAATCAGAGGATTTGATTGTTGAACTAGACAAGAATGTTCAAACATATTGACATCTTTGATTGCTGCGTGCCTGCGTTAGCACTTAAAGGCTACATTGCTGAGTTTTTTTTGCGATTTTTAGTTAAACAATGTTTGTACATGTACTTTTCCTTTTCTCTCTTTTATAGGAGTATACTGACATTACAAGGCAAAATAAGTAGTGTCAGAGCTTGTGTTATTTTCTACTTCCAGTTTTATAGCATGAAAGAGTGTTGCAAGAGTGTTGCAATAGTATCATCTTCTTAATAATATGTCTAAGATTTGAGTCCAAATTCTCATCACTCTTTGTCATTTCACGCTAATTTGATGTCTAGTTGCCCTCCCCAAATAAGCCGTACACTATGATTGCTATTTTCATATTCCCTTTTTTTTGAAATTAGTTTCCAATTGAAATAAACTTCAACATCATAATATTGTACTTCAAAAACATTAACTAAATATTTAATATTGGTTTCATTCAAAAAATAATAAAAATAACATTGGTTTCACTTATACAACATATTATAATGATGTAGAATTAAGAATTGTGTCTTTCCCTAAAAAACAATACAAAATTGTGTTTTTCTTTCATCAATAGTTTTTACTGAACTGAACTGAATTTTACTGAATACTTCAAAGGAAAGTTGAGGAGAACAGACCCTTACTATTGAGTTAAGAGTTAGGGTATCACTTATCTTTTGATAAACAATTAAACTCTAATAAGAACATCATAATAATTTACAAGTTTTTCTTTTTTTCAATGTATCAAAATATTTCAAATTAACTTAAAAAATTTGCATTGGAACTCTAAATATGCCAATAAATTCAAATTGAATACCCATAAAAGAAGTCAAATTTAATACTCATAGGAGACAATGCATTTAATGATGTTCCTTTATTTTTAACTTGCAGAGTTGCATGACTGAGGAGCTAATATTTAAGGGTAGTTTGGTTGACATACAAAAAGCATAGAAAATGCAATTTTTTAAACAGTAGAAATGTTAAAAGTTATTTGGTTGACGAAAAATACAGGAAGTTGTACATTCCAAGAAATAAGCATTTATTCCACCATTAGCTACTCTTAAGTCTCTAATTCTTCAATGGTAAGTATCCCAAACCCCAGCATAAAACAACAGCAAGACGACGAAGCAAGTAAGAGCCTATAGCTTTATAAAAACAACATAATTGCACCGAAATAAAATAAAATATACTGTAAACAACATAATAAACACAGTACGTACAATTGTACTTATCAAAAAAAAAAAAAAAAAAAAAAAAAAACAGTACATTTGTGTTACAGTACTAATAATAACATCATAGCCAAAAGATATAAAACAGCAAAAATTGCAGATTATATAACAAAGATTCAAAGGGAGTTTTATTGGTCTGGTAATATTGAGGAGAAAAGAGCTTTATGTCTTGTGAGCTGGGAGAAGATGATAAAACCGAAAGAGATGGGTGGCTTAGGTGTAGGGGACGTAAAGGAGATAAACTCTGCTCTTTTAGGAAAGTGAATTTGGAGATTATTTTCGAAAGATACGGGTATTTGGAGAACTTTGGTTGAGGAGAAGTATAAAGGTCAGTGAATCTCTCTCTCTCCAAAACTTAGCAATTCCTAGGAAAGGGGGAGTGTGGAAAGATATTGTTTCCTCCTTGAAAAATAATAAAAAGCTGTTGGAGATATTTAAGGAAAATTTAGTGGTAAAGCTAGGGAATGGTTCAACTGCTCGTATTTGGCTTTGACGTGTGGATTGGAAATCAAAACGTTAGCTGCGAAATATCCCAGGCTGTATGCGATATCAATTGATCCTAATGCTCGGGTTGCAGACATGGGTGTTTGGGATGGTCTCTTGTGCTCATTGTGCTCAATTAAATCCATGGAGTGATGATCAAATGGGATGGAAAGCTAATAAAGGTGGTGATTTCTCTGTTAATTCACTAAGACAAGAAATTAGGAAAAGGGAAGGAGGGACGTGCCAAGAAGCAATTAAAGGGGTTTGGCAAGGCTTGGCGCCACCAAAAGTTGAACGGCTCCTGTGGTTGTCTTGTTTGGGTCGGCTGAAGACGAAGGCCAGGTTGTCCAAATTGCGGTTTAAGTGTATTGCAGACTTGAAGTGTCCAAATTGCGGTTTAAGTGTATTGCAGACCTGAAGTGTGTTCTTTGTGATGACGAAGAGGAAAGTAACTCTCATTTGCTAATTCATTGCAAATTTGCGAGGGAAATATGGAACAGATGGCTGGCTCTTTGGAGCCAAAAGCTGCTCTACTTTTTGGCTTCGGAATGTAATGGACTAAAGCAAAATGCATAAAATTGTCGGCACCTCTTATTTATTGTGAAGTTGCCGATGGTCGTCGCTCTTCGGATCTCGGGTCAAACGGAAACAGCCTCTCTGTGAGACTCTCACAGGGGTAAGGCTGCGTACAACCGACCCCCCCTTATCCTGCCTAGACGGGAGCCTCTTTTGAGACACTGGAGTAATGTTAATGTTAATGTATGGGTGGCTCTTTGGGATATCTAGTGGTGTGCCCCTCTCAATATGAAGGAGTTTTTTACTCAGTGGTGCTCTTTGGTTACTGGTAGTCATTTCAAAAAAACTCATGTCACCTTCATCTTTGCGTTTGTATGGTCTATTTGGAAGGAAAGAAATCTAAGATTGTTTGAAGGAAAAAAATATAATGTGAAGGAAACCTTTGAGCTAGTTTTACTGAGACTTGGGTGGTGGATCAAAGCATGGGATGAGAACTTCCCTTATTCTCCTCAACAGGTTTGTCAAACTCCGCTGTGTCTTCGTGTCTATAAACCTCCTGCCATCCCAAAACCTGTGTGTTGTCATGGAAAGCACCAAGCACAGGGTCGTTGAAGTGGAATGTTGATGCGTCGTGTAAAGAAGGGAAAGCGGCCATTGGGGGTGTTCTTCGTGATTGGCAAGGAAGGTTCAGATGTGTGTTCTCTTGTCCTGTGTCGTTGGATGAGATCAATCGGGCGAAGGTCACTGCCATAGCAAGGGCTGTTATTGAAACAATGTCCAAGGAATGGTTACTTCATTTTGCTATTTGTATCGAGTCGGATTCTTCTAATGCAGTAGGCTGAAGTAACTCAGTGAAGGGAGGGCCGTGGGAAGCTCGGTTTGAGTTGAATTACATTAGAAGTGTGATAGGAGGGTGGCTGGGTCTGTCCATTACACACCAATCGAGGAGTTCGAATGCAATAGCGGATGGATTAGCGAAACAAGGTTTATTAAGGGGGGACGATTTCATTGCTTGGTTTTGATTTGATGTATGAGGCGTGCTGTGAATGCTTTAGTGTATCAGTGACAGTAAAATTCAATCCTTTTGGATTTGAGATTAATAAAATTTTCGAATTATCAAAAATATATATATAAAACATTGTAGGAGAACTATTCAAGGGGGTTGGAAATACTACCACTCATCAACAAGTAAAATAAAAATGAATAGAGGCTTTTAATGCAGGTTTTAGGTTTAATAATAAATCCAAAAACGACATGAATAGTGGCTTCTAGCCCTCTACTTTACAAACAGCATCCAATTGCAATATGGAATAATATACAATAGTAGGACTTCACCCGTGCTATACACGGACGACCAATTTATCACTATATTTTTATGTTGAAATTAATTTCTGAATTTTTCTTTTAAATTATACATAGGTATATAATGCATAATGGAAAATAATGATTAATCGAAATGTTACACATGTCATATACCACTCATCATTCTCCAATTAAAAAATAAAACATTATCTATCACTTGTCACTTAATTTATGTACAATTATACATTATATATATAACTTAATAAACTATCAATTGAAATGTGTGACTCATGTCATTTTATTTTAGCACATCCTTACAAATTTTATGTCTAATCCTTGTTTAGACGCTCAAATATAAATGTAATTAAATATTTAACGTTTGTCATTTTGATGACAATTATGCCAGCAAATAATAGTCAATTGATTTAATTTTTGTTATTAAACAACCCGCCGAATTGATCAGGATATGACTTAATAAGTAATTCACTAATTTGGAATCAAAGTTGAAATACTAACCTTCTTTTAATTGGAAAAAGGGTGACAACTCACCATCTAGAAAAGGGGAAAATAGTACGTAATTTATCAAAATGTGACACTTGTATGTTACATGCGCTTATACCCACCACTATTTAAACATTGTTATATTATGTGCATCTATTCCCCAAATATTCATCATTGGATCTAACTCAATCAAAGTTTTATTATGTTGAAAACATTAAATTAAAACGGGATATTAATTACATTTTAGATTGTACTAATGTAATTCCAACTAAAGGAAAAAAAAAGGAATATGAATAGGTATAGGATATTGACAACTAATTACTCACCAAAATAAAAACTAAAAGATACAAATAATTAATGATCAATCAAATTGTGAAACTTGTCACGTTATCCGCCATCTTACCCAAAATTATTTACCTTCACTTATTCCCCACATATCAGTCACATGTTAACTGTCACATAACCTGCGTTTATCCCAACAAATATTAGTCAAATATCACCTATCATGTAATACTCACAACTAAATTATATAACTTGAAAATGTTCACTTTATATGTGACCATTGTCTCATTATTTGTGCTTATCCCCGTCAAATTAAGCCAATAAATATTAGTCACATGTTCGTTGTCACATGGCCTACGTTTATCGCCGCATATATTACTTAAAAAACCACCCAATCTATCATTTAACATGTCCATTAATAATCAAAAATAGAAGGTTGAAATGTTTAAAATATATTTCATTTTTCCATAAAAGCTAAAAGATAATTAAAAGAAATGAAATTTTAATAGATTTCTTATAGTTTTACTAATTAATATTTTATATTTTAGTTATTATTGTTAAATTTTACATCCCATCAAAAAAAAATCATTATTTTATATTAACTACTATCTAAATAATGACAATGCTTTACTTAAAGTCATTAACACTCCATATTAATTTACCTTAATAACTATTCAATCATAACCTCTCTCAAAAAAAAAAAAAAAAAAAAAGAGTATAATTAATGACTTAGGTATAAGCCAACTGGAGAGTGACACTTGTCACCTTATCAGTACTTAGGGTCTGTTCTCTTCACCTTCTTTTTACTGAACTTATCTGCACAATACTGAACTGAACTGAAATTTACTGAACTGAACTGAATTTTCTGAACTGAACTTATTTTTACTGAATCTACAATTACAAAGAGTAAATTTGTTCTTTGGTTTACCAAACTCTACTGAATTTTTCTGAACTGAACTTCTTTTTACTAAACTAAACTGAATTTTATTAAACTGAACTGAATTTTACTGAATACTTCAAGGGAATGTTGAGGAGAACAGGCCCTTATACCCAAAAATCTATATATATATATATATAAGATTACCCCATTACTTGCAAAGAAACAAAGCAAAAGCAACTAAAAGTAAAAATATACAAAATAGGAAAAAGAAATAGTAATACATCAATACGATACTCATAGGGTATGTTCTTTACGACTTACTCGATCAGTTTAGTTCAATAGTGATCTAGTGTCAGTTCAGTTTAATGGTGTTTAATTCAGTGCAATATTGTTTAGGAGTATTTCATTTCTGCGGTGTTGAATTCATTTCAATTCAGTTTAACCTTAAAGAACAAACCTTTTTTTCCCTCTTCTTTTTCCAATGGTATACAATATCCAACTTTAACCCTATACGGTGATTATAGTAGATAACAATTCATTTTTCTCTCTTCTCAAACTATTTATTTTTCAAAACCACTTATCTTTTCAAGGTGAACATATGTACTATTTTTGCAACAACTATACACAAATTTGATAACCGCTGCATAAAGACAACGTTAAAATATCACTTCCAAAAAAAAAATTAAATTTATAAGTGATATATGTCACTAATGTCAGTATGTGTCCTACCCCATGCTTAATTTTCTTCGCAAAAACTTGAATGCGGCCGCCTCAAGCTGCGGTCGGGTGTAGTGACGTCATCATTTTTTTTTTTTTTAAACTTTTCTTGTTGCTGCGTTGTTCATGGCCACTGTTGTAAATAACAGATATTCTTCTTTCTCTCTCTTAGCGAATCCTTTTCTCTCTCCTTCGAAATCAATCACGTGATTCCCATGGTATTGCGTTTTTTCTCTCTCCTCTGGAATCAAGGAGAGCGAAATTGAAAAAATCGGCGTTTTCCAAACGTTAGATGTTAATTGTTTGAGGAGAATGAAGTTACAAGGCACATAAAGGCTAATCTGAGTCAAATTCGCCATAGAAGGAAAGATATTGGTGTTTTCACATAAAGATGGTGTTTGATCGCAAATTATTGTCAATGGAGGTTGTTGTTGTTATTGTTGTTGTTGTTGTTGGTGGTGGTGGTGATGGTGGAAGGGGATTGGTAGACATGGTGGTGTTAGAGGATTGGTGTAAATGGTGGTGTTTTCTAGCTATCATCAGTGACATATTTGTGTTGTTGCTACTGAACGAATCATGTTGTTGGTGGTGTAGGACTCGTATTCTTATTGGGCTAAAATTGAGAACAATGGATTAAAAATCAATAGTGCAAGGTGTACTAAAACCCGTGCACTAAAAACTAATACTATTGGAGCAAATAGTGATACTACAAGGTAAAAGGTATTAGTGCAAGGCGTACTAAAACCTTGGTACACAATGGTCAAAACTGATACCAACATTATTTAGTAAATTTGTTTTGCTAACACATGAATGTTACAAGTTGTTGAAGGTTATCAATAGATTCTTTGGCTATTTATATATGTTCTCTGTATTGGCAGTATCAATCATCATATTCATTGTATATTTATAATATTTATGGCATTGGTTTTAATATTTGTGGTATCAGTTTTAATATCTGTGAATATTAGTTTTTGAATGTGTGGTATCAGTTTTAATATCTGCGGTTTTAGTTTAAATATCTGTGGTATTAGTTTTAATATCTGTGGTATCAGTAATAATGTATGTGGTATCTGTTGTATTAGTTTTTGAATGTGTGCTATTAGTGATATTTCTGTTCCAGTGAGCAATGGAATAAGTTAAGTTCATAGTTTGTCTTATCTCAAACTGTATCAAGTCAGAAATCCGGTAGAGTTTCCTTTGAATTTGGCATCCCAAGTTATCGACTTTTCAAAAACCTGTTCAAATAGAAAATTACTACAAAACCAACTCTAGTCTTCTAACCAAATCCAGGGCTTCATTGCCACATCCACTCATACCATCTTTAAAACATAACAAAAACATACATGATATGAAATATATGATATCAGGTCACCCAAACTTGATACTGAAGCAGATACTTGATGAAGTTCTATTCATAAGATAAAACTAAAATACATGTTTGTTGTTTGAGTGACTGAAAAACACATCTAGCAATATACTAAAACATTTACAACTTTATTTGCATAATTTTTTCATTCCTCTTTTTTCTTTTCCTTTTTCTTAGCCTCAGCAACTTGCTTTTTTTCTTCTTCTTTCTCCTTCTCCTCTTATGCTTTTTGTTGCTTCTTTTCCTCAGCTTCCTTCTTGTGCTCTTCGGCAATCATGTTGATTAATGTACGCTTAGTGTCCTTAAAAGCCCTCACTTTTAAAGCATTGCATCTCTGCAATTTGGAATTATATTAACTAAAATATGATACCTCAAGCAAACAATATGATACTAGACACACTGCATTTGATACTAGATAGCATGTGTGTGTTAGGAAGTGACACTTGTTTGTGTATGCACTTGTTTGACAAAGTATGATACCTCAAGCAAACAATATGATACTAGACACACTGCATTTGATACTAGCTAGCATGTGTGTGTTAGAAAGTGAGACTTGCTTGTGTATACACTTGTTTGACAAAGTATGATACCTCAAGCACATTATATGATACTAACACACTGCATTTGATGCTAGCTAGCATATCTCTGTTAGAAAGTGAGACTTGCTTGTTTGTGTTGAGTGCATATTCAAGAAGTAAAAACAAATACTACATTGATGATATATAACACCAGTCACAAAAAAGGAACACATAGCTGTGTTAAAATGTTTGTGGTATTAGTTTTAGTTCATGTGGTATCAGTTTAAATATATGTGGTATCAGTTTTAAAATTCCCAACAACTCTTCTGATGACAACAACCATTCATCTATTCAGTTCAAATACAATCTCTTATAATAAACTTAGATAGACCTAAATTTGAGGCATAGATAGACCTAAATTTGTGTAAATATGGATATTAAGTAATACTAACTTAAATACATATACTTAAGAGCATTTTAAATCACTCACTTCAGAATCATTATTTCCCATTCACAAATCTAAACTTAAGGACATGTTGTATAGAGCATACACTTTCATACAAGAATCACAAACACTAAATTTGTTAATTATTACTAACAAATAAATATTTTGATAATGTAGATCAAATATTTTCATGTTATCTTAACCACGTAAAAAACTGATACTTACAAGCAAAAAGCTGATACTTTTGATAGGAAATATGATACGTCTAGGTAACAATCTGATACCTCTAAGTTAGAAACGGATACTTATAATGATAACTCTGAAAATTCGACTCAAACATAAGCAAAATTATTCAACAATATAAAAAACTTGATTCACTAGAAATTGAATCCCTAACTGCTGAAATAAATCTCAATGTACAATCAATAGTGGAGACAACAATAAATTCAAAAGTAAACCCTAACTCAATCTAAAACTAGCATAAAGTAGCAGAAATTAAGGCATAATATCGCAATTTGTTGCTCATTTTAATGGTAAATTTTAATTCAAATGATTATAGAATCACATTGAAAAAAATCAGTCCTTGACTAAAATCAAATACATACCTGTTAATTTCGAATTTGCTTCGCCATGAGAGCGATAGAGCGCGAGGAGAGAGAGATAGAGAGCGAAGAGAGAGAGAGAGTGGGAGGAGAGAGAAAACGTGAGGTCAGCGAGAGTGAGAAAGTATTTGGGGTTTCGTCTTTTTTTTTTTCTTTTTGTTTAATTGAGCTGGTGGGTTTTCATTTAGCCTCATATAATAGGCGTGTGTGTTTGTATTGTTTGGTTATGTCACTAAGAAGCCTCACCTTGAGGCGGCCTCACAGGAGACAGATTGAATTTTCTTGAAAGTGATGTTTTAATTTGGGAAAATTTACCACTTTGGTGCCCTGACGTATTGCATAATTATTTTTTAGTGACCTGTGTTTTTCATAATTTCACTTTGGTTACCTGAGATATTAGACGAAGTTTCACTTTGGGTGATTCCGTTAGTCCAGTTAGAATTTTCTGATAATTTGGTGACGTGGCCACTAATAAATTTAGGACATATGTGCAATGACCAAAATACCCATGCTTAAGTGAGAGTTGCCCATGTTCTTTCAAAATTCAATTATATTTGCATTCACCTCCATTTGAACCATCCACCATCTTACCAACACCACCAAACAATCGGATGAGCTCCTATTATTCACCTTTACCACTACTACCACTCCTAGTTCTTTCCTCCATCTCATTCAACATCACAAAAACCCTTTACAATGGCACGAATAGAACTTACAGCTAGCTGTATAAGGTCCACGGATATGTGTAACAACCATAAAATTGATGTGATTCTCTTTGTTTGAAGGCAATTGATGTGATTTTCTAGTAACTGGACTAGAAAAATGAAAATCTAGACAAATATAACTCTAATTTATTTTCTCTAGTAACTGAAAATTGAAACAAGAAAATGTCAGTAGTATACTATCAACGTAATTCATCAAAATTGGAGACTTGATGAGGTAGTAACCCCAAAAAGGAAATTCCCAAAAAGAAAAATAGTGGGCAGAATAGAGTAAAACAAAACCTGTTCTAAAGAGGAGAATAGGTCTGCACAAGAAGAGAGAGAATCAGAACTTTCTGATTGTTTTGGCGGTGACAGTGTGACATCGACGATGAGCCAACGAAATTGGTTATTTGGAAGTACAAAGGGACTTGATATTTGTGGGTTTGGAAGTACAAAGGGACTTGGAATTTCGGTTATTCAATTTCGAATTTGATGAAAGGCAGATGCAAGTGAAAACATGGTGGTGGTAGTGGTGGTGGGGATGGGGATCGAGGAGAGAGAAAGGAGAAAGATGAGGATGGGGAAGAAAGATGGGATGAGAAGAGAAATTATCAATTACCCTCTTCAAAAAATTGAAATACCTTGTTTGTCTCATTTTTTAACGGAAAAATTAATAGATTAGACGAAAAGTAGTAAAGTGAAACAAATCTAATTAACTCAGGTAACCAAAATGAAAATATGAAAAACACACGTCACTAAAAAAATGATTATGCGGACAATAAAGTGGAAATTTTCCTTTAATTTGACATTATTCCACACTTGAAAATAAAACTACAAATAACAGTCAGTGAAAGAGGAGTAATAGTTTAAAGTCAAACCCTGCATCATAGAGAACTCTAGTGAGAATACAAGCGAAAGTGACTACACCTTAGATTTGAGAATAAACAAGCCAAAGTACAACAACAAGATTTACAGAGAAAATCAGAGAATCCAAAAAACCAAAAGAAAAGAAAGAAACAAACAAAGAAAACAACTTCTTTTTTTTTCTTACCTTCCTTTTTTAATCTAACCATTTATGGACTTTCCTTCTTCAGTTCTTCTAAATATGTATACTTGGCGCCCTTTTTCCTTTTTCTGCAATAAAAACAACATTATTGCTCCATTAATTTCTCTCTCATACTCTTTAATAATAACTCTGCTACCAATTAATTCCCTCAAAGCATTAATCTCTTTCTGGTTATTTTGTTTCTCACGCCTCTTTTAATCCCATCTTTTCCCCTGTTTTCTAACCCTGTTTCTCCGTTATTGTTCAAGTTTCTCTCTCTCTTTCTTTCGTGAATTTTCTTGGGTTTTTAGTTTTTGGATGTTTATGTAAAACCCTTTGAATTTTGAGTTTTGAGGTATGGATTATATGCCAGTGGGTAGAAGAACAAGGCTTCAAACTGCCCAAAAACAGAAGAATTTGATTAACGAACACAAAAGGGCTCGAAAGATTGCTAAAAAGGAAGCGTTGAGAAAGAGAGGTAAGTCGTTTGGTGGTGATACATTAGGGTTTTTTGAAGAAAAGGGTGAAAATTCTCGTTGTTATGATGAGGATGAGGATATAAAGGTAATTGACAAGTCTGAATATGAAAAGAGGGTTTTTTTGAGCAATCCTGATGATGCTAATTTGGGTAAATTTGATGTTGATGATGATGATGGTGTTGATTATGATGATGATGATCATGAAGAGAAGGTTGAAGAAAAACCCCTTGTGTGTTTTGATGAAAAACCCCTTGTGGGTTTTAAAGAATTAGGTAAGGAGATTAAGGGTAATGGTTTAAACGGTGAAAATAGTGATGATGATTCTTTGCTGATATTAGGGGAGGGTTGGAACCCCTTCCATGATGATGATGATGGTGTCGATGACGATGTTATTGATGTGGATGATGATGATGGTGGTCATGGTCATGGTTTGGCGTCTTCAGCAATGCAGGTTGTGAACTTACACTTAGATGAAGAAAAGAGCAAGGAAGTTGTTCTTGTTAAGGTTGAGAGTTATGAGGAAAGTTTACCAATGTCTATTGATAATACTGAGCTTTCTAGTGGTTCTGATGAAGATTTCGAGCAGGTAGAAACAGGAGAGAATGATGATCATTGTCAAAGTGATGGTGTCAATGATGATGATGATGATGATGATGATGTTTTGGAAGAAAATGGGGATGGGAAGACAGAAAAGGTATCTTCAAATTTGAAGTTTGATAAGCGAGTTTTCGATGGGTTGGTTTTACCTGCAAACCCTAACAATGATGAGCATCAGTCCATTAGAGAGAGAACTAGGTCGCATTCTAAGAAGAAAACAAGGGAAGGGACTATTAGTAGTCCCATTGTTATTGATTTGGATCAAACATCTACATCTACATCTTCATCTGATGACGAATTTGATGATGAAGAACAGCAAGAAAATGGTGAGGATAATGTAAGTAATCATGAGCCTGAGTCTCATAACTTGGCTGAGAATGGTGGGAAGAGAAAAAGAGGGAGGCCACCTAAGAACAAGAACATTGAGTTAGAGTCTCATAACTTGGCTGAGAATGGTGGGAAGAGAAAAAGAGGGAGGCCACCTAAGAACAAGAACATTGAGTTAGACTCTCCCCTTAAGAGAAAACGAGTGAGGGGGCTGACAAATAGCGAGCTTCAAAGAATTCTGCTGAATACAATGTCTAAAAATGGGGAAGCAGGTTTAGAGGAGTTCATGTCTTCTATGAGTAACCCGTGTCTTCCCCTAAAATTTAGTTTTGGAGTGGAGAAGCCGTGTCCACCTGAGAAGTCACCAAAGGAACAAGAGCTAGAAAATCTCTGGAAGGAGCTCGACTTTTGCCTTGAAGCTTGCAATGTCGGGCGTGATAGTTCTTGTTGGGTATGATTCCTAATTGCATTATTTTGGTTATGTTAATGCTACTTCTGATTTCTGTTTTCATGTTTAGATGTAACACTAACTAGTTAAAAGATTTTCAGACATTCCAGTCTATGTGCTCTTGTTGTACTTGTACTGATTAAATGTGCATGTAGTTAGTGCGCTTGGATTGGTATATGGTTATAATTGATAATGTTCTAGAAGTGTTATTTGTATTTTCAATGAGGGTCTTGCATTTAATCTAATTAAGCCATTGTCTGTTTGTAAAGTATAGTGATCAGATTCATGAATGGTGGTTTTAGGTTTATTAGTTATTACTTATTACTGGATTTCCTTACCATTTCTTCATTCATCATGTTTTAGCAACATATATCAACTAATATTTCACTAATTATGAGTTGAGCTTTTATTTTGTAAGCATTGAAATGGAAGAGATGTTTCAGTGTGATCAAGCAGAGACTTTTTGATCACATGTTTTCGACTTGTATACAATGTATACTAGTCGAAAAGATGTGAGCATTTAGAGCTTTAATAGAATGCCCTCAAACTTTTCATTTGTTTTCCTCTTGATATACTTGTATATGCAGCTGTGTTACTTGCAAGTGTAGTGTTCGTACTTTCTTTTGATCCAGAAAAGGAATTTACATGACATCATTTTCATTACCAACATGTAACCATTAATTAAATGGGATATTTATTGTTAGAATACATGTAGGAAGAGACTCAATTTTACTGTATCTGGATGTATATTGTCTTAATTGTTACTAATATAGTATGCAATGTGTTCAATCAACAGTGAGTTGTGAGAGATATGCCTTATATCTATTTTCACATGTGCTTTGATTATTTTTCCATTGCGTACAACCTAAATATACTTTTAGTTCATAAGTTTACTGTGTATATACCTCCTCTGCGACTGTGGATATGATGCTTTAGAACTAGTGTTTGGTTCGAAGCTAAGCGTACTTTTCTTGGTGCAAAGCCAGGGACTTGAAAGCACAGTCCCAGGAGTATTCCTAGGAGAGCATATATATGTTTGTGCGGAGAGGGTGCATGGGAGCTTTAATATGTTTTCATGAATGATTGATATATGTCTTTGCTTCCTGTTAGTAGCTTTTACTACAGCTTCACCTTTTCATGCCGTTGCAGGTGCAACAGTTTATGACAAGTTAAACGAAAAGGTGTTCACCATAGTTGTATAGCGTGCTTTTCTGCAAATGAAAACTACTGTATATAGCGCTAAACAAACTTTGTCTTCTGTAACGTCATTGTGCTTTTAAACAGTATAGCCTGAGGGATTGCATGTTTTGAGTTTTAACATCTAAACGGAATCCTGATCACATATTCAGAATTGTCTCATGATGTTTGTGGACTGAAGCTTTTGTGTTTTAGCATTTGCCTGGAATCTTGGTAAATTGATCCATTCATCTGTTTATAGGCATCAAAGTAGTAACTGAACACTTGCCAATCAATATAGGCATCTGTTTATTCTGCACTGCACAATCATGGTTTCTTTTGTCTCTTGTTATCATAATTCTGCTGAATTATTTCCTTTGAGTAGAAAAGAACTTGATGATGTGAAATGCAATTTGTGCTTCCTTGCTTGTTGATTTGCAGAATAACCAGGAAGATGTATCTCCTTCAGACAGTGGAATTTGCCAAGAGAAACTCTGTGCTGAAGGAAAACATTATCTGATCCTCGAAGAAGAAATTGGGATCATATGTAAATTCTGCTCATTCGTGGACACTGAGATAAAATATGTCACCCTAGAACTTGTAAGTTTCAAAAGTTTGCATATGTTTGTTGCTTGTGCATATATTGATCTAAGAATCTCATTCCATGTTAGCTGCATAAAATTTTCATTATTGAGAACTCTGCCAATTCATCTTTTTTTGATAAGTGTTCTGCCAATTCATCTTACAGCTACTATTATGCATCTAAGAGACAAGAAGGAAAACTGGGAAATCTGATATCTGACTAACTGTTGCGCCTGTACCTAATACCTATTCATATGATCATTTGACCACTTCAGAAATTTGTTTGCATATGTTTGTTGCTTGTGCATATATTGTTCTAAGAATGTCACTCCATGTCAGCTGGATAAAATTTTCAATATTGAGAACTTTGCCAATTCATCTTTTTTTGATATCTGACCACTTCAGAAATTTGTTTACTTCATCCATGTGTTTCTTTATTGGAGATTTTCCATTCCCCTTAATAATGTCAATTTTTTGGTTCTGTTTGTGAAGAACAAGAATCCATTTGGGAAGTCAGAGTATAAAGGCAATTACTGGTCCCCATATGATGATGATCCAGTCCTTAACAGCTTTCAGTTTCCTGATATTGGCTATGAATATCAAGCTGATCATGGTCCTTGTGAAGAGACCTATGGCACTGTATGGGACCTCATCCCGGGGATCAAGAGGACCTTATACCCTCATCAGCAGGAGGGCTTCGAGTTCATCTGGAGGAACATCTCTGGGGGACTAAAGATTGATGAGCTTAAACCAACAAAGGCTGGTTTAGGGGGATGCCTCATTTGCCATGCCCCAGGGACCGGGAAAACCCGTCTAGCTATTGTGTTCCTTCAGTCATATATGAAATTATACCCAACTTCTAAACCTGTTATCATTGCTCCTAAGAGCATGCTTTTGACATGGGAAGAGGAATTTTCCAGATGGAAGTTTGACATTCCATTCTTTAACTTGAATAGTGATGATCTCCCGGATAACGAGTACAAAAGGATACAGAGCTTGTTGAAGAAAGGCCAAAGGTTGGACCCTGAGACCATCCGTTGGGCTAAGCTCCGGCTTTGGAGCTTGGGGCGAGGTGTTCTGGGTATTAGCTACAAGCTCTTTGAGATCCTTGCTGGTGAGAGGAAGAAAACAGATGATGGGATTAGGCAAATGCTACTCAAACAGCCTGGTATCTTAATAATTGATGAAGGACATACTGCCAGAAATGACAAGAGTCTGCACTGGAAAGTTTTGTTGAGTGTTGAGACAAAACGGAAAATCATCCTTTCTGGTACCCCTTTCCAGAATAACTTCCACGAGCTTCATAACACGATTTCATTGGTGAGAGAAGAGTTTGTGGATCCTCTTCTAGCTGGATGTAATTCAAAGACGCGAGGGAGGAAAGGTAGAGGTGGTTCTTCAAACTTGTCAGATTGCAACGACGAAGTGGATGAAGATAGGAGAATCAAGGAGCTGAGGGACAAGATGAAGCCCTTTGTTCATGTTTACAAGGGGGGGATCCTGAAGAAAACCCTTTGTAAATTGTTCAAATCAGTGATCTATCTAAAGCTCTCAGCGTTGCAACAGGAGTGTCTAAAAAAGTTGGCAAAACTTAAACGCGGCTTGGAATTGGACCGGCTGATATCTATAAACTCGGTGCACCCTTCGCTCTTGTACAAGCATAGGAATGTTCCTGAATTTGTCGACAAAGAGTTTAAGGACTTGCTGGAAAGGCACGAGAATGACCTGGATGCTGGGGTAAAAACCAGGTTCCTGTTCAAGCTCATCAAGCTTAGCAAAGGAGAGAAAGTTCTAGTCTTTAACCAGCATTTGCGTCCGTTGGAATTCCTAGAGAAACATCTCAAATCTTACTTCCACTGGACTGAGGGGAGAGAATTGCTCTACATGCATGGAAAGCAACATGCCAACGAGAGGCAAGCCATAATAAGGCACTTTAACGATCCTAATAGTGGAGCTAGAGTTCTTCTGGCTTCGACTAAGGCATGCAGTGAAGGAATCCACCTTTTCGGTGCTTCCAGAGTTGTCTTCTTAGATGTGGTTTGGAACCCTTCTGTGGACAGGCAAGCTATAAGCCGTGCTTATAGGCTGGGTCAGAAAAAAGATGTCTATGTGTATCACCTCCTCACTGAACAAGAATCTGATAAGTATAGTAGGCAGGCCAAAAAGGATCAATTGTCAGAAAAGGTATTCTCTTATTCGGAGAGGGAGAATGTAGAGATGGAGAACATGCCATTGAGAGTTTCAGAGGATCGGATACTTGAAGAGATGATCCAGCACCACAAGATTAAGTCCATCATCGAGAATATTGACTTCCAGCCAAAAGCTGATATTTGATCAAGACCTTTGGTCCTCTGAATTAATAGCAGTGTACAGAATTACAGATTCTAAACTTGTATTCTCATTTGTGGGAACTAATTGTGTAAAGAGGTTTTTTTGGTTGGTGATGTAATATATAAGTGAAATACCATATCCATGAACACTTGTTTTTGGATTGTAGATTGAGAAGGACATGCCCAGGTTTTTGAACACTATCCTGTAACCAGTTTGTTATGGAATGGATATTGATGATGGGCAATATCTTGTAAACATCATTCATTTTCTTACATCTGTATCAATTCAGTGTTCAGTAGCAGTTTGAATTAGAGCTCAGATCATCTTCGAAAATCGAAGAAAGCAATACTTTCTATCCTATGGTATGTTTGACAGTTTCTGACAAGATATAGGCTCTGGGATATATTGTTCTGACAATTGGTCCAAGCATATGTAACAAACAGTATCACCAAAAATTTCTCAATGCCAATGAAAGAAAACAATTTATTTATTTATTTATTTTTTTTTTTTTGTTGTTGTGAGCAGATACTTGCAATACCTAGTGTTGCTGACTTGCTGTGTCAGTGAATCTATTAAATCTGAAGTAGTTTTATGGGATGGGGATCTATGTAAAGAAACTAGCCAGTGCTGTTACAGGTAGTAGATGAGTTGCACAGGTAGGATCAAACCAGAATGGACCTTCCCTTGATACAAGTTAAAAGGGATCAAGAAAGAGAACTAACTAGTGAATCTGTGTACGTAGAATGAAATGAAGATTACCTAAAACCAAAATAAAAAAGCAAATACATACTCAAATTGTAACCAAAGATAAGAGCAGGAAATGCAGAAAAAAAAGAACTCTTTCAGTTTGATGGTAGAACAAGCCTGATGATTATGAGTCGGTTAGAGAAGTTCTTTCAGAAAACAAAAAGTTAGTTAGAACTTAGTAGTTAAAAGGCAGATGTCTTGTGCATGTTTGCTGCTTCGATTTGTCTGTAATAGCGCGCTTAAATGGATCCTTGCCTTCAATAGCTTGTAATATCAAATGCTGGTCTGTCCTGCTTCAAGATGGCTCGACGATCTCTGTCATGACAGTCAGGTTAGTAGCAGTATGGAGTCATGTAAACTACTGGGCCTGGTCATGTAAATTTACTTGAAAATTATTTCTGTGATGTTCATCGATGTTTACGTTGAGAGTGGTGATATTGGAGGCTTCTGTCTGACCAGTGAGCTTTATTCCAGCATTTTGGTGAGTGTACAGGCCTTGCATATTACACATTTAAATTCCAGAAATTGTATTTATAACTGAAGCTGCTATATATGCAGAATTCGTAGAATTGTTTGTTAATTGTAGGTTCTCGATCAGTGGCAGAAAGATCATTGCTTGAGATGATTTGAGGGCTGCACTAATAATTCAGGAACTTGAGAGCTCATCGCCACTTTGCATTTAGCTTCTCGTTTGGCTCACTTTTACTATTTCATGCAATTGATGGACGTGGTTTATATTTTAGTCTTTGGTTCTATAAATAAAATTCACCCATTTAAATTCTAAGTAACTCAGTTCAGTTTATATGAATCTGATCATGATTACTGCTTATTTTTTTCATACCCTTTTACTATATTGAAATGACTACCGAGGTTCTGGCCTCTGGGTTAAGCTATTTTAAAACCAAGTTCGCGCTATGGAGATCAGAGGATGGTTTGCTGATGTCTTTACTACAGAATGAATTGAAGTTGATTATCGATGTCTTGAGTCTTGACATCATTCTTCTCCGTCACGCTAGGGTGATCGATCACACACTGTACGTGTTTGCACCTAGTCCTTGAATAAGATGACTAGATGAGTAGTCATTCAACTTATTTGTAGGCTGTAGTTTCTGTCACTTATTGGAGGGATTATTCATTCAACTTCATTCAAGACATGGGCCAAGTTTTTACAACCTTGAAAGCGTTGCTTATTTTTATTTTTTCCAGCATCGTTTTTCTGGGGGGGCGTCGCTGATGTTATATATGAACTATGTTCCTCGCGATTCGCGTCTATTGTGGCCATGGATGGAGTGTTTTCCATTGCTGCACCTGATACCTCCATTGCTGCACCTGATGATACCAGGTTTGCGGTTGGTATAGACCATGAAACGGCCTATTTTGGGTAGAAATAAAAAAAAAATTCAAAATGTTTTTTGTTCTTTTTTTTTTTGTTCACAGAGAAGTGTCAAATAAGCATATTTACAGTCCCTTGCAGTAACAATCACCAAGCTTCTGCAGGATTTGTAATACGGAATGCAAGGGGCGAGTCCTCTCTCTAGGTGTTAAGGCGTGTGGCACAAGCTCCATCCTAATGGCCGAAGTAATTGGCTTACGAGGAGGAGTTTGAAATGCTCGATCCCAAGGCTGTGATCATGATAACATAACGACTGAGGGGGATAATATGGCGGTGATTAAAGCTATTAGAGGGGAATGTCATATTTCATGGGAAATATAAAATATCACCATTGACACAGAGAAGGACATCACTTTTTTGAAAGGGTGGAAGTACTTTATTGCTACAGGGAAGCTAATTCTCTTGCAGATTTTATGGTTCAATTTGGCCATTCGTGTCAACACTTGAGCTCTTGGTCTAGTTCCTTTGACCAATCCCTAACCAATTTCTTGAAAAGGAACACCTTAGACTAGCTATTGAGGTTGCCTGGTTATCTTGCCTTTCCAAAAAAAAAAGACATAAAATTATAGGAAATAAATAACGTTATGTCATCTCATTTCAATAAAGATTTTACAGAAAAGAACTTTAGTAGAACTCATTTGTCGTGCTACTACTTTTCGCAGGACAATAATTCATAAGAAGTTATTTCGTGTACTCATTGCAGATACACACACCTAGATCTAATGTACTCTCTCTGTTCTAAAATATTTGGCAAATTTCAATTTGCGAGCTCAAATTTTGACCACTGATTTCTAACTTTATAATTAGCAATTTATGACAATACTATAATGAGAGAGCAGTCGAATTACTAATAGTCTAGAATGAAACCTCACTCGAACTTATTGTAAAACAAACTTTAAGATTTTGTTTCTAATTAGTTAGTATACTAATATTGTACGCATATTTAACTTTTAAGACTTCACAAAAAATTTTATAACGGTCTTTTTATAATTTTTGGTAAGACGGGGGTCACTTTTCAATGAAATAAGGATCACCACTCAGAACGCTCACCATAAGTGACCACTGCATTTCTAAATAATGACCCTATTTTTTGTGAGTTAATCTCACAACAAGACTTACTGTTAAGACAATTTTAATTTTGTTGATGGAGGTACAAGTGTATTAACATACCCCGTAGTTGAAGGAGGATACTCTTAATATTAAGTTTAAGCCACTAAACCATCTCTTTATTTCTATATACCTATATTAACATACCTCTTTAGATTAAAGAATTCTAATTTTCTCTACGTTCATTTTCCCTTCTTAATTCATTTTTTAATTCAGTTCAGTTTAATTCAGTATTTGAATATATATTTTTTTCTTGCATATTACTATTCAATTGAGTTCCGTACACTTTAGATCAGGTCCGTTCAAATCAATCTCACATACCTTCCATGTGCCTCTCATATAAATGTGAACAATTTTGTTGTGAAATGAATTTGAAATGAAAACCAATTCAAAATTGCCAAAAAAGACTTAACAAGTAATAAACCAAATTCACTATTAAACACGAGAGTCCAAACATAATGCACCGATGATGTCTCGATCACCATTCACTTACAACCTCGTTTTAGGATATTGGCATAGCAAAAAGCAATAAACCAAAGCAAATTCAATCCCTCCAATTATACTCCCACCATTATAAATTGCACTTTCCTTTTTAAAGCATAACCTTTTGACATCACTGTTGAGCAACGTAACCACTACTAATAAAACTCCACAATTCACAGTCACGCAATGTCGCTGGCGCTCACTCTCTCGTCGAATTCACAATCAGAAAAAATGGTGGACACAAAAGTAGAGACCATCTCAAGACTTGCTCAATGGAGAATCGACAATTTTGGACCTTGCTCTTACAAGAAATCAGACCCCTTCAAAATTGGCCTTTGGAATTGGTTTGTTCACTCTCTTTTTCTCTCTCTCACGAACTTTTGGGGATTAAAATTTTGAACTTTTTTATGGTTATGATGCGTGGTATGTTATTTTTCTCTCTCTTCTTAATCTTTCTCTTCTTTATTGAATTGGGTTTGAATTTCTTTGGGGTAATAATGGATTTTTTTTATGATCAGAGAAGATATACTATCAAAAAATTTTGGGAATCTTGAATTTTGAAGTTTTGATGATTATTTTATGATTGGTTGTGTGAATTGCAGGCACATAGTGATAGAGAAAAATCGGTACCTGTACATAAGATTGTTCCCGGAGCCCTCTCGTTTGGTGAAAGATCAGCCACCTTATGCTCGATTTATTCTTAAATTATCTAATGTTGGTGTTAGCCGCAGACCTTATGTTTCCCCTAGTACGTTCTCTTTTTCTCTATTTGTATTGGTTTTTTTTTCAGTTGGGTTTTAATTTCTTTTGGAAATTGTGGATTGTTTATTTGTTTATGATCATAGGAGATATATTATTGAAAAAATTGGGAATTTTCTTATATATGATTGGTGCTCTTCATCATTCTGTGGCATTGCTCATATGGGAAATTTGGAATTTTTTTTTTTAAATTTTTTTTTTCGATTTTAACGTTAGTTTGGATGGTGGATGTAGGTAGTAAAGTCTCTGCTTGGTGTAGAAAGATTTGTGGTTGAAATTGGATTGCATAAGCCCTTGTGCCTCTCTTAGAACCCCCCCTGCAAAAAGAAAATAGTGTTAGTATCCATGGCTTTATTGATTTCAGGAGCTTCATTTAAGTTGGTTGCTAGTGTTTGTTTTGGAAAATTTTTGATTGGTTGGATGAGAACTTGAGAAGGGTATTATCTTGCTGCATTGTCTTACATGTTAAAGTGTCAAGTATCCATCATTAGAGAAATATCCTAAATAGGATAGAAATTTTAAGCGTAAGCCGCCACAATTGGATGGAAGAGCAACGCCATCATGATTTATTGTGGTCCAGAATTGATGACTGTATCTTGGACATTAAAGGCCTCAGAAAGGCCAAACACTATCTTTGAACCTGCTTTTGGATACTGGAAACCAGGAAACAAGTTATTGGTTTCCTGTACACCCTTTAAGGAAATTTCGTTCAATACTAGATTACTGGGAATTGTGAGCTCCAATGCCCAGTCTCTATTACTCCAAGGTTGGAGGAAACTGAACTTACACACTACTCATTCAAGAGGTGTTTGACCCTCTTTTTTGGTGAGGGGTGTGTTGTAGCAGCTTCCTCCGAGTTTGTTGTGGTTTGTGAAATACTCTCTTTGTTTCACTTTCAAAATCGTGAGCTCTATTTTGGACTTTCCCATTTTGTTGTCCTATTTACCCTGACAAGTTATCTTGTAAGTTGTAAGCACCCTCAACCATTTCGTCCCTCGGATAACCGTTTAACTCGAGATCTCAGTTGTTTAGAATTCTGGGAGGAGTCAAGGGGAAGAGTGTGAACATTTTTGTGGATTATGGTCTTGCTTTTGTTAAAGTGGTTTTTTTAAACATGTTAATTGGATGGTGTCCGATTTGGTAAAAGTATTATGGCTTTGGTATATCCTTTGAAGATCTGTTTAATCTTATCACATAGTAATATTAAGTGTGTATCTCTAAATTATTGTAGTGTGAGATTGTAAGGTAAAAGGCTGCAAGTTATTAAACAATGATGCTGGCTTACCTGGAAGCTACTCTCACTAGATTACATTATCTTTGTTCATTAGATCTAGACTAGTGGCGACTTGTAAATGTCCTATGATATTTTCAAACGTCCAAAATTTGTTTTTTTTTTTTGTTTTTTCTTGTTTTTTGGCTGATCTTTAGAAATAATCTTTTCGAGTTGTCTACATACGTTGACCTCCCTAGATCCCACTGGTAGTGGAATCACACTGGCCGTTGGTATCAGCAATTGTATCTACTAATTTTAAAAAATACGAGAATGGGGGAAAGGAAAAGGTATGAAGTACAAATAAGCCACTGTTTACTGGTCAAACAAAATCATGGAGGTTAGAGCATGAAACTGTCCAGAGATGTGTGGAGATCATGAGTATGAGTAGGGGTTTGCTATTGTAATGTATCCATGTGTGAAGTTAAAGGGAAAAATTTCTTGTAGTTTTACTCACTGAGTACCTCAAAAACTGATCTCCATTTGTTGAAAATATTTTAGCTGATAAAGTATGTCTAATCTTACTTCTAATTTGTACATTGGGTTCTATCTTCCCACCAAATGAATCTTTCAACAAAGAAGTTCCGTTTACTATCTTCGTGCTTTTGCTGGAAACAGATTTGATGCAATCTTTGTGAACCCCCCCCCCCCCCCCCCCAAAAAAAAGGGCTTCGGGCATCAAATTCGTGTAGTAGATGGTGGTTAACCTGCTAGATATATTCACCATTTAGTTTACTTCAGGTAGATATCTTGGTAATTATGTCATTAACCTGAGAAGCTGGCCTAACAGTTCGATTAGTCTCTCACTCTCACGATGGAGGAGAGAGGAAGCGGCATGGGGTTGGGCTTTCGAGTTGTACTGACATTCATGTTTACGAGATATAACATTTGCAGATAGCATCCTGTATCTTTTGTTTTAACGAAAAATGTTCCTAATAGTTTTTATTTCTTTACAGTTCTTGAGAAACCTCTTCGAAGCAGCGATGACTTTGTGTGGACTGTAGACACCACTTTTTATGGCCGTTTCATCCTTGATGTGGAATTTCTGGACTTGAAGATATACCCATTGAATGTGAGTCCCAAGATTTATCTTCTTTTTGGGGTATTAACTTGGTGCAACTAGGCATGTACTTGTTGGTATGGATTGATTAACTATTTAACTTTAAACCTGGGTTGTCGTTCTGTGGACTGTAGTTTGATACAACCATGTTATGTTTCAGAAGCTTCCTGAATCTGCTACTTTGCATAATGTCTAACCCATCACTCAAGCTTCATGACCTTAAATATTCATGAGGCATATTTTCATGTCCACTTGTGCTCTGCCATTTTGAGGTTAATGGTGTTAAATGGAGCACTTGCGAATTTGATCTTTATTTTTTGGTCTCTTGACTGGCTAGACTTCCGACCTTATTGAAATAGCCAAATAGGCTTCTATATGTAATGGACTTGTCTTTAACCTGTTTCACATTGTCAATTTGATGCCTTTTTCCTGGAGTTGGGAACTTGGGATGAGGTTGTATATTTGTCCAAATCTTTGGTTTCTCTAGAACAAACTTGCTTCAACTCCAGTTGAACCCCTCCTTTCCTGCTATGTCTTTGTAGGGTGGTGATCCCACTTCCATATGGCCACTGCATGGAAACATGCGATCTTTGGCGACACATAGTGCCCTACAGAGTGTCTCTCGCATGCTTTATGAGTCAATCCATGCAGACGTTACCATGAACACTGCCAATGGAAGCCTGAGGGCTCACAAGGCAATTCTTTCAGCAAGCTCTCCTGTATTCCAGAGCATGTTCCTCCATGATCTGAAAGAGAAAGAATCCTCCACGATTCAGGTAGATGACATGTCATGGGAATCTTGCATGGCCCTCCTCAGCTATCTATATGGGACCATAGAACCCGAGAATTTCTGGAAACACAGGCTTGATTTACTGGGGGCTGCAAACAAGTATGATATGAGGGACCTCAAAGATGCTTGTGAACAGAGCCTCTTGGAGGACATCAGCTCAGGGAATGTCCTTGAGAGGCTGCAGGAAGCTTGGCTGTACCAGCTTGATAGCCTGAAGAAAGGGTGTTTGATGTACTTGTTCGATTTTGGCAAGATATACGATGTGAAGGATCAAATGAGTAACTTTTTCAAAGATGCTGACAGGGAATTACTCGCAGAGATGTTTCAAGAGGTCCTAACAGTTTGGAAGCCAGCCTGAGTAGACCGGAAGCTTGATGTAGGTAACCTGTAAATAGCAATTACTGACAACCTTCTGGCTGGTTGCTTCCCTTTTCTCTTTTCTATTTTTTCCTTTTTTCTTATGAATGTTTTGTATAAATCCCATGGTTTGTGTGGAAACTGTGGATGGGTTGAAGGGTGTGTTGAATTAGGCTTATTAAGGGTGTAGCTGAATCAGATTAATGCAGCACACACATAGCCGAGCCTTGGAGGATATACTTGCAAAGGCTGGCTTAATTCATTAATCTATGGATTGCGACTGATTATCTTGGCTTGCTTCAATTTTTTTCACATATCACTGAGTTATTCTCCGTGAGTTTGGCATGACATCTTCTTGTGAGTTAAATCAAGTTTATACTATGTTAGATATATGATTCAATCAACCAGACTTCTAAACTTGGTTAATATTGAAGTACACTACTCAATCTAGGAACAAACGAACGATATACTCCTATAAGTGAGTGGAGTAACTTGATCTCAGTTTGTAGTTCAAGTCAACTAAATATTGGTCACCTCCCCTTTACAATTTGCAAAGAACCATTTCCACTTGCCTACTCAAACACGCAAATTTTTGGTTGCTGTCATTAGTACTCTCCTAGATACATCCACCTGATTCTTAAAATTAGGCTCACTTAATTTTATAGATTAGGTCCACTTATTTTAAGGTCCACGCTTAATTTAACGAGGTTGGTATACTAAATGGGTACACATAGGAGTGAGTACTCATGAGTAGACCTGTTAAACGAGTCGACCCAGCGGTTTACATGTCGAGTCACTTCGGATTTTCGGATCGGATCAGCTTTTGGTAGCTCTGCCCATAAGGATTTGGGGTGTTAAACACTCCCCCTCCCAAAAAGAACACTCTTGTGAGACGGGTTTACCATTTACTTGCCCAAGTGTAAGGTTGTTCATCGATTCGAAACCAGACAACTCACACCCGGTCTGAGGCCCAACTAGATAGGGACGAGGCCGGTCTGGACCGAGCCACTCTTCAAAATCATAAGCGGTAAGCCAGTAACTGTTTGTTAACGTTCTCACATCAATGTCTAACTGGTTTGGAACTTGGGACGTGTGGATCGGTATGTGAACCTGTTCAAAAAAGATGATGTAGCATGTCTTGTGTGTACTTAGAATCCACCGTAAACCAATGCAAACTAATGCAAATATTTTGGGATATAAAGGGTAATTTTTAAAAGATTTAGCCTATTGATCCCCGTGGACTAAGTCAAGCTTTTGCAAAGATGATGATATAAAGTTCTAACATGTTCTCAAAGATGAAATGCGGCCCAGAACCATCCAGAACAACCACCGATTAAATTCACAACACATCAAAAACCCCCAACACGACATAGACAAACAGTCAATCACTCACAAACACATCACACAACACCATTCTGAGTTTTGAGGAGAGAGAATTTGCCAAGATGTTCTTTTTCTTCGCAGGAGGGGTAGAGCAGCAAGTTCGACAAGTACTAAAGAGCGGGGTTAGCAGATGCATAAACTGCGGTTCAAAAGCTGATCTAGTTGACTATGACAAAGTCCTCAAACTCTTCTTTGTACCTGTTTGGAAATGGCCTGGAAAAGACCCAGTTCTTCATTGCAACAATTGCAAACTTTTCTTACCTCAGAGTTTCTCTCTCCCTCCATCTGATCCTCACAGTCCTGATGTTCTCCGCTGTTATGGGTGCTCTCGTGCTGTTGAACCTGATTACAAGTTCTGCCCCTTTTGTGGGGTTACTCTGTAATAAGCAATAGAAAGAGAGATTGGATTTTTCTGGTTTATTGTATAGAAGAGTTTTTGGTGGTTGACTTGTACTGTATGAAATTACCTTGAAAAATAAGATGCAAATTGAGGGTCTGTTTTTTTTTTTTTTTTTTTTTTTTTTTTTTTTTTTTTTTGTATGTGTATGTGTATGTGTATGTGTATGTGTATGTGTATGTGTATGTGTTTCATTTCTTGCCATATGATCATGGATATGGTTTCTCTAGTGGTGATAGTTCCAAGTCACAATATTAGACTTCAATATCTTTTTCATCTTTATTTTGAATAAAAAGGGGTATTGTAGGCTCATTTGACTCAATCACACATTTCTTTCCTAAAAAAAAAAAATTATCAGAAAACTGCAACTTTTTTCAGTATATTGAATAATTTAGCTGTTTTCAGTGAGATGAGATTTCTCTCTGAATTAGTGAAAATGAACTACATTGGTAAAAGCATGTGAGTAGGTTTAATTGATAGCAATGAAATCAAAGAAAGGAATTCAACTGTCTGTTAGTAGTACAGACTACAGAGGCTTTCAAGTACAGTTAAATGCCAAACAACAACAAAATGTTCTCCAGTTCTGCTGGAAGGAGAATTGACAGTTACAACTTGGCTAAGAAAATTTTCCATTATGATGAAAACAAGAAATACAATGTACAATCATCTATTCTAACCTTGAATGGCTTCCAAGTTCCATATATAAGGCCCCAAAAATGAAAGGAGGAAAAAAAAAAAAAAAAAAAGAGGAAAATGATATGAGGAAAAAAAAAAAAATTGAATTTAACACTGTACACCAGGAAGATATGTGTTATTTTACAAAGGGGAGGGGGGCTGGTTATGGACTTGCCTCACATCATTGACAGTTTCCGTTGTTTCAGAATCCAGATTCTCTGGATACTTGAGAAAAACCATGCTGGGAAGTGCAAAACTGTTCACGAAATGCATCTCAGAACGAATTGTTCTTCGAGAGTTTTGGTAAAGGCTAGGCGTTTGTTGATTCCAAAGTAACCAAATGAAGTCAGAGTGCTGTCATGTTGTTAAAGTTTTCATTGTTCATTCGCTGAAGGGCAATCGTTTCTCTCCTCGCTCTACAGCATCTCTCCATTGCCTATATCTGACCCCAAGTTTGTCATAGACTACTGGCATGTTCCAGACATTTTCTCCATTTATCATCCGTTCTTGTTGTCCAAGAACGAGTCTGAGGTCTTCGTTCAGAACCTGCATCAGTCAATGACATAAAATTTCATGAATCTTCAAATGCCAACCTGCTATTTTATGCACATTTGACAACTACCAAGCCTGAGCCTTTGAAACAATTATTTTCAGTTTCTATCACTAGATGTCCAGAACTGGGCAAAGAATTTAAATCACTGGAAAAGGATTGTACCTTATCTGCGAAATGCCTCCACAAATATTGCATGAAAGGAACATGCTTCAGTATGGGAGCAAAATCTAGTGACATTCTGTACAGCAGCCTTGTTTTATTTTTCGAAGATGGCAAACAAACATGAAGCTGGTGAAGATGGGTTGCACACTGTTGGGTACTCTGCCCCTCCAGTTTCCCTGGCTTTGAGATCCCAATTGTTGAAAGAACCATACAAGGAGGTCTGAACTCCATGTCTATTGGGTAAGGGTCCCAGTATCCCTGAAGTCCGGATGCTGGTGTCAAGAATTTCACCAAGCTGAAACATAGCGTAGCACCAATTACAAACATTAGTTTAGGACTCCATCAAGGATATATCAATTGACATGCAGCTAATGACAATCATTATTTGGATCATATAAATAGCTACAATAACTGAGAAGACATGGTTGGAAAGCAGGACATGCCCGGGGGCTTCTTCATCTATTCCCGGAGGATTTTATGTGAAGTATAAAATATCAAATTTAGCCGAGAAAACACCAACCTGGGAACACTCCATCCTTTTGCGAATGTGGAAGTGTGAGTGAAAGGGGCATGTGCAAGATCCAGAAGATTATCAAGAAGAAGCCCATGTTCAACTGGAAGCTCTATCACTATCTGCCATTTTTCAGCAAGAAAATATATTAACTTGCAGTGGTTTTGAAATAGCAAATGTTTTTCTTTTACACATAAAGAGTATCGGCATTTATACCTCCGCATGAATCACAAATCCTTGAGGAGGTTGCAATGAAGGGATTATGGCAGCTGGAGGTTCATTTCCGGGCCAAATCCAGATCATACCTTCCTTCTCAAAGCAAGGCAGTGCTTTTATCCTGACATCGACAAACCGTGTTGATGGCATTTTCTCACATTTCCCATCTGTTGAGTATTCCCATCCTGCATCCATCATTTTACCCAAATTATTGACTTAAAATTCCCAAAATTTATGTCATAGTCCAAAACATTTCCCATATAATTTAAATGGAATTTGGTTATTCATTGATTCTCAATGTTCTTGTAAGTAAAACATGAGTTTATGGCATAATTAATTACTATACCATGATAGGGACATTGGATACGACCCTCATTCACAGAACCAAGATCAAGAGGACATGCTCTATGTGCACAGGTGTTCTTGACGCACCCAGGTTTCCCATCTTTCCCACGGAAAATGACCCAGGGTTGGTCAAAGCATTCTAACGGGATCTGCAAAGGAAAATGTCAGTCCTGGAACACCTTCACAAGCTTAAATGTAGTGACTTGCAAGAGAAATTATATTGCTTCAAACTATCAAGGGCTTACCATAGTATCGTCCTTCAAGTCTGCAGAAAAAGCAACGGGGTACCAAAAGTTCTTCAAGCTGGGGTGATAAGATTTGACAGGACCTGATACATTTAAGCTCTTACGAGGCTGTTTTTTCTTAATAGTTTCCAAGGATTGTGTGGATGTGCTTGGGGAAGACAGTGCTTCCTCAGTTTCAGTTGTGCTTCTGTCTTGTAACAACCTATCATTAACCAGTTCTTCCATGTAAGCTAGCTTATCTAAAGCGGCATTAACCCGTGCTTCAGATATATGAACCTGTTTTTAATGGGAGGCACACATAACAAGAATTGTTAGGACTAAGATTAGACAAACAGATTCAATTGCTAGTCTAGTGAACTATGTTTTCTTTACCTGATTATGAGCTTGTGTGAGCTCTTCTTGCAGCCCTGCTAGATCCTTTTTCAATGTGCCAACGGACTTATATTCTCGTGCAAGAGGGTTTAGAACCTCCACAACCTACATTGTAACTAAAAGTGAGATTCAACTTTCGATCCTAGGCGGACATGGACTCAACTACGAGAAAAAAAAAGATATCACTATATATACAATTCATTTGACTAGTATAATTCAGACAAATACAACAAAGTATGAAACTATGAGAAAACAAACTGTTTATTGCAGCCTGCAGGTGTGAAGCTTTGTAGTATGTACATTCAGCCCTCCCAAACCCCCGGTAAACGAGAGCAGTAGACCCTCATGCACTTGGTTGACTGGTTTTTCTGGTTTGTAGGGGTTGGCGGGATCCTAAAAATTAGGATTACTCATAATTTCCCGTGTGACATGAGTAGGATTAATTTCGGAAAATAGCTTAGCATTTAGGTAGTTGTAATACAGTGGTAAACGTACATATTATTAACAGCACATCAACTTATTATCTTCTGTAAACAGCATCTTGCTAGTTGCTCTACTCAGGTGGGATTGCATAACTGTATCTCCCTAGACCCTTTCAGAAAAGTGCACGCGAGTACATACAAAAAAATTGCCACTTTCATAGTGTTACCACACTGAGCTATTCAGTCATTGATATATTAGTTAGTACTTATCTTCTAATTCATATCAGCTAAAAGACATTAGACCCCCACACGGCCACACCTCCTTTCTTTTCCTTTTCACATTTCACTGCCCACCAAGTTATGTACTTCACCTTTCTTCCTCTGTTGTTTGTTTTGTTGGGGGAGGGGGATTCAACATCATATCAAAATAATGAAACAATTGCAATCTTAATCAGGTAGTGAGAATATATGTTAGCTTAGTTATCCGAAATATAACAAACCAAATTAGAAACCTTTTCATGGAGGAGCATTATCGCAAGAACATCCTGCCGTGCTCGCCAATCCAAGTATTGGATATCAAATCTTGCTACTTCCAGTGCTTGATTCACATCCAAAATCTTTCCTTTATACTGTGGGGCTCTTGTTCTTGGATCCTCCACATCAAAGATTGGGCCCCAGACACTCTTCTTATCCACTGACCCTCCATCTTCTCCAAAGACAGCAAACACTTTTATACTGCCTCTAACCTGTAAGAATCTCTGAACTCATTAGTAGATTGAAAAGTATAACTTGTGTTGCAGCTAGCTCGTGTAACAAAAGACAACCGCAGAAGGAACAAGATTATCAAATCGGCATATATTTTATTAATGCCAGAGAATGCAATTTGGATGTGACCTCTTCCTTGGGAAGATAGCATAAAACACTTGGACACTTCACTTAAATAAAAATAGCTAAGCCTAGCACTAGATTAACACACCCCTACTTGACTTCTACCTTTCATTTGTATACGTCCCACAAAGATTGCCTTGATTATTTTTGGTTCATTCTCCCCCACATATTTATCTCATCAAATCATTCTAGGCCACAAACTATGTTGTATTAAAAAAAGTGCGAGCAAAGTCAACTAAGACAGTCATTCTGGGACAGAGGGCCTATCATTTTTTAAATAGCAAATTCTTCTAGTTCAACCAAGGCAAGATGATTGTCTGTCCCAATAACTTAAATTAGAATAAGTTAACTAACCAATCACAAAACCATCTTACCCTTCCTCCACATGTGAGTCCATAATTCGTATTACAAGGACCTCGGGCGTTCCAGGCAGGTGTGTGGACACAATGAAACAAACCCGGAACAAAATGAAATCATGACTTAGAAACAATGAAATTATCTTCTTCTTTTTTTTGGCAACTAGAAATACAATTTATAAATGAAATTATCTTATGGTAAGCTTTTCTTTTGCCAAAAGTTTCATTTTTTTGAAGTCATAGCTTCATTATTCAGGGAGGGTATAGCATGTTATGAAGGTTCATTGGGACAACAGTGAGGTCTCAAAAGCAATTCTGAAGTGTCTCAGTAACAACTACTCTACATTGTGTTGATAATTAAGAATTTATGATCCCAACACCAATCCAATTCTTCAAAATTAAGCCAATAAAAAAAACCATGAAAAGTTTCCTGCATATAAAGGACTAAGAGGTGACAATCAGAAATCTACACTAGTAGTAATAAGCCACACCTACCAACTTTATAACTTAAATTACATTGTACTGTTGTACATATACAGATAAATTTGAGCAACACCATTTACCCAGATAAAATCAGCACATAACATAGCTCAAAATTTTGACTTTCTAATTCTAGGCATTTAAGGAACAAAGTGAACAACCCATGAACAATTAATTTTTAAAATCAATATGATCAAGCTTAAATTCACTAAAACATAAACAAAACAACCTCTAAAAATACTTTAAAGAGTGAAAATTTAACAGCTAAAAAACTACCCACATACCTTTCTGGGTATAAGCTTAGATGGCCGGCTTAAAGAGATAGGAAGACATAGAGCAGAAGCAGTAGCAACAGCATTCATGGCGGTTTGATACAGACCCCAGAAAAATAAATTAAAAGAAAATAAAAAGAAAAGAAAATAGAGAGAGAAGGGTAGAAGAAATGAAATGGCTGTAAGAATGAAATTAGAGAGAGAAAATAATCTGAGTGAAGGGTTTTGTCAGAATTCGTTGATAAGAGGTTGGTGTTGAACGCGATCTCAGCTGGCCTTCTATTGATTGCCACGTGGAATTTTGTGAATCACTCGTGGCATGGCTTTCTTCCACAAGACTTGAGTCACTCAACTATGTGTTTGTGTCAATGGTCTTGTGTGGGGCTTAAATATCTATTTATCTTAGCCAACTTGGATTCTCTAGATATATCTCTCTCCTATTATGTTTCATGGCGTGGCGTTTTTAATCTTCTCTTGACTAATTAATGTTGATGTAGCCATTGTAAATATCTTGGTCATACTCACTCATTTTCTTGTTATAAGTAGAGGCATAATTGCTAAATGTTTTTTAGCACTAATAAAGAACTTAACAATTACTTCTGATCGGGTCCCCTGCTTTAGGGTATGTTATTATAAAGGGGGTTAGCGGGATTCGAACTCAAGTTGGCACTTAAATCATTCAGATGTTGGGACGAATTCCTGCTACACTAGTAGTTTGGTGAGCTCAACAATTAACTATTTGTAAGAGGATGTCCGCCCTCCTCCCCCCTCCCCCCTCCCCCTCCTAGTTGAAGGCACAAATATCCTGGAACTCATTAGAATAAGACTAATTTGCTTCAAACATGCATTTATCCATGCGAAATTGATGATTGTGTAAAGTTAATGGAACTGATATCATATTAAGCACTTTGTACATATGCGATAACATACCACATATGTAGCAAATAAAAACGACTAGCAATATTTTTCTTAAAACGTTAAAGGGCATTACCCTAATTAGATACTCTTAGAACTTTGCCGAAAAGAAGAGATGCTTATTACAATAACGTAAAAACATTGTGAGTCTTAATTTGGTGGCTTGTCTCTAAGAGTGTGTTGGATTGTTTGTCTGCACTGTGTTAATTGTTTCGTGGAAGACATGCTTCAAGGAGAAGTTATACTCATTCCTAACGGACAACACTCCTTACTGAAAAGTACCAAAGACAATGCTAATGACCCTTGTTGCTGAGATTGAATTGAAGCACCACCTCCAACTCGAATTTCAGTTACGTTTCCCCCTTCATCTTAAGTACCTTTTGTTGTCGTTTGAAGGATAACAAAGACTCACCTATGGTTGTGCACCCCCTATGTCATATTCATGTGGTAAATTCGGGGGTTTATTGAACATGCCCTAAACATACTCATATATCATCCTACCTCACAATGTGCAGTGTTCTTAATATAGGCAAACCTACATAAATTTCACGTGCCTTAAGCAACTACCTATATCTAGAGGTGTAAACGAGCCGAGCAGATTCGAGTATCAAATTAGTGCTCGTACTCGACTTGCTTATTATCGAGCGAGCTTTGACCGAGCATGTTCACGAACAGCTCTCGAGTACTCTAGTTTGTTAGGCATTATAACCTTTAATAATACTAACGAGCCGAGTATTTGGGTGCTCGTGCTCGGCTCGTTTAATAAACGAGTATCAAATAGGTGCTCGTACTCGGCTCGTTTATTATCGAGCGAGCTTTGACTGAGCCTTGACCGAGTACGTTCGCGAGCAGCTCATGAGTACTCTGGCTCGTTTACAGCCGTGCCTATATCATAGGAGTATCTGAGTATATCAACTAACTTAATTGTTAAAGTCTCTCGCAATTGATAACTGAAAGTGGGTTCTAAACTCGTCTACATAAGTACATAACTAATTCAACCTTTGTGCCTCCTTCCTTTAAAAAAAGAATTTGAAAAAAATTTGAATTTTTTTTTTAAAAACCATGACTAACATTAATTGAAGGAGGGGCCATGAACCTCTCTCTCTCTAAAGAAAAAACCCTAGCCCCTTTCTTATTTTGACTCATCTAGGGGCTATTATTGGCAAAATTGCCGGTGGTTAGCCCCTTCGTTGTTGTTTCTTTACATTCGATCTAGTTTTTTAATTTGTTTTTCAATATGACTCCTTTGATGAGAGATTATTGAGTCCTCCGCGTTTGTCGGAGTCTTTTAGAATTTGTGTGGTTCGGGTAGATTTCATTAATCAAGAAGACAAGTTCAATCTACTGTGCCAAGGAGATTTCTACTTCCGAATAACTGCAGCACGTTTCGTGCTTATCTCCGATCGTAGGGAAAAAAAGGTGGTGGCCTCCTGTTTTCTGTATAACATCTTTTTTTCTATATTAGGGTATTGTCAATCATCGACGAAGCCGATTTCTAGTAGTGATGTTTGGATTGGTAGTCACTTATTATCGACGGAGCTGATCAAGACACCGATTTCTAGCAGTGATGGTGGGAGTCATATTCATCTTGTTATGGTAGATTTTAGATCTATTTTTATTTAGAGATATTTATCGTTGTAGATGTCGGATGACTTTTTATGAAAATAAATTTCATTAAAAAAAAATAGGGGTCATGAACATGATAAGAGTCACAGCTGTAGCATTTCTCTCTCTCACCCTCAAGTCTCATCCACACACGCGGCCTACACATTAAAACCACGGTTAAGCCTATGCCTGTGACCGCCCGTATCCCTCTGTTACGTGCTCACAGCTTAAAGATGCCACCGTAATAATCACACGCCATCATCACTCTCTCTCTCTCTCCCGCCATAATTTCAGCCCAGCAAACCACACAAACAACAAAGAAACAACAAAGAGAAACATGGTGAGGAGCAACAGCAGTAAAAGCCAGCAACTTCAGCGACAAAAGAAAAGCAGCAACGCTGGAGTTTTCTTCATGGCAACACTTGTTTTATGGGCAGTTTCTGTGGTTTTTGAGATTTGGTTCAACAAAAGAAGAGAACTTGTTCCTATACTAGCTGGGTGTTTGTTCTTTCAAATTGCCAATTGGGTTTTGCGTTTTATGGTTTCTAAAGAACCCCTCTTTGTTAACACCTCTGTCTCTCTCATCCACTCCTTCATTACCTCTGCTTCAGGTAATTCAATTCAATTACCTCTTCAGTTTTACTGTTCTGCCCCTTTAAATTGGGTATATCTTACTAAATTTTGGGGGTTCAATTTTTAATTGATTTAAGCTTAGGCATGCTTAAAGGAGTGTTCTTTTAATATGATGTTCCCCTTTGTTAGGAAATTAACATGGGAAATTGTTTTATTTTAGAAGTTGGATTCTGAATTTGGAGATTATATAAAGTTGTAACTATGTTATTAATTATGAACCCACCTAATTATTAGTTAGAGATATATGGAGCTGGAGCAAGTTTTACTCTTGAAATTAGGGGAGGCAAATAGTATAAAATTATGTTGAATTGGATACTGGGTGCATCTTGAAGTTCTGAGTGCTGGAAGGAATTAGATATAATCACATTGGGGGTATAGCCTCTTGAATAGGAAAAAACCTAGAGATCAAGAAGCAAGTTCCCCCATTTCCCAGAAAAAAATTACTAACAAGTGATGGGTTGTGTCCCACATCGACAAAGCAGAAGAGAACAGGATAATAGAGTGGTATAAGTTGTGAGTGACTGGCTACTTAGAAAGGTACTTACCTGGACGGGGTCAATGGGCGATCAAGAAGGCTTATGGCCTAGGTTGGTGGCCTCCATTGCACTTAGGAGGAGTGCCATCCTAACGTCTCCCCAAGTGGGAGAGCGTACGTCATAATTTGTGGTAGCGGGGGCCTGCGTTCGCGCGGCCCCTGCCCAATTCTTAAGTTCCAAATTTGGTTTTGAATCAGAAATGTGTGAATCAGAAATATGTGAATTGGCTTGGTTCCATGAATTGTGTGAATCAGAAATCAGAAATGTGTGAATCAGAAATCAGAAATCAGAAGTTTGGTTCGAGCGTACGTCATATTCCATGAATTGGCTTCACAAGTGACATGGTAAACTGGGTGCATTTAGTAAGTTCATTGGGCATATATGCCTCCTTATGCACCTCCACACTCCTATAAAAGAAAAGAGAAAAAGGGTAATAATCCTTAACTTTAAAAGAATGGTCTTGCTTCGCATCTTTAAGTTGCTCTTTGAATCTGCCCTTGCATATGTTATGAGTCTTATGACAGACTTTGTTGATATTTGAAGCGAATTTAACCCTATAGGTTGGCTGGTCTCTCATTGTCATTGAGAGTTGGACTCGTATGGTGGACCATTGTTTTTAAAACCTCCGTGCTCCAATGATTGTCTATTATTTGCGGCCACAAAGATAAGCTGTTATTTGAAACATTAAACCGTTAACATACCTCAACAGCCTTTGTGATATCAGGGGGAGAGTCCGTGAACTATGCCAATAATGACCTTTTGTTTCGAGCAAATTCTAAATGCTGAATATGAATTAGATTTAGAGTGCGTTTGGATACTAATATTTGATTTAAATTTGATGAATTCGATTCTAAAATTTGAAATTTTGCAATTCAAATTCAATTCAATTGTTTGGGAAAACAAGGAATTTCAATTCACAAATTTAAAATCTGAATTTCTTGTTTGGGTAAATATGCAATTTCAATTTCAAAATTTGAAATTCAACCAATGTTTGGCAAAATATGCTCTTTCATTTGCTCAATTTGCACATAAATTAATGAAAAAACACAATTGAAATATCATTTCCATTGATATTTGTACATACCATCATGATTCAAGCTCTCAATCACTTATGACAATCAAGAAAAAAAATACAAAATACACATAAATTAGCAAAATCCAAATCTGTGAAAAAGCAAATCAAAATTTTATGAACTGTACGAACTAATACATTGCAAGAGATTGAGTACAAGAGTAGAAAATCAAAAAATTAGGGTAAAAACAGAAGAAAAACTGAACATCAAACTCAATTCATCTCTTACTCTCTGATTTTCAAGAAAAAAACCCCTAAATTCACAATTGTCACAGTTTTCTGCACCAAATCTCAAACTCTAAATTTAGTAAATTCACACTCCACCACTACAATTTCCGCAGGAGAAAATAGAATTGAGGAGAGAGAACGAAGGATCAGCCACAATGCTCGGTTTATGTGCCGCTACAATCATCAATCGCCAATTTGGAGCCATAACCATATCTTAAGCAACAAAAGCAATTTGATATATCAAACGATTTCAAGCTACGAAGGGAAAAGAGAGTAAAGAGAGGAGAGAGAGTGGGAGAGGGAGAGGATGGAGAACCTTAGATTGCTGCCATGGATGGGTGATAGAAGCTTTGAGATCGCAAGAGGAGGAGAGAGAGAGGAGAGAGACTGAGAGAGAGACGTGGGATTTGTTAAAAACATAAAATGATCTGACGTGGTATGAAGGGGAGGAGATTAGGAGAGAGAGATGGTGTGGGCTGAATTTCAAATATGGACCTTAAACCTATGAATTTAGAATTCAAGTTTATAAGGGTTATAAAATTAGAACTCAATTTGGCCCAATTCACACTTTTCAAAATATTGGTTATCCAAACACTCATTTGGGCCAAATGCAGAATTTGAAATCAAATGACCTTATCCAAACAGGCCATTAATCAAATTTGGTTGTCTTGAACAGCGGTATAGTCTATTGACTATGAAATTTTGATCCTGGAACCTAGAGCCAAGAGATTACGAAGCACTTTCTCCACCTACCAAAAATGAGAAAAAGAACAATCAACAAATGATGTCTTGTGTCCCACATCAAGAGAGCAGAAGAGAACAAGAGAATAAAACTGGTATAAGTAGTGAGTGACTGGCAACATAGAAAGGTACTTACCTGGACGGGGTCAATGGGCGATCAAGAAGGCTTATGGCCTAGGTTTGGTGGCCTCCATTGCACTCAGGAGGAGTGCCATCCTAACGTCTCCCCAAGTGGGAGAGTGTACGTCATAATTTGTAATAGGGTATTAGACTTAGAGTACAATACTAACTCTGTAATTATTCTCTGTAACCCTAACACACAAGTATATATATGAGCCAAGGCTCCCTTATTGGGTGAGCCATCTTGCCTAATCTCTGTACATGGTATCAGAGCACTAGGTCTCTCAAAATTTTCTGAAACCCTACGTGACTTCTCTTTCTCACGTCTTCATGGATGATCACAACAGTTCTTCGCTGCCCACCTCCACCATACCCATGTCTTCTGCTGCAGAGATCAATCCTTCTACTCCTCACCATTCAAATTTCTTCTCTCAAGCTTCTTTATTTGAAGCAGGATCATCCTCTCGTTCTCCTGTTCCGCCTGGGTTTCGCATATCTATGGGACATTCCTTGTCCTCGGCAGTCAATTTTGGGACCTCTGCCATGAACTTTGTCACGTCTCAACCGACTATCCCTACATCTTTGTTTTCCACATCTCGTCAAAGCTCTTCTACCCCTCTGTTTCAGTCCTCTATTGCTGGATTTCCTCCTTCACTCACATCGGGGGTGCCTTCGAGATCTCTTATTGGGTTTCCTTACTCAAATTTGGATCCTTTTGATGTTGTTCATGGTGGATTCCCCCCGTTCTCCACCAATATCTGGTCGGTTAATATTAAAAACCATGTTACAATTACTCTTGCTGCTGTGGAAGATTTTCTTCCATGGCGTACTCAATTTACCACGTTCCTCGTCATGCATAACTTGTCTGGGTTCGTTGATGGCACAATATCTTCTCCACCCACATACGTACTGGACGCCAACGGGTTTCAACACTCTAACCCGGCCTATCACTCATGGCTTAGTCTTGATCAATGCGTCCGTTCTTGGCTGTATGCTACTCTCTCTCGCGAATTACTTTCTGAAGTCCATGAGGTTATTCATTCGTCCCAAATTTGGCATCGTCTAGTACATCGTTTCAACACATCGAGTTTGGCTCGCATGGTTGATCTCAAGAGTTCCTAGTCCACCATTCGTAAAGGTGAAACCGAGCCCGTTGCTGACTATCTTCGTCGCGTCAAATTAATTGTGGACTCTTTGGCCTCCATCAATGCTCCAGTGGATGAGGCGGACCTGCTGCAGTATACTATCACCTGTCTAACTCCCGAATTCGAACCACTTGTCACAGCCATCACCTATGTGCCAGGGCAAGTGACGTTTGATGAGATTAAGGCTCGTCTTATCCACTATGAACAGCGCCATCGCCGAATGCACGAGCGTGATGCAGCTCTTCCTGTCCATCAAGCGTTTGAGGCTCAAGATAACTCCAATTCAGGGGGTGCCTCCAACAGCAACAATCAACGCCAGCAGTACCGCAATAACAATAATGGACGTGGTAACCAGAATAATGGTGGGAGGAGTGGTGGCCGTAACAACTATGGTCGTGGCCGTGGCCGTGGCCGTGGCGGCAGGGGTTGGAATAACAATGGTAACCAGAACCGTGGTCGGAACAACAATAATTCCTCACAGGGGCAATCAGACGTGGTCTTCAATCAAACTGGTTTGACAAATAATTGCAATTCTTTTGTGTTATCTTCAAGTAATTGTGATGTGCCCCATGTTTCTAACCCATCTGTTGTTTCAGGCAATTCTTCTTCTGATGGGATTTTGGGCTCCCCCTCAACTAACCAATTGCGTTGTCTAATATGTTATTATACTGGTCATCCCGCCTCCCAATGTCCTTTCAGGGTTTAGGGTACTCAAGCTACTCCTTCGGCCCCATCCTTTGCTACACTCTCCCCCGGTGATGCAAATGAGGCTCTTTGGTATCCTGGCACTGCGGCATCTGCTCATATGACTCCCAATGATGGTATGTTTTCCTCGCAAAAACCTTACTCAGGACCATTGTTATTACTGTTGCTAATGGAATGCAGATCCCTATTAATAAAATTGGTACAATTAAATTGAATACTAAACCTAAGCCATTGAAATTAAATTCGGTTTATCATGTGCCTCACCTAAAGCATAACCTGTTATCTGTTAAGCGTCTTTGCAAAGACAATAATTGTGAAGCCAATTTTGATTCTTCCTCTATGTGTTTAAAGGACAAGCCAACGGGGGCGGTGCTTCTTTAAGCAACCAGTAAGGGCAATGTCTACCCTCTCATTCTTCCAGTAGCGTCTTCAAATCCTGCTTTTCTATCGCTTTAGGAGTCTACCGAACTTTGGCACAAGCGTCTCGGTCATGCAGGTTCTAAGGTGTTAGAGAGTCTTAGGTTCAATAAGGGCATTAATGTCGCCCGTCGACAATCTCTAGACTGTGTCTCGTGTAAGCTTGGGAAGTCTGTTAAACTCCCTTTTGATGATGTGGAACATATTTTTGATAAACCCTTGCAACTTATTCATTCAGATGTTTGGCAATCGCCTATTATTTCTAATTTGGGTTTTCACTACTATGTTGTGTTTGTGGATGATTATTCTCGTTATGCTTGGATTTACCCAATGAAATTTAAGTCTGAGGTGTGTGAGCATTTTTGCAATTTTCAGCGCTTAGTTGAAAACTTATTTAATTGCAAAATTAAACTATTTCAGAGCGATGGAGGGAGAGAATTTGATAATAAATCCCTTATTAAACATTTTGTTCAAAATGGTATTTATTTTCGAAAATCTTGTCCTGGGACGCCTGAGCAAAATGGTGTAGCTGAGCGTAAACATCGTCATATCATTGAAATGACACGCACCATGCCCGAAGATGCGTCCATGCCGGGACAATTTTAGGTTGATGGAGCTTATACTTCTGTTTTCGTCATAAACCGTCTTCCCACTCCATTTTGGGAAATGTCTCTCCGTTTGAGAAGTTGTTTGGAAAATTACCCAATTACAGTTTTTTAAAAACATTTGGCAGTGAGTGTTTTCCACATCTTACAGTGTCTCCTCCCCATAAACTCGCTCCTCGGCCTGTTCGTTGTATCTTTTTAGGCTATGCTCCTCACTATAAGGGTTATCGTTGTCTTGACCCATCTACGGGTCGAGTCTATGTGAGCCGACATGTTCAATTTCATGAGACTATCTTCCCATATCGTCAGCTTGTGCGCCCTGCTCCATCTGACACTTCTCCATCTCTTTTAGTGTCATCCTGGACTCCTACAATTACTAGGCAGACTTCTATGCCCCCATCTACTCTAACATCACCGGTGACATGTCCTTTAACTATATCTCCGGGTGTGTCCTCCATTGCTACAGCTCCTATGAGCTTGCCCTCGAGCTCTCGTGCCTTGAATGCGTCAGTTGACGCTTCACCTCCTAGTCCTGGAGTCTCGTCTCCTGTGTCGTCCCCTTTGTCTGGGACTGAATCTCCTTCTACGTCATCAGCGACGTCGTCCATGCCTACAGCTCCGTCCTTTGTTGTGGCTAGCTCTTTCCCAGCTGTCGTGTCCAGCCCAGCTCTCCCCGTCAGTACTTCGTCATCGATGCGGTTGTCACTTCTTTGCAGCCCACGACCTCGACAGTTTCTCTGTCTACCTCTCGCCCCACTTCACATCACATGGTCACTCGTTCCAAGCTTGGTATTACCAAGCCCAAGAAAATATTTTCTTTGCATACCAAGGCACATGATCCAGACCCAACTAATTTCACATTGGCTAATAAAGTTCCAAAGTGGCGTCAAGCCATGGCGGACGAATTTAATGCATTATTGGATAATCATACTTGAGATCTCGTGCCATATAGTGATGATATGAATGTGGTGTCCTGTAAGTGGGTTTATAAAACGAAGCATAACTCGGATGGGACGATTGAGCGGCATAAAGCACGTCTAGTTGCCAGGGGGATTCATCAAATTGCTGGGATAGATTTTCATGAGACATTTAGTCCTGTAGTCAAATCGGCTACTGTTCGTTTAGTTTTGTCTATAGCAGTCTCTTGTGGTTGGACTATTCGTCAGTTAGATGTCAAAAACGCTTTCTTGCATGGGTACTTGAATGAGGAGGTGTATATGTCACAACCTCCTGGCTTTGTTCATCCTCAGTACCCCAACCATGTTTGCAAACTTAAATGGTCTATCTATGGTCTCAAACAAGCACCCCGGGCATGGTATCATCGTTTTAGCACATTTTTGGTGAAAACGGGATTTATATGCAGCAAGTGTGATACTAGTATGTTTGTTTATCGTGCTGGGTCGTTTATTATTATTCTCTTGCTGTATGTCGATGATATTATTCTTACTAGTAATTCTCCTCAATTACTTTCTCGTCTTATTGATCGTCTTAGTAGTGAATTCGCTATGAAAGATTTAGGGGATCTTCATTACTTTTTAGGGGTTCAGGCGGTACGAACGTCTTCGGGTCTGTTTCTCTCCCAGCACAAATATGTTACAGACCTTCTTCACAAATTTCACCTTCATACAGTCAACTCTGTTCGTACCCCAGTTGTTTCACGGACCACTTTATCCCTTTCAGATGGTGATTGCTTGTTGATCCAACTGAGTATCGAAGCATGGTAGGGGCGTTGCAATACTTGACTATAACACGACCTGATATTGCTTTTGCTGTCAATATGGTGTCCCAGTTTATGCATGCCCCACGTACTGCTCACTTACATGTTGTTAAGCGTATTTTCAGATACCTTGCAGGGACATTAGATCATGGTCTTGTTTTATACTTCGGCAAAGCCCCATCGTTTATTGTGGCTTATTCTGATGCGGATTGGGCTGGGTGTCCGGATACTCGACGGTCCACCACAGGCTATGCTGTGTTTTTAGGCTCTAATTTAATTTCCTGGCGAAGTAAGAAGCAACCCACTGTCTCTAAATCCTCTACCGAGGCCGAGTATCGATCTGTTGCATATTCAGTTGCTGAAACTCTATTTATTCGTCATCTTCTTCTCGAGATTGGGCTCTCTGTTCGGCGTCCTACCACAGTATTCTGCGATAATGTTAGTGCTACGTATATGTCGGTCAACCAGGTTCTCCATGATCGCGGTAAACACATTGATGTGGATTATCATTTTGTTCGTGAACAGGTTGCTAATGGCTCATTGGTCGTCAAATATGTTCCTACCAAGTTTCAGCTTGCTGATATATTTACTAAGGGGTTGTCCTCTCAACATTTTGTATTTAAAAGACAAACTGTCAGTGTGTTCTCCGCAACAGTTTGAAGGGGCGTAATAGGGTATTAGACTTAGAGTACAATACTAACTCTGTAATTATTCTCTGTAACCCTAACACAGAAGTATATATGAGCCAAGGCTCCCTTATTGGGTGAGCCATCCTGCCTAATCTCTGTACAATTTGTGCTAGTGGGGGCCTGCGTTCGCGCGGCCCCTGCCCAAATATTCTGTTCCAAATTTGGTTTTGAATCACTGAAAAGAAATATAGGAATGAGCAATGGGATTATGTGAACAAAACAATAAAAGAAAGAGTTACATATTATGCAATAATTTTGTAGCCCTCAATTTTCCCCAATAGCTGCACGTTAGAGTCCAGCCACTGTTTCCAGATCATCGCCCCCGCTAACTTTGATTGGATCTTCCTGTTTTAGGGTCTTGGCCACCTTGCTTGTGTGAGTTCTCAGTATTTCAATACTATGAAGTTGTACTATTGTCATTCATGAACCCACCTAAGTATGCTCTACAGATTCTTTGAAGTTACAGCTGGTTTTTCCCTTGAGATTAGGGGATGCAAAAATGATATTCCATTAATTGGCTTCACAAATGACATGGTAAACTGGGTGCATATAGTAAGTTCCCCTTACATGTTCTCCCCATTTGGAGTATGACTCCTATTGGGGATATCGGATATGTGCCTTCTTAATCTTGTGCACCCCCCCAGTCCATAAAAGGAAAAGAGAAAAAGGGTAATATTCCATGACAGTAAAAGATTGGTCTTGCTTTACATTTGTAGGTTGCTCTTCGGCTCTGCCCTTGCATTTGTTATGAGTTATGACAGCCTTTGTTGATATTTAACGCGAGCTTTACACTACACTGGTGGTTGGTCTCTAATTGTCATTGGCCTCATGGTTGGCCATTGCTTTCTAAAACCTATCTGCTCCGATGATTGGTCAATCCATTATTTGCGGCCCCAAAAATAAGCTGTTATTTGTAGCATCAAGTCATTAACATACCTCAACAACCTCTGTGAGTTCAGGGGGAGGAACCGTGGGCTATTCCATTGATGACCTTGTGTTTTGGGCATATCCTAAAAGCTGAGTATGAATTTGATTTAATCATATATAGCTGTCTTGAGCAGAGGTATAGACGTATACTCTCTTGAATCGAAAGATTTGATCCTGGTTCCTAGAGACCAAGAGATAACGAAGCACTTTTCCCACCCACCAAAAATGAGAAAAAGAACCATCAAAAAATGATGTCTTGTGTCCCACATTAAGAGAGCACAAGAGAACAAGAGAATAAAACTGGTATAAATAGTGAGGGACTGGCAACATAGAAAGATACTTACCTGGACGGGGTTAATGGGCGATCAAGAAGGCTCATAGCCTAGGTTGGTGGCCTCCATTGCACTTGGGAGGAGTGCCATCCTAACGTCTCCCCAAGTGGGAGAGTGTACGTCATAATTTGTGCTTGTGGGAGCCTGCGTTCGCGCGGCCCCTGCCCAATTGTTTAGTTCCAAAATTTTGGATTTGAATCAATAAGATACATGTAGCAATATAACATACAGTAGTAAATTTTCTGCAATAACTTGTGGGTAGGAAATAGGAATTTTGAGATTGAATAGGAATTAGTAAAGTCTGCTGGTTCAAGTATTCAAAATCCCATCAGCCCTCAATTATCCCAACCATTCACTGTTTCCAGATCATCACCCCTGCCGGCTGTCTTTAGGGTCTTGGCCACGCAAGTGTGAGTTCTCAATATATTGTTGTTTTGAAGTTGTAGTATTTCATATGAACCTACCTAAATAAGCGCTGGACGGCTGGAGATTCTTTGAAGTATGTATAGTTTCTCTTGAGATTAGGGGATGCAAATATAAAATTCCATGTCCAGCACTCAGAAGTGACGTGGTAACTGAGTGCGTCTAATAAGCTCGCTTGCATGTTTTTCCCCTTTGGAGCATGACTCCATTTAGGCATATGTGCCTCCTTTTACACACCGTCCACCAAAAAAAGAAAAGAACAAAAAAGAGAACATGATAGAATGAAAGGGTATTATTCCATAACGATAGGAGAAAGATCTTGTATTACATATTTAAGTTGCTCTTTAGCTTCTGACCTGCCCTTGCATTTGTTGTCACAGAGTTAATTGATGTTAAGCGAGCTTCACATTGTACTGGTTGGTTGGTCTCTCATTCTCATTGACAATTACACTCACTTGGTTGGTCCTAGCTTTCTAAAACCTTGGTCTTCCAATGATCTGGTGATTCCATTAATTGGTGCTCCAAAATCAGTTCGTTTGAAGCATTAACATACCTAAACGACCTCTGTGAATTCAGGGTCTGGAACCATGGACTATAGTGCATAAAAATTTAGTAGTGGAAAAATTGATATAGTAGATATCAGTTGAATGTAAATTAGCTACTAGTTTATAGAAGTCGTAGCACGATGATGTGATATGGTGTTTCATATGCTTGAATATCCTTTTTAATCTTTCATCCATCATCATTCAGAATGTCCTTTCACCTCAGTATCATTGATGGTTACCTGCATCTGTTGCAGTTGTGTTTATTCTGCTCAACCAGTGGACTACAAAGCATTCTGTACACATATTCGACCACGAGCAACTTGTTCGATTTACTTGGCCGTGGGCATACCCAGCCTTGTGCTTCTCATGTGGTTATTTCGCGTATGATCAGTGGGACATGTTAAAGTATCGGCTATATAGTGGCTGGTTCCCATCTATTCTGGCACATCACCTGATCCTTCTTGTTTGCTTCACACTTGCCTTGTATCGTAATGTCACCATCAACTATCTTATTCTTACCTTGATTTGTGAGGTACATTTTTATTTGAAAGTTCTAATCCCGCTGGATCTGCTTGTTTATGGTTGTTCTTTGTTCCTAACTTAACAAGTCCTATTGCTTTGTCCAATTTGTGTAGTTATTTCCATTTATTGTGCTTCCAGCTGCTTCAAATGTTATATTATTAGTGATGTGAACGAGATGACAACTTTTTTCTGATTGCATTTTGTTAGTAATACATCCTTGTTACCTCTCATTTTATCTTCAACTCCTTGCCTTTTGCCTCCTTTTGGTCAATTTTATAACAAACCCGAACAAGTTGTAAAAGCTTAAGCCTTGATGTGAACATGGCTTTTCTAACTGATCTTGTGTTTCCTTTTTATTAAAACAGCTGCATTCAGTGTTTCTGCATGTGAGGAAGCTACGACGGATGGCTGGGATTCGAACTGCTGAGAGTACAATTGTGAAGGCAGAATGGGTTCTTAACTGGACCACCTTCATTTTTGCTCGGTCACTACCCCACATACTGATTTTGATCAAACTTGTACTGGATGCCCCCAAGTTCAGCAAGGGTATAGAACTCCCGCTTGCCTTTTTGGGGATGATTGGCATGAATTTGCTCAATATTGGTCTAGGCATTGACCTTGTCGGTGCCTGTAAGAGAGAGATGAAGTCTCCCGAGAGTCATCATAACGATTGATGGCAGTACAACATCGAAGTTATCATACTGGATTTGCTTCCATTATTTCTTATGTAAAATGTAATGATACTGCACAGAAGTCAATACCAGGACCAGAGAAGACAAAATCAGGTATGTAAATGAACTGGGAGTGATGTGAATATCTATGTTTTCATTTGTACTTGCATCAGAAAATAAGAGTAATGATCGAAAAGCCACTTGAGAGGAGCAATGGGAATTTCAGCTCCGGCATGAGGGTTAAGCTTGATCTCAGGGATAACCCTATGAAGCCTCGGGTTCAGTTGAGGCATTACGCGATGTTTGGTTGTGGTAAATGTTCTCAGACACCGATGCTCTTACCTTAGTGGTGTTGAAAATAGAGGATATGCTCAAGGTGCTTGAGAGTTGAGATGGAGGGAAATTTTGGTGTTTGGATTTATTTTATTTCTTTTTAAAATTTAATAGTGTGTTCTTTTGTTCTTAGCCTATAGTAGGGGTTATGAATGTATTTGATTTGTGGTTTTATGGTGTATGAATATTTTTCAACTTTTGATTTGCTCTTCTTGTATATTCTTCAACTTTTATCACTGTTGTGGTGGGGTCAAAAGGAGAAAAAAAAAGAGGTCCTACCGGGAGTCGAACCCAGGTCGCTGGATTCAAAGTCCAGAGTGCTAACCACTACACCATAGAACCCTGATGTTTTCATTTTCCTCCAGCTATTGATATATAGAAGTTGAAAACTAATTGTATAATGACATCTCTCTATAACTGGCTAATTTATTACTAAGCTCACTACTTGTTAACTTTGGAATTTCACAAAACACCACCGTACATTGTTCAGTTGCGCACATTTTAAGTCTACAAAGCGTGACTTTTCCCAAATATACTTCCACAGAAATGGATTAGTATTTTTTTCGCTAGTTCAATGGTCGTGTGGTTGTATTAGAGTAATCCAAAACGACAAGCATACAACTTAGAGGCTACATACGGGGAGGCACTCCTCGTGTCGCAAAGTACCTCAAAATGTGAGGCAGCCCACACAGCGAAAGAATAAGTCAAGCAATTATTCAACGTGGGTACAAACATGAGATCTCATCAAGAATCCAACGTGACTTCGAAGGGAAAGGTTTCCCCCTCTTGATGTCATCCACCACGGATATGGATTAGTTGAGATGTGTACAGAGGCTTGAAACACCAAAAGCGGCAGAATCATTTCATGTTAGAAAAAACCAGTTCTTATTAAATGGACCTGCGTCCAGCCAACCAGCCCAATCCAGGCGCGCGCAAGAGGCTAATTCGCATGGCACTGGTGTTTGAAAATTTTACCGTTCTTTATTTGCTTTGTTACCGTCCTTCATTTGCTTTGTTTCCCAAATTCCCACCCACTTGCTTTCCTCTTTTGGTTATTTTAATGAATTTTTATGTTTTAGCTTCTTTTTTTTTTTTAGAATCTTTAACTTTTAAAATTTAACTTCTTTTTATGAACATTACTTTTATTATTTATACATCTTTAGATTATTCTTTACAAATCTTACCGTGAATTTTTTTTAATGAACTTTATGTTAATAACTTATGAACAATTAGACTATTTTAAATGAATATTACGTTTATAACTTATGAACAATTAGACTATTGTAAATGAACATTACGTTCATACCTTATGAACAATTAGACTATTGTAAATGAACATTCCGTTTATACCTTATGAACAGTTGGACTCTTTTAAATGAACATTACGTTTATACCTTATGAACAATTAAACTATTTTTAATGAACATTGTGTTTATAACTTATGAACAATTAGGCTATTTTAATGAACACAACGTTTGTCCACTATGAACTATTAGGTTATTTTAAATGAACACTACGTTTATACCTTGTGAACAATTAGACTATTTTAAATGAACACTACGTTTGTACACTATGAACAATTAGGCTATTTTAAATGAACACTACTTTTGTACCTTATGAACAATTAGGTTATTTTAAAAGAACACTATGTTAATACCTTTATGAACAATTATGATCTTTTAAATGAACACTACGTTTATCTAATATGAACACGACAATTAGGTTATTTTAAATGAAAATTATATTTATACCTTATGAGCATTTGAGCTATTTTAAATGAATCTTACGCTTATAAGTTATTTATGACCCAAAATACAATTAGTAATGAAGCTTTGGTAAATTATCTATCAACACTTAGGTCTCGTTTACTAGGTTGCAATCAAATGCAAATGCAATGCAATTATTTTATAGGGTAAATGGGAGGTGAAAAGTGAAGGGGTGGGAGGAGATGGATAGGAAAAGTGGGGTTGATTGCATTAACCATTGTAATCACAATTGCTTAACTTTTCCCATGTAATGATGATTACTTTGGATGGTGTAATCAATCTTACTTTTTCCATCTCCTTCCTCCCCTTTTTCCTTTTCCACTTCTCATTTACCCTATAAAATGATTGCATTGCATTTGATTACAACCTAGTAAACGCCACCTTAGTATTACATTAGCAAAAAAACCAACATAGGTTGGTCTAGTGGTTTGATCTTTGGTTTCCTTACCCACCACCAAGGGTCAAATCCCACTAGGGACATTTGGGATCCCTTTCCCCTTATTCCCCCTTCCTCCCCCCCCAAATGCCTGCCCACTAAGCTCCTGGGCCTTAAACCCGAGATGGGCCAGCCTGAGAGCGGACTTTCTTGCCATATAATTAAAAAAAATATATATTAGCAAAAAAAGTTAAGCAAAAGTCCAAAAAATAAAGAAATCAGAAGAAACATAACAAAAGTACAACAAAGGGGGAAAAAAAGAGAATTTTTTTTTTTTGAAATCATCATCAACTATCATCAGCAGCCATCATCATCAGCAAAGTCCCTCAACTTTCCAACGACGGCAACTGCTTCATAGCACGCACTGAACACCACCCGGCCCAACCCACTGCCCCAATTGATTCGTAACAATTTCACAAAGGATGGAGGAGAGAGAAAGAACATGGAAGGGAAGGGACGTGGTGGCCTGAGTGGCCGGGACGGTGGAAACGGAGGAGAGAAAAAGGAGCAAATGGAAGTTATGGAGGAGCAAGAAAGGCCTGGAACTGGAAGTGATGTCTGATGTCTGAGGAGGAGAGAGAGTACGACAGAGGAAAGAGAAAGACAGATAATTGGGGAGCTGGATTTGTTTTTTTTTTTTAAACATGTGACGCGCGAATTGCCTCCTTATTTTGGATAAACTACATAATTGCCACCATAGTCCAGCCAATATGGCTGGACGCAGGTCCACTTTAAAAATTTTAGAAAAAACCGAAGCATTTTGGAAATGCACTAACCAAGTGATTACTTCGATCTAGGAAAATACCCCATAATGTTAAGCACCTAAAACAATATGTGAATCACATGGTTTCGAGCATCGATCCTACCTAAATCCTGAGTTTCATGCACGGCATCCCCATCCAAATCTTCCTATCTAAAATTTTACTCTTGACACACTAAAAACTGAACGATTTTTACATCTGTATAACCAAAATTTTGACTAACAAATTCCTGCTAACTAAAAAAATACTTTGCAAAACCATTCCCACTTCTCTCAGAACCAGGAGGATTCATGAAGAAGGCTGAAGAAGTTGATGATGATGAAGATGCCGGTGAATCCCTTTTGTTGTGACTTGCGAATGGACTGAAACCCTCTTGCGAATTACTCGGAGGTTCACATTCCTTCTGAGGCAGGTATGTATGGTTTGCATGAAGCGTCCATGGTTGATCTCTGCGTCTAGCCATCAAAGGATCCGGTGGTGAAAACCCTGGTATACTTGCTGTATCAATGAGAAAATCTTCTAGTGTTGCTAGAGATTTTAGCTGGGTCCCAAGAGATGCAATGGTCTTCTGACAATCGGCTAGTTTTCCGGCGGCTGCTGCAAGATCCTCCTGCAAATTACACAGCATTAAAACCATACCATATCTGCTAATCACTGGCGGATACAAGCTTGTCCAAGTGGGTTTCATGGAACCCATTTGGGTAGAATTTTTTTTGATTTTCCTTTATAAAATAATATTATTTTTTTTATAATTTTTAAGAAATATCCTATGTATTATAAGAGACTGCACCCACTTGAATTGATTCCTGGATACACCACTGCTGCTAATAGCAACTAAGCATTCTCAACAAAGCTCCAAGAGTTACCGGGGAAATAATGGACAAAATCAAATGGCTTTTTTTAATTGTTCTTTGCTCTTGTTGCGAACTACTAGGCACATTTCCAATCAATGGTAGGATGAAACATTCTCCCTGCAATTGTAATGGTAAGGCTGTGTGCTCCACTTACCCCTTCTTATGCAGAAGCCTTGAGAGAGGAACAAGGATATTAGTAACGTATGATATTGTTATGGTATGGTAAAGTATATCCATTTCAATCAGTTCTAGCTGTAGAAGGTGAAGAGTGTAGTCCTCGTACTCCATTTATTCTGCTCTAAGCCTCTTATGGAATACACAACTCTTTCCTACTACCTCTTTTTCATAGCCAACTGCCCTAAAAGCTTTTTATGTTATTTTATTATTATGCCGCCGTAAAAGCTTAAGGATAAAAATGATTCAACTCACATTATGAAAAGTAGCTACCAAATTGACATGAGATAGAAGAGTCAAAAGGAAAAAGATCTGCACAGACTTACTTACCTGCTTTATCTTCAGTTCGTTATTAGTGTGTGCCCTTTGCAGAACCTCCAGTTCTTGTTCCTTTCGTCGTAGCTCATTTTCCAGTTCCTTGCATCTGGTGGCAAGTTCTGCTGTCAAAGCCCGTTCCTTGTGCACTTGCTCTTTCAAGGAATCAATCTGATTAGTCATGGTCTGAACCTCCGTTCTCATGCAGTCGAGTTGTGATTTTAGAGATTTCTTCTCTTCAATGGCCTCATCTAGCTTATTTTGAAGTTCCAGGAGCTTCTTTTCAGCCTCCCTCAGCTGAGCTTGTGACTTCTCCAAGTACTCTTGAGTTTGAGTTAAAGCATTCTCCTTCATTTCCAACTCACCATGAGAAATGGCATCTTTCTGAATGTCGAGTTCCTCTTTCCTCTTTTCTAGCTCGTTCTCCAACTCTTCGCACTTGGCAGATTTTGCTACTAACAGAGCTCGTTCCCTGTCAAAATCTGCTTTCAAAGACTTTATCTGAGATGACATCAACTGAGCTTCTCTCTCAGCCTCCCTCAGCTGATCTTGTGACTTCTCCAAGCACTCTTGGATTTGAACTAAAGCATTCCCCTTCATTTTCAGTTCACCATAGGAAATGCATTTCTGAATTTCTAGTTCCTCTTTCTTCTCTTCTAGCTCATTCTCCAATTCTTCGAACTGCGCAGATTTCGCTACTAGTAGAGCTCGCTCTCTGTCAAAGTCTGCTTTAATAGACTTTATCTGAAAGGACATCAACTGAACTTCTCTCTGAGCCTCCATCAGCTGAGCTTGTGACTTCTCCAAGCACTCTTGAGTTTGAGCTGAAGCATCTTTTTTATTTTTCAATTCACCATGAGAAATGGCACCTTTCTGAAACTCTAGTTCCTCTTCCTTCTTTTCTAGCTCGTACTCCAGCTCCTCGCACTTGGCAGATTTGGCTGCTAACAGAGCTGTCTCTCTGCCAATGTCTCTTCTCCAGGACTCTATTTGAGATGACATCAGCTCTGCTTCTCTCTGTAAGGCAAGACTACTTTCATGGTAAAACTGTTCCGCGTCATTTGCTCCATGTAGCTCTCTCTCCAGCTGCTCCATTTTCATTTGAGTTTCTATCAGTTGAACTTGTGATTGCTCTAAACAACTTTGAGCTTGCCGCACAGTCATTGCCAATTCTGCCTTCTCCTGTTCCACTTTTTCAATCTTATCCTCCAGTTCAGCTGTTTGATTGATGGCTGATTCAAGCTCAATTCTTAATTTGCTTTCTGTCTCAGGAATTGGCTTTACAGGGGCTTCATCAGGATGAATAGAATGGGCCTTAGGCTTGTCATCAGGCAAGGCAGCAAGCCGCTCCATTTCGAGGAAATCATCCATGAAATCAATCTTCATTGAAGACGCATGCATACTTCTACCACCTACCTTTTCACTCTTAAATTGATCGAGCTCAACTATTAAGGCTGAAGCCCATGACTCTGAATGGCTAGGATTGTTCTCACATGAACCTAGGCCATTCACCTTGTGGTAATCAGATTCTGAAGCACTGAGTTGCTCACCGCTATCTGAATGACTGTCTGTAAGCGACTCAACATAGGATGAAGCAACAACGGGTGACTTGTGGCCGGTGCGAGATAGTGATTTAAGCTTTCGACACTCAGCCTCAAGCTTGGCCAGCCTCTTGATGCTCTCTAAGTGTTGTTTGCTAGCTGTTTCTGCAGCTTCTGTGCTCAGATCCCTCTCAATGGTCCTGAGCTCCAGCTCTTCAGATTGTGATTGAAGCTCCTGTCGAAGTGCCACATTTTCTCTCTCCAAAAAGTCAAGCTTATGCAGAAGCTCAGGATCAGGAGAATTCACCCTAGAAGTCTCTACTAGGACCTGAAGTTTAACAAGTTGCTCCTCAAGCCTGGATTTCGCCAGTTCCAATTCATTAGTTTTTTCAGCCACAGCTTGGTTTATTTTCCTTTCTTGCTCATCCCTTGCAAGTCTGAGCTGCCTGACACATTCTTTCAGAGCTTCATCGAGATGTCTTACTCGGTCTTCCTGTGCTGACTTTTGATGAGCTGCAGTTTCAAGTTGCTGCTTTAGAGTAGCCACTTCATTCTCGGCTTCTTCCCATCCTAAGATGCGGAATAGTAGTTAGATTACAGAGTATTCAAGTACATACCAAGGGGGGGGGGGATTTCTCTCTGCGCATGATGATTTTGACATTTATGTGAAAGCTTTTAAGTTTGCATAAATTTCTCTTGAAAAAAGAACAAAAAATAACAATAAAAGGGGTTGTAGTAGGAAGCTTTTCCGAAGCTATGCATCCAATTATCACCCAGCGTTGCCCGAGGCCTCTTGCGGTCTAGCCAGGATGAAATGATTGACTAACTTCTAAACTAGTTGCTTTCGAGAAGAAACGTAAGGCAGTTAAAAACGTGAATGGCAAAATCCATCCTCTTAGTAGAGGGGCAGTTAATTCCGGCGTGCTAAAACAGGAACCAGGACAAGTATTCTGGGGCCAAGGGAGAACTATATAACAACAATCTATGTCTACAATGAATATAAAAGCAAAATACAAAAGCATGTATTCTCATTGATGATTAAGTACCTGCTACAGCTTCTTCAGCAACTTTTGCATGCTGCTTAACCAAATCATCTTTGAGACTAACATTCACAAGAGCAGCAGAAAGCTTCTCTGTCAGAAGTTTGAGATTTCCATTATCAACTTTGCAATTGCTGGTGGCTTCAAGTGCAATTTGCTCTGGTTGAGTCTCATCCACAGATATTTCGGATACATCATCCTTCAATGAGCTATCTTCGGCTCCACAATCTACTTGAGCATCAGATAGTTCTTGAGTGCCCTTGTCCGCAGATATGTTAGATGGATTTTCTTTTGTTAAGCTCTTTATGCTGTCATTGCTTTCTTCTCCGTTGATTTCACTGTGATCTGTTGTTTTAGAAGTAACATCTGGTGATTGAGTGTTACTCGGAGAACCTTTTGATGCATCCTGCGGTAAGTCATGCATACTTGCTAAATTAGCTGTCAATTATTTACACCACGGAAGAACAATTTTCCTATCAATTAGACTGTACTAGAGTAGTACTAGAAACTGAGGAATTAATGGATACGAGGAAGTATGTGACAACGAAAATGGAAAAGAGGAGAAATATGAGGTTGAAGATGGCCATTTACATTATTCTCAAAGTTTAGCTGCTAATGTACTAATTACATGAATAGAAAATAGACGATGTTATTGAGTTGACATTACGTAGTACTTATTTCAAATAGTAATGGTGAGGCCTTGCACATAGACGCAAGTAACTTTATTGGAGAACATTTGAAGTACTAAAGCGACTCTGCAACATAAGTCTAAATTGAAACCTCGGCTCTTAAAAAGAGAATATGCAGAAGTGCCATTAAAGTCACAAAATAGGTTTGAAGATTGATTCTTCACTTGAATCACTTGAGTGAGACAATTGCAAATTGAGACACACAAACACTACAGCAGACAATTGGCAATCTGAGAACATGCTAGAAACTGCTTGTTCGAACCCATTACCCACGTAATGCTAAGTTGCTAACTATACAGAAGGCAATCTTCTTAATATCATCCTTTAACCCCGTACCCTTCTTTTGGTAAGATTGCATTAAACTGGCAAGAATTAGAAACTCTGAATTTTAGTTAATTTGAGACATAAAAGATGTGGAGCATGTTTTAGCAAGTATAAGCAGTAAATTCCTACTTAATTAGTAATGAAGGATATCGGTTCAGCTACAATAACATTGGTGAAGAGTTTTTCGAGGGTAGACGATTATGAGTTATTCAGCAACCAAGCCAATGAAGAAGCTCTGGTAACTGAATAGGATGTCTTATCTTTTCCCCTAGTCCTACAAACCTTTCAGTTCAAATTCAACAGATTCTCTGCATTGTTTAAGTGATTCTCTGCATTGTTTAAGTGATCAACAGATTATCAAAGAATGGATGAATTCTTGGTATTTCACCAAATCCATAATTCATACCATCTCAAGTCACAAACCACTTATGCCAAAGGAGCACAATCCCCCTTCTTAATGCATTTGAACTGCATCTATACAAACTCCACAGGGCTTAAAGTTGCCTAATGTATTCCCAAATGCATCATACTCTCCTCTTTGATACTTTTCTGAGTCAGTATTGCGCACTGAATGGGAGTTCCATTGGGTTTGGGAATAAAATTCACTCAGATTACGGCGTGTCGAGCGAGACCGGGCTAAAGCTTGTTTGTGCAAGCAAGCGATAGATGTTTCTAAATTAGCTTCATCTAGGGGTGTCAGCAGATCAAAGTATCAAACATGATAAGAAAACAGAACCCAAGTGTCCAGAACTGAAAACAGTCTATAATTCAATAGCTCATCAATGTGGCAATATATTGATTACTTGCAACTCAGCAGGCAAAAAAGAATGAAGACTATGAATGAGGGTGGGTAAAGATTAACCAACCTGATCCTCCAAGCACTTCTCTGAAGACATTGAACCTGAACTTTCAGCCTCACAAGCAACCTTCTCAGATGACCTTTTCCCCCACAACCATTTTCTCTTTACCATCTCAATGTCTATAAAACCCAACACTCAAATAATTGACCATTAACTTCATCTGCACATGTATTCACTTCCCCTAACAAATGCCCAAAGCTCTAAAAAGAAACCTGCACAATTATTCAAGTTGCAAGATTCTCAGAGTTCTCACCTTTTAAAATAGAAATTTTACTGCAAACACTATTACAACCAAAACCCTAAGTACCCCACAACAAATGATATAGTTCACTGCTCAAGAACCCCAGAAATTTTTAAATTTTAAATTCAAAATAAAAAACCAAAATGAGACTAAACAAAACCAATTTCAAAAAATAGATGCTAAGCTAGAACTCATCAGGGAAATGACAGAAACAGGTGAGAGACTAAAGAACACAATGAGCATGAAATGAACAAAAATAAATGAGGCTAAAAATTTTCTTATTTCAGTTAGTTATGCAATCATTGAAGACATCGCCTAATCATGAAATGGGGCAAATGCCCATCATATCAAAAGTTGAAACCCAAAAAATCTTTCCAAAGAATCTTAAAATCCCAGAAAAAACTTTATCTGGGTATCAATAGAACAGTGTCTGACATAACAAACCCTGAACATCCGTTACAAAAAACCACAAATGTGAAAACCCCAATTCGCAGCAAACAACTCAGAACACTGTTTCACCTAAACATTCAAGTTTTGAACTGAAATTTTCAATGTGGTGAAAAACAACAGCAACGACAAAGAAAGAGAAAACTCTGAACTTTCACCTTATTTTTCACAATTTTGTGTATTCTTTTTCTCTCAAGCAACAGAGTAGAGTAAAAGAAAAGGATAGTTAGAAAATAACCAAACCCCAAATGAGTACCTTTGACTAAGAGACTAATAAGTGAAAGCAATCAGCAAACAAATGGGTTTTTAAAATCTTGATTTGTGCTTAAAGAAACAACCTCTGCAAGGAAGATCTGTGGAATGTCAGTAGCTACACTGATAAAATGCTTTAAACAGATACTAAAATGGGTTTTTTTTTAGCTTAATGTTGTTTAATTGCTCTCTGACGAATTAGTTGGGGGTATTTGAAATTGGTAAAAGAAAAAGTGGGGAACTGCAGCTGCTGCAGCTGCATGTGACTCAAATGTGATGTTGAAGTAAGTGGGAGGAGAGAGAGAGAGAGAGAGAGAGAGAGAGAGAGAGAGGGCCGAGGGGTGAGAAAACGAGGACAATAATAATCACTTTGCAGCTTTTGTATTTCTGAACTTAATGTTTCTTTTTTTCCTTTTATTTTGTCTTTGTTTCAAATGAAACTTCTATTGGTTCCCGCTCTTGAAGAAATGGATAATTGTTGATATGGTATTTTATGGGACTGCAAAAAACTTTGATTGTGATGTGAGGAACATAGGAAAATGTCTTAGTGTAACATTAGTCATGATGAATTGGTGATGAAATACTAGTCTCTTTATTTGGTGTTGTGCGTGCCTATTTCAAATCATCTATTTCAAATCAATTTGAATTATGAAAGTTAAATTTAGATACAAAAATAATACGAATATAATCTGGGTTAGTAAGGATAGATGGTCATATAAGAGCATCTACAATGGTGGGTATGAGTTTGAGTATTCATACCCTGCCACCTTATATTTTATCCAATTCTCAAACTCAAACTGAAACTTTACACTACAATGGTAGTTTCAGTTCTGATACTCCTCAAAACTAAACATTATCATTATTTTATTGACTCTTTAAATTTTTATTTGCAATATTCTTATATATATGAAACAACTATATTAAATTGGACATGTGGGAATTTTTTTTTGTAAAGAAGTACACTTCTTTTTTAGTTCACTTTGTATGTGTTTTAGTACACTTTGGTTTTTATTTAAAGACAAAGTGTGCTAAATTAAAATTGATTTTTTTTATAGGAAAAATAAACTTATTTTTTAGTTAACTTTGTATGTGTTTTAGTTCACAAATTAGTTCAGCAATATATGTTGGTGTACGTTTGCATTTAAATATTACACAGAGGGCCACAAATTCTTCAACTCAACCGTTGCATATTTTGATACGCATCAAAATTGAACCAAAACTGATACTCTTCACATTGGGTTGGAATCTATGTGAAGGTATCAGTATCAAAAGTAATCCTCAAACTCATACTACCAATGGTGATGCTCTAATATCGATAACATTACTAGATATTAGTTGATGAAAGGAAAGCGGGTAGATGAATTTGAAATAGAGGAAGTATTTCATTTGTTGATCCCTCCGGGGGAAAAAATCTTTATTTGTTGATAGTTCATATTTATGGCTGTTGTAGATGATGCCCGGTGAAAATGGATTTAAAAGACAAATATATTACTACTAAGGCTATGTTCTACTCAGCTTAATTTTACTTAAATTCGATTCAGTTTAGCTCATTGTACACGAACTATATGGTTAAGGCATTTTTGTCACTTTTGACTCAAAAATAACCCAAAATAAGAAAATGTAAACATCATCATGGAACGCCCCAAAATGAAAAATGCAAATATGATTAAATATTTCTTCCAACCAATATTAACCTTTACGCTTACTTTTTCAAAGTCAAATTGTTGACCATTAATTTGTGAAAAATATAAAGATATAATGTAAAAATATTATTGTTAGATTCATTTTAATTAAATATTACTTCTGCGTGAAATCTAATATACCCAACACGTCTTAACCATTAGGTCAAAACATCATTGATATAATTATTTATGATCATATGTAAATGTATAAGAGGTTAGACGTACAGTAGATAAGACAATATAGATGAAAGGGAGATCTTTATAGGCCTAATCGGCAAAAGTAGCCAAATGTTTAGTTTTATTTTTTTTGTTATTGAAAGAAGTAGCCAATTTAACTACACTCACAATAAAAAATAAATAAATATGAACCATTGGCCTAATAGGTATCGAGTAGTTGGGCTTGAGCCTTGTTCATTTCCCCTTAACCCGGTTTCCTCTCCACCCCTATCCTTTACAGGGAGTCAGGGAGTATTGAGTTTACAGCTTACTGCGCCCAAATGAAACTATTGGGCCTCATTTAGGTTGCTGAGTTGCTATTTATTTATTTATTTTTTTATTTTATTTTATTTTTATTTTTTTTTTTGTTTTGGCTCTTGGAGTCTTTTTTGTTGTATACTTTTTTTTATCTTATTTTTTTTTGTTGTAGACTTGGAGTAACATATAAAGCTTATAAGGAAAAAAAAAAATTGAATGTCTTTTACCAATATAAAATTGTTGAAATGCGGAGTACTTACATAAATACTCTATTATACAACGAACCCCTCCAAATAGAGAATCTCGTTAGCAAAAATTCAGCAACGAGCCTCTAGAATTGATATACAGTTACAATTGCAAAAGTTTTAAAGCAACTTCAACGATATGCATGTGAAGGAGAGTGTTAGGGTTTCACACATGTGACTCAGTTGGTCTCACTCTCACATAAAGCCTAGTTGGTTGTTTCACCTTATGTAGTGAAACATCTCTTCAACTTATGCAAAATTAAATTATATCATTTTACAATATATTAAGAGACTTTTGGTTTCACCTTTTACTTCTGTTACTTTACCAACTCAGCAACTCTTGTTCCATTTGCAAACGCAAACAGGAATTCGGCGTAGAGGGAGTAAAATCGAAGTAGTGTACAAAAATTTAAAAATATGAAGAGAAAAATAAGAATCTAGACAAATCCAAACCCTAAGACCTTGTGTCATCCTCTCTGTCTTCCTAGCTTTCTCCTGGTCAAGTTGCTTTCAACGTACGTGTACAAGGACCAAGGTTGATGACAAGTTTGCATTGTCGCAATATAATGCTCCAAGGAGCAAGCTAGCTAAGTGAGGCTTTAGGGTCTGTTCTCCCCAGCTTATTTCTGTTTATTTCTGTTTATTTCAGCAAACTTCAGCAAACTTCAACAAAGTTAAATAAAGTTAAATAAAGTTAAACAAAGTTAAACAAACCAATATACAAACTATCAACAAGATTCAACAAAAATAAACAAAGTTAAACAAAGTTAAATAAAGTTAAATAAAGTTCAACAAAGTTCAACAAAGTTCAGCAAAGTTCAACAAAAATAAATTTTCAGTAATAAATATAAACGTTTTTCAGTTGGGGAGAACAGACCCTTAGTTATTTGGCGCAACGATGGCAAAGGCAACTTGTCATTGTAATAATTTGGGTTCCACGTGTCCTATTAAAAGATTCACAACAATCAATTTCTGTGGAGAGCATCAAGCCATCGAAACACCAAGTATTTTTTAAGGTCAATTTTGTGTCTTTGTGTGGAGTTCAATAACTCGTTGAATGGGACCTAACCCTCACAACCCCTCAACCATTTCCTTAAATCTTGTACACATATATTTCTTGTTTCCCTCTATTCACTCATAACAGATACCTCTTGGTCCTCTTGGCCGTTGCTTTCTTATCCTTTTTTAGTATTTGTAACTTGTAAGTGTGGAGTATAAGTTCAAGCTCGGATTCATATGTGACGATGAAATCCCACATGGAAAGATTAGAAAAAAAGTTATTTGGTTAAGTATTCTCAATGAAAGTCAATAATTACGGTGAATCAAGTATACTATGATTGTAGCAATTTTCATCAATATGTTTTATCATCGGATTTTTATTCTAGATGTTTTTTGTAGTAACATTTTTTGTTAAAATTTGTCTATTCAGCTAAAACTCTTTTTTGACTCCGTTTGTTTTTATTGAAATTTGTAAAAAATGAATAACAAGAAACATAAATAATTGGGAAGAACATACACTCAGTTTCTACTTTCTACCACGTAGAGCTATCAAAACAGAGTATCACCATGCATGATGTACAATTTTTATAATGTTTTAATGTATGGCATGATGCATGATGTTATACATAAATTGTTGGTTGAGGAGCTCCTCAAATTTAATTTAGTTTGGACAATAAGCAAAGAGTTTTCCCACGTGGAAATAAGATAGTTAAGGCCAACAAGACCTATAGTACCAAGTTTTGCAAGACCCTCTCCCAAAAAAATAAAAATTAGGTATTTTTTTCTTCAACGTAATGGTGCGGGGCAGTGTAAAACGGAAACGAAATAACGCGGATAATAAAATAAAATATGAGATAAATGAACTATAAAATGCGGAATGAAACGGAACGGAATGCAATATGAAGACGACAAAAAGAACACAACCTTGGTATATTGTAGATCCATCCATGAGCAAGAATATGCTCCCAAAAAAAAAAAAAAAAAAAAAATACTGTACAAATTTTCACAAATTACCGGAGTACAAATTTGAAACACCATTCAAATGCACACATTGAAAAAACAGAAGGGACGTGGTCAGTTTATTCACCTATCAAAACTCTCCCACAATCCTATCCACATCTCTTGGCAATCTCACTCATCTCCTTCCATTCACATATTAAAAAGGTCGGACCATTTAATGAATATATAGTGTAAACCTATTATTTTATCATATCACACTCTATATACTAGCTATTTCTTCTAAGAATTACTCTATAATTTAGAGAAATTAAAGTATGGCTCAAGCCATGCTTCTTATGCCTGGAGTTTCAACTCATCACTCAATAAATTTGAAGAGAGATTCATTACTTAAACTTCAAATTCAGAAGATTAAGCCTAAAACTTCATCATCTAACCTCTTTTTCTCTCCTCTTTCTTCTCCCTCATCATCTTCTTCTTCTGTAGTAAAGACTCTTGCTCTTTTCAAGGCTAAACCCAAAGCAGCTCCCAAGGTCAAGAAGGTAATAATTTTAGATTTTTTTTTTTTTTGGTTAAATTAAATAATACTCCTAGAAATTAAATAGAATAAAATTCTAATTAATTAAGTATTTTTTTGTTGGCCTTGTGATTATATTTATGTTATTAGGTGGAGCCAAAACCAAAGGTTGAAGATGGTATATTTGGTACTTCAGGAGGAATTGGTTTCACCAAGGAGAATGAGCTCTTTGTGGGTCGTGTTGCCATGATTGGATTTGCTGTAAGTAATTAGCCACAGATTAATACAGATACCTTATCATTTTCTTTCCATCTTTTTTTGGTGAATAATTAGCTCACTTGTTAGTTTTATACTAAAATGAGTGAGTGGTGTCTGGTGTCATTACAAATTTCAAGCTTGTATATGGCGTACTAATTAATGCGTAAATACGGAAAATGAAGTATTGATTGAAAATGAAGTATTGATTAAAGAGGATCCAAATCTAATCTAAGTATCAATAATAATATTTATCACTGAATTTAGACTCCAAGATTCTGTGTGGTAAATGAGAGGAAGAGCATCTAGGCCTCTAAATTATAATTTTATTTGCAAGTCACCTCTTATTTTTGTACATTTAGCTAGCCATAGCCCCCTAATAGTCCTACTATAAAAATTTGGTGACGGTAAGAGTGTACAAATGCAAGTTTGTACAACAACGTTAAAATCTGTCTGTGATTATCTTAAACTAAAGTTTTCTCATGTTCAATATTTTTAAAAGCAAATCTGGTGTGAGAGCGTCTCATCATGAAGTCGCGTTATTATATATAGATAGAAATGTCCTGACTTATATTATTTATTAAAAAAAAAAGTCTTTAAGATTTATCATGAGACGATCTCATATAATATTGTCTATAGAAAGTCACTATGTCAAATAAAGCTCCTTAAGGTTTCACTATTTCATCCATTCTGGGCCTCCAGCTCTAGTAAATAGTTTCACTTAGGTTTTAAAGATTGACACTATTGATACCCCTTATGAAACATTTATCCGGATCCTTAGTGAAGCTATTTAATTAGAAAGTTGGAGGCCTGAAAATGAGAACCAAAAATTAAACCTCCTACTACAACCTAGTATAAAATAATATACAAAATCTCAAGGGTCCTAAATGAGATTTTTTTCATTCAAAGATGCTCGACTTTGATTAGAAGAAAATGTTATCACGTATATATAGTTGTTTAAGAGATCGCGTAATTGATTATATATGATTAATGAGAAAGCGCGGAATATTAAAATGCAATTCTTGAAGGAAATACTTAAAGATCTTAATATTAAGATTTTCAAGCATACCTATTTCCCTCTCATTTTTCTTACTTCAATCTCTTTAAATAAGGGTAATGCAAAAGATCAAGACAAAGAAGAATTCAAGCTTATGAAGCTATTGGCACCAACTATTATGGCCTTGCTTGTAGTCTTATCTCCTTACTCCTACACCCCTGCCTCGCTAGCCATAGATGCACCGAGAGGGGCCGCATTGTTTCGACGAGCTTGCATAGGATGCCACGACACAGGCGGCAACATAATCCAGCCCGGAGCCACCTTGTTCACTGAAGATCTGCAAAGGAATGGTGTTGATAGTGAGGAAGAAATATATAGGGTTACATATTTTGGGAAAGGGAGGATGCCTGGGTTTGGGGAGAAATGCATGCCTAGAGGCCAATGCACTTTTGGGCCTCGTTTACAGGAAGAGGAAATTAGGCTTTTGGCCCAGTTTGTAAAGTTGCAGGCTGAACAAGGCTGGCCCAATATTGACATATATGGTGACTAGTAGATGTTAGGGCCCATTACCATCAGTTCTTTTCTTTATTGGATCTTTGTTAACTAAATTTGATATTCGAAAACTTCCTTTTTATTTCATACCATCTATTACTTATTACTCCATAAAGTATAAACTTGTATGTTTCATATAAGACGTTCTCAACGTGAAATCTGTTGATTAAAATGTGTTACTTTTTACTGTGGTCTCACATAAGACATGCCTGATGTTTGATAGTCATGCAAATTCTAGTAATATGAGATGAAAAATGATAAATGCTTTGTAAACTAAATTTTGCAGGCATCAATATTGGGTGAAGCAATAACAGGAAAGGGAATATTGTCACAGTTAAATCTGGAAACTGGAATTCCAATTTATGAAGCAGAGCCTCTTTTACTGTTCTTCATCCTATTTACTTTGCTTGGGGCAATAGGAGCTCTAGGAGACAGGGGAAGGTTTATTGATGATCCTCCAACTGGCCTTGAGAAGGCTGTTATCCCTCCTGGCAAAAGTTTAAGGTCTGCTTTGGGTCTTAAAGAAGGAGGTAAGATATTACTACAATCTTTCTTGTATCTATATTGTGATTGAATTCGAAAACTAACCAAATCGATAGTATTATACTATTTCTCGTATTTATGCACTACGCTAATTAATTTCGGACAATGTCTTCAACTCTTTTTATCCTTATTTGAAACTAACATGAGCAAGTATCTAAAGATGTAAATTGTAATGCTTAATTGTGGAAAACAGTGACATGTGATTGCACAAATAGTTTAATAAGTCAATCTCATCGTGAGAAAACAATTACATTTTAAGAACAAAATGAGTTACTTTTAAAGATATGGTATCAAAAAAGTGTTACTTTTGACTGTTTTATAATGAAAAGATCTTACACAATACCTTTTGGATTATTCTATGTGGTTCTTGCGTAAATGGTACTAATTATGAAAAAATTTTGTTTGGGCAAGGTCCTCTATTTGGATTCACAAAGGCAAACGAGCTATTTGTAGGAAGATTGGCACAACTGGGATTCGCATTCTCATTAATTGGAGAAATCATAACTGGAAAAGGAGCACTTGCGCAGCTCAACATTGAGACTGGAGTTCCAATTGGTGAAATTGAACCGTTGGTGTTGTTCAATGTTGCCTTCTTTTTCTTCGCTGCTTTGAACCCTGGCACTGGCAAATTCATCACTGATGAGGATGGTGAAGAATAGGTCCCTTAGTTTTTGTGTATATCTTTTGGTAATTTATATTACTCTTTATTTTCTTGTAGCTATTTTTCTACTACTAGAATCATGATCAATGGATGATCAACTGAAACAAAAATCACTATTGATGATTGAATTAGCATATATCCCCCTCCCCCTCCCCTAATGTCTTTGGGATTGATGCAAAAATATTTGAGTAGTCAAGTCAAGTAAAAATGCACTTATTGTGCGAGATTAGAAAATAGGGTTATTAATTAGAAATGTATAAGTCACTTATTAAGAGGAGTGATCCTTATTTAGTTATTTCACTAAAAAGTGATTCTCGTCTTACTAAAGGCTATGATAAAACCGTCTTATACAAGTTTTTTGTGAAATGGACTTATTAGAAGTGAATCATATGTGTAGTATCATGTAATGAGATATGGAAAAACAACTATTCTTGCATTATAGAGGATAGAATGTTCAATATACTACAATAAAGTCTTATACTCTAGTGATTATCTTAACACAATCATTTAATCAAACTCTTTTGGAGCTTTATCAAGTAATAATAACAATCAAAATCATACAAGAATAGGGATCCAATGTCTTATGTAAGCAAAGCTTAATTATTTCTGTTACCAAACCCCAACTACAATAGAACCAAATGAAGCATTAACTACAAATCGTACACTGATAAAGCATGAGGAAAAGGAATTAAAGTTATGGAAGGATACCCTTATTTCATCCGTGGCTTGTATGGAAATGAAAATGAGGACATTATCGTACGTTGTCTAGCTCCACTCTCCACAAATAATTTATTATTAGTGACCACGATGGGCCATCATGGTCCGATATACTACGTACTATGTTGTGAAACTAAACCTTTAACATAAACAAGTACTTCTAGTACTACTCTCGACTTTTCTCCTACTGCCTCTCCCTTTCTCCCCTCGGACCCCTCCCTCCCTCTCAAGAACCCTAACTTTGATTTGGGAGCTACAATCAACTGCTAGACGCTGATGGTTAAACCACAATCTCTTAGTTTTCAATTATCTTCAATTGTTTACGACAAGATTTGCGCTAAGTGCAACTTTTGGTGTACCTATGCAAATTTTGGATTTACGTAGGCAAATTCACATTTATTTGGTCACAAAATCTCGTATGAGGCGGCCTCAAGGTGAGACTCTCATACAAGCATGATGTAATGCCGACATCATGCTTGTATATAGAGATAGTATCACCTTGAGTCGGCCTCATACAAGGCTTATTGTTATTTGATTGTGTTCAATTTGTTTATCACTAATGCTCATTTGATACATATGTTTGTCTTTATTAGGGCCATCTTAATAAAAACTTAAGACCAGAATTGCCACACGCTCTTAATCCAAAATCGACCACCACATCTAAATCATAAAAACACCCACATCCATGGCCCAAAGTAGACACGAATTCGAAGAAACGAATTAAATCTAAAAAGGGTTGAGAGATGAAGAGGGAAACCACAATGAATGAGATGTCGGAGAAGAACTTGGTCGGAAAATGATGTTCAACAAACTTTGATGACAAAGTGTGTGTTGTAAAATTTATTCGAATAAGTAGGGGAATGGAATTTCTGTCAATTTAACATACCTCAAACTTTATTTATCAATATATATATATATATATATATACAATTCTTGTAAATGAAACACTTAAATGCATCAATATGAGCAATAGATAGAATAACAACATAAATAAAAGAGAGTAAGGATTAGAATTAGCCTAATTTAGTTGGGATTATGAGTTGAGGCATGTTGGACACTTTCCGTGGAGAAGAAACGCATATATATATATATATATATATATATATATATATATATATATATATATATATATATATATATATATATATATATATATATATATATAAGTACAATTCTTGTAAATGAAACACTTAAATGCATCAATATGAGCAATAGATAGAATAACAACATAAATAAAAGAGAGTAAGGATTAGAATTAGCCTAATTTAGTTGGGATTATGGGTTGAGGCATGTTGGACACTTTCCGTGGAGAAGAAACGCCCATCCTGCACGAAGCTTTAATTTGTTATCATGGCGTTCTCCACCTCGCTCAGATACAACAACCTGTGAAAGCTATAGGTGCAGCCAATAGCTCTCCCGAACCACCGAATCGCTCATGCTCAAAATACTAGTTTATAGTATAAAAACCATCAAAGTAATATTTGTTGGAATTGTATTAATTGCTACTCTCATAAAGCAAAGTAGGGAGGAAAAAGAAGTGTTTCTCTCTTTATCTTGGAAATATAGCTATTTTCCATCTCTCAACAAGAATGGCTAAAACTCCCTTTTATAATCAACACTTTAACTGTTAAATCATAACCTCCCTTATTTTAATTAGCCATCAAAATAAGAGTTACAAGGACATTAAAATAGTAACGGTTACAAAAATAAATCAAAGGAACGTTACAAATCCCAACATTTATCAATCAACATTAAGTGGTAATAAAACCGCTTTGAATAGTCACCAAATACTAAATCAAGGATTTAGATAAAATAATTTACGTAGATAAAAAGATAAGTTAGGTCACAAACTATTAGCTTGTTAGAGCCTTTAGATTGGTATACAAATAAATGTTACCGAATAGGAATTAGGCATCTACCAAATAATAATAATAGTCCTGATATTAAATTTTAAAGCATAATTTTTCAACAATCCCCCACATGATTTAAAATTTAATAAAAATGATAACAATATAAAACTCAAGTTATATATAGTGAGCGTATAATACTGTGCAATAGGTATAGATATCTTTTGGGTTTGAACCTACACTTAGTGTAAATGAGCTTACCCGAAAGAGTCGAAGTAACATAAATGTTTTGAACTTGACCCTTTAAATCAGGCTTGGACCCACAACACACACAGTAAGGGCAATTACACGGGTTCTATCGGTGGGGCGCGATTCCGGTCATGCGCACTGCATCCGATTTCATGAGTGCCATTAGGGATAGCCTAAAGTCCCACAGTGGCGACCCCACCACCACACTCACATAGGTGAACCCTCCAAGGGTGATCCGTGACCATCACCTCCACACAAACTGTCGTTGGGTTCATTGAGAGGTATTTTAATTCCATCAATAGTAAATAATTTAAATATACCTCAACCTTAAATCGTCGCGGTTTATGAGAGCACTCGCCATAGGAATGAGACCCGAAATACTCCGCAAAAAATAAATAAATATTATTTGTGCTCTCCGAGCCACCCATCAGTTTCGTTATTATCCGTTGAACTCCATTCATGGGATCACCATACCTCTGGAGACGGGTTTCCACTGAGGTGACTACATTGTAGGCTTCAGTCTCATTCCCCTCGACGATAAAATTAGATTTTAGCTAATTTTTAGTTTATGTCCATAACGACGTCATACAATTAGCTTTTATGCTAATTTTTACTTTATGTCCAATATGACAGCACTGAATGATTAAACTTTTTTCCATCATTTCGATGCAATGATTAACATTTTGCTAATCTCTGTTTTATGCCTTTTAAGCCACATCTCATTGCATGCTCCACTTTTTATTTCTCCTTGATGCACATAAAACTCCATAATTTTTCTGTCACAAGACCAGAAAATTACACATAAGTATATATACACATTTGCGTGCACTTATGTGGACTTTTAATTATGATCAATGAGAGCATCCAACAAATATATAATTCACCTTCTGAATATTTTAATACTCGGCAATGCCAACATACTTTTGCAGTTGAAGATTTTCAATAAGCATAATATAACTTCTAGATATCACATGGCTCACTAAAAATAATTCAACCCCCACATTTGCAAACATATACTTTGCTCATTATAGGATGCTAAACATATCATATTTTTATGGGGTTTATAACACCAATAAATATGCTTCACCATTAACCGATTTATATTCATGGCTTTATGGCACATGATTGTTACTTGCAATAGACTTTTCAACATATGAGTATAAAACTCCCACATTTAATAATCATCATAATGACCTTGATTGTCAATAATAATATCACCATTCACCTATATTGGTGACCTGAGTATCACCAATATACCAAGTCATAAGCACAAATTCCATATAAGAACACGTGTCTTCCTCAAATAATAGACTTAACATGCTTTCACTCGTAACACAAATTCCATCATGTTATATGCATAGGAAGTCATAAATACTCATATATTCAGCCATCATCTCGTACATGAAAGCACGACAAAAATTTTTTTTTTTAGAAAACTGTCAGGTGCAATTCAATTGCAAGTATGCAATTTCCACATTTAAACCATTTAATCACCAATCAAATATATATTTATGTATATGATTATGATAAGCTATTGAGTTACCCATTTATTTTCAACATAACAACAAAACATCATGCCTATGTATTTTTAGGCAAATAGATATATCTGTATGTATACTGTATACATATCTAATTAGTCGCCAACAAAATCTTTGATCATTCACGCATAATTGTGACCAATTTCAAAGATATAATCAGAAGTCTGAATTACTAAAAACTCCAACAAGATGAAATTATAATGGTCTATATAAAAAAATAACATAGCATAGTCAATATCTTGGACGCAACACATAAATTCTAGATATAAAGGCCGTATGCCCGTATATTTATACATACTTAATAAAACTACATGCGACAATTCGCAAATAATCATACGTTATCAAACATAGATATCAAAAAGTCATGCCATATTAGTAAATTTAAGCCTCTTATCAATTCATAACCCTTAAGAATCCAGTTTTCAAATAAGCATGTAATACTTTAACATGTCAGAAAAGACATTTCTTTAGAATCCACCGCAACAAAAATAATGAACAAAGTTGGGCAATATTAATAGCCGCTAATAAATCTTAAAGGCTATGACTTATTAGTAACCGACCAGAAAATTAAAAAGATACATATACAAATCACAGTATGCATAATATTAAATAAATCAATTAATCATACAAAGTATATATCATATGCACATCATAGCATAAACTTATTCCATAAAGGGATAGGTAAATGATAGGCATTGGCATATAACAAACACTACAAAGTATATGACAGTACATATTACCTTGTAGCTTATACCAGGAAGGATAATTAAATAGACAAATGATGTAATATACTCTATCATATATCCCTTCACAGTAATTTATAAATGACCAAACATACAACATTGGCCAAATTGACTATAACACACTATCAGCAAAGGGGTTCGATTCGACACATCACAAAGCTAGCAAACACATAATTAACTCTTTTTTTTTTTTTCTTTTCATGCCAGACATATTAGTATGTTAGATTAACAAAAATTTCATCGTTTTCTTCTCCATAAATGTTGGAAAATTTATTCGAACAAATAGGAGAATGAAATTTCTGTCAATTTAACATACCTCAAACTTTATTCATCAACATATATATATATAACAACAATACAAGTACAATTCTTGTAAATGAAAACTCAAATGCATCAATATGAGCAATAGATAGAATAACAACATAAATAAAAGAGAGTAAGGATTAGAATTAGCTTAATTTAGTTGGGATTATGGGTTGAGGCATGTTGGACACTTTTCGTGGAGAAGAAACGCCCCTTCTGCACGATGCTTTAATTTGTTATCATGGCGTTCTCCACCTCAGATACAACAACCCGTTGAAAGCTATAGGTGCAGCCAATAGCTCTCCCGAACCACCGAATCGCCCATGCTCAAGATACTAGTTTATAGTATAAAAACCATCAAAGTAATATTTGTTAGAATGGTATTAGTTGTTACTCTCATAAAGCAAAGTAGGGAGGAAAAAGAAGTGTTTCTCTCTTTATCTTGGAAATATAGCTATTTTTCATCTCTCAACAAGAATGGCTAAAACTCCCTTTTATAATCAACACTTTAAGTGTTAAATTATAACCTCCCTTATTTTAATTAGCCATCAAAATAAGAGTTACAAGGACATTAAAATAGTAACGGTTACAAAAATAAATCAAAGAAACGTTACAAATTCCAATATTTATCAACCAACATTAAGTGGTAATAAAACCGCTTTGAATAGTCACCAAATACTAAATCAAGGATTTAATAATTTACGTAGATAAAAAGATAAGTTAGGACACAAACTATTAACTTATTAGAGGCTTTAGATTGATATACAAATAATTGTTACCAAATAGGAATTAGGCATCTAACAAATAATAATAACAGTCCTAATATTAAATTTTAAAGCATAATTTTTCAACGAAGTGATCATCTTTTAATATGAAATCAAACATATGCATTGCTATCAAACCAAAATCGAGTGGGATACAAGGGGATAATGGGACTACGATGGTTAGGTATTTATTTTGTTTATTGTTGATACTCATATGATTAATATGTGTTGTGCATAGGAGGCATCTAAGTAGTGTTGTAGGTTGATATATATGGGGAAATATTAATACATATGGACTATTATGATGAACACACTTGAGAAAAGTAGAAGTATGGAGGATTTTTTCTCTTTCTTTTTTATACGAGGAACCAGCAGACTGCAACTAATTATATATACCAGACAATTTAACAAGATAAATTTTACAGACAAGTTTAGTAAAAAGGATTTAGTGGGAAATGAACTCATTCTCCATAATATCCAACTTTACAATCAACTATGATACCCCTTTCATGGCTGAGTACTTTTTCCACTAACTCATGATGAAGTTGTCAAAATTAGACCTTCAAAGCTGAAAAACATACTTATTAGTTACAATAAGTCTTGTATGAGGCCGCCTCAAAGTGAGACTACCTCTATATACAAGCATGACGTCGACATGACATTATGCTTGTATAAGAGAACATCACCCTAAAACCGCATCATACAAAATTTTGTGTATTAACTATTATACATATTAGCATGTTAATATATACTCCTACTTCTACGGTCCTACCCCCAATCCCTTAAATCCCACCTTATTAAGGTAGTACTAAAATCAACCGAAAAAACCGACCAAAATAAAAGCCCCATGTGCCATAAGATTGATTGATTGAACAAGCCCAAGTCAACCAAATGTCCCATTGCCCATTCCAATAAATTCCCTTCCCTTTCCTCCATTAATCCATTTTTTCAAATAAAATGGGTTATCCAAAGTTTATTTATCTAATCCCACATACTCTGATATTAACAACCCGAAAAAACTCTTGTAATTCTAAAGAGACTCAAACATGAAACCTCTAACATAAATAATAACGATCTTACCAAATGAACTACCCCTCATCCATAAATCCATTGTTCAAGCTCCAACCAAATGCCCTTCAAATGTTCAATCATCCTTACATCTTCAAAAATGTAAAACCTCCAATCAAAACGTTCATCAAGGACACGTGTCATCTATCAACAACATAATCACATTCTTCAAAGGGGGGCCCAATAATACAAAAAAGGGTCCCACAATAATTGATACTGATATATAAAGAGGACCCACCAAAAGCCGTGTGTGCCCATCTCATCCTATTGGCTATTCCCTCTCCTTCATTCTTTTGTCAGTTTCCTTCTCGTAAAAGTCCAAACAAACACAACCTACTCTCTCTTCTCAACTCTCTAGTTCTCATTTCTCAACTGTTGCTGAACCAAGTTTCAGTTTTTATTATTGTGAGAGCTAGTATCTGCAACGGTCATCACCACGATCCCACGATTTTCTCTCTCCTCTCATCTCTCTCTGAACTTCACTCTACCGTTTTCTTGTCAATTGAGAGAGAGAGGAGGTAGAGAGAGGAAAGAGTTAGAGAGAGAAAAAGAAAGATGGGAAGTACAAACATTGAAGGGTATCTTACAGGGGCAGGTAGCTACAGGGAATCTTTTGCTTCTCAGAGACATGTATCTTACAGGTTAGTCGTTTCTTTTCTTTTCTTTTCATTTTTTTATTCAATCTTTGTTTGTTATGATTATGTTGGTAAATTGATTGATGGATGGATTAATTGTTTGAATAAGAACTAAGAAAAATTTGGGATTTTGGGTATGTTAATTGGTTGACCCATTAATTTTCTTTTCAGGGTTTAATTGTATGGTGGGGGTTGATAATTTTTTGATAAATAGGGTCAAATTCAGAATTGCCATTTTGTAGTATACCTAAAATGAGTGAGTTTTAGTTGAAAATAGTGGGATTTTGATAATAAGCTAAATATAGGCAATGCATGATTGTGTTTGTTTTATAACAATATACAGTACGAGTACTTTTTAAGGGAAAAATGGAAGATGGGTTTTTTAAAGGACAAGTATAAGAATGGAGGTTAGTTGCCTAATTGGTTGTGACTTGAGGTAAAATGGGGTGATTACAGTACTGCTATGTTATCCCTTTAGCTTCAGCTTACTTTACTGAGGTTCTAAAGCAAGAAGTTGGTTTCTTCTTCCAAGAACTGATCTTGTGTGATGAGTGAGATGATTCTAAGGATAAGAAAGGTTGTGTATATTTGGACGTTCTAAAACCCCAAAAGTGGTAAATGGTTTGTTTAGTGAGATGAAATTCTTAAACCTAAGAAGTCTTGATTTTGAGTGATTGATTCTGTTATCCCTTTTGGACTGTTGATCAGCCCACTTAGCTTCAATCTTCATCCTTTTGATTGGAATTTAGGTGATTAGAAAAGTTTGCACTTTTCAGAGCCTGAATACACCCACTTAGGTTCATATTGCTTTGGAACTAAAACCGCTTTATTTAGTTGACTTAGCTCTGTACATCTTCATTTGTAGCTTCTAATTGCATAAACCTTTCTACCTGTCTGACTCTCTATGTCACTTTCACAGGTTCCTTGCTTCCCTTTTTATTTTCTCTTTGGAGTGTCGAAACTGATTCTTACTATGAAAAATGAGGTAAAGGAAGGGATAAGATCATAAGAAGGTGGTGAAAAAGTAGTGTCTTTCTTGTGTAGTGGTGAACTTGCTGGAGTATAAGATGAGATCAGATTCCATTTCCTCCTTTCCTAGAAGAAAGAAAAAGTGTAAGACTTGCATAAACAAACGTAAGCTTCCATTTGGAAAGTTGGAGAGACAGATATGTGAACTTTATTGTCTGATCAAATGAGAACCTTTTTAGAATGAGTTAACATAAACTTTTAGGTAGTCTTGGTTTGTGTTTTTGGAAATGTAGGAAGCATATGTTAGGCTGAGGTCCATGATTTTTTTTTTTATTAGGGACTGATATGGATTTAATAATCTTTTTGAGTTTTAAGATTAATCACCTTACTTCAGTCAACTTCTTGATCAAAGAGGTGAGATTGTTGTGATTGATAGTAGTGTTGGAAGAACTGTGGGAGCCTATGACTGAAGAGTTAGAATCTAGTTAATTTCTTCGTTGGCTCTGGGACAACTCTTAAAAGTGCATTAAGATTCAGGACGTCTTCGTTTTTTCATTTGTGTATCTTCCTGGGTGGGGTAGGTTATTCAGAAGAATGTAGTCATAAAATCTTGGTCTCCACTTCTTGGCAAGTTCAAGCTCTTTAGTCTTTATTTCATTTGTAGCGACATCTGAAGCTTGCCTATGGGATGTCTCCTTATCTCTACTTAACTTATGAAATTTTCATAAGCTACGTTGTTCATACTCTTAAAAGATTTGGTGGAAAGCATAGTGTTCACAATGGAATTTGAAGTTAGCCTCTGGCTTTTGTTTTCCCTAGTCTGCTAAATACTAACTATGCGGAAAGTGAGTCAAATTGTGTGAACTCAATGGAATTGTGTGATGAAATACTACAAAGAAGTGTGTGGCTGGGCCCCCATTTGCTAGCTCATGCCCTCTAAATCTCATTTAGGCCGGATTTCATTTGGAGGATGAATTTTTTTGCCATCAACATATAGTATTACCTAAGGAGCCCTTATTATATGAGTTAATTCTTGGAATGTCTGCTATTGCCTCTTTTTTCATGCTGTTGCGGACTATTATGCTCTATCTGGGGATGTAGTCAGTCTTCTATCTACTTTTGTGGTTAATTGCGGAGATGGTAAAGCCTCTCTTCACTGCACGAATTGCTTTGTGACGTAGGGAAGTTATGTAGGAACACTATTTAACCGGCTTCTGATGTTTGAAGGTTCTAACTTTAGCTTTCATTTCCACACCCCTGAGGCTGAGTGTTAATACCTAGTTATTGAATCATTTCCTTCTTTCATGCAGCTGTGGCTCTTGTGGGTATGATCTAAATTTGAGCTCTTCCAATCGGAATACTGCCACCATTGGTTCAAAGTATGGTAAATCCATCAAACGAGGGATAATTTCTTTTTACCAAATCGATGAAAGCAGATTTATGAAGGCTGATGAAACCCAGTGTGTACCTTATTTCTTCTCAAAGCATTCTTGGGGTTTATTTCGCCGAAGAACCAAACTCCTTTGTGGCAAATGTGGGAACAATATTGGTGAAGCGTACGATGATAAAAATTACCCTTATCCAATTGTAAAAGATGGATCAAATACCAGCCCTGTTAACGAACCTGTTGCACAAAGAAAGTTTGACATTAAAATCCGTGCTCTGCAACCTTCATCCTCTGATCAGGTCGGGACTCCTCTGGTAATTTGATGTACCAAAGCAAATTCCCGGTAGGTAGCCCCTTCAGAACTGTGTGTTGCTCTCACTGTCACTGATCTTAAAATGGCTTCAGTAGTACAGTTGCACATAATTAAGAGCACTTATTTAAGTGAAGAAAATGTTGGAAGTACTGTGTTTTTCTCTTCACTTTGTAAACTGTACAGTTTCCAAGGCTATTAGTGTGCAAAATATGATGTTTGGACCGGAGAGATTCATATGATTCTTTGTTTTCCTCCCTCCCAACCGTAAAAGGAAAAAAATGGGGGAGAAGGTTTTTTTCTCTCGTAATTTTTAATTGAATATGTTTGCTGTTTGCTGTTTGCTTATATAAGTTGGTGTATTTTTCCTGATAAAAGTAGGAACGTTTAATAAAATTAGAATTTACAAGCAACGCTGCGTATCCCCAACTCCAATTCTCCGGTTGGTAACTAGTACTCTGGTGCTCCGATTCACCTATTGAAACCATAAATTTACTAAACCCATTGTGTACCTTATTTCAACTAAACCCAAGAATGCTTATGATGATAAAAGCCCCCTTATTCACTTTTACAGATGGATCAAATACTAAGGAAATTATATGCATTACACAGAGAAAGTTGGACATGATATCCGTGCTCTGCAACCGTCATCCTCTGATCAGGCCGCGGCTCCTGGTAGTTTGAGTTACACTAAGCAATTTTCTGTGAGCCCCTGTTCAGTATTGTATGTTGCTGTAACTGTCACTGATATGGCTTCAGTAATACAGTTGCACATAGGAGAGTTGCACATAGTTAAGAGCACTAATTTAGTTATTTAAGGTAACAAAATGTTAAGATATAAATCGAAAACTGTACAGTTTACATGGTTATTAGTCTGAAAAAAATGTTCGGAAGAGGGGTTGTTTCACAGACTCCCCGCCTTCAAGTTCAAGAGGTTCCAGAGATGAGATCTCCTCCAATTAAAATGGTGTATTATTTGGTGTGGTAACGACAAAACATATAAAAAAAAAAAAACTTCCTCTTTTCAACCACGACAGAGTAAAATTTCATTGTTAAGGTTTGGTGAGGTTACACTTACAGATGACTAGATGAGACTTGTATAAGGCTACTGACTGCCGTATTGTTTGCGGAGCAGGATAGTAGTCAAGCTGGAGCTTCAAGTTGTCTCAAAGTCTTGTATCTCTTCTTGTCAAAATATGAAAAATTGTTTTCAAAGTCAAGACTTTTATCCAGCAAGGAGGAACGAGAGAGAAAAGTCACCCAGATAAGGGGGAGTGAAATTACCAGAACTTGTACAAAGTCAAGCACCCTGTTGTCTTTGACTACAGAAATTACCATTGCCATTAAGATCACCATTTTGTGATTTGTCTGCCTTCAGAAAAAAACTAAAGTTTATGTCCTCCTTCCATCAGCTGTGTCATGTACATGCATAAGGTACATTGCGGGCTGTAATTCACTGACTCTGATCTGTAACATGATGTCTGATGTCTGCATGCCACCTTGTGGTTCTCCTCTTTCTCTCCTTCGCCCTCCTTATTAGTCTCTCGTCTGAAGCAGATGACACGACCTTGATGAAGCAACGGGCTTCCACGCTCTCTCCCACCCCCCTCGGTTGGTCCAACTCCTCCGACTACTGCACCTGTGACACCTCAAACCGAGTCTCATCTATTGACTTATCTTCCCGTTCTCGCTCAGGCATGTTGCCTGGGGATCTCAACTCTCTTTCGCATCTCATTTCCCTTTCCATCCAAAACAACCATCTTTCTGGGGACTTGCCTACCCTTGCGAACTTGAAGTATCTGCTAGACATCTACTTGGACTCCAACAACTTCTCTTCCATACCTAATGGTGCCTTTACTGGGCTAATCAGCCTTCGCACTCTCACTATTGCGGACAACCCCAAACTCAGCTCATGAACGATACCCATCCAGTTAGCCCACTCCGTCTTTGCAATGCTTGAGAATTAGGGGCACCAATCTCAGTGGACCCATACCAGACATCTTCAGCTCCTTGCCTCTTTTGCAGAATCTTGACTTGTCCTACAACCACTTGAGCGGTTCACTGCCACATTCCCTCGCTGGATCATCAATCCAGTACTTGTGGCTTCATTATCAAGTTGTTGGTCTCTCTGGCCCCCTTCATGTTCTTGCAAACATGACTTCACTCACGCTGGTCTGGTTACAGGCCAATAAGTTCACAGAGCCAATTCCTGACCTTTCCAATTGTACGGCAATCTCTGATTTACAGCTTCGGGACAATCTATTAACAGGCGTTGTACCCACATCATTGATGTCCTTGCCGAATCTGGCCTACATATCTCTGCAGAACAACAAACTCCAAGGGCCATTACCAGTTTTTAAGGGAAATGTCAATGTAACACTTGGTGCAACAAGGATTAGCTTCTGTAAGGTCACACCAGGATCTTGTGACCCACAAGTGACGATGTTGCTGGAAGTTGCTGGGGCATTTGGGTACCCAATGAAGGTTGCAGATGCATGGAAGGGTAACAACCCTTGCAACAAATGGATATTTCTGACGTGTGATTCATCCGACAATGTTACAATAATTGATTTTGCCAGACAGCACTTTCAGGGCAGCATCTTCCCAGCTTTTGGAAACTTGACATCTTTGATTGAGATACATCTCAATGACAACAATTTGACTGGTACAATACCAGATAGTTTAAGAAGCTTGACCCAGCTCAGAAAACTTGATGTTTCTAATAACAAGATTGTGCCACCATTGCCACATCTTGCTTCCACTGTTCAATTGAAGATATCAGGGAAGTTTCAGCTGTCTCTGATCACTGCAAGTGAAGGAACTCCTGGATTAGGGCCAGCAATATCTGAGGCGAGGAATCAAAGAAGGAAAAGTTCAATTAAGATAATCTTACTGGTTCTCATTGGAGTATTAGTTGCTTCAACGTCAGCTGTATGGATTCTTGTACAACTTTACAAAAAGAGAAAGCATCTGTGCCAACAACTGAAAGACGCAGACAGTTGGAAAACTCTTTACAGCTACTACCAGACTCCCCAGTGAGATTCACTTACGAAGTTCTGAACGTCGCAACCAGCAACTTTGACATGCAGCGGAGAGTTGGGGGTGGTGGCTTTTGGTCTGTTTTTTAAGGCACTTTAAGTGATCATACAAAAGTTGCAATAAAGCGACTAGATCATTTTGGCCAAGGAAAGAAAGAATTTCTAGCTGCGGTGATGACTATGGGTAGTGTACAGCATGTCAATTTAGTTAAATTGGTAGGATTCTGTGCTGAAAGAACACAGGCTTCTGGTGTACGAGTACATGAGCAATGGGTCATTGAAGAAGTGGATATTCCTAAATAATTCGAGAACAAGCCTCGACTGGACACTAGAAAAAAATCATTCTACACATTGCTAAGGGGCTTGCATATTTGCATGAGGATTGCCCAAGGAGGATAGCTCACCTGGATGTAAAACCTCAAAATGTGCTTCTGGATGGAGAGTTTAATGCTAAGTTATCAGATTTTGGCCTTGCGAAGTTAATAGACAGGGATCAAAGTCATGTAATGACTCAGATGAGGGGAACTCGAGGGTATCTTGCCCCTGAATGGCTAGATAGGAAGATAACCGAGAAAGTCGATGTTTATAGCTATGGGGTTGTACTGTTAGAAGTTGTATTTGGGAGGAAGAACTTGGATTACTCATCACATAAAGAGAGGGACAATCAACTGATTCACATGGTCAGAAAAAAGGCCGAGGTGAGCCAATTGTCTTCCCTGATTGATAATTGTTGTGAGTATATGCAGCAAAATAGTGAAAGAGGTAGAGAAGACAATCAAGCTTGCAATTTTGTGCCTACATACAAATCCAAGGACGAGGCCTTCCATGTCAAAAGTGGTGAAAATTTTAGAGGGTGCAATGAGTATGAACTGTATCAGTGATTATGATCATTTATACTCACCAATGGATGGAAGCACAACAAGATAAATAAGGAACTTACATCACTAACTTTCAGTTGTGATTCACCATTTACTGTAAAACTATCGGGTGATTTATTCAACAAAATGGGATGAGTCTTAGGTGTGGAACATAGATGAAAATGTAACAGCTTCTTTGAGTGCTATACTGATGATGTTATTGTAATATTTGGAATTCCCTAACTAAATAACTAATGGAACTTTCCCACTGTTTGATCATGATGTGTGTTACTCTATTTATTGTCATCATCCATTATATGTCTTAGCACTTCAAAGATAGAGGCAAAATTCCAAGTTAAGTTAAATATAACACTGTTACCGATTCTGTTTTTTTTTTTTTTTTTTTTTTTTGCCGGTGAAATATGTTATTGATATTTTATCTTCACTTTTATCCCGCTATGGGCCTCTACAAGAGGCTGAGTCTTTTTTTTATTTATTATTTTAGCACCGAGCCTCCAATCTCTAGGAAGGGTGTGGGAATGACGAAAGCATGTCCTAGTAAAACAGGACATACTATGTTATGAGCAAAGACATCATGACCAATATAACCAAGTGACTTTGAAAAGACATAATTAGCGTGGGAATCATATAGCCATGTATCATGGACAAGCTCATTGATGAATGAAATTGAAAGCCAAAGCCAAAACCAAATCAAACAAATTAAATGAAAACAAGAAATGACAGGCGATTTACTTTCGATTGGGGCATAGTGTGTCCTTTTCATAGCTAGATGGTCAATTTGTTAGGTGCAGAGATGAATCATCAGTAAACTCACAAAAGATGTTTCTAATATGGCGGACATTTAACCTACTTATGGAGTCACTTTAGTAGGACTTTAATTAAGAAGATTTGGGAGTTGGAACTAGGATCATGGTGAGAAAATAGGGAATTGATTGCAGGCTCAACGCTCAACTAGATTTTTGAGCCGTGCGTTGCACTGATCCTTATTTCTATATCTTGTATGTACGCAAAAACTTCACCATAAGTGATCCTTACATTTCTAAAAAGTGACCTTTACATTTCTAAAAAGTAACCTTTATATTTCTAAAAATGTACCCAAATTTTTTATAAGTTAGTCTCACACAAGACTTTGTATTTAAAAAACAATTTTCATAAAAAAACTCAAAATTTTGTTTTGATTTGTTGGGGGGTGGAGGGTGTTTAGGGATCAGATGGTAAAAATGGGAGTGCCCAAGTTGTCGTAACAGGCTTAAGCTGGGCACCCATCTCGCAAAGAAGCGAGTAATGACCACTCCTCATATCCCATTAGACTGCCTGAAGGATCATACTTTACCACTCTGAAGCCCCGCCTTTTAAAGACTTCCTCTAACTTTCTCTTCCGTCTTTCGTCGATGTGGGACGCAACTTCATTTGTAGCTCAGTTATTACTATACTTCTCGTTTCGTTGTTAACAAATCAAGATTATGAATCTGATCAACAGTCCATCTATCTATAAATATAACTCACTTCACCGTCTTTTATGATTAACAAAAAATTCATATGAGACGGTCTCAATGTGAGGCGCCTTAAAATGACAACCTCTTTGTAGGATGGCTCTGGACACGATTAACACAAGGCACGACATGACTCAACAAGCCTTTTACACCGTATGACACGGGCACGAATGAGTGGGGCCTAGGCCCGGGCTTGGATTCTGTAGATGAAGCACGGTCAGCCACGTCACGATAAAAAATTAAATAATATATGAAAAAAGTTTTGGCACAATCTGGGCCTACTTTTTAGATGAGTCGGCATGACACGACACTACACAGTACGAAGCATGCCAATTATAAATACGACACGACATGACACTGTTGTAAAGTACAAAGACACGACACGAACCCAACCCTAGCACAACACGAACCATCTCTATCCCTCAAAAAGAAAAAGGAAAAAAAAACAAAAATGATAGACTTCCGGAATTGGACATCGGCCCTATTGTCTAAAGTTCAGGTTTGGCATTACAATAGAGGAAACAAACAAGAAGGATAGTATGGCTCATAGGCCATAGCCAATTTATCCTTGATTAGACATGCCTGCAATCGGAGATCTTGTTTGTAAGGATACATATTGGCTGTATTTTCACAATAATCTCTGCGAAGCAAAAAATAACAAGCACATCATCTTAACAACATAAGTTAAAATATAAACTTCATCTCAAAAGATAATGAACAGAGAATCTTGTGTCATGTCCTCTCTTTGTATATATATGACATGTTTAAGTCGAAATAGGAGCTTAAAAACAAAAGAAAATCAAAGAAACACATGATTATCCTATTTTTATATTTATAAAGTTAAAATTTATTTATCGTCAAAGTGTTGTATTGGATACTGGAAAAATTTAAACAACAACGTAATTATGAGAAAAATGGAGTATATTTTAAAATTAGGATGTTAGTGAAATGGGAGTTAAAATCGTTGTAGAGGAGAATGGCGAGATTCTCAAACAATGTCTTGGTGTGGGTAGATATTTATGGTGGATTTATATTATTTCACTTGTTAATTTATCTTTTTATTGTAAGAGTTTTATTTTTTTTGCAAACGGTAAAATCAAGATTAAAGGGCCAAAATAAATTGGTTTCATAAATAATTTCTCTAGAGAGTCAACTTCACTTTGCCCTTGCTTGAGTTGTTTTTTATCATGTGGTTCATGCTCTTAATTTAAACCTTTTAATTGAAGATAAGAGAGAAATTGTGGCCTCATTTAGGTAGATAAGAAAATAAGTGAGGGTATTCTGTACACTGGTATTCTAGTTCTAATAGTAAAAAAGACAATATTTTTTTTATTTTAAGTTGTGATAACATTAGTGTGGGACGGATGAAAAATAAAAGTGATAACATTCCGTGCGGGACAAATGGAGTATATAATTTCTAAAAAAAAAAACATCTAATAGTTTTATAATAATTTAAAGCAAAAGGGGGAGGGTGGATTCAATTAATCAAAATGACATGAGAAATAAAACAGGATACATTTTCGGATGCACAAAATGTGACAAAAGAACATGGCTCTCAAAAGTAGTTTTGACTTCATAGTTCATAGGGTATCAAAATTCAAAAGAGAAAGAGAAAGGCTTCTTTTGCCTTGGGAATTTTAAAGATGGATTTGTGAATTGTGATGTCTAAATATAAAAGGCATTGCCTTTTCCCTTTGTAAGCCATGTTCTCGGTTCTCCTCCTTGTTTTGTGGGCTCCCCTGCTTCATTCTCAAACCATGCATGACTCTCTCTCTCTCTTGGTCGTTTTTTAGGCAGCCTACTTGGCCTCTCCCTCTCCTCATCTCCTAAAGTCCTAATTAAACAAGTTATAGGGAGTATTAGAGATATGTATTTGTGCTAAACATATTGGAAATACTCTACAAAACTAGTCAAACCAGATAATTCATTTTGATAAGTGATCGTCATTTCATTCATTAATCATTTACATATGTGAAGTAGCTACTGGCCTACTGTTACACTTTCATGAGCGCTTGTCTACATAAAGTATCATATTACATTCTCACCTTTTAGAAAGGGTTGAAAATGGGTTGAAATCGTGTGCTTTACACAAGACTAAAAATGACAAAACTCCTAGTAAAAGCGCTATTTTTTCTTTTGCTAATCCTAGTAAAAGCACTCTAAGTTGCAATAACACAAACCAAAATCATTAAAGTTATTGTTAGGATTTTGTTCCACGCCAATATTAGTAGAATTGTTAGATTATAATTACTAGAATAATGGTGAACGAAGGTTACATTGTGGGCCATGGTAAATGCATAAAGTTGGTGTCAAGATGAAGATATACGTGGTGATGAAGCATATGGGAGATAAAGGAGGATTTATTGGCCAGAAGAGTTTCGGCAGATTTGGGCTATGACTTGGAAGTTATTATATTATATCATTTAGTTGTGTCATTGTTTAGTACAGTTGTCTAATTGTGTGAGTAATTGAGTTTAGGAAGATAGCAGTATTTGGAAGGTAGTAGGTTTTCTTATTGTAGTCGAAGTAGGAACCTTTGGAGACCTATAAATATAGGTAGTAGCAGATTGGAGATGTTGGCTTAGTCCCAAGGTAGAGAGAGAGCTCCCTTGTTGCAGTTGAAGGGCTTGTAGCTTTTCCCAAAGGCTATGTGAGGTGTGAGTGTGTGAGTGTGCGAGTGTGTAGAAAGGCCAACCATTAATGTGGTGGATTATTTCTAGCTTTGACCTCAACAGTTAGGTTATGAGGAGGGGATGGTTTTATGGCTTTTCCGTGTATAAAGTCATATGTGGGGTAGTGGTGATTGAGGTGAGAGTCCAATTGTATGAAGGGCAAAGGTGAGGATTGAGTTGGGTAGATTATTTCAATACATTAGTCAGAGGAGACTGAGATGTTAGTGTGTTGATATATGACGTTGTACTCACTCTTTGTCAATGTTAGTGGACTAGTAGTGGTTCATGTTTTTTTCCCCTAGTTGAGAGAAATTTTCCACGTTAAATATTGTGTGTGTTTATTTGTCTTGTGTATTTTATTTATTATGCTTCTGTTGTGGTCATATTAGCATGGTAGTGGGGCGTAAAATCCCCAACAGTTATGGAGTAATGGTTATCAACCAAAGTTACAATTATTTTGATGTAATGGTTATCAATTGTAGGCTCTAATAATGGTGGTGAATATCTTGACATGTCAATGTTTTACCAAAACTTGTTCGTATTAATTTCTTATTAGAGTACGTAATAGACCACATAGAACTGTACTGTAGAAGCCTACTACCACATATTGTTGATTTAAAAGTTTTGAATGTGAAAATGGTTTTGTGTAAAAGTTATTATCTCACATCGGTGAGTAAATAAAGTGCAGTATGATTTATATATGTGGGTCTTTTTTAATATTTTGGGATAAATGGACCACGCATGCCGCTATTGCTCGAGTATGGGTTATTGGTTTTTTACACAAAGTTTATTTAATTTGCATTGGAGAACTCCAGGATTGATTGTTTAGATTACAAGATGTTTTCTTCATCTTTATAAAATCAGATTTGTAGCTAATTTTAGACACATAAATATTCTCTATCTCTCTCTAATTTCTACTCCTCTGAATCACTCTTAAATGATTTTCGTTTGAGCAAGACATTTCTTATTACTCCGTCCGAAATCATCTTTTAGGACACAACACAATAAGTTATTCAAGTAAGATCTTATGTTTTAGGGCTAAATATAAACTATAATTCCAACTTAGTTCCATAATTTCGTGACCATAAAATTTTAGATCTGATCTATTTTCTGGTTCGCCTAACATGAGTACACTAATGCATATGATAAATGTATTTATTAGGCTAGTAATTCTATAAAAAGAAAGGATCCAAATTATCTCAAGGTTAGGAAGGTTCCAACAAGAAATCTACGAAGGAATCTAGTTCTGATGATTTAAAGAAGCTCGGTTACTTGTCATAGGTTGAACCTAGATACAAAGAGAATAGCAAAAGTGACACAATTGGCCAAACAATCCGTCTAAAATGACACATAAGTAATACGGATTGTTCTTCAGTTTGTTTTTAGTTCAATTTAGTCCGATTCATTCCATGTTCTTTTCACTGTTTCAGAATAAGCTCAATTCACTATTCACAAAATTAGTTTTGCAACATATTTTTTCTCTCATAACATTTTATTATTTAATTTAGTCTAGTTTAGTAATTGTCATTTGAAAAGACACTATATATATCAGTTCATTAGTTCATGCATGTAGGAACTTACAACTTTATAATTTTATATTTCAATATAAATTTACGATGATACATATGTCGTCATTAAAAACTAATAACCCTTGCTTTTAAATGAGTCCAATATTAAAAAAGTTTGGACAGAAAATAAAAGGTTACAAATCAATCCAAAATACAATAATTCTTTTGAATACAGTTTTTTCAAGGTGAATGTAACAAAATTTGAGCGTACTCGAGTTTAAGGTTTAAATAACTGATGATGTTTGTGATGGATCGGAACAAAGATAAGTCAAGGGGAAAAATACAATCATTTGGGAGTATTAATCAAAAAAGTTGAAAAGAGAGTTGTTTACATTAGGCATGTAAATTTGTATTTGGAATTGTCATTTGGCATTTCATGTATTTAGTTTAATTTCTAAAATGGAAGATAAACTAAAGGAGCCAAAATAGGTTTGATGATTTTAATGGTGAATGCATGTGGTATCTGGTATGTGAGATGAGAAATAATAGGGATAAATGTGTTGTCAATTTTCGTCCCATCCTTTCCAATCCAGGTCTCTTGCAAATTGTGACCTTTTTTCCCATACTGAGAGAGAGAGAGAGAGAGAGAGAGAGAGAGAGAAAGATACGTTGGTTCCCGTTGGAAAATACTCCTCTATTATGAACCTTTGGTCCCCTTTGTTCCTCTAGCTTTATTAGCAGCTAGCTGAGTTTATTTACAACAAGAATGCCACTTTGGGAATGGGGGCACTGCACTAGGACAACAACATTTTGCCCCCTCTTTTCTCTCTCTCTTCCGAATTCCAATCTATGCCAAACGTTAAAAGTTAATAAAACTCCAAAGTCCAAACTAAGCCCAACAATGGCCGACAATTGTGTTTCTAAATGCTTCTAAAGAGCCATGTATGCACGTGATGGATATCAAATTTTTAGTTAGTTGATTAGGAGGAAAAATAAGGCTCTAATAATTAATTAGTGTTGCTAATCATCAAGCAAGACTACTCAAATATTATTAGAGGTTGACTCGAGTCATGTTTGAGTTTGATTAAAGTCGTTAATGAGTTGAGACAAGGAAACCAATACATTGATCATTTTTATTTTATATTTTTTTGGTGTAAGTAAAATTAGGAAGGGTTGAAAGAAAAGTACTTTATGATTAAAAGATTATTTTTAAAAGGTAAGGATGAAAGAAAAGTTAGGAGGATTTATTCTCGAGATGAACTCTCAACACGTTTTCATAGAGAATCTGATTCAATCACTCAGTTTCCTTAAAGGAAAACTCGTCTAGAATGAATTTTCCTCACAATTGTGCCCATATATAGATATTTAGCTAAAATATTATGAAACAAAGGTAAATTATCAATTTAACATGTGCCAAGAAGATGGAATACCCAAGTTTCCAATTATTTATAGGTTATAGAAATTAAAACTTAGAAAGGTGCTATAGAGTATAAATTTATTTGTTTAGTTGGCATTGTAATGTCTATGCGTTCGTTTTTTGGCCTATTGAAGATGTTTATGCAGACGATGATGATTGATGAGCATGCTGAAAGATGCAGCCAGACATAAGATATTCTTCAGCCAAGGCAGCTAAAGGACATAAAAATAACAGAGAATTGACTAGTCTTTTACGAATCAAATGGGCCCTTGGTCTAATTGTTTCCCACTGATTAAGTTCCTGATTAATTAATAATACTGCAAATCTTTTCAACTGTACTGTTTAAAGGTAGATTCCAATTGTTGACATGTGCTACATTGTTTATTTCTTAAAAAGTAATATTCTCCTAATCAAATAATAATGCTTTAGTTGCAAATTATTCACACCTTAATTTGGGTTACTAGTTTTAAAGTCTGTGCGTTGCACGGATTGAGTGAAATGTTTGTATATTAATATTCATTTGGTGAATTACGCACATGAACATGCCTATTTAAAAAACTATTATAATTATGCGTGCTATATGGTGATGCTAGTTTCATGTTATCTTTAGTGATTTAGGTCGATCTCTCTTTTATTTTTCACGCCCCTCGGATCATCAAGATTTGCTAGAATAAATAAGAAAACTTGAAAGCAAAGGGATACAGGGAGAATAAAGGTTGAGAAAATGTTCAAAAAAAAATATATGGAGAAGTGATTATGTGAGGCGTTTAATAAAAAATAAGATATTAGTTATCATAATCCTCCTAAAATACAATTAGGATTCTAACCAAATTGCACCTCCGAAAATGGTTACTTTAAAATCGTTGTTAGATCGATGTTCAAACACTATATATCATATCGCAAAAGTCTTGAATCAATAAAAGTTGAAACGTGAACATGAGAAGAGGCATATATCGCATTCTAAAATATATTTCTGGCTTATGTGGCTTGCTCTTAATTTTTTTTTTTGTTGAGACTAATTGCTTAAGTGATGCAACGTAGTAATCAAACTTGTGTGCACAGACTTAAAATATATTTACTCAAATTTATTTTCAAGTCAATCTTACATGTTTCTTATACATATTGTAATGAATGTTTTAAGGTACTTTTCGATGCGAAGTTGATGATTTAAAAGATTATGTTTTTAGACATGTAGAAAAAGTTATATTTGATTTTATAAATATTTGACAGAGATCTAATATAACTCCTATAAAACTCTGGAGGTCTATCACAACTCAAGCTCTACATTTCATTTCCTAACCTTTATTTATTTTTTGTTTAATTGCTTGCTTAGATGACATTTCTATGTGGCGCGATGCCTGTGGGATGCACGCGTTCAAAATTATATGTTTTGTTGTTTTCGTTTTTCTTTTATTAGTAAATATCATATTTTAAAATTTATTTACTGAAATTAATATTGTAACACAATCTTACAAGTTTATTGTAAACGTATTATAAATGCATCTCCCGTGTGTTGCACGGGTTGAGTGAAATATCTGTATATTAATATTCATTTGGTGAAATACGCACACTAATATGCCTATTTAAAAAAAGAAATCATAAATAATTTCTAATTGATTATAATTATGCATGTTATATAGTGATGTTAAGCTAGTTTCATGTTATCCTTAGTGATTTAGGTCGATCTCTCTTTTATTTTTCACGCCCCTCGGATCATCAAAATTTGCTTGATTAAATAAGAAAACTTGAAAGTAAAGAGATGTAGGGAGAATAAAGGGTGAGAAAATGTTCAAAAGGAGAAGTGATTATGTGAGGCGTTTAATAAAAAAAATATATTAGTTATCATAATCCTCCTAAAATACAATTAGGGTTCTAACCAAATTGCACCTCCAAAAATGGTTACTTTAAAATCGTTGTTAGATCGATGTTCAAAACATGAGGAGAGGCATATATCGCATTTATTTTCAAGCCAATCTTACATGTTTCTTATGCATATTCTAAATGAATATTTTAAGGTACTTTTCGATGTGAATTTGATGATTTAAAAGTGTTTTTTAGACATGTAGAAAAAGTTATATTTGATTTTATAAATATTTGACAGAGATTTAATATAGCTCCTATAAAACTCTAGAGGTCTATCACAACTCAAGCTCTATATTTCATTTCCTAACATTTATTTATTTTTTGTTTATTTGCTTGCTTAGATGACATTCATATGTGGCGCGATGCCCGTGGGATGCACGCGTTCAAATTTATATGCTTGTTATTTTCGTTTTTCTTTTATTAGTAAATATCATATTTTAAAATTTATTTACTGAAATTAATATTGTAACACAATCTTACATGTTTATTGTAAACATATTATAAATGCATCTCATTTCGAAGTACTTTTCAATACAAATATATGGTGTAAATATTATTACTTTTTAAGATGTGTAAGATAGTTATATTCGAGTTTGAATATTAGACAAAGAAAAGTAGTCATGATGTCAATAAAACTCTAACTATTTAGCACAATTCAATCTCTCTTTTTAATTATCCGAAACTTTATTACTATGAAACTTCTTTATATTACATATTGATTTATATGTTAAAAATAGTTTTAATTGGGAATTGATTTGAGTATACTAATTACTAAGTTAATAAAGTGTGAAAAATCTTATTTTTCTTTTCTTATTTATATTTCTATTTATTTTTATTTTTTTGTTCAAAGTATGTGTTATGAGTACGTTTTACTTTAATTTTATTGTTTAATATTATCTCTTATGTGGCATGCTCTTAAAAATATCGCTTAGCTGGCTAAAGATATTTGCTCATTTTTTATTTTCAGCCTTAATTTTATTATTAATATTATTATTATTTTTATTTATTTACGGGAACCAGCATATACCTGCGATCTTACATGTTTCTTACACATAGTGTATATGCATCTCGTTCTAAAGTATTTTTCTATGCGAATTTGATGGTATAAAAGTTATTATTTTTTGAAATGTGTAGAAAAATTATATTTGATTTCAAATATTTGACAAAGTTCTAGTATAAGTCTTATAATACTCTAGAAGTCTATCACAACTCAAAAATCCTAAACAGTAGGGTATCTAAGAGTCCTAAACGTTTTACACCAGTTAATTTTTGTCTTTATCTTCGCTTAGGTGGCGCACTCTTAAAATTCTCGCCTACGTGGCATGCCTCATTGCTTCCGGAAAATGCCTCCTTTATATATATATATAATAATAATAATAATTTGCGACTAGCTGTCGAGCTCACTGCTGATGAGCTATTCAGTTCAATAAAAAAATACGTGAAATTGAAAGAAATAGTACAAGCAATTTGGATAAGCGAGGAAGTGACATTTTATTGGCACTCTCTCATTGAATACTTTTCTTTTCAATAACCTTAATCAGAAACTAGCTGAACTGATGAGTTATTCAGTTTTATGCAAAAGAACACGAAATTAAAAGATAGTACAAGCAAATTGGATAAGTGAGGAAGTGACATTTTATTGGCACTCTTATTAAATACCTTTCTTTTCAATAACCGGAATCAGAAAAATGGTCGGACCAATCTTTGTCCATAGAAGAATTTCATATAGACATCTCTTTTACAACTCAAAGAACATTGCCAAGCTTTCTTGAAAACTCTTTTTCGGACTAAGACTACTAAGTACTACTACTAATTAATGCCTTGCAAATACACATGACCACTATACCATATCCAATTATCCATAATATTGATCTTTACAATCCATCCCAAATTACACACCACAAAAATCCATCAAAAATAAGGGATCCAAAAAAAAAAAAGAAAAGATTTTTACCGTATATGTAAATTTAAGAAGGAAGGGCCCCACATTTGTGCTATATCATTCCTTGGTCCTGATTCTTAGAGTCCTTATCCATCCTTTATTGTTCCTCACCACCTTCACTCCATCCCCCTTACTACTACTCCCTGCTCCTCCTCCTGCTGCATTGGCCTTGCTGGACTTCTTCCATCTGATGACCTGTAACAATTGGCCAATACGCTTTCGCCACCTCAGCGGTGCTCGGCCCCGGGCGTGCTCCACCACACTTTTATTATTATCACTATTGGTGCTGCTGCCCTTAATACTGGTACCAGCATGTTTGACTGAGGTTTGACCAGTACTACCCCAAGACATGCTACAATGTTCCAGTGATACCTTTGAGACTGTATTGGTGGTGGTACTACTCTTGTCCCATGAGGCCACTCCATTGTCCCCAAACTTGATTGATATAAATGATTCATCTACTTAAAAAGGAAAACAAAGAGCAGCTTTGTCAGTATACAATAATAATTATACATCCATTTATAAAAAAAAAAAAAAATCTAAAAATAAATTTATTTATTATTTCAGGTATTCCCCTTAACATAAAAACTTGAATAAAACAATATTATTGTAACTTTCGTTAAAACGAGTGTCACTTTTTCGTGAAATATGGGTCACTGTTCATAATAATTGACTCCGTATAGTAATAATTTTGGATGTGGGTCCCCATTGTTTGTGCTACACTGCCTCTCAATCAATTTCTAGCTAATCAGTACCAAGAATTAATAAGGAGTAGCTTCAAAGCAAAATTTCTAAATTGTTAGCCAAGACCAATTTATTTCATAATTGATTGGCAGGTTGGGTTTATTTCATGATTCCATAAATTATTTACCATCATGGAACATGGTGAGTTGGGAATTAGGTTTAAAGCTGTTAAGTATAAAATCATATGATCACTTTAATTTTGTTTTCAACAGATTAGTGTCTCACACAAACACACCCAGTCAACCACTACTAGCTAGTAGCTAGATCTCTTTATTGTTGTTAGGTGCACATACTTCCTGTTGCTCTCATCATGTCGATATCATAATAATTAATTTTGACCTATTTTCAGCCTACAGATCTATATTCATACTTAACATAAATTTAATAAAACTATTTAAAGACCATGGTCCATGGCTATTGGCTATAAACAAACATCCTGTAAACAAATCTTATCAAAAAGTACAATATATTTATAAAGTATCTAGTATATTTGTTCACCAAAAAAAAAAGTACCTAGTATATTTACCCATGAACACATAATATTACTAAAATCCTTTTGTTGACTTAAAACAATTAATTAACTTTCTTTGTTGTTCAATTCATTATTCATGTTTGCTCATTCGTAAATGACGGGAAATAAGCCATGTGTGTAAAAAAATTGTATTTGTATATATATATATATAGTAGTGAATAAAAATTTATAATTTTTTGAATTTTTTTCTTTATGACAAAGGGGTCATTCTGTTTTGCTCAAAAACACGTAACTAATGTGAACTTAACATATTCAAATTGTACTGAATTAAAATTAACATATTCAATGTTAAATATATTGAGTGATAAATTCCGCCAAATTGAATTCAAAATAAGCCAAGGAGAACACAGCCAAAATATGGATTATCGTGTCAGTTAATATAATGTAATATAACTGGAAAAAAAAAAAAAACAAAAAAAAAACAAAGGGACATGTGGAGGATACCTTCTAAGCTGGTGGAAGTAGTATCTGGATCATCAGCAAAATCAACAAAATCTTGATCAGATTTCCGGTGACGGCGATAAGTATCGTCTTTACGGCTAAGGAGAGATCCAAGGGCGAAGATCTTACTAGAAATGGAAATGGACGGCTTTGATTTATGGAGACTATTATTATTATTATTATTATTATTATTATTATTATTATTGGGCCTATTATCATAATTATAATTAGAGGGTTCTCGTAATTTAAAGGAGCTATGAGAATGAGATCCCTTAAGGCCTTGTTTGGCAGCCAAAATAAGGAGCCTTTCATTTAAGCAAAGATGGCAAACTCCAATAACTTCTTCTTTTGGGTGGAAATAACAACAAGCTCCATTTTCTCTGTAATAGCACTCATTCATTGTTGTGTGTAATAATTTTGGTTTTGTTTGAGAAGATGTGGTTTAAAGAAGAGATTATTGTTAGAAAGATGGTAGAAATGGTTTGGTGATAAGTTGGTCATACATGGAGAGAGAGAGAGAGTGAGAGAGGAGAGAGAGAGAGAGAGATAAGAGGAGGAATCTATATGTATGAGAAGTGAGAACAGAGAAGGTGCTTAAAGCTAAAAGAAAAGGCAAAGTGAAAAAGGTTTTGATTTTATAATTGTAAGAATTTGTAATATGCTTGTACTGTATAGTTTGTGTATTTAGGTACTGTATATGTATAGGAAGTAGATTACAGTAGATGTACATGTAGAAAGAATGATGTGTTGTTCAGGGGTAGGGACTTGGGGAGAGAAAAAACAGGGGAAGAGGAGCAGAGTGGTGGTGCGGGTGCCATTGTGCCAAATTGCCCTTGGGTGAACAAATTAAATTAAATCGGACAAAATTGAATTGAACTGAATTAAATAGTATTATGTAACAGAAAAAATAGATAACCGAACTCAGTTAAATCAATTATGAGTAAGTGGAAAAAAAAGACACCCTACATATTTGAATAATAATAATAATAATAATAATAATAATAATAATATTATTATTATTATTATTATTATTATTATTATTATTATTATTATTATTATTATTGAGATCCTCACTTTATGTTTGCAACCAATTTTGATTTTCAGAAGTTGTAATGCATTTTTTAAATAATAATAATGAACAAACTTTTTTAAAACAAGTAATAAATTTCCAAATGTGTTGATGATAGCACAATGCATTAATAAAAAAAATTAAAAGTAGTTATTGAAACTCTTGGAATCAAGGATAGTGAGACCACTATTTGGTAATTAATCAAAGTATTGATTTGCACAAAAATTATCAACCGAAAATGTAAATAACAATAATTGTTCAGCAACGTGATAGATCGAAACCTTGGCCCTGTTCTCTTCAACGGAATGGTGCGGGACGGTGAGGAACGGAACGGCGTGATGCGGATAATTCAAAAATATGTGAGACAAAATGAAGTACAGAATGCGGCGCGGAACGGAACGAAACGGAACGGAATGCAGCATGAAATCGACGAAAAGAACAGGGCCCTTATTACATCCATAATAATAATGCTGTAAAATTTCATAGAATACGTAGTAAGTACATTAGATCTCATTATTAAGTCACAAGTATTCATTTGCACCAAAAGAAAAAAGGTCACAAGTATTGATACACGTCGTGATCTAACTTCGTCCCTTTCAAACGATTTATTGCGTGATTATGATTTATGTAACTAATTATGTCAAATTGTACTTGTTTCATAACTACTTTGATTTGTGCTTTTGATGTTACTTGATCATTGATTATAATATTGTTCTCTCATTGAACTTTTGTATGTTTTAGATGATTTATTAGAAGGTTATTTACAAGACGTACTCCCATCTTTAATTGGGTGAGGAGTGCTATGTGCAATCTCGCCTTAAGACTGTAATTTGGGTACATATTAAAGACTATTACAAAACCTTTTTCTAGATACTAAAAAATCCATAAATTATCCTTTTGAACATGCCTATACATTCTTTTTGACATGGTAATAAGGTAATCAAATCTAAGGTCAATTGTGCACGAAAACTTATGCAAATGTTGGATGTTTGGGTACATTCGGCCCCGTCGAATGGGATACTACTAGTACTTCGTTTCTGTAGCTGCACAAGTACAGACATTGGTCAGAGTTTGTGGATACTTGAATCTTCTTAAGTACTGCACAGCACATAACATACACTACTTAACTAATTTAATAATTTAATTTTAATCATACTAATTTCATACGGCTAAAACCAATGTTCCCATCTTTCAGGTTCTCACAAAATAAATGGAGTTTTTTCAAATTCACCCCCTAAAAAAGTGGCAATTGTGAGAAGGGAGAGTATGATCCATCCTTTGGCATGTATTGACAACTACGGTGTGCCCTAAAAAAAATCGACGATCTAGGTGTGGCTTATCCTAAAAGTATTCTTACATAATGTTGATTGAAAACCTATTTTCATCAGAAAAAACAGAAAGTATGATCCGAGACTATTTAATAATTTCTCCAATTTGAGCCCACATATACTTGGTTTATTAGCGGTTATTTCTTATATATTCTGTTACATTTTTTTTAACTCTCACTACTCTACTCTGCAAGATTTATGTTTTACATTGGTTATGTAAGCCTGTGATTGATGAATATATAATTATATATATGCTAAACTGATGATTCTTCCCAAATACTTTGTCTGTGATCAACTGATCATTCCTAGTAGACCTAGTCAAAAGAACATGAGAGTGAGTTGGTCACTGGTCGTCACACCCCTTCCCACTTCTTACGCAATGTTGTTTCGTAAAATCCGCTTAAAGAGGTGCGAAATGCGAACAACGAATGCACTGCCCATGGTCAATCTTGAGATCAGAGAAGCTTTTTGAAGTGCCAATTCTTGACATACCCCAACGCATATGTAAAAGAATACATACACCAAATAAATTGCATTTAATTAAATGGTAATAATACTTGAGAGAAAAAGTATATTACTGAATTGAACTGAATATTGATTAAAGACATAGATATGCGAAGTACCAATTTTTCTCTTTGGATCCGTGTAATTAACTCACCAAATAGCTTAATTTTAGTATAGCTTTATTAATTGTTAACCCACAATCCACATAGGCTCCGTTTGATTCACCTGGATAAAACTGAACTGAACTGATCTGAACTGAACTGAACTGAATTGATTTTTTAAACTTAACAGTTAACCATTTAAAATTTGTCCAAACATAGTCAATATTGGACTCATTTGAAAGTATGCTTTGAGATCTTTCCGATGACATAATTATCATCATGAAATTATTTCGGAATAAAAAGTTATATGAGTGCTAAAGTTACGCATGAACTGAACTGAATTTAAATAAAATTAAAGTGAATCAAACAGAGCCATAGTATGCTAGGACGCCATTATTATTGTCACAACACGCACTAGTGGTAAGTGGTAACTCACTTCCTTAAAATGAAGAGTGTGCTTGCACCAAAAAAAAATAAAAAAATGAAGAGTGTGTTGCAATTTGGTCATTCTTTAACAACAATATCTACCTTAATTCATTACTAGTTACATATCATAGGCTCATATTACAAGTTTATAACAACCATAGTTTTTTTTACATCCTACATGTATGCATATATTGGGGGTGTTTGGATATTGGCTTGTGGGGTGGTTTTTTACAAAATTGAATGTTTGAACAGTACACCATCCAATATTAGTGTTTGGATGTTACCTTGTGAGATTGACTTTTGGGTTCCCACAAGCCAACTTTTGAAAAGCAAAAAAGGGTAGCTTATGGGTATTGGCTGGTGGCATTAATGTAGTCCAATGACAAGATAGTCCAAGACTTACAATTATTTACTTCTATGCCATCAAATTCCTCTATCATATGAATGTCCTCATAGGTTATTTTACATATAACCAGTTAATGTTACCAGCCAATGTTGCCAAACATCTCTTTCTAGACATTCAATATTATCAGCCGGTCAAATCAGCTAACAATACCAGCCATCGACCACCAGCCACCAGCCATCAGCCAACAACTAATGTCACCAGCCAATTGCCAAACAGGCCATAGTTAAGCATCACCTTTAGTCTACATGTTTGCATACATAGTTACTTTTTTCTATGAAATAGTTGTATAAATATTAAGCATCACTTTAGTCTACACGTATGCATGCATAGTTACTTTTTTTCAACGAAAAGTTACATAAGAAAAAAGAATTCTTTCTTGGCAAAAGTTAAAAGAAAATTAAAGTTACTCCATTTACAAGTCAATAGTGCTACCAAAGAGAAAAAAGAATGTTAAAGAGCTTTAGAAAAAAGAAAAAAAAAGAACTTAAAAGGAGTATAAAAAGTTTGGCCTTCTTAGATCTTTAAGGACCTACCAAAAATAAAATCTTCAACGGTAGAATAATATATTTCTCCATTAGCTTGCTAAAATCGTATTCAACTCTTTAATCGTTTTACACGTAGAAGAATACAATTAATGAAGAGAAGCTCACAAGTAGAGCTGGTAAAAATTGACCCGATCCGATGACCGACCCGAACCCGACCCGATAAGATTCAAACCCGAAATAACCCGATCCGTTTTGACCCGAGACCGAAATGATCCGACCAGAACCCGAATATTGTGAGACAATATTTGTCAAACCCGTTGGATAACCCAAAACCGAACCCGTATTTGACCCAATTTATTCGACCCGTATTTGACCCGACCCATATTGACCGACCCAAACCTGACCTGACCGACCCGTTTGCCAGGTCTACTCACAAGGAATTAAAAGGGCGGGAAATAATGGATAAGGCACGATGTCGAAATAAAGTTACCTAAAAAAGGATATGTGAAGGCCAACGATGTAAAATGTGATGAGAAATGCATGGCCATGGGGCCATGGGGTTCACCTTCACATGGAAGAAAAAAGGGAGTCATTGTTGGGTTGCCTGTTTTTTCAAGTTTCAACTGCTTTCTTTTACAATTTGGCATGGCATCCATTTCTTCATGCCAGTCTCAATTCCTCACTCATATGATTCTCACTCTCTACTTAAACTCCAATAGTGGATGATTGCAAATTTGCATGAAAGCTACGATTCATCATTTGAGTGTTTATTGCTGACAAATTAATTATAAGTATGTATTGAAGTAGTGGTTAAGATTGATGTGTTGGATACATTACGTTTCAGATTCGAATTCTCCGTCCTTCAGCATTATTTTTTTTTTGAAAAGGCAAGACAACCAGGTAACCTCCATTGAAGATTAACCTAAGATGCCTTCACTAACAGATTAGTGAAGGACTTGATGAGACAATTACAGCCACGGACAAATAAGAAGAAACCTAAAAATGAAACAAGTTAGACACACTCGAAATTGAACCATCTTCATGTTCATGTTGTTCATCAGCTCCAGAGCGCAAGAAACAAAGAGGAACAATTTTCAGATCCTCAAATCACCATTTAACAGGCTTCTTTTTTTTTTCTTTTTTTTTGCTTTAGGATTTTTGAGATCTAAGATCCAAACCCCCCCCCAAATACTAAAAGAGATTTACAACTTTCAGACACCTTACTTTAGCCAAACACAACCATCAACCCTTTATAAGAAAGGACGCCGGTGGCCGGAAATTGACAAACTTTAACCAACAGATCGCGATCATAAGCGCCGGTAGGGCAAGAAGTCGAGCAAAGTCGATAACCGACTACGCCGGCAAGCCCAGCAGCGGCCACGAAGGCAAGGAGGTAGGCTTCATGGTTCTCTCTCCACCCCTCAGAAGAGAAACCAGACAGATCTGAGAAATTTCATTCTTTTTGATCAGATCTGAAAAAAGAGTAAAAAAGGGGAAAGAAAAAGGTTGAGGAAGAGGATGACTAGTGAGAGAGCTTGAGGGAAGGCTTGAAGATTTGACCGAGAAGAAAGGCTTGAGAAGGAAGAAGATGACTAGAAAAGAGCTTGAGGATGTTTGGCGACTGAAGCAAAAACTTTAGAGGAGGCTAGGGTTTCTAGAGAGGATTCTCTTTCTAGAAACCCCTTCCGCTTATTCACCTCAAAGAAGAAAAATATCCTTCATGTATTATATGTATATTGTACTAATTTTTGTACCTCATCTGAACAAAAAAAAGTATATTATTATTACTGACAACTAATCTTAGGTTTGTTAGAGAATTATTCACGAATTACAACATATTTAGATTTAAAATTCGTTTACATCAATATTAGATTTTAGCATCCTCGTGATGATAAAAGAGTTTGCACAATTGAAGATTTGCAACATAGATATTAGTCCTACAATAAATCTTGTGTGGAACGGAAATATGAGAGTCTGCCCTATTTAAGTTTTTGTATTAGTCACAATGAAAAAAAAAACCAAGAGAGTTTTAAGCTTAATTTTCAAGGGATGTCGTTTAGGATTTGTTTTCCATGTCTCTAATTAGGTGTGCTCAAACCAAATTGCTCTTGCTCAGTCTCTACAAAAATAGTCCTTGACCCTAAAAGGATCAATAGAAAACAAACAAACAATAAATAATTATTAAAACAATAAAAAATTCAGAAAAAATTTCTGTGTCTGCCTTTCGGATGGAGAATGTTTTTGATTCCAAGGACGACCAAAGAAGCTTCCTTAGGATGAAGGTCTTATGGACAAAGTCTTTTAGTGTTCCTGGATATTTTTCAGATAGTAAACCACATCTGTGCTGGCTTTTGCAATTGGGTGTAAGTAAACTTTCTTCCAACCCTTTCCCTCTATCGTTATTGCACCAGCTTCTATTGGTTTTAACTTTAAAATGTTTGATGATTGCATTTCCTTATTGCTTTCCTTCAATTTTACTTATATGCATATTATTAGTGTATTAAAGGGTGCGCGAAGCCAAATGCTTTTAAGCTGCTAGGCACGCAAATCAGTGAGGTGCACCTGAGGGCTGAGGCACAGAATTTGTTGGTTCCCCCACCCCCCCTAAGTGATGATGTGGTGCCTTTTATCGACTGACTGTACTTCTGTTTTAATTAAGTTGACTGAGGCACATAATTTTGACAACATATTTTTCATTAGTGCGCCTCTGTAGAAATCAATGATCACGGCTTGATCTTCTCATTCACTATGCAAAGCGTATATATTGTTTACATACAACCTAATTCCCTAGAATCTCGGATAGACTAGGAAAATAAGGAAACAATGACCAATTACATCAATTATGCCTAATTACAAGATATTTACCCAAAGATTATATTCCCATCAAATATTCCCAAAAGATAATTACCATAAATCCCGTGATACCCCCCCTCAAGTTGGAGCATGAGGGTCATGAATGCCCAACTTGGAGAGTAAATTATCAAACTGCATTTTACCAAGTGCCTTAGTAAAAATATCTGCCAATTGAGAAGATGTAGAAACATGAGATGGAGAAATTAAGCCCTCATTGATTGCATCCCGAACAAAATGACAGTCAACCTCTATGTGCTTCGTTCGTTCATGAAAAACAGGATTCTTTGCAATATGCAAAGCAGATTGACTGTCACAGAATAACTTAATCGCCTTTGGATGATTGACTCCCAAGCTCAACAATAAACCTTTCAACCATTTTAACTCACAAGTGATGGCCGCCATAGATCTATATTCGGCCTCAGCCGAGGACCTAGAAACAGTCTGCTGTTTCTTTGTCTTCCAAGACACAGGAGATTGACCAAGGAACACAAGCCAACCTGTAAGAGAACGACGAGTAAGTGGACATGCTGCCCAATCTGAATCACACCACCCCTGTAGAGTTAAATCAGAATCTGCACTCAAAAGAATGCCTTGACCCGGTGTCCCTTTCAAATATCGTACGACCCTCAAGGCCGCTTCCCAATGCTCAGTTCTGGGTTCCTGCATGAACTGAGACAAGATATGTACAGAATATGCCAAATCTGGACGAGTAACAGCAAGATATATCAATCGACCTACAAGCCCGCGATACGATTCTGGATCTTCAAGTAAATCACCGCTGGCTAAGCCAAGCTTGTGATTTTGCTCTATGGGAAATCCGCTTGGCTTAGCTCCTAACAGACCTGCTTCAGAAATAATATCCAGAGTATATTTTCTTTGGCATAAGAACAGACCTGCAGAACTTCTTGCAACCTCTATTCCCAGAAAATATTTTAAAGGACCCAAGTCCTTCATTTTGAAACAGTCACTAAGATAAGACTTGAAAGTACACAAAGCAGCGGAATCATTACCAGAAATAACAATATCATCAACATAGACTAAGACGTTAATCTGTATACCTGTCTTAGTGTATGTAAATAAAGAATAATCTGAATAAGACTGAAGAAAGCCATACTCTTTCAAAGCCGTGACTAACTTTGCAAACCAACATCTGGGAGCCTGTTTCAAGCCATACAAAGACTTTCTTAATCTGCAAACCATATTAGGATCGGGACACTCAAATCCGGGAGGCAACTTCATGTAGACTTCTTCATCAAGATCACCGTGCAAAAAAGCATTGTGGACATCCATTTGGTGAAGTGCCCAATTCTTTGATGCTGCAATTGCTAAAAAAGTACGAACAGTAGTCATTTTAGCAACGGGAGCAAACGTTTCAGTATAATCAATTCCTGGCTGCTGATGATTTCCAAGCACAACCAATCGGGATTTCAATCTTTCAATCTCACCATTGGACAAAAACTTTGTCCTGTAAACCCACTGACTGCCAAGAGCTCTCTTTCCAGGAGGAAGTGGCGCCAAGGTCCAAGTGCCATTGTTTTCAAGTGCCCGTATTTCTTCCTGCATTGACTGTCTCCAACCCTCATATTTCATCGCCTCCTTAAATGATTTAGGATCATTGTTACCTACTACAGCTGCAACAAACTTACGGTAATTTACAGAAAAATTATCACAATGTATATAATGTGCAAGAGGATACGGAGTACCTGAAGGATGATCAGAAACTGAAGCCGGGAGAGATGGACTACTAGCAAAAACAGTGTGAGTAACATGATCACGAAGCTTAACCGATGGATACTTAGTGCGCAAACCTCGACCCAAATTTTCAGTGGGCTGTGCACTGCTGTCAGCATCGGACGCCGTGGCAGAATCTGCTGTGGCTGTGCTGTGGCGTGGCTGCGGGGCAGATTCTGCTGTGGCTGGCTGACTGTGCTGTGGCGTGGCAGCAGGTGGTGTTTGGTCAGTGAGCTGGGCGGCAGTGGTGGTGGGAATCGCAGCACCCACTGGCTGACCACCATGAATGGGCTGCATTTCTTCCCCCCCTTGATCACAACTATGCATCTCTACACCACAATCTTCATCACATACACCCAAGTCCGCAAAATCTTCATGAATTTCACCCACATAATCCGCTTTGGACTCAATATTCACATCATCAGGAGAACTAAACGGGAACACATCTTCAATAAATTTTACATCCCTAGACACAAAAAATTCTTTTGCATCTAAATCATACACTCTCCAACCTTTTTGCCCAAATGGATACCCCACAAACACACATTTCCTACTCTTACTAGCAAACTTGTCCCCTTTTGTTTTCTGATTATGAGCAAAGCAAAGACATCCAAAGGTGCGGATAGCATCAAAATTGGGTAATTTATTGAAGAGAATTTCAAAGGGTGTTTTATTTTGTAGAATAGGAGTTGGGGTGCGGTTTATTAAATGGGCTGCTGCAAGAACACACTCTCCCCAAAAATAAATAGGTAAGTTGGCTTGAAAACGCAACGCTCTCCCTACACTCAAAATGTGTTTATGTTTCCTTTCTACCCTCCCATTTTGTTGAGGTGTACCCACACAAGAGGATTGAAAAATAATACCAGTGGCTCGGAAAAAATCAAATAAGCATTTAAATTCAGTACCATTGTCACTTTGTACGATTTTAATACTTTGACCAAATTGTCTATCAACCATAGCCACAAAAGTCATAAACATAGAAAAAACTTCCGTTTTATCAACCATCAAATAAATCCATACAGCTCTTGAAAAATCATCAACAATTGTCAAAAAATAACGAGCACCACACGAGGAATCATGTCTATAAGGACCCCACAAATCACAATGGACTTTCTCAAATATTCTAGAACAATTATTATTACTTAAAGGAAATTTGTCTCTGTGATGCTTAGCACGAAAACATACTTCGCATCCTTTATTCAAACTATTCTTAGATCTACTAACAGAAGGTAAGAACTTAACTACTTTCTCAGAAGGATGTCCCATTCGCCTATGCCACAATTCCACATCAGATGTAGCTTCAACTGCAGACACCAACTCTGGTTTGCTAAAGTAGTATAGTCCATCCCGCCTAACTCCCGTACCAATCAGAGCCTTCATTTGGTCCTGTATCAAACACACATCAGAATTAAATGTGACGATTGATTGCAAATTATCATTAAGTTGCGAAACCGAAAGTAAATTACAGCTTAAGTTAGGAACATAAAGAACATGATTTAGAGTGATCGTATCTGACAAATAAACTGATCCCTCCATTGATGCAATAACAGTGTCCCCATTTGGTAAACCAACAGGGCAATTTAATTGTTTAATGTCAAACAACCAAGATTTTTCTCCAGTTACATGATGAGTGGCCCCTGTATCAATGATCCAAGAAGTAGTATCAAACTTACCACTCAGGCGATTTTCCGGTACATTAGAATTACCAAAAAATCCCATGATTGCTTTCCATTGTTCTGCTGAAAAAACTTGACCAGGTGAAGGCGAAGAAGCAGTAGACTTGGACGAACTAGGTGGCGCAGACTGCTGAGAAGAGGGGCTGCTGGCTGCTGCGTTGGCACGTGCCACCCCACGGCCTTGACTGGTCGTGGTGGGTTTGCTTCCTCGATCTCCCGGAGTATATCCCTCAGGGTACCCAGTAAGCTCATAGCAACGACTAACATTGTGTCCTCGCTTCTTGCAATGAGTACACACTTGTAAAGCATAACAATCAGCAACAAGATGGCCTGGCTTCTTGCAATGACTGCACACAGGCCGATCCGTGGCCTGCTTATCGTGAGACCCACGGCCTCTGCCTGCTGCTGCACGGACAGCAAACCCCACAGCAGACGGGGGTTCGTCTTGAAGACGAGCAAGGCCACGAACAAGCTCCTCTTGAGATACTTGTTGATAGGCTTTGTTCAATGATGGCAAAGGGTCTTGAGCAAGTATATTAGACCTAATTTGCGCATAATATTCCGAATACAGACCAAGCAAAAATTGTTGTAACATATCATCTTCACGTCGTTTTTCATGTTGCTTGCCCACATTACAAGTACAATTGCCACAAGTACAATTAATTAAAGGTTGTAAATTTGCAAGATCATCCCACAAAACCTTTAATTTTCCATAATAAATTGCAACAGACATGGTCTTAGTTTGCTCACATTTATTAATTTGAGATTTTAATTGATGAATCCGAGGTCCATTCACAACACAAAATCGTTCGTGCAAATCATCCCACAACCTTTTTGCATTATCATAATTAGAAAGCATAGATTTTACCTCGGGATCAATCGTATTCATGAGCCAAGAAACGAGCATACAATGGACTACGATCCAATCCTCCTTTGTTGCGGGTGGTACAACATCCACGATCGTACCATCAAGAAAACCAAACTTTCGACGAGAGGAGAGAGCAACTTTAATGGCGTGTGACCAAGAATCAAAATTATCAAGCTTGAGTCGAATAGGTGTTATAAAATCCCCCGGCCTATCATGTGTACCGAGATAAAAGGGATTATGAATTTCAATTTTTGATGGTGGTGGTGGTGGTGGAGCACCGTCGTCGCCGGCCATGGCTGACGTGATTAAATTTTTTTTTTTTTTTTTTTTTTTTTTTTTGTAGAGAGAAAAAATTAACCTGCTCTTGATACCATGTAGAAATCAATGATCACGGCTTGATCTTCTCATTCACTATGCAAAGCGTATATATTGTTTACATACAACCTAATTCCCTAGAATCTCGGATAGACTAGGAAAATAAGGAAACAATGACCAATTACATCAATTATGCCTAATTACAAGATATTTACCCAAAGATTATATTCCCATCAAATATTCCCAAAAGATAATTACCATAAATCCCGTGATAGCCTCACTTCCCTGAAGCGTGCCTCACGCCTTTTAGCCATTAGAATCACAATCTACTATGTTTTGGTTGCCTATTGTATCTTTTCTTGTTTCCAAACTACTAGTAAAAAAGATAATGATATTGGATTCACCGCGCCCCCCCCCCCCAAAACCCAAAAAAGACAGTTTTTGGGAAATGTTACAATCGTCATTCACATCATAGCAGTTGGTAAGGATCACAACACATAATATCGACCGAACTTTCAAAAGTTGCACACTATATTTCAACTGTCCAACACAACACAACTTTGCTATATCCTGTCTTCTGTTGTTAAATTTGCTTAAAGAAAATTCCAGTGAATTTATGGCCACCAGTTCTGTTTCTAGAGAACAGTGGTGTTGTGTGATTACCGCTAGCAACTGTAGACAACTATTACTCTTACTTTGTAGTATTTCTACCCTAATTCTACATCTAACAAAACCCAGCAATGGTGATTGCATACACAATACACCCCTAGTAGAAAGCCATCTGAATCTCATAATTTTTTACCAAGTCCTGAAATTTACACAATTTGAGCACATCAAGATGGTCTTATACTCTTTCTCTTTATCTAAAAAGATGGTCTTATACTCTTATTCCACCCCTGCTAGCAAGCACAAATCAAAATTTCAACTAATCAACTTCATAACCAAGCTGTACAGGTGTTCATTAGAAAGTCATCTAACACCTACTTCATAACCAAATAATTCAGATTCAAATAAAATGTACAATCAAACTCACAAATCCCACAACCAACATCCTTTTAGTGTTCTTACTTCTTGATTGACTGAAAAGTTGGGAGGTTTGGAATTAATCATTCAGATAACATTAACATGACTTCATTGCGGAAGATAGAAAATTTTCATGTCAGGATCCAATTTCCCTTCCAAATAAAACATCATGGTCAAAATTAGAAGCATACAAGAAAGGTTGCTACACAGAACTGTAGCTCAAAACATTCGAACCCAGTAATTAGCACAAACATCTATCTTGGCCTCAAGCACTCTACAGAAGATGTATTAGAGATTGAATCAAATAATATCAAAAGTTATATCTAATTAAAGTGATATGTTAAAATTGCATCAGAATAAGGAGTGCAAACTGTTAAATATGCTACTTTGAGTTAGTTCATTATATTCCAAAGCCAAAAGATAGAGTCATCTTTTGGCTTCATTGGAATTGGACAAATATGCAAATCACACAATGTCTAATTTGGTTCATAAAAAGAGCAAGAATAATGTCTTTGAAGTTGAATACAGTCTACAAATCAAACTACCAAAAACCAAAGAATCGGGAAAAGGGTAAGAGGGGGTCGGTTGTAGGAGGTTTACCCCTATGTCCTTGATTCGATACGTGCTTCACTATAAATAAGGGAGTGCAAGCCGTTTAAATTGCCATTTTGATTTAGTCTACTATAATCTAAAGCCAAAAAAGTATTGAATCTTTTAGCACCATTGGAAATGGACAAGTCTGTAAATCCTACAATGTCTAATTCTATTCATGTAAAAAATCCGGAATAGAGCATTTGAAGTTGAATACAGTCTACATATCAAACTACTAAACCGAAAATTCGGGAAAATTTTATTTTTCTTGCACATTGGTGCAGACGAATCTAGAAATTTTCATAGCATATATAAAGCCTACAAATTATTGACAGATTGAAAGATTAGTCTTAACCAAGGCATCCTCTAGTTAGACATGGACCCTTGTAGTCGATTTTCCTCTACAGCCTCTTTCGGTGGTATTTTCAGTTTTTAGGAAGCTATTTTGTGGTGGGGATGTGGTGGACTGGGGAAAATTTGAGAGAGTGAGTAGTAGCTGAACCTTTGTAGAATATGTGGCAAACAAACCCTTAAAGGAAAAGAGAAAAGGAATACAGATGTCAAACTGTGTCATTGTTACTTATTTTGACTACTTGTAGTTTCATTTAAATGAGAGAATCATTGACTGTCTGATAATTACTTCGATTTCATTTGTTAAGATTTTGGAATTGTGTTTTTTTTTCCTTGGCCAGGCTGATCCCATGGACTTCGTAAGGCGCATGTAGTCATGTACTTATGTGCTATGCAAAAAGCCCCATGGTGATTAATTGAAAAGATCACTCTGAATATAGACCATCTGAAATGGAATGTGTAACCCACTCGCGATTTGAAAGGGGCGCCATATGGTTTATCCTATCTAATGTGTCGTGTGGTTTCCACCTCTTAGAACACGAACAAAAGAAATATATGCTCATGTAGTTTGCTACTATTATATTAGTGTATATGCTATCAAGTTTGCTACTATTAGATTAGTGTATATGCTTTCAAAGAGATGATGCTCTTACAATGTGCTACTTGTGTTAAATGTGTTTGTTGTACTTGATTATAGGTAAGATTACTAGATGTAAAAGGCTTTTGTAGGAACTTGAGTAATGCTTTGGAATGCACATATCATTATCCAATTGTGGTACGGTAGTCAACAATTGTTTCTGATTTACCTAAAAAACGATTTATGTTTATGCGTGCAGGAAGCCGTAGGACATTTTGACCCCCATCGGACGTCTAAATGTGGTATGGTAGCAGTCTACAATTGATTTTTGATTCATGTTTATGCGTTCTTATCTAAGAAAGATTTATATTTATGCTTGCAGGTAGTGGTGGGAGAATGACATTTTGACCTCTTAGGGAGATGGTATGTTGTTTACTAGTAGTACTTGATCATGTTCATTTTAAGTTAACTCAGCTGTGGTTGCTTCGGAACCGCTTATGGTCCTTTCGTAGGATTATGTAAATAATATGGTGAATTGTCCTTTACCCTTTTGTAGTGATGTGTAATATAGTCCATAACAATTGTTTGTACTAGTTTGAAGATGCCTTCTTAATGACTTTCCACCTATTATTTCTTGGTTTAAGATATCTTAGGTTGTTAATATCATCAATTTAGGTATCTCTGGCCATTTTCTTGAATTGGCATTTCTAGAGCTGATTGACAAATGAGGGCCTCAATTGGCATCCCTGTGGTTTGTCATATGTACGTACACGATATTTGATTTTCCTGTCTCCTATTGTTAAGTTTGCTTACAGAAGAAAATTCCACAATGAATTTAGTCCAAATTCTGAGTTAATATTTTATTTTCAGCAAGTGTTCCCGAGGAGGAACTACGCTATGGAAAGGTGGATGAGGATGGAGACTACAACCACAGCGTGCTTGGGCATGGTAGCAGCTCCCATGTACTTGGTTTGCGGTTGCAACTATGTCAGTCACCCTCAATGCCGGTCCGCTCAGATCATGTGTCACAACTTCTTTGAAAAAGGCCAAATGCTTATCAACTTAACTAGTAGAGACTACAATTTTGAGGTTTGAACTTTCAAATAAATATGCCATTTTGCATGCTGTATCTTGCTCAGACTGCTCCAAGATGAAAAATTAAAATTAATTTACACATTATGCTCACTAATACAAATAATAGGGACATAATCTACAAGTAAACTAAACTAGAAGTCTAGAATCATGCAACTTTCTCATTCTCTGTGGTATCTTGGCAGGTATATCCATTCCATGTAACATGGAAGAAGAGAAAGGTATAAAATGGGAAAATTTCCTACAGTTGAGAGCTCATATGACCAAATTGGTTTTATCTTCATTTTTGAAATATCCAACTGTAACATTCGGACCACCAATAACAATTTCTCCCCGTGGCATTGGTTCATCATTTATGAGATATCCTCCTTCAGGCCAATCTATCAACTGAATACATGACACGCACGGTGGTTTAAATGTATCCTATTTAATTTAAAATATTAATGTTGGTGTTTTGTAGTGAAGCTTCCAAACCTTCAATCCAGCCACCTCCTTAATTCTAGGCCATCAACTTTTAATCGGGATTGAGTATTGATGTTTTAAGCACTCCTTAAAGCTTCACTTAAATCTCATAATCAAGTAAAAAGGAAAACAAAATAAATTATACCACCCAAATAAAGGAAAATAAATAAATTATACTCTCAATTTAAATTGCAACATAAAAAGCAATTTCAAACAAGAACACTACGCAATTTTTGAAGTATTAAATTCCTAGCTACCATACAAAGATTTTACTGACTTTCAATTATTAAAGTGGAAAAAGAAAACTTCTACCAATAGGTATTTGTGAGCCGGTGGCTCTATATACGTAGTGCACAAAATATCAGCCATGAAAAAGTTAGGCAAGTTTATGATGGTCCGAAAATATTACTAATGGAACAATAATGTTTTAGAAACCGAAAATAACGTCAAGATTACAAACAAAATCTCAAATAGTCATTTCTCTATATAAGTTAAAAGCATTTTTTTTTGCCATGATTTCAAAATTATTCTACATAAACACTACTTATTTACCACCTTACTTTGAGTCCCACATTGAAGAGAAAATGAAAAGCAAGAAGCAACTAGCTATATAAAACTAGGTGGTCAAACTTAAAGTCAATCACACATTCCTCGGTTTTTAGAGTAGATCAAGTGTAGGCGATTGTTTAATTGTCTCCAATAATGGATCTACAAAACCCCCAAAGATGCCCTTACATACCAATATTAGTAATTTTCTTTTTAAATTTTCAACAAAAAAAATTACTTAATTGGAAATGTACCATATTACGGGTACTAATCTTCTACTGTTATGTAAAAGATTGAAAGACACCATGCTCAAGGTTCACCTATTATTCACAAAACTAACGTAATATGCTAGTTTTAAACAAAGAAAAGAAACAAAAAAGGGAAGACAAAACTTTTACTTCTCAAAAGTATTATGAGTCCCACATCGAAAAATTAAGTAGGTATTAGTAAAGTAAAGAACATAGATAAGAACAGAGGGTGAAACTTGAAGCAAAACACATCTCACTTAGTCCTTTGGCGTAGAAGAAAGTGTAGTATCTGTTTTGTTAGCCAGTCGCCAACAATGATACTAATTTAATTTTTCAAATTATATAGCACAAGAAGAAAAAGGAATCCCTACAAAGTTAATATAATCGGCCCTAGCACAAAATTAAGAAAAGTGGAAAAAAGATTTGACCCAAAAAACATGTAATTTTTGTTTTTGTTGTGCTAGTCAAAAGGTTGCGTAGTTGTATTAAAAGAACCCAAAAGAATACAAATATTCAATTTAAAGTCCACATTCGAGAAAGAACTCCTTGAGATATTGAATACCCACAAATTAGAGGACTTCGCCCACAAACGGCAAAGGAGTGTGCGAACATATTGTTCAGTCTAGGTACATAAATTACATTACAAGACACAACTGAAATTAAATCATCAATCTTCTCTAGTAACCATCTAGTCTTCCAAGGAAAAGGCACGCCTCTGCTTAGACCCAAAAAAATGTATAATTGACAAGGTTTAAACCCGAAATGACCGAGGATGAGGTGAGAGCTCAAATGGTAAGAGCCTCACCCTTATAATTCAGTGGTCAGGGGTTCAAATCCCCATTCATGTAGAAAAAATAGAAACTCTTTTACCTTTCTTTGCAGGGGGGTTTCCTCCTCTGCTTGAGCTCGTCAGTCCATCAAAGATGGATTTGGCTTGCCCGACACATGCGATTTGCGGGCTATTGCATGCGTCCTTGAACCGAAAAAAAAAACCTTATTATTATTATTATTATTATTATTATTATTATTATTATTATTATTATTATTATTATTATTATTATTATTATTATTATTATTATTATTATTATTATTATTATTATTATTATTATTATTATTATTATTATTATTATAACCATACCCTTTATGTGTGACCGTGGTGGTCTTATGTGACTACTAACTTTACACAAATATTATATCTTTGACCATAATAGCAAACAATAGTTTCACATGAATATAAACTATGAATGTCTTAAGCTCTGTTATCTCTACTTTATTTTTACTGAACTTATTTGAACAAAATTAAACTGAACTGAAATTTATTAAACTGTACTGAATTTTTCTGACCTGAACATTTACTGAATGTACAATAAAAAGAGTAAAAATTGTACTTCATTTTACAGAACTAAACATATTTTTTACTTAATTGAACTTTTTTTTACTGAACTGAACTGAATTTTACTTAATTGAACTGAAATTTCCTGAATACTTTAAGAAGAAGTTGAATAGAAGTATAGAACAGGGCATTCAACAAAATTCAACAAAGTTTAGTAAAATAAACAAAATTCAATAAAATGTAATAAAGTTAAACAAACCAACATATACACTTGCTAGTTATAAATATCACTTATTCACTAAACCCACCCTTTTTGAAGGCGGGATATTTCAGGGGACGTGGGACGGGAGGCAGTCAATGAGTCAACCTAGTCAACCACCTCTTACCCCAAATAAATACCAAAAAAAAAAACAAAAAACAAACGAACGGGAACTTGATCCCCAGATTTAGGGGTGAGCGCAAACGGGTACCCACCGGGTATTGCATTACCCGAAATTAGAATTAGATTCACAGGTTTCTAATTCCTAGGAATTGAAATTGAAATTGGTTGCACCGGTTCCTAATTCCTAGGAATTGGAATAGGATCCACCGGGTACCCACCGGTTCCTATTAAATCCAAATTTAGAATTTTTTTTAAAATAAATTATATATTAAGTAATTAAAAAACAGCAATTATATAAGAGCAATAAATGTCAAATACAAAGCTTCTTACAGTCTGATCCCTAGCAACTATAAAACGTGAAAGGAAATGAAGTTGAGGCATGGAATTGCAATTTGTAACACTATAGAAACGGCTACAGACTTAGTAAATGAATTAGTGTAATGCCCAAATGCCCAAACTATTACTCTATCTAGTATAAAGTAAACAGAAACATGAAAATTAGAAAATGAGGAAAGTTGGAGAATGTTAGAGAGGTGGCTATGCGTTGTTTTGTTTCACTTTTTGTTTTTTCCTCATTATTTATCTTTCTTTATGTTTTTGACTATTGATAGTAATGGAGAAATTTCAAAATTAATTACATTTTAAGTCCGATACCGCTTTATACCGGGTATCCAACCGGTTTCAGTTCCTAGAAGGTAAGAACCGGAATTGGAATTGGTTGGGACCGGTTCCCATTTTTGAGAACTGGAATTGGAATTAGTTGACCGGTTCCGGTTTCGATTCCGAAACCACTGGTTTCGAACCGGTTTCAGTTTCAATACTTGGTACCCGGATTTTCTGCTCACCCCTACTACAAACTACAATTATTTTCCGCCATTTATTTTTTATTTTTTAAAATCTTACCTAATAGATCTATTTTAACAAACAATATAGAAAGCCGACAAAAAAAAAAAGCAATATAGAAAGAAAAAACTTTTTAAAATGAAGTATAACTAATAGTCTCACATCGATATGAAAAGTAGTGAAAAACGCGGATAGCTAATATAAAAGTAGAGGGCCAATAGATCAATACAAGTACAAAGCATACATTTGTAATATATACTACTTCTCAAAAGTATTATGAGTTCCACATCGAAAAACTAAGTAGTAGTGAAGTAAAGAACTTATATAAGAATAGAGGGTGACACTTGAAGTAAAGCACATCTCACTTACCCCTTTAGCGTAGATCATCCCATTGGCTAAGATGAATTAGTAGAGCATCATCATCATCATATTTTATGACATTATTACTAATTTTATGACATATATTATTTTGGACAAATAAAATGGTTACTAAATACTCTAAATACCTTCAAATCTAATACATTATACTAGTGTATTTTTCACTTTAAATATCATGTGCATCGCATGGGCAAAAACTAGTTAGAGAAAATAACATGTTATACTATGAATATATTAACTATTCAGTTTGAGATGACATATGGCTTTATTTTATTGACCAGTTAAATTGTCAAAGGTAGACATTCCCTGACCAGGTGGCGCATTATAATTGGCTGTCAATTTTTTTTGCCTTCTATAAATACCCCCTCAAGACTTGACCACAGACACAATTTGCAGTGTTTGGAGTGGTCGGGTCTCGAAGCTTGAGCTTGAATTTCTACTTGGGCTTTTTTTTCTTTTTGAGATTTTTTTATTTCTCGCCCTTGGGAAGGCAATTGTGATTTTCACTTGGGTAGATGAGAGAGTAAATAAACCCAATAAAATTTGGATAGGTTATTAATCTCAATTTCCCACAAATATTTGTACAACATGCTCAAACTTGATTATGAGCCGTCTTTTCTTTCATTTACCTCGTAAGATTAGACCTTGGAGAAGAAGACTCCAAATTCTAATCAAATTATGCTCGCCACAGCTTCAGCTAAGAAAGATTATTTCACTTTCTCGTGTTCCATCCAATTCTGCTTGTAACCTTTGCGTGTGCTTGGCAGAATAGAGCAAGTTCATACAATCCAGATAGGAACCCTGGTGTGTGTTCACGTGGTAAAATCCACTTATAAAAAGGTAGCTTAGCTTATTGTTTCTAATAATTGGAAATTTCTTCCTAATTACTTGACACCTTTCATGCATAGAAGTGAATTGTTTACACTTGGGCTTTGCTGGCTTGGCCAATTTAATAACGTGAAGGACTTTGATCATACCAAATATATGACTCCGACATGCGTGCAGATTTGCTCCAATTTGATTGCAACCTTCTTCTTCTTTTTTGATTGGAGTGTATTTCTCACCATGCCATGTGTAGAGACATGTTACATTTTCATTGTTGCGGATTGATTTATTTTGAATTTTTTGATCACATTGACAATGAGTAAATGACTTTGACCTTGTTGCAAAGATAAATCTCCAATTGTGATGACCTATGTTGTACAAGTCGAAGGACCTATATTCAACCCATTTCTTAGCAGTTATAGCCTTTTGGTGGACTTTCTCTACGTCTATGACAATGGACTTAATAAAGACATTGAGGAAAGAGCTACACAAAAAGTCATCACCAACGGAGGCTTCACCAATGGAACGCCATCAACGGAATCTTCATCAACATAATAACATCAACGGAGGCTTCACCAATGGAACGCCATCAACGGAGGCTTCACCAACATAATGACATCAACAGAGGCTACTTCAACATAATGACAGCAATGGAGGATTCACCAATATAATGCCATCAATGGAGTTGGCAACCAAAGAAGTGTCATCAACGGAGGCTTTATCAACGGAATCGACATCAACGAAATCTATGCCAAAGGAAACGACACCAATGGCTCGTCACCAAATCTTTGAGATCGAGGCCAGGGCTTCATACTTGAGCTCGATCTTCGTTAATGTTGGCATGGATCAAGGGCATAATGCTTTCACTTGAATCCACATGCAATTTCTCTTCGACACTCCGATGAATGCGACAAAAGTTTGTTGGAGATGTGAAGACTCCACTGCGACCAAATATCGTAATCGATGTGGGGAACTTCTCACAATACTATGACAAAATCGTCCCAGGTATTACTCTTTTTTTTTTGTTTAATTTGTTTGACTGTACTTGAATTTCAAGTTGCCTACATACTCATAGGAGCATTCAGTTTTGCTATGAGATCAAGTCATAATGTTGTTCAAGAATGATTTTTTTTTTTTTAATTTAACGTTCACAGTTTATACTCTTGCGGGTCGGGAGTTTGATTTTTTTTTTTTTTTTTTTTTGTGACGACTTGGTGTGCGGAAGCTTACTCCAAGTCTCTTGAAGATTTGACGTGGACTTGGTGAGTGGAAGCTTTCTCCAAGTCAGTTGAAGATTTGAGGTAGACTTGGTGCGTGGAAGCTTTCTCCAAGTCTCTTGAAGATTTGAGGTAGACTTGGTGCTTGGAAGCTTTCTCCAAGTCTATTGAAAATTTGAGGCAAACTTGGTGCTTGAAAGCTTTCTCCAAGTCTCCAAACTTGAAATTTTAAAATAGGCATGGTGCTTCGAAACTTTCTCCATGTCTCTAGACTTGAAACTTTGAAGTAGGCATGGTGTTTGAGAGTTTTTTCCATATCTCCTTACTTGAAAGGTTGAAGTAGGCATGATGCTTGAGAGCTTTCTCCATGTCCCCATGTTTGAAGGTTTGAAGTGACGTGGTGCTTGATAGCTTTCTCCAGGTGCCCATGTTTGAAGGTTTGAAGTAGACGTGATGCTTGATAGCTTTCTCCTGGTCTCCATATATACTTGAAATTTGAGTTAGACGTGGTGCTTAAGAGCTTTATCCACGCCCTCAGACTTGCATATTTGAGGTAGACGCAGTGCCTTTGTGCTTTCTCTACATTCTACTTTGCACCTTGGTCTAGTTTCTGGTGCTTGAAAGCTTTCTCCAGAGCTTATACTTGGATGTTTGAAGTTGACCTGTTGCCAATGAGCTTTCCCAAGTCTTGGTAGTTGCTTTTTATTATTTATTTTTTTGCTTTGTTGGTGTCCAGTTTATCCTCATGCTTAGGAGCTTCTTGCTTTTGCAATTATTGGAGTTTGCAGCATCATCTTGACAACTTTTTCACTCTTTCATGCCTTGCCCCCATAGTGAAAGCGACATTTGACATAGATTTTGATCATGTCCTTTATGGAGATTGTGGCTTGGTTGGCGTCCCTAGAGGATCACCATCTTTATCATTCTTCGTCTTAAGAAGAATACCCTCCATGGTTGATGAATGTAGGATCCATGCCTTCAACGTCATCGTTTTTATTTGAAGAAGCGTAACCTCCATGATTGGCGATTGTGAGATCCATGTCGTGAGCTCGAGTCACCAACTCTTGAACTGACTTTGGCTTCACACCTTTCAAAATATAGAGCAAATCCCAATTCATCCCTTGAATCCAGATCTCGACCGCGGGTGTCTCTGTCAAGCGATCTTTGCATTGAAGACTCAATGAGCGCCACCGATTGATGAACTCGGCGACTGGCTCATTCCGCAGCTGTGTAGTTGCAGTAAGCTCCATTATACTCACCATGCAGCGAGTGCTATAGAAGCGATTCAGAAATTCGTCTTCCATTTGCCTCCAATTGTCAATGGAGTTAGAGGTTAAGTCAGTGTACCAATCGAAAGCCATGCCTTTGAGGGAGCGTACAAATTGCTTCACCAATAAGCCGCCTTCTGTACCAGCATTGTTGCATGTCTAAATGAAGTGGGCAATGTGTTGCTTAGGATTTCCTTTCCCATCAAGTTGTTGGAACTTTGAAGGTTTGTATCCAACAGGCATGCGCAAAATATCAATCCTCTTTGTGTATGGCTTGATGTAGTGTTGGCTTCCATGACTATCACCACCAATTTGCATCTTGACGACACTTGTTATCATCTCCTAAATTTGTTGGATGGTGAATGTGCTGGAAAGAGATTTTTCCTTCTTCTTCCTTTGTTTGGAGTGCACAGACTCTTCGTTGCTACTTTCCCTCTTGCTTTCAGAAGAATTTCCAATTTTTTTTTCCCAATTCTTGGTCAAGACGGCAATTTCGTTTGACGCTCGATCTTAGCGTCCTTCTCCTTGATTTCTTTAGAGAGTTTTTCAAGGTGCAACTTCATGCTTGCTAATTGCTCCTCCAAAGTGTTTGCCTCAATAGTCATAACAGAAATAATAGGATTTGAGAAGTCCTTTTGTTGTTGTGTCCGCGGATCAGGATTTGGTGAAGAAGCAAATAAATCATCATTGACGTAGACATCTTCCTTGTAAAAAGGTGATGTCAATAGAGGGCATGTGTGGATGTGACACTTATCGCGTACAACATCCAGAGTTTGCTTCAATGATGACGATGCGATTTGTCTTCGCTCAACAATAGATTTAGTGTTGAACGAAGGACTTTTGTGTGACTTTCCAGGAATTGATGTGGATGGCGGTGAGAGAGTATCAACAATATCCTTTGTCATCCTTTTAGTGACAGCAGCATCTTCAACACTTGTGGTCTTTGAGAGGTAGATCCAATTGTTGTCTTTGTGCCTCCAAAAATCTTTTTCTTATAGATCATCGTTCTCTTGGTAGAGGTGAAGTAGCTTTGTGGAGAAAGAGATCAGGGGTACAGATTGTCCCACCGAGCGTGCCAAAAATTTGTAGACACAACTTATGCGTCTGAAATAAATAACAAAGTCAAAATATATGAACAAATATCAATTTATATTTATCTTTAAATTTGGGTTACAATCTCTACATATTCTCTATTTAGCAAAGAATATAAAAATTCCCTGATTCGATCTCCACTTTGATTTGGTGACAATTCACGAACTAGAACTGTAGATCGCAAGCGTCAATTTGATTTGGTGAACAAGGGCCAATTAAGGCTTGATCTCGTTCAAAATATTGATTTGTTGATGCAGACTTTGGGTCCAGGGTCGATAGACTTGAACTAGATTCGAGGGCCTAGGCTTGATCTCAAATGCAAGCTTTAAGTTGGAGAAGAACCCTTGATTGATGACTTGAGAGTCTTTAATGGAGATTTTCGGTTGTAGACGGACTGCAGATTCGACTTGGGAGTCCTTTAGTTAATGTTGGGGCAGAGTTTCGCCTTTGATTTTATGCCTCTCTCCCTCCTAGGGTTGTCCCCTATTTATAGTGGAGGACAAGAGAGTTGTTGATGGGTTGAAGTCTCCAGAAGATAGAGTCATCCCCATTATCCATTGAAAAGATAATTATTTAGTAATTATCTTTTAGGTATTGAGAGTTACCTCCATCACGATCTCTCCAAAAAGATAATTATCTCCAATTTAATGAGGAAATAATAATTATCTTTTAGTTTAGACAATTCTATTAATTTAAATAGAAATTTTTCTTTAGGAGACATTTACTCCCATCTTTATGTGGGTCCCGGATGACACGTGGCAACCTCTAATTTGTCGGCTGCTTTAGTTTGAGATGACATATGGCTTTATTTTATTGACCAGTCAAATTGTCAAAGGTAGACATTCCCTTGCCAAGTGGTGCATTATAATTGGTTGTCAACTTTTTTGCCTTCTACAGTCTTTATTCAATCATTCTCTTGCTTGTGGAATAGCAAAACAATGTAAAGCTGGCAGAAAGGTCACTAAAACCAGATGATGCTTATTCTGTTCTCACCTCAGATTTTAATCAAGCTGTTAAGAATCTCTTGTAAGTTTACTCAATTTTGTTTTCTTGTAGAATCTTTGGAAAGAAATTCCTAAGTGTTTGGTGTGATTTTCATCAGTGTTATTAATTGAGAGGTGTTTTTGGGTGGTTTATTTACATGTAGAAATTAGAGCCTACATTCTTTGAAACCCCAAAGGCAGAGCCCAAAAATATGGCTGCAATTATCTTGGGCGGAGGTGCTGTCGTGCTGGGACTCGCCTCTTTGCTCTTACCAGCAAGAGAGCCAAACCGGCTGTACTATATGTCTTGACCTTTTTGCCATATACAACTGAAATGTTGTTCCTTGCTATGAGATTATAATTAAACTGTGAATTTTGTTTTGGTAATGCTATTCAGTGATTTGAGATTATGTATATAGGCAAAATAGGGATGAAGAAAAAGTTATCTTCAAAATGATTGATGTAGATAGTATGGATTGCTGGTGCCAATAGCAGGGTGTTACAGGCTGATTGATGTGCCAATGAGCAACTGCATTAAGGGTTGCATAAGAAAGATATTCATCCTAACTCATTTCACTTCGTTCTCACTGAATCGTCATCTTGCTCGGACTTATAATTTTGGTGATGGTGTCAATTTTGGAGATGCTTTTGTTGAAGTAAGAAACTTAGACAAGATTGTATAGCCTTTATTTGTCACGCTGTTACATTTTTCAGTGTAGGTGTAACTGAGTTACTGAAACAGCTTATATGCAATTGCATATAACTACCTACATTTCACTCTCACTTACCTCATTTTAGGTGGGAGCCTGCTTGTGTGGTGGATTGATGGTTTGGTTTGGTTTTTGTAATTAGTAGTTGAAATGGAAATGAGCAATTCTAATTCGAAAACAGCCTCTCTTTATTTGTCTAAACTAGTTAGGTGTTAGGCTGCGTACATCTTCCCCACTCTGCCTGAGATGTAGCCATGGATTTTTATATTGATCGTTGTTGTTCAATATTTTACGAGAAGCTTCTTATTCATGGAGTATAGCGCAAAAAATTGTTATTGCTGGTGAATTGGGTTTTGATGCCACTCAAACACCTGGAGAAGCAGGAAAGCAATGGTTCCAGGGAACAGCTGATGCATCTTTACCAAAGATTACATGGATTTTGTGCATGTGTAAAAAGTTTGAGTAGTGTCAATTGTCAAATATTATCTAGATTCTAGGGACCAAGTATCATGAAAAGTGTAAAGTGAAGCTGTGTAAGAGTGATATCTTGTCAAGTTAAGGTTCTTGGATCAAATTTGGTAGTGGCATACGAGAAAGTTAGGATCAAGCCAAATTTTAACCTTTCATCCATAACCAAGTCTCCAAATAAGTTTGTGTTTTAAAAGACTATAACCCCATAAAAGAGCACGCCATGAGGGGGTAACAGCCTGTTTCGGACGAGATTTACGTATCTAGGGTTGTTGTAGGCCTTGAAGACCTCGAACCAAAGAAAAATTGGCCGCATTAATAGCCACCATGCTAAAGAGGCAAGGAAAGCACGATTAATTTCGTGGGCACTGTGAATTGCTAAACTACTATGGTTTTCAGGGAGTTGTAGGGTATCCCATCCAACCGCATAGAGTAATAACCATGTGATAGAGATTGGAACCAAAGGAAATCCCGTTGTAATTTATCTATGCATTAGACGATTAGTTAGGGGTAAAGCTGCGTACATCTGGACCTCCCCAGACCCGGCCCTAGGAGGGATATACTTGTTGTTGTATTTTGGGCTCACCCGTATGAAAAGCATGGTAGGTATGAGAGCTCATTGCTAAGTGTAACATAGACGTGAGAATTTGTGCTTGGAGAGAGTGGATCCATTCTCTCCTTATCCTTGTGGTGATTCGTTTATGAATGTTGTGTAAGAAGTTCCATGAAGGATGGAACAGATGATGTTAATGAACGCTAGGGGGAATTGAAGTTCATGTGTTCCAAAACATTAGTAAGAAAATGTAACACCCCCGAATTCGCAATGATTTCCTGGGAACTATCGACATCGCTGTGCGCGACTCGACACCGCTGAACCGTTCCGAACCCGAGGGAAATGTCACTGCAACATTTATCACTAAGGAGTAAATGCTAAGCAGAAAGAAAGACTAGGCATCAAAAGGAGCTTACTAAAGAACTAAACAAACTAAACAGTTAATATCAGAGTTGTCTATATAGTGAGCTAAAACCATTAAACCAAATTTATTACAACTTGCCTTCGAAGGGCTAAATCCAATAAAAATAATCCCACGATCTATCTAAACGGGAAACAGTTCTATAAACCGACGCCAACTCTACCTTCCAAGCTGTACGTCCTCAATCAACTAAACCTGCACTTTGGTTTCCGTGACGGAAACAAAATGCAGAAGAAAAGAAAAGAAACAAAAGAGAAACAAAAATCAGATAAACTGAATAAACGTCATCCGTACCCCGTAAAAACATTTCGCAAACCTTACCTGAGGTTTTAGAAGAATCATTGAAATTCATTTGCATACGCACATAAGCATATAATCAAGCATAAGCACAACGACATTCTTTTACATGCAATTCTTGTTTAGTGATCACACGAAATACGACATAGACAATCCGTCTTGATTAGAGAGATGTAAGAGAGCGAATAGAACAGCGATTACCCATACTGTTCATCGAAGATACAATCACGCCATGGACTTAATGACTCTAGTGTGCACACTACCTCTAGTACAATTACACGAGCCTAGAGGACTTAATAAATGGGGAATGATCCGTCCCAGACACATTGCGAGGTGTCCATAAGTAACTTGGGAATCACTCATCCCTTGAACTACACCATTAGGTGCAATCCCGATTGCTCGACTACTCCTAGGGATCCATTAGGAGTCTTACTCTCATTTAGTTTAATTCACATAATTTGCATTGGTTGACATAAGTGGTACTACGAGACCACGACTTACTAATTAATTTCATGCTCTTGACAATGAATAGTAAATAACGACGATAATGATAATTCAATACGATGAGAATTAAACATGCTTTAATTCAATAACGACGATAATTCAATAAAGAAGACAAGTAATGTCTAGCCAAATTTCGGCAGCACTTCGGCAGGGTAATATGATATCCAAAAATTCACAAATCACCAGAGACATCAAAATAGTTTTGATGGGGCTTTGGAAGAAGGTAGGCATGAGCGCTTACCACTAATACGCTACCAACAGTAATTATGCTCCAATCAATCGACAATAATCACGCTTGCTCGTTAGGTTCTAATTAAAAACAATTAACGAATCAGTATTAATTAAATACGAAAATACAAATAGTAACGAAATCTCAATATGATATTTTCATTAAATTTCTTGATTTTTTTCAACCAATATAGGCTTTTGAAAATCCGAATTCAGATTCCGAATGAGTGCAGCAAAATAAAAACATTAAATCAAAAATACTGAAAATCGAATTAATAATTACGAAAAATATAAAAACGAAACCCTAACTTCAAAACTAAGTCTAGGTCACGTGTACCCATGCATGGGGCCCATAACCCGACCCAACACCACCACCACCACTCACTGGCCACCATGGCCGGTGGTGGTGGTCGCCGAAGGTCCAGCGAAGAGAGGAGAGAGAAACGCGAAAAGAGAGAGAACGAGAGAACGGGGGAGAGAGAAGAGGAGAGGGAGCAGGGGGCTTGGTCGGCGACCATGGGTCATCACCGGCGACCACCCAGGCATGGCCTGGTGGCGCCGTGATGGCTCACGGTGGCGCGACAGCCGGAACAGGGGAGGGGGAGCAAAACAGAGCAAGGGGAAGAGAGAGAGAGAGAGAAAACGCGAGAGAGAGAAGAAGAGAGAGAGAGTACCGGCGGGAGGGGGTTGCCGGCGATCCTCCGATAGTCGGGCGACAGTGAGGAGAGAGAAAGCTCAGGTGAGAGAGGGAGAGAGAGGACGGCGAGAGGAGAGAGAGAGAGAGAGTGAATGCTTGAGGCTTTTGGCTCAGTTTGCAAAACTGATCAACTGTCTCACCTTTTCCTTATATAGGCCCTTAGTCAACCCAAGTCAAGGACTACTAGGTTTAGGAATAAATTTTAAAATTTTTCTGATTTAAAAAGCTAATTAAAACTAATTAGAACTAATTAAAACTAATTTAAAACTAATTAAAACAATATGAATAATTCTTATTCATATATATAATATTTTAATTAAACTCCTTAAAATTAATAAATACCATTTATGAAAGTACCATAATAATAATTAATATTATTATGGCTTTAATTGAATAAATCGAATCCTTAAATGAATATACGATTTAATCTCCGAAACTATTTATAAACCATTTATAATACGATGTAATCTCCGAAACTATTTATAAACCATTTATAATACGATGTAATCTCCGAACTATTTATAAATCATTTATAAATCGATATAAATAATTATAGAAAATATTGGGGTATCACAGAAAATGCAAATGGATTGCGATTAAAGGCCTTAGATAAATCTAAATTTGCAATAAAGAAGCAAACAGTTAAATTTAGAATAAATATACAATATTTCGAATCCTAATTTTCAAATCTTGGTATTTAAATTAATGTCTAAATACTCTTAACAAAACAACCCTTCAATTGTAGAAGCTTCAGTCTCTGGCAAAATATTCGTTAACCCTACCATCAATAATAATTTCTTTGTCTAATATTAAAACAATAAAATTTAGAAATAAACACAAATAAATTGAATTTACTTCATGGACTCTAATAATTTAAGTTTGTCAAACACCTCTGGGAACTCACAGATATAGGTGCCCAACACCGCCATTAACATTCTCACCCCATCATCAAACTCGATGATGAAGAGGTGGGCATGACTAGAAAGGCGATAAGAACCTGCAAACTGGCCTGCAAGGTTGCCAATGGTAGCCAAATAGGAGGGGTCGAGAATGTGACCAACTACATTCCTACAAAACCTAGCAATATCAGTAGGTTGTTTTGAGTCATATGAGGAGTCAACCAGGAAAGACAATGGAGTCTTCGACCTCAACCAAACAACCCAGGTAAATTATTTTCCAGTCCAACCAAACACATTCAGCTGTAAATCTTCGAAAGCTTGATCATACTTATCCCATTGTTCATAATTAAAACCCTTCGTCCTGTCTCATGCATCAGCAAGAAAGTTTCTCCTTGCCTTTTTAGTCATAATAGCAAAGTTGTATCTAACCAGATATTCACTGGTGCTACAATACGAAACAAAACAAAAACTGAGTCAAAATCCACAAATTAATGAACATCATCCTAATAAATAATATGTAAATTTCACGGGGTATTTTCACAGGTTTCGTCTTCAAAACAAGGAGAAGTGTCACATCGAAAAATATAATTCTTAATGATTCTAGAGATTTTCATGAAATTGGAATTCGCAGCAGATACTAATAAGTATTCTTCCAGATGCACAGTTTTAAACTTAAGAACTCCAAATTGATTAACAATCACATTTTTTTGTTTAATGTACTTTGATCGAGAACACTTTTGTTCTTTATGAGCAAAATAAGCTACATTCAACATACTACTAATATGCCACTTAACAGGCTCAGTAACCACATTTTGAGAAGGAATATTTACTGATTTCAATTTAATACCAAAAATACACTAACGGAGAACCACATTTGTATCCATCCACTGCTTTAATGTTTGGTGTTTTTCTCATTGGTTTAAGGTCGTAAAGATAGAAAATAATAAGCACATTTATAATCATGAGCTCGCTTGACATTTTAAAACAATAAAAGTAGTAAAACAATCCATTTGGTTATGTTAGGTTGACAACGGTTTTGTTATGTTACATGACTTATTGACACGATTTTGGCACTGTTTTTGTATCATTTATCGAACTTTATCATTTATCGAACTTGATCATATATTGCTGGATATCATTATATTCCCCATAGGAACTAACACATCGAAAAATACAATTCTCAATGATTCTAGAGATTCTCATGAAATTGGAATTCGCAGCAAATACTGAATATTCTTCCAACAGTTTTAAACTTACGAACTCCAAATTGATTAAGTTATATATGTGTATATATGTGTGATGATCATAAAAAATCGCAACAATTTTAAGTTGATTTATAAAAACTATCAGGAAAATATTTTCTTCTAATAATAAAAATAAGGACCGTGCAGCACACGAGCCAAAAAGTTAGTGTTATATATGATTAAGATAAGATTATGATGAATCACTATGCATTTTATTCATCACCATTGACTATTCAGTTCAATTCAGTCTGAAAGAACACATCTTTAGGAATATTACATCCGCATTTTCCTTTATAATTCGTCAACTAGGTCTGAGTTTTCTATCCAGTAGGTAGACTAATCATTCTCCGATTACTGTCATAGTGAGATGCAATGCACGACATTGAACATTAGTAATTACGAAAAGATTTTTAGTAAAAATACATTCATGCAATACATACGCTCAGGGTTTTTTAGGAGGTGGGTGAAATAAAGAAAGAAATTAGGTTACAATATGGGGGTTAGATCCTTAAAGTCTAAATTCTTCAAACTTTTCATGCGTTATACTTCATTGATGATGGTGCATTGCTCAAAATCGTACCTCAGTTTAAACATTGACTGCACATATAAAGAAAGAAATTAGGTTATAATATAAACGCTAAAAACTTATTTGCGGCGCCCTCAGCGTGCGGCCCGCCTGCTGACGTCATAGTGACGTCTTCAATTTTTTTAATTTTTGCTGTTGGGTTGCAATTGATAGACACACATATTGAATAATTTCAAAATCCATGTCGTGATTTCTCAAAACTGGTTTGTCTCTCTTCCAAAGTTTTGAGATCTACTTTCTCTCTCCTTCAAAATCCATGTCGTTAATACTCGACGGCTCGTGTTCTTTCTCTCTCATCTGAAATCCATGCCTTGGTCTTGATTTATGGATTCACGAAGAGGTTGATTGATTCATTTTTTTTTTTTTTTTTTTGAAATTGAGTATGAATTGAGATCAAAATGGGCAAGAAAAGCTCAAATACGGAAAATAAAGTTGGTGATTGAGGATGTTTTCAGTTTAATGGAATTGGGAGCAAGGCATGAGACATGGTAGATAGGTGGTTGTGGTGGTTGTGAGAACGGAGGAAAGAGAATGAGAGGGGTTAAGAGAGAGAAAGGAAGAAGAGGTGGTTGAAGAAAAAAAGAACCATGTTTTGGTCAGATGAGGGCCAAATCCGCCATCACCTGTAAAATTTATGTGGATAGTTGCGTTCTTTAGTCATCTTCAATGGAGGATGGGTGGTTATGGTGATGGTGGTGGTGTTGGTGCTGGTAGTGAATGATTAATGTTCGTGACATACATTGTCTTTTGCTAATGCTGTTAAATTTAAGTGGAACGAAAATCGATACCATCATATTAAAAGATGATACTTTAAGGTATAAAACTAATACATACTGGAGTGCAATTTGATTTTCGAGCTATATCTGCCCACTCAAGGATGCTGAAGCGAATTGGGGGATGGTATGCCATTGGTGTGTGTGTGGGGTATTGTTTTTGGTTACAAGAGGTTGTATGTTGCTATTGGAAATGGAAGATCAGGATCTAATATTAAAACACGTGAAAATTGAAAAGAAAATAAACAAATGTGATACTTGGTGAAATAATGTTTTTACCGGATGAAATTATTGTGATACAAATAAAAGGATACTCCATATTAGTTTTGGACTATCCTATAATAGTTTTTCGATCCTAGGTATCACTTTCATCAAATAGAATCAATTAAATCAAAGTATCAGTTTTGGACTTCATGTATTAATTTTTTTTATCCTACGTATCATTTTTTTTGTCAATTATGTATCAATTTATTATTAAAACGAATAGTAATCATTGTATCACTTTTAGATCTAAAAGTATTATTTTTTCAATCCTACTAATCAGGTTTTTGAATATTGTGTATCAATTTATTATTAAAACGAATAGAAATCAAAGTATCACTTTTAATTCTTAAAGTATTAATTTTTCAATCCTACGTATCATGTTTCGAATATTATAATACATAGAGTTTCAAACATATAAATCTCGAGTCGAAATCCGACAGAGTTTCCTTTCAATATAGACATCCTAAGTTATCGAATTCTCAACACCTCCTTAAATAGAAATACGACAAAACCAACGGAAATCTTTTAACCAAATCCAAGGCGTCATTATCATGCACATTCACTCATACGATCTTTAAAAAATAATAAATACATACATGAGATGCAGTATGTCATACTAGTGGAAAAAAACTTAATACTAAACTGATAATTGATGAAGTTTTTTGTATAAGATAAAACTGACAAACACTAGCAATATACTAAAACAAACACTGTGAAAAACATAATGAGCATCAGCCTTTATAAAATGAAGCTTTACAATATTGAATCTAATCTTCATTACTCTCTTTATTCCGCGTCAACCATATGTAATATATTGTAGCAGCTGTAACTGCGTACAGAATCTGCCTCTTTTGTTTACTTCCCTTCTTGCTTCGCAGCCAAGTGAGCTATCTGCTCCTTTCTTTCGGCCAATTACACTGATTAACCCATACTTGTACCTCATCTAGTAATTGTGCAAACTTAACACAAGAAAATAAAATATGACCATTTGACTCGTCTTCTCTGTTAAAGAGAGGGCAAAAGGTATCTGATACATCACAACCCATCAGCAGCAGCATGTTCCTAGTCAAAAGCTTCTTCTGAACCATCAACCACAATAAGATAACATCTATTGGAACTGAATATCCACTCCAAACCATAACATTCTCTGTGAACTGATTCTAAGTAACAATGAACAATTGGTACCTCAGCTTGATTGTGTAATCCCCCCTACGTTTCACAGGCCAGGCATTATGAACACATAACCCATATGCATCTCCCCTCAATTTCAATAATTTAATCCAATACCAGCAGCAATCAGTAGGTATCTTGTATGCATACAATTCTTCTTCCTTTAAACAAGTAAAAACAAAACTAATACTTCAACTAGCAAAACTGATACATTATCACAAAAAACTAATACGGCAAACAAATATGCATTTTCTTTATTATGTGAAATAATAGGCAACAGAAATATATTAAGAAACAAAATAAACTGATACTTGTGAGTTGTGACTTGTGAGTCCAAAAGTGATACCTCATAGATTAAGAACTGTTACATAAAGTAATCACTTTTACCATATTGAGTCTGATAATAGAATGATACATCTAAGAAAAAACCTGATACTGTTGATACAAAAACTAATACCGATAGTGAAATTCATAGTACATGAGCATATTCGACCAAAAAAATAAAATCGAGGCACGATCACCCCAAAAACGGACACGGGACATTAGATAATGCACATTCTAGTATCAAACACAGTAAGACCACATTAGGCAGAGCAACAAGAAACAAATGAAAGGAGCTTAAAAGCATCAAAATGACAAATTCATTACTTAATTACATCGGAAACACAAACACATTAATCAACCTAAAACACAAAACTTTCACCACATTGATCAACATAAACTTAAAAGCAAATATATATTACACATAAGAAAATTAATAAAACACACAAAACTAATACCTCGGATAATAAAACTAATACTCCATATATGAAATTTGATATAACACATGAAAATTTGTAGTACACATGTAAAAGTACAACACATGAAATCTAATACAATAAACACGAAAACTAATATATTGGTAAGGAAAAACTATACAAAGACTATAATAGGTGATTTGTGTGTTAGTTCTTTTATATATTTTTAAGAATCGACAAACAATAAAGATTTAATCAAATATCAATTTATGTTAAAAATTGATACTTGTAAGCTATAATCTAATATTGTTAACCTACAAATGCTTTTAAACAAAACCTAATACTCTTAACCTACAAATTGACACTGTTAATATAAATCCAAATAACAATTTAGTGATACTTTCTTCTTTTTTTTTTTGCCGCAGTTGATTTTTGTGGAGGCGGCTTCTTCGCGACATGCTTCTGTTTTACCGTTACAAAAAACGATTGAAACTTTCACAATTGAACGTTTCTCAACTTTTTCACTAAAATATGTGAAATCTAGGTCAAAAAATCAATTTTCGTGAAATTTGAACATGGATTTTGAGTTTGAAGGAAGATCTGCGTATGGAAGCAGTTTTTGTGTGAATTTAAACGACAAAAACTATCGAAACTACATGAGAATCGCCATGAGAGAGAGAGAGCGAGAGAGAGAGAGAGAGAGAGAGAGAGAGAGGGGGGGGTAAGCGATAGTGAATTTGGATTTTGTTTTTTTTTTTAATGTTTAATTGGGTTGTTGTACAATAATTGGGGGCACATGTATTTTTATTGTTTGGAACTCTAAGAAACCTCAAGTTGAGGCGGCCTCACAGGAGACGGATTGTAATATAAATTACATAAAATTACATTGAACATTAGTAATTACCAAAAGACCTCAACTAGGTTTAAAAATTGACTGAGCATATAAAATTGATGCATGCAAGATATGGCTGCACAAGAATTTGAGATAATTGTGTTAAAATATGGGCATGGGTGTGTGTTGCAAATTGTACCTCAGTTTGGGTACATTGGTGGTCAATTGCGTGAGTTTTCATAGAGTTGATGTTGACAACTTATGCACATTTTGGTTAAAAGATTTGGGGAAAATTATAACATTACAATATTTTGTGTGAACTTAGCTCACGGTGACTAAAGATCAAATCTTTTTCAAAAATACCTCCCATGGCACTAAAAGATTTGGACTATATCCTTGATTCACCCTTTGATCCATGGTGGACTAAGTCCACACAAGACGAGCTATTATAATATATATATACTACATAAATGATGCTAGCTTCCTCTAACCCTAACGGAATGTTTGTTTAGTGGGAATAGGAGGTGGGATAGGGATTAGAAAATTAGGATTGTAAAATCCCATATTTGGTGTCAGGGATGGGGAATAGAGGAGTAAGGATGGGGATAAAAAGGCCTTTTATCCCAAGTTTTTAATCACAAAAATCAATCGAGAATAGATAGGAAGAAGAGAATGAACTGCAACTCCGGCAGCGGCAGTGGCAGTGGCGAACCGAAGGTTACCGGAATGAAAGAACGATTATATATGGTCATGTCAGAAGGTGTCTTCAGCTTTGACGTGTACTGGTTCGATGTAGACGATGTTGTTGTTGATGTTGATGGTACTGGTGATGAATTTCTGACGATGAACAAGTTAATAACACTGGGTATTCCGCAAAACGATGATCAGGATTATAGCAAAATGGATGATTATAAACAGTGGTGATGGTGATGGTGATGGTGATGTTTATCCGAAAAGAATTTGTTTCAAAGCAATGGGACGATTGAAGGTGTTCATGTTTGGCGGATTCGTCCCTTGTGATCGTCCACCACCGCTCAACAAGGTGTCCGATAAGGTAGAGGAAAACCAAGGTTGCATGTGATGTTTACATTTCCCTTCTCCATATTGACTATACCTTCTCTAAGTTCTCTACTTGTCTGCATTAACAATGCCACAGTGATTTGCTATGTTGAACAACGTTCTGATTCTGACATTGTTCGATAGTACAAGGTGATCATTAATCAAATCCAAACTGGCAAGTTAAAGGTTTGGTTGCTTTCACAGTTTTTCTCCTTTCCCTTCTATTCATGGTTGGACTTGGTTCTTGATTCTGCTGCACCTTATGTGTTTAAACTCGAGGCATTTGTTCTTTCCTTTATTGGTCTCCTAGGTGTGAAATGTGCAGGACAAAAATAAAGGTGTCCTTCAAGAATATGTAAGTGCATGACAATACCTGTACCTAGAGTTGAAAAACTTTTATTTCCGCATTGTTTTTCTGCACAATAGCTGCGCCAAAATTTTCTCTCCTAAGTTTGTTCAATTGATACTGCAATTTATAATTATTTCGAGTAACGAGATTAACTAGTCATCTTCATTGCTGAAGAGTTCAAGTGATTGAAATATAATGATTTGGTTCACTGGATTTGATTGTGAAACTGTTAGAGTTGTGTTTATTGAATGTAAATTTTGATTTCTTGTGTAATACTTTCCATTCAATTGGAGGAAAGGAAAAGTATCAAGCAGTCAAAATTATGAGTTAAAATATTGTTTTATCAGCAAGTGGTCCCAAGGAGGAACCACGCTATGGATAGGTGGATGACAGGATGAGGATGGAGACTACAACCTCATGCTTGGGTATGGTAGCAGCTCCCGTCCCGTGCACTTAATTGCTGTTGCAACCATGTCAGACACCCTCAATACTGATGCGCTCAGGATCATGTGTCACAACCTGCACATTACTTTGAAAATGGCCAACTGCTTATCAACTTAACGAGTAGAGATTACAACATACTCCTTCCGCTCCTATTGATTTGTACGATTCTAAATTTGCACAAAGACCAAGACAATGTCACTTTAGTCTTTTTCTTCCTGTTAAGCCATTCGTGGAGGCCGCTATCTTTGTTGTATATTTTGAATTCAAACTTTTGGATGTAAATGAGAAAAAGATGGCCAATGAGATATTATTTAGGTGCATCAAATTCTATAAACATGCATAAATAATAGTAATAAGGCCATTTGGGACTGAATGAGAGAGCGTTCAAAAGCTTATTAATAGGGCCATTTGTGGGTATAGAAATAACTGATATCCAAAATGAGGATGAAATTTTTTTGGGGGGGTTAGAAACTTAGAATATTGTAAATCCAAGTTGTCAGTTTTGCAATTTTGTACCCCATAGGCTGGCCATAGCCACATTTCTGACTTCACCATTGCAATTTTGTACCCCATAGGCTGGCCATAGCCACATTTCTGACTTCACCATTGCAATTTTGTACCCCATAGGCTGGCCATAGCCACATTTCTGACTTCACCATTATACGTCGCCGCTGTATTTTTGGCACATGGGACGGTGGTGCCGACTGCCAAGGTTCGCTAACGCCTATATGAGAGACCAGCCGGGATCATTCCCGGTGGGGTGTCTAGTTAGGAGGGAGTTAACTGATTTGGGTTATATTTGTGGTATTTGAGATAAGTGTAACTCTCACATTAGCAGATGCAAGCACAACTGTTTATATAACGGAAATATAGGGTGTTTCAGTGCACATCCAACAAATACAGTCATCTATGGTTCATAGAATTCTCGAGCATTGCAATATTATGTCTAGAAGACACAAATTCATTTGTGCTCCAAAAAGATTAGGGAAAATGGCGCTATTCATTAGGAACCCTAAAAAATACTCAGGGTTACCAACCCCCTCTCTATCTCTCTCTACAACTATTCCTATTTTTCATGGGAAAGCACGTGGAAGGAGAGAGAATGTGAGAGGTGGGTTCACCCAAACATTTTCCTTTTCTTTAATCTTTTCAAATACATCAGGGTGGTTCACCCAGTGGGTAAACTAATATTTCTTCCATAGATCAGCAAATTCATCACAATCAATGGTAAAAAAATATGCCATTTTGCATGCTGTATCTTGCTCAGACTGCTCCAACATGAAGAATCAAAATCAATTTATACATAATGCTCACTAATATACAAATGGTACGAACATAAACTACATGTAAACCAAAAGATTCATGCAACTTTCTCATTCTCTGTGGTTTCTTGGAAGGTTCCATGTAACATAGGAAAAAGAGAAAGGTATAAAATGGAAAATTTCCTACAGTTGAGAGCTCATATGACCAAATTATGCACAATGTATCATGAAGAATACAACATGGTGAGATCATCCGAGAAGGTCTTCTTGATGACCTCTCTCTTCAGCTTTAGGGCTGCTGTTACCAAACCAGATTCTGGGGTCCATGGTTCTGAAAGCAATTTGATTTTCATAGGGACCTCAAACTTTTCCAGGCGTGCCTTCTTTGCTTCCTGTATGATCAGGAGATTGGAGCGTAAGGGCGAGCAGCAAATGACACATACAAGTTTTATTTGTTCCATCAAAACTTTGCAAATTCCTTTATGTTTCACACTCCTTTCCATAAGTTCTCTAGTAGGATACGAAAGTAATTTAAGACTGCCTAAAGTATGAAATCCAAAGGAACGGGACAGAGTCGTTCATATGTCATGTCTGTTCCACTTCATTGCTCATGCATCTAACTTATTTTCGGTTAAGAAGTGATTCATTTTCTCTCTACAGTAACCAAAGATCATCACACATGTGATTGGCCATTAGACATAGAAGTTAGAATTGACAAAACGAGATCACACATTCTCTTATCTCAGAACTCAATGGTTGAATGGAATTAGACACTGTAACCAAACAGTTCAACGAGTTCCGGGAATGCAGAAGTAAAAAATGGAGGGTACAACAGCGCTGGAGGAGATAAAACAGCAGTTTCAAAAAAAAAAACAGCTTAGAAGGGTTTCTCTTTTCTCCTCTTTTTTGGGGGTGGGGTTTGGGGTGCTGGGGAAGAAGTATTACATAAATTAATTCTAAAAGCATGCTGATTGAAATGCTTACTGCTAGAAAATAAAATTTATATAGAACTGTGGATGCAATAGAGAATAGATATACCTGTACTAGTGACCGAAGCACTTCCTGAACTGTTTCTTGCTTCTGGCACAAGTCCAGGAAGTCACTGAAACTAATTCCTTGCTTGGCTGCCCAATCTCGAAGTGCATGCTCTGCGCCCACCACAAGAGCCACACAGTAGCTGTGGAAAGGATCAGCATGCAGCATGATATTATCAACATAGGAGCTCACAATAAGTGCTGCCTCAACCTGCAGGGAGAATTGACTTTAGGTTGCTAAACTGAAAATATAACCTAGTTACAAATCGAATCCTCAGTAAGAGCTGTACCTTTCCCAGAGAAACGTATTCCCCATGCTGAAGTTTAACAATGTCCTTTTTACGGTCGATTATCTCAAGGCAACCATCAGCATGAAACTGCCCTATGTCACCAGAGTAGAACCACCTCATCCCTCTCTCATCAACCTTTCACAAGAAAAAGGAACAAAGATAAAATCAACTAGAGAACACATTAGCATATTTGCACATAGTAACCAGTTAAAGATGTGTAAAACACCGTACCTTGTATACTTCATTGGTTTTATCTTCATTTTTGAAATATCCAACTGTAACATTCGGACCACCAATAACAATTTCTCCCCGCGACATTGGTTCATCATTTATGAGATATCCTCCTTCAGGCCAATCTATCAACTGAATACATGACACGGTGGTTTAAATGTATTAGAGAAAATAACATGTTATACTATGAATATATTAACTATATGTAAACAGTATTGTAATATAGAAATCACAGAGATTAGTAAATGAGGAATAAGTTCATAATGGTTCCACGTCCATGTCGAGAGATACAAACAAATCATCCATAACCTCAATGATTAAATTCTAAATTATGAAAGAGGTTCGAGAGATACGTAAGCAAATATTATACCAGTGTAAAACATGGCAAGGAAAAACAACCATAAACAGAAAGCCTGTGTGGGACTGGAGCCCAAGTCCTCTGCCAAGGACCAGCAGTTCAAGAACAGCTACAGTAACTGCAATTGAGCCACAGGCCCATAGATAACTATGTCTTTTTTTTTCTTTTATGATACTGGATGTTAAAAAAAAAGAAGTTGTATTTCCCTCACCTTAATGAATGAGCAAGGAAGAGGAGCACCAACACGACCAACAGAAGTATCATCATACTCAGTAAATGTCCCACCAGCACAAGTCTCAGTAAGCCCATAACCTTGACCTATTGGAGCACTGGATATGATAACGCCAATGTTATTTAGGTTAGCACTATGCAATACATATGGTTGGACTAACCAAAACTAGAAGAATATCATAAGCTCTTTTGCAACAAACACAGACTTTGATAGGTTTCTACAAAGTGTTATCCATTGGCAGCCTTAAACACAACATTTGATTTTGATAAGTTGAATTCCATATAGAAAATATTATTACCATGCTCATACGAAATGACATGTATGAGCATATTAAGCATCAAAACAAGTTTAGAATAATTTCTAGAGATTATAGCAATAAATCAACCTGCTCGACCATTGCAGGAGAATCATATTTCCACAGAGATCTCGCAATTGCTGTAAAGCTATACCAATAGAAAAGATTCGAATTTACAAATTGCAAGTAGCATGCTGTCTAGTGCCGAACTAAAAATAGATCTCTGTTTCTCATGCAAAAAAGTCCAACTAACAAGATAATAGATAGAAAGCTAGTAGAATCATCCACGCAGCCAGGGAATTGGGAGAACACTGCGGCCTCCTGGTAATCAATACACAACTTTGACTACTCAGGCATACCAAAGTTCCCTGCCCACATTTCAGATGAATCTCAATCGTGTCTGGACAGTGTGGACCTCACAAGATCCAATAATTTGTATTTTACATTATACATAAATCTAAAATAAAGCAAGCAGAAAGAAAGATGAGGAACAATCAATCATGATACTGGAGGTGTTTTTTGCACTAGCACAGTCAGATTAATTTCCACTACGACCGCTAGTGATAAGATTCACCAAGGTCACAAAACTGTGTTCTGATTTGGGTAGACAAGGTCAAGCTTTATGTACAGTGGAGCCTGTAGGTGAAGAAATGTCTGTCCCAGGTATTCCTATTCATGTTTGACAAGTAGCTGGAGCTTTAAAAAAAACACTCCTCAAGATAGAGTCTATTGGATCAAATGTTGGCACATTGGGAACGGGGAGGGGGTGGGTTGACATCTGCAGACATGACAGGAGAAAAATACCAAAATATATGTTTTGCAAGAATGGCAACATAAGAATCTAAAACAAATAAATATAAAATTCACCAATTAAACAAATAATCATGAGAGGCTATTTTTGCTTTTGGTTGGGTCATTTAAGTGCAAAAGACAAACACCTCATTTGAAAAAAGTTATCGACACTGCATACATGAGGTCAACAGGGAGGATCAACCTGAGAGTAATAGCCTACAAACCGAAAGAAAAGAGAACAAGAACAGGAAAAAGATGATGACAGCAAAAAGAAAAAAGAACTTGAGACATTTTAACTTCAAACTCTTTCCAGAAGCTTATATTATACTTAAACTTGAATAAAGATAGGTCACTTCCAACCAGAAAATAGGACAGATCAGCAGATTTATGATCATGAAATGAGCTTTTGACCATACTAACCCAATACAAATATTGATGAATCTTTGAGTATCACCAGAAAGAGGTGCACCTCCGGATAGAATAAAACGTATACGTCCTCCTAGAATGGCTCGGACCTTTCTAAACACTAGCAAATCCCATAAAATCCTCTCTGGACCCCATGCACCAAACCAGCTACCATTCATTGCAGCTAACCGGCGGTTGTACGCAGAATCAAATAATTTTTTGGACAGTCCACCCTTTGCATCAACCTAAAACATTATAAAAGAGATACAGTAAACACTACAGTGGGTGAACACAGATAAAAAGAGTAAAAAAGTATCAATTAGTGTGTTTCCATCATCATTTGAATAAATGGCACTCAGAGATATATAGGCCCATCTCCAAATTCCTGTTGGAATCCCCACTGCCCCAAAAAAGGAAAATGAAACAGAAACAAGACGCTGAAAGTTTGAAGTAACACTAACCCTTTTTCTTTACTTACATATTTTTTGGTAAAATTCTGGTTTCTTCCATCTTGACTTCCTTCACTACTAGTAGAATCTCATCTTTCTCATTTATATCCATATATTGATATACCCAAAATGTAAACCTAGTTTTATGTCTTTTTCACTCTAAATTAATCCTTGTGGTCACAACTCACAAATAAACTGTTGGATTCCACTTTTCCATGCCATCCAGATTATGCCTACAGATACTAACATAGGTTGTATTGAATCTATGCACAGTCAAGCCTCCTCTCCCCCCCCCCCCCCCCGATGAAAGGACTCGTATATAGATTACTTGCTGCTTCTGTGCTGCGGAGAGATTGACATGTAACATGGAACTTTGTATCTCCTAATTTAATTCATCAGGAAACCACTGGATGCACTGAATTTCACCACTGCTGTAAAGCAGATTCAGAAGCCAGAAGTTTCAGGTGTCAACCCTTTGCGGATGGGTTCCCCCCATCTAGCCCTCCACCGTCCCCACCCCCCTTCACCCCATGTTGAGGGTTTCCAAAAATATACAAAGAGAGGTGCAAGAAACAGCAGCAACAGGGGTTACCCATACAACATGAATGAGGAGCAACATACAGCAGTAATAGTTTAGAGATTGACACAATGCAGAAATCAGCAGCAATCACATCGAGGTAATTTACAGCTTTGTGGAAGATGAATCAAGGACTGCCAAGTAACAAGACAATATATCAATCAGCTTATGGTGCATAGATGCGAATGTCTATCTATGCACTGCACAGTGCACACTGTTGTGGAATATCCAGGATATTCATGTCATAACAGATGATTATAAATATGTGTTAGGCAGGAAGAGTGGGAGGCCTGGAGACAGGGAAATTCAAATACAGAATTTTGCTGACATATTTTCTCTGTATTGCACACAAGATGTTCCTCAACCATGAACAGGGATACTTAGAGATTATAAGGGCCATATTTTCTTTTCTTTTCTTTTTCCTACTGGATTATTTTTGGGGGGGGGAGGGGGTCTTCAAAGGAATCAATCAGCCATTGACATTTTATAGCATAACATCAAATCCAAACAATGTGCTCATAGAGGTAGAGGGAAAAAAGAAATAGGGAGAAAAGAAAGGGAAAGAAAAAAAAGAAGCTTGACATCAGCTCCAAACAAAGGCAGAGCTTCAAATTAAGCAACAAAAGATATAATTTACAAATTTATCATTCTTTTTTTTTTAGATAAGAAAAAATTTTATTCATCAAATGTTTTTTTTTAGATAAGAGAAAATTTTATTAATCAATCAAATGAAAGAATACAAAAAGGGGAGGACAAGAAGTCCTCGAAAGAATACAAAAAATATCTATAACTCCCTCCAATGAAGTTGAACAAAGGTAAGTGGAACACCGTTGATGGCCTTGAAGGCCTCAGCTGCCTTCGCCCAAAGAGATGCCAAATAAACAATATGATCCCAAACATAATCGATAGTCTTTCCAGAAGCGGAGAAGATTCTCGAATTCCGCTCTAGCCAGATACACCACAAAGTAGCCATACAAGCACACTTCCGCCAAAGCTTACCCTCTCTCCTCCTCCCTCCAGCAACAAACCGCATCCGAAGAAACTGGCCCACTGTAGCAGGGCTAGCAAAAGGCTCTCCCCCAGTCAACCTACTCCACAACACCCTAGCAAAGTCGCACAACACAAACAGATGCAGGCCGTCCTCACAGTCATGACGGCACATAACACACATACCCGGCGACAAACACCAACCAGGCCTCCGCCGCTGAAACATGTCATGTGTATTCACCTTGCCTAACACCAAAGTCCACACAAAGGTGCGCACCTTCAGAGGAACCTTAGACTTCCAAATGTTGAAAGAATACAAAAATGGAGGACAAGTTGTCCTCGAATAGAAACAAAATATCTACAAATCACGCCAATGGCGTTGGACAATCGTAAGCGGAACACCCTTAAAGGCGCCCGCTGCCTTACTCTTAGCCCAAAGGGAGGCCAAGTAAACTATATGATCCCAAACACAATCAATATTCTTCCCAGATTTGGAGAAAATCCTCGAACGTCTCCAACCAGATGCACCATAGAGTAGCCATGCAAGCACACCTCCATAACACCCTACCCTCCTTGTCCCTCCTCATCGCAGAGAACCGTATCTGTAAGAATTGGCCAACCGTAGCTGGGCACACAAACGGTTCCCCGCACAGCAACCTATCCCATAAGGACCTAGCATTTATCATTCTATTGCACTCTGATTAACGAATTTACTTGGATGGTTACTTTGCACATTTAAACTGACCCCAAAGAGGACTAGTATATCAGCAAATCTCAAGCTATTGATGATGGTTGAGTAATTTCAGCTTTATATATAACAGATTCTCCTTGGTAACCTGTTTTACTGCTACTGATATGCTCTTCAATTTTGCTACTATGAGAATGCACTCAAAGGATAGCACATAAATCTATATAGAAAATTGTAGATTAAATGCACTGCATTTGCCTTAAGCGAATTATATTTCTGCAATCTATTATTTTCTGTCCACATATAGCCCATTCTTTGTGAGGGAGGAAGTGATATTTGGAAGCACAAATATACACAAGGTAGTCACCAACCTTTTTGCGCACACCATCTCGAACACGGTCCAGAATTGCTGGTACAGCTGCCATCAGTGTTGGTGCCAACACTGAGGCATCACCCTGTGTACCCCTTTTTATCTTGTTTGAGGTATCTGTAAGTGTAAGCGGAGACCCGTATCCTATTCTACTTCCAATGGCAGCTATAATGTTCTGCACATAGAAGATGAGCTAATTGAACATGTACACATATTGATAAATAAGTAGATAAAACAGAATGCCTGCTAAGCGAACAATAATAGAATTATGTGTGCAATCCATACCTCAGCAGCTAATTCAAGGATGTGAGCCAGCGGCAGATACGCCAAATAAACATCTTTGCTGCCAAGCCCAGGAACAATTGTCATGACAGCAGAGACCGTGGCAAGTACATTACCATGTGTCATCATCACTCCCTAGAATTTAACAAAAAAATTATCCACTTCAGACACCCCCTCTTAACTCTTAAGAGAAGAAAGTGACAACGATGAATAGAAGCAATCATCATCGTCATAATGTTGAAATTGTTTTTGAGAAAAGAATACAAAGTAAGCATCTGAAACAAAGCAAAGGCAACCCAGAATGAAATGTGGCTCAAACACAAAGGATCAAGTAGTTTCAACAATAGGTATCTTTCACACTACACATGTAGAATAGCTGTCACGACCTGATGGTGCTTAAAATGGGATCTCCAAGTTGAAAGAAGCTGAAGATTATGCTGCCTTATTATTTCATGAGTCCTATGTTGGCCCCTTCAGACTCTTCAACGTGATACCACAAGATTCCATGATGAAGCCCCTAACAGTTGGACTACATATTCCTCTTGCTCAAGCCAAAAGAGGTAGTGAGGCACACAATATAGCCAAGGTCGTTAGAAATAATACTCCATAAACCAAAGTAAACAAAACAGTAATTCCACCCATCAACGAGATGTGCCAACTAGGTCATCTATGTTTGCTCAAAGCTTCAACAACCCCAAACACCGAATGTCTGCCTTGTTCATTAACATCTAGCATGACTGTTAGGAAAAACCCTAGTCCCTAAGATTATGTTCGTCAATTACTTTCCATGTTTCTCCAAGGGAGGGAAAGTAAGAGAGGGAAAAAGAAAGAAAGAACAAAGAACCAGTTTCATTCTGACACTATGAGCATCACAAATCATTGCATCTTGGGCCTGTATACTATTAAGTCATTATGATTGATATGATTATCAATCATTCTGATACTAAATTTACTTATATTCTCATGGTTTTTAACTATGATTTCAAAGTATGAAACTTCAACATTTAAATGTTCTGCATTGATTATTAATGGTGGGACAACATTTCCACACCTGAAGAGGAGAATCCGTTAGACACAAAATGAGCAACTTAATGAAATCTGTTGAAGGAGAAAAAAGCTATCGCGCCCCTCACTGTTGTTCTGTGATGTTGAGGGGATTTGTAATTAGTTTTGCTTTTTGAAAGACTTCTTCTCATTATATGTAGTTATGTACTTCTCACTAGTAAAACATTTTCATATATAAAAAAAGGAAAAGAAATCTACCACTAGATGATTTCCTAGCATGATCAAGACTTCTGACGAGCATGCATCAAGTTATCCAATGAAGCATCACATACTAATGAAAGCAAATCATTTTTTAGAGAAAGAAAAGCTATGAATGTATTAAATTACTGAAAGCAAAGGAACTGGGCAAACTGTAGTCAAATGAAAGCAAATCACGAAGTTCTCTTATCCCCACAATTATAATAAAAAAAGCAAATCATAAAATGCAGCATACACACAAGGAAGTAAGTTGAGATAAAAGGAAATAATTCTAAACCACAAAACTAGTACTTCTAGTTGCTCACCTTTGGCAAGCCAGTACTCCCACTGGTATACATTATGACTGCAACATCAGCTGAGAGAGGTAAATCAGCATCAGCAGCATTTTCTCGTCCAAGCTTTTCTACCGCAGGAAATGAAGTGACAGTCCAGCTGCCTTCGACCACAGAGACATTAGAAGAGAACTCGTCATCCATACATATAATACGTTTTACTGTGTCAAGTTGTCCACTTATGTCCACAAGCTTTTTCATTTCCTTCTGCCCACAAATTACAGTAGTGACCTCTGTCTGCAGAACATATAGAAATGCGGCTTAGAAATGTGCAAAGAGAAAAGCAGAAATTGTATATAGGATGTACAACGATTGATAGGATAAAGGGTTCTGTAAATGCAACCATTATACAAAATTAGAAAGTGAAGAAGAGCATGTCGCATCAGATTTACTATATAAATTATAATATCCTGGTAGCCCCTTTAGCTACAAGCAAAGTGACTTTCTCTATGTAGATTTCAGATATCTAAAAAGGAAAATAATACAGATATCTAAATCACCTAATAGAATAGTCTTACGAAACTACGCTAAAGCATCATTATGTCTTAACTGAAAATACATAAGAATTGTGGCCACATACACCCCAACACATTTTGTCTTGGATAACATCACGTCTTTGGTAGGCAATAATTAACTCTTCCATATGCCTCGAGAATATGTAAGTACAAATGATTTATAAAATTCGCAGCTCAAAGGTCAATGAAGATGCAAAAAGAAACTTGTATAGAGAGAGAGAGAGAGAGAGAGAGAGAGAGAGAGAGAGAGATAACCTCATTCAGTGAATGAGACAGAGCTTCCTCCCCAAGAGAAGCATATATGGTTACAACAGTGATATTACGCCTAAAACAAGCCTGGGCCAAGAAAAGTCAATGTTAAACTTCAAGACTGATTATTTGGGGGGGGGGGGGTGTTACTGCAGCACTACCCGAAGCCTGAAACACAAACAGTTCCCAAAGTTTCAATGCAAAAATATCTAAGATACGAATTTCCCTGCTGCTTAAATCCCAAACAGGTGTTACAGCATTTTTTTTATTAGGTAAAGAGAGGTGCTACAGCATTTTCTTAAAAATTCATGGACAAATCAAATTGCAATTATTTCCCAGCCATTAGCAATTATATTTCTTCTTTATATTTATTAACTATAGATTGAATATCTCTTCCTCCTTTTATTAACGATTGATACATTTGAGAAGTCCATCCCGTATGGAAGGATATAATAACAAGTACCTGCAATGCGATAAACCATTCCTCCCGTGTATCCGCGAAGATTGCTGCACGTTCAGTTCTTGAATGGCCAAGTTGTATCAAACCAGAAGCAAAATTGCAGACTGCTTCAAATGTTTTTCCATAGGTAAGCCACTCATACTCTCCCAGGTGAAGTTTCTCAAAGGATTTCCCATCTTTTGTTACTTCAGTCTCCCTGGCAATCAGCTTTCTAGTTCCAAGAAGGGGATTGTCGATATTCTTTTTACATGTCTGCTCGAACAGTTGAGCAAGCGTTGAAATTCCCTCCCATGCCGATTCCACTGGGGAAGTAAACCGGCGGGTTCGTATTGAATAGCCAGGTTCCCCGCCAACATCAACAGGCAAACCCCGCCTTTTCCCATTCTTAGTATTACGAATGATAACAGTAAACACAAGGGGAACAAGGATTCCAACTATATAAGCATTCATCTCCTTAGTGTACACCTGAAACAATTCTCTATAGTCAACATCTGACGAGCATTAAATCAGCTGCCGTTAGGCTTATAAGACAGCTCAAGCAAGAGAACACATGAGACAACAACTCATAAACCCAAGCAAACCAGTAAGCCACATCACACTAAATCTGGAATTACTACTGATGCTAACTACTCCTTTTAATTACCCATTTTCTTCCTCAGAGAACATCAAGTACTTCTTTGGGACATCAAGGAGGGTCATTTCGCAGAGGAGATCAATGAGTATAAAAGAAATATTCAAATTCAGAGCGAACAAGCAACAAGGACAGGCAAAATCACAAAACATTTATCAATAAACACCAGTCGAGGTTGGACTACATAACAATTTGGTAATTCTTCATTAGTACTTCTGCACATACTAAATGTGAAATTGTGTACTGACCTTCAATGCTTTGCAAAAATATCCACAACATATATACCCATCACAAGTTCCGGGTCAATCTAGGCCACTAATCACAACTTCAGCTAATTAGGTTCCTAAAGCTAGTAATCCAAATAAATTATGCAACTATTACAACCTTAAACAAGGGCAGTAAACCATTCAAGTAAAACTCAACCAAAGTGACTGCCCATAATGAATGGGTGGGAAATGTTTACACTTGAAAAGGTAAAGTTTGTCATCCAAAGAGAGCACCATTAATGGGTTCCACCACTTGAATGTGAAGCTGACATAAAGTTTCAAAATTTCCTGTGATAATGCCAAAAATATCAATGGCCAAAAAATTCACTCACTCAATCACACCCAAAAAAAAGTGGGTTTTTTTCTCTTACTCACATTTGTTGGTTAATAAACCAACAACTATACTTAAACTGTTCTACAAGAACTATACAGAGCAGTAAATATTCATTGAGAGCATCAAAACCCAGAAAGTTAATTTCTTTCTCTACTTATTATTAGTTGATCAAATTACCCATTGGGATCCAAACATTATAATCCAAGCATTGTAACATTACTTGAAATTATATCAAAATATGATTGATCCCAGCATCTAGCAAGGCAAGCAAGGCTCTACAGAGAGAGAGTGACGGAGAGAGAGAGAGAGAGGGAAAAACCTGTAACGAGTGCAGACTGCAGAGTAATGTTCAAAAAACCCTCCTTTAGCTTTCTCTCTCTCTTAAGTGTGTGATTGTGGTGCAGTGAATGTGATCTCAGGTGTTTTGTTTTGTTCTGTTCTTGAGTTCAGAAACTATGAAAATGTGGGTGTCTGAGATATCGAGGAACCCTTTTTTTTCCTTTTTCTTTTTTTCTTTGTTAAGGTTTTTTGGATGTTTGGCTGGGTGGCCAAGAAATTGGAAAAACTTGGCTCCTTAGATTCCCCAGTTACAACGTCGATTGTATTTTTTTTTCTTTTTCTTCTTCTTTCTTTTTTCCCTTTTCTTGTACAGTAATCTTTGGGGAATAAAACAAAACTTTTCATGAAAGGGCAACAGCTTTTGCAATTTGTGTTCATCGACCACATATTATTAGCTTTGGCCTTGCGGTGGAATAACAAACAGCATATATTTTTTTTTATATTCCCCTGTTGAAAAACAAGCAAAGATTTTTGTTGGTCTACACTAGTCTAGTTAGGTTATAAAATTGGAATTTTCAATAATAATATTTTTTTTTATAAAATTAGGATCTATTATTCATTTAGACTAAATCAATCCAAAAAAGATGGTACACAAATATAAAATCATTTATGTCAATCCCTTTGAAATCAAACTCAAGTTATAACGAGTACCGTTAACAATGATTTTAAGAAATGTCAAACGTGGAATCCAACTAACCAAAAATACTTTAAGTTAGACAAAGTGATAATAATGATCAAGTAATAAAAATTCTTTAAATGACAGCGATTCAACTAAATGATCATTTGACGATTTTTTTTTTTTTTTTTTTTTTGTGAGTGATTTGACAAGAGTACTCTTTTTTTTGGTTTGGCAAAGAGGAGAGGAATTTCCTTCCTCTTTGGGCATGGCTAAAGAGCACCTCCTAACGCACGGCCTCGGGTATTACACGAATTAATTCGTGTAGCTGCTCCCCACGAATGATGGTACTATACGCTGGAAATGAAGGGTGCCTAAAAATTACAAAGACCAAAAATTATGTCATCTTCAAACCAATATGTTTAGTGCAATAAAAAGCCTAGCTTATAATAGTAGCTCTTTTTTAATATATTTGTCAAAATCAAATATAAGCTAGCTTACAAAGCTCTCACAAGCAACTCCAAGGTAGCTTCTCAGAGCTTTTAAGCTAGCTTCTAATCGTTGATGTATCGTAAGCTACTTTAGTCACCCTTAATACACATGAAAAACCAGTAAGAATTTTCAATCAGTGTAAGACACATAACAGGGTGTTTTTTTTTTTCTTTTTAAATCTGTACAAGTTTCTCCAAATGGTTCAAGCTCATGTTAGCAATTGTGCAAGGTTAAAACTGACCCAGCCAAAACCTGCAACAGTCTTTGGCTCTTTTGCCAGCCAAACAAGAAAATCAATACAACATAACTGAGACTAGTGATTATTCAAATGTAGTTCATCTCGGGGCAGATCCTCCATCACCGTTATCCTGTGGATTTCCTTGGACACCCCCAGAGAGCATTCCCATAACCGATCTCAAAGTACTTGTTAATTCCTCGGGCGTTTGCCCTCCAAAATTGAAACTAACGTTCCCACCTATACCTATTTCTGGGTCATCAAACCCATCGGTGTTGCTGCCTCCTTGTGATTGGCCACGAGAAGTCTGTCCCTGAGAACCATGGCCAGCCATGTTCATGAACATACCTGCTAAATCATTAGGGAGGGCGGCAGCATCACAAGGCATCGATGAAAATGGATGGGCAGCTCCGCTTCCATTATTCTCACCAGACCCACTCTGAGATTGCTGCCCTTGAAATGCATTCCCTGATAAATTCCTGAACATGCCCGCAATATCTGGAGGAATCGTGGTGCTGTCGAATGTCCTCGACGAAAACGAGGAATGTGCTCCACTAGTACCTTCAGCTGGCCTGCTCTGCCCATTCTGGTCCTGGGACGCATTTCCGGCTATGTTGGAGAACATGCTTGCAAAATTGGCTGGAAATGTACTGGTATCAAACGATGTGGATGCAAAAGGTGGTGGTGCAGCCTGGCTTCCTGGTCCTCCAGGAAAATGGTTTCTAGAACCCTGGTAATGATGAGAAGAATTAACATTGTGTTGGGGAGCAACGTGAAGTGCAGAAGGTATTAAATCAACTATGAAGCAAAGAGAAGAACAAGATTCCCCAAAAGCAGAAGATAACCATATTCATCTATACATGCTGACAAGTGGCAACTAGGAATTTCATAAGGTTTGCTACTAGACCAGAGGATTTTTAACCATGAATTCAAGAGGACTGGTTTCCTACGGCTTATTTTTAACTATGAATTCAAGAGGACTGGTCTATGGCTTATTCCGATCGCCACACTCACTAGTAGTAATATTATTTACTAGAAGAAGCGACAAAATACCTGATCCTGGTGTCTTCGCTCTTGCTCTTCTTTTAGTTTCTGTTCAGCCACCTAAACATAACAATGAAGCAAAAGAACAGCATGAACACAACATTAACAAAAGAAAATGATTACTGCCATACATACCCGATTTTTTTTTGGGGGGGGGATAAGTAAATACCCGAATATTTTCTTTTACAGCATCATTATTTGGATCCAGTTCTAGTGCTGCATGCAGGAAAAGATGGATCAGATAAAAAAAGACGTTTTCTTTGCCCAGTGGCAGAATCAGGGTAATCCCATAGTTTGTTTTTCGTCCTGTTGTTACTCCAGATTTCCAAGATTCAAATACAAACACAGACAGGATAAAACATAATGACAATATTGACGTTCCATATTGTGAGTTTGTGACACCATGAATAGACTAGGCAGGTTAGACGGGCTTTCAAGAGCATTCTCCTTTTCAGCTGGACCAGGAAGCACTCACCCATGCCCAAAATACCATACCACTTGAAGTTGGATTCGAGTAAGTACACAGTTAATTGTTGCATATTCATAAATAATAGATACACATAACTTCACAGCTGTATCAATTCTCCTCAACATGTTAGTGTGAAAACTCACACTAAGAAACAGACATGTCACAAAAAAGTATACACAGAACAATTTTTTTAAAGTCAATCAGCCACCAGCAAATGGGAAGACCATCATGGCATAGTGTCTTCTTTGTTTTAACAGCAAATGTTCATGATGCCTTAACACCAGATGCTAATTATATTGACAATCAACAACCCTGAGCGGGTAGCTCAGCTGGTAAGACCTCAGGGCCATTGGAGGTTTTCCTGGCCCTTAACTTCAGGGCCCATGGGATTAGTCGGGCACTCGGGCAGAGCCCGGATACCCATGTAATATATTTGAATGACAATCAATAGAGAAATCAGATAAATACAAACAATATTCAAAGAAAGATAAATTTTCATTTGATTAACCCAATTATTGGAGTAAGTTCACGCAAGTCCCATCAATTTTTTTCTTCCTAATTGAGGTTCCTTGGCGTTTGGCGTAATTTCACATTCACACAAGTGTCCTAAATACATCAAGGGCTACTTTATGTCAACGGAAAATGGCATAGAAACGACTTTCATGACTACTTACCCCACCCATATTAATTGACTTTGTAAATTCATCATAAGAGAAGTCATTTCTGATTCATTTTCTGCCACTGGAGTTGGCCACCTTTAATAAAGCAACTTCCACATCGATCAGAGATCAGCAATACAGATCTAGCACTACGGATCTAACACCTCTGTGGATTCCCCCAACCTCAGAATACAGAAAAATAGAATGCTAAACTTGAATAGCCCTGAGCTGAAGTTGATGGTGCCTATGTTAAAATCATGACAAATCTCACAGTATTCTATTGAATATTATCCTCTAAAAAAGAAAATTGGTTCCTACTAGGAAAAGTAATAGCACGAGTCATTCAGTCTATTGAACTAACGTGTCAGGAGAATGATACATCCACCCACTGGGTTGGTAACCCACAACCTTATTGTATCTATCTCTCTCCTCTATTTTCACAATCTCTCTCCTCTATTTTCAAAAGTGGTAATTAATGCGGAAGAGAGATAGACACAATAAAGTGGGTTGGCCACCCACTGGGTGAACAAAACATTTTCCAACTTGTCACAATTGAGACACGGATATCATAGAGTATGATATGTGCATGGAACTCAGGAGTGGCAGCAGGATCCACGCTTGGTGGTGGTAATGTTATAATTGTTCACACAAATAAATAAGGTAAGCTAACATAAGGATGAATAATAATGTGAGATTTTTATTCTCGCTCAAGGAAAGTTACCCAAGACAAGGCTGTACCACAGATTGGCGTATTACACAATCATAAGTTGAGATCATGCTTGAAGTGCCAAAAACATAAATAGACAGAGATACAGATGAATGTTGGACCCACCTTTTCTGAACCCTTTATTGATTGCATCACTATAATTCCCTTGTGCGTAGTAAGCAAGACCTAAGCGACTGTATGCCTTGCTATAATTTGGATCAATTTCAATGGATTTAAGGCAATCTCTGATGGCTTCATTGTAGTTGTGCATCTGAGTACAAGCAGCTGCTCTGGAGATCAAAGCAATTCTAGTCAATAATTGAAGCCTCATTGCATTCAAAAAAAATAAGTGAAACCTCAAGTTGTTTAACCTCAAATTCTTTAGCACAAGAAACCTCAGATTGTATCACAAGGAGCACATTACATTGGCATTATGGCATACATGGAAACACAAGGCACCAGGCATAAGCAAACCAAACTTCCATGTGTAGTATGAGAAGAGGGTTTGACGTATAAATGTAAACTAAACGCATACAATTGGCTTTGAGGGATCAGCATAGAAACTGCTATGTGAGTTGGAAAGCAGTATTATCCAAAAGAAAATTAATAATCAGTCTATGAGTAGCCAACCTCTTACATGTCCTATCTTAAGATCGCAAATGAGCTCTAAGAGAACTTCGGCAGTGGAAATAAGTAAAATCAAGAAATGTTTTTACGTGTGTATTCGGAAGTTGGTATCCCATGTGTCTCCCAGCTTCTTACCTTTGACAAGTCTGAAGTTTGGGAACAGATTGAGGACTAGGTTCTGTGAGGATATATAGCGAGATGGGCACCCACTGACCACGAGATTTCCCTGTCTGTTCCAACTTCATGGCACTAGAGACCGGAGAAATGAACTTCCACCCTGGGAGACAGATGAACCAACATGTGCATCCCACCCATTTGCTTGAACGTCGTTCTTGCTCCTAATTACTTGGTTGCATAGACCCTCGGACTCCAACAGGAAGCGTCACAACCACTTACCCACACAAAAAATGTTTTAGTACACCAACCTACCAAAACCCGACACCCCCCTTCTGACTTTGGTCTACATACTAGATCCCAAGTGACAAGATGGTCTCTAACAGTCTAACTCTCCCCAACCCCAGACCATAAATTTCCTTCCATCAGTTTATCAAACCACTTAGCTACTAACAGAAACCTTAAAAGGGGAAAGGTAGTGAAGAGGAATACTAGCTGGCCAAAATTGAAGCAACTTGATCCCCCCCCCCCTTCCCCAAAGGAAAGATAGACCCCTTTCCCTGGACACCAAAAGCTTCCAATAAGACTCAACTGAGTAAGTAAGAGGCCACTGCTGAACGTTGCACCCCACTAAACTACAGAAAGTACCTCAAACATCAGCAGCCACATTAATGCTTGCAAGGCTACACTTAGACAGATTCATTTTCATTCCCACCACCAGCTCGAAGACCCGAAAAATGGTAGGGAAGCAAATTTAAATAACTCCAAATGACTAGAAAGGAATAAGATGGTGTCATCCACAAACAGAAGTTGGGAAACCATGACCCCTTCCTAAACCCCTTTAACATAGGCTTTTAGACTTTCCTTTTTCTTCTTTTCTCTTTTTTGATGATGTAAATATGAAGATTATACTCCACGGACATCACTCAGCATCCTGAGTTATCTTATACATCAACCCAGCAGGACAAGTTCAAAAGAATATACACAAAACACAAGTAAAGTTTCGGAACAGTTTCATTGACTTGGAAAAGATGAGCTAAAGAAGCCTTACAAAGAAACAAAGAGAAGAGTAACGCAAAAATAAAAGCCACCATTTGATAGGTGACAGTGATTTTACCTGTTACAGTAATAGACAGCATTGCGTTCACAAAGTGCAATAGCACAAGTATACCGCTCAATTGCATCAGGGTATAACTTAGACTGCATGGCTTTGTTCCCTAGTAGCATATGTAACACAATAAAATAAGTAAAGGTACTTACCAGAAAAAGCTTGAAGCAAAAATGAAGAAAAAGACTGAATAACTTCAAAATCTTTATGGCACATAATCATGTGGTGGACTGCAATCCCCAGCTTTCTTTCTTTCTTTCTATTTCTTTTTATCACAAAAAGAATTTTTTTATGCAAGGATTGCGATGCCCTATATGTCTATAACTATCCAGACAAACAATTAAGATTTTTGTGCAAGGTACAGTAACATTTGAAGATGAGAAAAATAACATTATTAAAGAGGGGTCACCTAAAGTTTTAAGAGCATCAGCCAGACTTTTTCTATCAAATGTCTTGCATCCAGATCTTTCCATTTCCTGCATAGAAGAGAATTTTTTATCTCAAACAAGGATGTCCAAGGAATATGATCCAGATATCAGCTAAAGCATGTGTTATACAGTCTAAATATCCAATAGCTAAAGTGATAAAGCCTGTTATCCATCAGACGGTCAATATACATACACATCACAGAAATACATTTTGAAACTCCAACTCCCAACCAGGAAACAATATTATAGGATATCAAGATAGGAGTGGCGTAATTGCTGGAGAACTCCTGCCACAACAAGAAACCCATGTTATTTGCTTCGTCCATCCCAAACTGTTTGCCTGCATTTGACTTTTGGGGTCAAATTAGCTACTTTTGACCATGTATCTGACGGAAGGGAAAAACATATTGATTTGTCAATATTACTAGTATTACTTTAATTATGTAAAGTACCCTCAGTTTTTTTTAAGTGTCATTTTAGATTTGTGCATTGATTTGTGAATAAAATACTCTGATCCACAATATGAAAAAAATATTTGTTGGATTTGTTTTGTAAAGTGCTTTCATAATTTGTCTTTTCTCTATTATTTTAGCATATACGAAGTATAATTCAAGAGAGAACAATAGTCAAAGTTCAACTACGAATTAAAAAAACAGAGGGAGTACATACATAAGACTTCCTATAACACATGCATATTAAACATATATAAGCATATGAGAACTAAATGTGGAATTGTGGACTGGTGAAGGATAGCATACATTGACAGCATCATGAAACAGACACGTTGCCCTATCCAGCAGGACGTGGTCATCATCTCCATTTGGTGATGTCCCAAAGAAGCGAATTTTCTCCAACGCGTCAAAAAAATGTCCAAAAAGTTCATCTTTAGACACCCCTGCAAAGGCAATCCTCATCAAGAAATCCGCCAAATTCAGAAATCTACCTAAACCTACAGGTCTCATATATATCTTTCTTGGAAGCAACAACTAGGATTACATTACACAAGCACATAGATTTAAGAAGAAAATGAGGACCGCTGCAACACGGAAAAGACAGGCTAGATATATGCAGAGGAGAAAAGAACTATACCTGTATCACAGCTTTGCCTCACTTGATCATCATCCTGACCCAGACATAGCATCAAAAGATAATTAATTAGCCAGGACTAACAAGAACCACAATAACTCTATTTGCATCAACCACAAGTTAAGTCTAAACCAGAGAGGGGGGGAGGGAAAGAACAAGCAAAAAGAGTCATGAACATGTCTAAACGAGCTTATCCTTCTCTAGTAAGGCAAAGAAGTGGATTTATCATTCTCTATAAGTAACTGAATGGGCAGAAATACCTGATGATTTGATTCCCCTGGAGGACCACCATCAGCAGAATTATGTAATGGTGGTCTATCATGAGACTCCTCACTATGGCTGGCTTTAGCTTCACTTTGGGTACTTTGTTCTCGTGAGCCAAAAATGTTTACCAACAGATTAGGTTCCGGCAGCTCACTCTCAGATAGTTGACGAAGTCTGAAGACTTCTGCTAGACAATCCTTTGCAACCTCAAGACCCTCAAGATCAACACCAGGGGCAGGTTCAACTGTCCAGGAGTAACGAATCTATAATGAGATGTACAAAAAAAATTATATATATTATATCCAAAGGGCATGCACTAAGAAAATAGGCATGACGCTTAATCAACTTCCCTGTGTAACCAATGGCATTCTTCTCATATACGATGTTTCCTTGTTATCTAATACAGAGTCTATTAAGTATTTTAAAATAAACAGCAACCCAATAACCAATTTCTTTTTTAGTGGGAAAGAGTGCACTAAATACTAATGGCAACCCAATATCTATTTAATGCATTGAAAACTTATTGGTAATTGCAAACAATGAATCTACACCTTAAATAAACAAAAACAAAAAAAAAAAAAAAATCTACTACTCTTGACTTGTTGTAGGAAACAGTGCATATATCTTGAATCCACGCCCTGCTTCGGGCAGCATCCTTACTGGGTGTTGTGGGTGCTGGTGGTAATCACAGACATGGAGAGCAAGATATTTGCTTTCAGACACTGGAGACCAAAATAGTAAAGCATGGTAATAATACACTATGTTTTATCTAACATAGCAAAAGACTCCACGGCCTTCACCACAATAGAAGCCTTACAAACCGCTCCTCTTGAAATGAAAGGATTCCTGACCCCATGTGGTTAATTTAACTGCTACATTCGCATTGTACTTTATTTGTAAACCTACATTTGTATATTTATCAAAATTCAGAAAATCAGAGAGCAACCCCCTTTCTAGATTCCAATTTACCATCAGCAGTTAAGTACTCTATATGGTTTCCCAACCCATCAATCATACAGTCAAGTCAACAACTCATTGTTGGAAGTCAAGTACATCATGAAGTCAAGAACCATGTTTTTCAGGCAAATTATGCACTGGCCTTGGCTTGACTTTCTCTAAAAACTACAACTGCGAGCACGTGCTAAAATGCAACTTCTATCTTTAGTAATAGATAACATGAACTAATTGATTCTACCATAATTTTCAAGACTTATTACAACCTTAATTTTCATAGTAACCTGGGACTTATTTGCAACTTCTCAGGAATAAGTAATTTTAATAACCTGGGACCTCTCTCCCTCTGTCCAAATCACTTATTTGCTCAGTATTTTCAAGACTTATTCCTTCTCAACTAGAGTATTAAGTATTCTGATTATTGAGCTAGGATTGATGAACCTTTGCTAATATAATCGCAACCTTAATCAATCTCAACCCTATTTTTCAAGGATCACAAAAAATTTGTTGATAATTCACAAATTAAGAGCTCCACTCAGCATATTGAACTAACAGAATCTGGTAAAAGATAATCCCATCTACGAAAAACGGCAAATAAGAAAAATCCAACCAAACCCCACAAAAATGTTCAGCCATATTGTATGACTTTATTGCTTAATTATATAATCAAGAGCTTCAGTGCCCACAAACCATAATCAATCAAATCAAATACAAACTGAAGCAAACTGGCTAACAACAAAATAGCACCAAAATCAAACGACAAGCTGGATCATTTAATAAGAAGAACAATAGATAAACTTCTAGAGAGCACCAATTGATAATCAGTCAAGCTCTAAGTGAAAACTTTTTAACAAATCTATAACTTGAGAAAATGAGGAGTGATAATCTTTACAAAATAGGATAGGAGAGAGAAAAATACCGGAATCAAGGAAGTCGAGAAAAGCAGTGACGATACGACGAGAGGTGGGAGAATCAGACCTCAAGTTAGCCATTCGAGGGAAAGGAAAGGAAAGAAATTGTGTGATTTGGGAAATTGTGTGAAAATTATTCTAGGCGTGTTTGTGGGTGTGTGTTCATATTTCATTGAAGAGAGTACGATACCAAAGCAACCTCTTGCACATCTACTGTTGTATTGTACTCCCACTGTAAAGTCAAATCAAAGTATTCCACCAAAAAAAAACAGTCAAATCAAAGTAAATAAATAATGTGATAAATAAAAGGGATTTCACACCTTTACAAAAATAAAAGAAAAGGCAATAAAAAGAAATGATTTCCAAAAAAAGTTAAATTACAAAGTATTACCCAAATTAGGCTATGTTAGAAAATATTTTTCAAGAGTGTATCCACGTAGGCCCGGATATCACAAGTCTCGCCTTTTTTTTTCGTCAGACAGTATAAGTCGCGACTTTCCTGAAGGAGAGTAGCTGTTGAGGACAGCGACTTATACTTGCCTGTGACAAATGGTGAAGCCTTGAGGAGGAACCGCAAGTAAAAGTCAATGTGAGAAACAGCGACTTTCTCAAATGAAAGTCGCTATCCGCATAAGCGACTCTTCATGAGGAAAGTCACTTTTCCGGACAGCGACTTATGCGTGTCGGACGAGGAAAAAAAATCGCGAGACTCATGATATCCCAAGCCTACGTGGATAACCTTTTGGAAAATGCTTTCTAACCCAGCCTTATATGGGTACGGAATTGCTTAATGTAAATCCAAAATTGTTTAACGTAAATATTTTTGTCATAATACTTCCTAAAATACCCTTTTATATCAAAGGCAAATTCTTTTCCCTCATTCTCATTCCTCTCAAATCTCACTATTATGTTTGACTCTTTTCATTGTTAAGACCCTAATTAAATCACCATAAATGATAAATTTGATTGAGACAGTAATTTTAACACAATTAATCACCACGGATTATATGAATGTGACAGTTTGGCCTTTGTTTTTTTACGAAACACTTTTAGGTTTTATATATGGGTGGTGAATGACAATTGGGTAGGTGGTTGCTGGGTTCAAACTTCAATGGCTCGGTAGTGTTTGGCTGGGTGTTGTTTAGGTGGGTCGATTAGGGGTCTGTTGGTTTGGTGGCTTGGTGGTCAGGAGAGAGATGCGGGTGGGTTGGCTGGCTGGTGAGGAGAGAGAGAGAGACGGTTGTGTGGGTGTTGTTGAGTAAATCCCCCACCATCACCAGTGCCTTGTCAACGGCATCTTGATATTCCACTTCCACCCAACAGCCCGCCCACCCACCCGCCCTCGGTGCCGACGCTCCAACCTTTGGACTATGGGGGGAATTTAAAATTAATAATGGAAAAGCTTGCAACCGATGATATGAAAAGCATGACATACATTGTTGATGAAAAGCATAACATAACCAATGGTATAGCTATAGGACTATTGTTGGTGAACGAATGATCAAGTACTGATGGCCCAAATAAATTTATGCCACTTGTTTAATTCGTCCGGTGGACAGAGAAAGTAAAGGGAGAAGTAGAGAGAGAAAGTGAGTGAGAAAATGACAAGGGTATGGTTGGAAAAATATTTACATTAAGCAATTTGGGATTTTCATTAAGCAATTTGGAATTTACATTAAGCATATGGATAATACTTTTGTAATTTAACCCTTTTTCAGCAAATCATTCCAATAAAATGGATATGTTTCTTTTCTTTTTTACTTTTCTTTGTTTGATTGGAAGGTGTTTTTAGTTAAATGAATCTGATATAACTCAACTTAAAATTGTTGTTGTTGTTGTTGTTGTTGAATGTCCATCTTGCTAAAATGAATCTGATATATATAACACAATTGTTATACTGACACGTGGACATCCACATAAGCTTCTACTTCATAATCATATGCCACATGTAATTGATGTCTCATCTTGCTTATTTATTGCATTCACACTTTAGTCCAAGTTTGACTTTTGATTCAATGTATGTTGACCTACTTAGTCGTACTTATATTTATTACTAATGTATGCATCGGATTTGGGTATTACTATAAAGAACTGATACATGAAGTATAACAATTTTATTTATGCTCTTGCTAGATTCGAGATAATTTACGAATATATGTCCTTATCATAAAGGAATAATGATATGAGAATACTTAATTATTAAATACGTTTTTTCTGGTTGTTTCATGTATTTATAGGCTATAAACTACTTTAATATGGTAAAAAAAGTTCGTGCATCGCACAGGGCGTACAACTAGAATTGAACATGAAAGTATAAAAATTGATTTGAGTATCAAAAGGGAGAGATTCATAGATTAGGAATTCCATAGCAAGATGTGATATAGGCGAAAATTTGTTATGAGTTTGTACCAATAAAAAATGTTTTAATTTTTATATACACACAAACCGTGCATCGCACGGGAATGTAAGTAGTTGAACTAAAATCTAAATGGTGAATCGAAAATAAAGCTACATAGTACTCACCGATTAAGATGTAAAAAAGAAAGTTGAATATATATTTTTTTTAATCATCAATATATATATATGTATAATTGAGTTCTCACCAATGTGGCATTGAATAAATAATAAATAGTTATAAATGCATGGGTGATTAAAAAGAAATCAAAATTACTTTTATTTTATTTTAATAAAAAAAGTAACATAAGTATTATATTTATTATCCTAATGAATGTATATTATTTATTCACTAAAAATGTAATTTATTTGTTAAATGTGTGAAAACGATTATTATTGTTCCTTGCTACTCCTATTATTCAACTTTATATATTGATGTGATTAAAAAAAATTTATTATATTGATTCTAATAACAGAGGATGATGAAGAAGAACCCGTGCATCGCACGGGCACGAAATCTAGTATAGATATAATAGTTGTATAGATACCAATAGACGATGGATTATATCAAGTCCATTATTAAATTCTTTGGTGAAAAAATAAGGCCGCTATTATTGCCAGGTCACAAAACACTAATACCAGACCATTAGTTATGTGAGTTGACAATATAGTCCTTCACATTAATAAAGCAATTCACATGTTATCTCTCCTCTATTTTTAATTGTCTTTACAAAAAAAGTTTATGGAAAAATATTATAATTAGAGATTATCAACTCCAATAATTTAGCAAATTGGCATTCATGATAACCAAATTATTTTTTTTTCCTTATTGGTTCGCATGTCATCCATGTACTCTAGACTTTTTGAGCAATTGCTTAATAAAAGTATAAAACAATGGTGGTGAGTAGTCAAGTCTTGAACATGCCTAAATGGTACAATATATGATCAAACTCTTTACTCATGTTACATTTATTCACCTATTTTCCTCTTGGAAAAAAAAAAAAAAAACTAACTTAGAATTATTTTAGATAGCATTAACGAGAATAAAAAGTTTACAAAAAGATGATATTTGAACTAAGTGATGATCTTTGAACTTTTAGAAGCTTTCGTAAATGCAAATGTTATGGTTTGCCTACTATTTTATGGGATATCTTGTTTGATCAACTGATCATATGTATATGAACTTAAGTTTTGATCTTTGTTATTGCATAAACTAAACTGTAAGGTGAAATAAAGTAATATAATCTGTAACGTGATATTATTCTTAATCTTCCTCCTAAGTTGCTAAATTAACGGAGTTGTTGAATTCCTAATCCTAATGCACTTTCCATTAATTTGTTTGTAAAAAAGGCAATTAAAGATAATATGTGTTTTGCCTTATTAATATGAAGGACTACATTGTCAACTCAAAAATATAATGATCTGGCATTAGTATTTTTAGGCCTGGCAATAACAACGGCCAAAAATAATGGCTTTTTATGTTATCCAGGTTGATATGATAAAAGTGTAAAGCTGCAACAAATGCTTAATTTAGATGGGGTTGTCATTATTTGACACCAAACAGAAATAATTACCTTAATTAAATAATAAGTATAATAACTTTTACTTACTAAATCTAAATGAAGGTCGAAAGTTGTTTTATTTTAGTTTTTTCAACCGAAAAGTTTATAATTTAGACAAGCAAACAATTTTATGCAATTGACATGGCTCATACTCTATTGAAAACTTCTCCCTCCATCCCACTAATCAACAGTAGACTTTCACGCATATTAATCAACTAAGTTTATGGTCTAGATTGATTTGGTGTGAAATCATGTAAAAATTGGACAACAAAATAATGTATACAATCAAAATGAAACATACCTAATAAAAAATAAGACAATTTTAGTGGAACAAAGTAACTATGAACGACATACTTACCCAGTTACCCAGCAAATAAGACTAATATTTGCATGGCACATGGAGGCATGAATTCCAATTATCACCCTTCAATATGCTTTATATTCGCATTTTAATATGTTTTATGATGTACCAAGTGCCGATTAATTAATTTCATCTCTTGAGGTGGTTTAAAGACATTTGCATTTACGATCAAAGTAGTGTATTGGAGAATGTGTAAAAACAAATGTTACAACATTTCTAGAACGGAGGGAGTATCATATACTGACGCCTACAGTTGCACCCTAGTAGGGGCCAGAGGTCACTGATTTCAACCAGTTCACGAAGGTTGTTCTTCATCATATGAGACGATCTGACGAAGATTGGAGGATCCCAATTCCCATGCATGTCCTGCCTCCTTCATGTGATCAATCATCAAGGAAAATGTGTGGAAAAAATAGAGTACATAGAAAATAATTCTAATATGGGTCGAGACAAGACTCAAGAGGGGCGAAATTGGACTATTTGCCAATCCAAAATTTAAATACGCCATGTATGAATTGCGTTTACATAACTTCAGTTACATTTCATTTCAATAACGCTGACTAGAGACTATTTACAGTAACATACTCCGTTTGGAAATTACCTCTGCATAAGTTTACATGTCATAAACTATGCACTACAGCCAGAAATGTACAAGTGCCTGCCTGAGTGCCTGCTGCTAGTGTATACTGATATAGAAGAATAAGTTACACCTTTCGTCTCCGAGTTCTGAAAGCAACCTGCAATGGACAGTTTTGTTCAGTGTGAATGCCGAATCAAACTTGTTTTCAACTTTTATGCTTACAATTAGCTCAGTATCATCAGATAAATTAATTACAGAAATTTCAAATTAGAGTTTTGACAACTTTCTTTTAACAGTACCACTCCCTGATCAAGTGATTGGAAATCAAAGGAACACAATGTACTGTGTATTATTTCTTGATCATTCGCAAAGTTGACTGGATATTTCAAATATCAAAGGGTTAAACACGCAAAGAGAGGTAAGCGATAGACACACTTGATTGGACACAAAGCAGGCGCAGTAAATCAAATAGTAGCTCTGTAGTAAAATCAGAGTGCAGGTTGCACATGTCATAAATGATGGCAGATCTTGAAAATAGATAATCTGTAATCCTCAGCTAAGTAAGGAAATGCTAATTGCTAAGCAGATGATGAGCTACATGCATGGCCATGGTTTATTAACAACTGGTTCATGCAACAAAAGTTAAATGAGTGATGCTCCTGAATACAAGATACAATCTTTGACTATGATATAATACTTTTGACACTTGTGACAGAACTACGAAATTGGAGAGGAAACAAAGATTGCAAGATGTGAATTTGGTATTGTGTGAGGAATCAATGAAAAGAACAGTGTAATAATTTCACATTTCGGAGACAATAGTGGCACTGCACGCACAACTTATCAAATATTTCAAGTCCTTGTAATAATAGATGATAACCAATTTAGTAAGGATGGAGATTTACAATCAAGCAAATGAAGTGATGAAAGATGTCACACAAAATTAAACCAACTTGGCTGAAGGGGAGTGACTTTTTATATTGTTCATGACTGGAAAGTACCTTGCTATGTTTTCTTGTTTTTATAATTGGAAATATCTTGGAAGTTAATGAGAGAAATTACGAGCTTTTAACAAATCTAATTTGAGGTCACACTAGTTTGTCAACCCCTCAACCCCATGGCCCCCATGTAATGATAGGCAGCTAACCTAGTAACATAGCTAACTCCGAGACACAAAGTGAGATGGATGACTCAGCTCAGATATGGAATACAGAAAACATCATAACAAAGAAGCTACTGAACAAGATGAGAGAAGAAAGTTGCAGATCCAGCCGTAGTCTACACATTACATAGGCCTAAAAGGACACTCTTTTTATCTTATAGATGACATGTTTGCTTTTACGAAGGGGAACAAGGAGGTTCTCGCCCCTGACAAGGAGCAGTATGCAGTGGTCCAGTGAATATTAAATAATAAATAAATTCTCACTGCGTTCCACCATGCCATTCTTTCATAACTAGCTCTAGAGGAATTAATAAGGGGAAGCATTGACATACAAAGACTAGATTGAGTCTAAAAGACAAATTTGATGACTCCTCAAACTTCTATAAGGTTTGCTTAGAGAGGGACGAGTAGCATTGACACAGCAAGTAGAATAAGATAGCCAACCAAAAATATTGGGGATTATGGCTACACATATGTTGGTACCATTGTGGTGGTGGTGATGATGATTTCCCTTTGTTACTCTTCTTTATCTTGCTGTTGCCATTTTTCAAAATCAATAATAACTTAGGCATCCTCAATATAACCTTGAGTAAAGTCAGAGAATATAGTTCTTAGATCGGCAGAGGTGTGATGAACAAATGTGACAGAAAGTTTATGGCACACTGCAAAAATGGTCTAGTCCAATCTAAACATATAAATATTGAATCTCAAACCTGCAATAATCAAAGCAAGACAATTCATACTGTAAGGAAAACTGGGTAGAGCTTTACCGCATCCTTGCTCACATCAGAAACATCAGACATTGAGGTGTTTAGAAGAACTTTTGGTCCCGCACGACTCTTCTTTTGCTGACAATGTTTCGGTAAATCACGCACTGCATGAAAAAAATGAGTATGACTGAATTAAGGAGAAGAAATCTTCAACCATTTAGATAAAAAACAAAATATTAAAGGAGACCAAGCTCAGTCCCCCTGAATTGTTGACCACTCTTGAAAATCACAAGCATGAGACCAGAGAGAGATAGAAGAAAATAACTATACCTTCCACTGAGTTTGTTCTATCTAGCAGAACTTTTCGCTTACTCTTACTCTCTCCTGTTCCTTGCCTCTCAGCAACAACTTCTCCTGAACCAGTGACTGTTTGATTGACACTATCTCCATAACACTGTTGTCTGGGATCACTGCATATACAAAGTACTCAATGAGATATTTTATTTGTATGGGAGTACTTGTTTAGTTGTTTACACGGAAACAAATCTTAATCAAACATCTTAATCCTGGGAAGGCTTCAAAACAATAAACTCCGCCTATCCCTGTGTACTTCTGAAAAAGGGACACCAGGAACAGTACTACGCGCAAAAATCCAAAGAGAAGCGGAATAGACCACTTTATCCCAAACTAGATTTTCTAGAAGATACAGATTCCACGAGACCCAATTGTTCCTTTCCGTCCAAAGACACCAGGCCGCCGCAAACATTGCACTTGCAGATCCCTATCGTTTGAACTTTTTTTTTTTTGCTACAAGGACGCATGCAATGGCTCACAAACCACATGCACCGGGCAAGCCAATCCATCTTTGATGGGCTGACGGGCTCAAGTAGAAGAGGAGACCCTCCCTACAAAGAAAGGTAGAAAAGATTTTCATTCTCCCTACAAAATGAGGATTTGAACCCCTGACCACTGGGTTGTAAGAGGTGGGGCACTTACCACTTGTGCTCCCAAGTCCCACCTCATCCTCATCGTTTGAACTTTGAATCCACAATTAATGAATAAGGTGAACTTGGAGAATCCATATCATCAAATGCTCCGTTGGATTTCGAGAAGATTTTATATTGAAAGAAAAAATCACCTATATGACTTCTACAATGAAACTAGCCGGATGGAGTAACAAAATTATAACTAAGAAGCCTTTACAAGTTACACACTAGGAGCGTTGGCTAAATGGATTCACAAATAGATATAGCGTCTAAGAATCCATTTAAAAAAGCTAAAACAATGTTTTACACTAGTTATTATGGTCCACCAAACTTACCCAACCAAACTAAGATGAATTTTGGGTCTCTGGAAAGAAAGAAGAAAGGCAGAGAAAATTTGCTGAGAAATACAAATTTGATAAACATGTCTTAAAGAAATAGAGTTTGGCAACTTACCACTGCTGCAAAAGGGAAGCAGTTGATCCCTGTAACAATAACATCATCATTAGCTGGCAATGAACATGCTCTTTGATTTCAATATTTTTCTTGCTAAGTAAACAATAAGATGAGAAGTTTAGGACACTAAGGGCGAATCACCCATGTACCATAGGAGGGCAATGGAAAAAACACCCATCAGGTCCTCAGGTTATCATAAAAAATCAAATAGTGAAAGCGTAAAAAAAACCTCACAGTTGAGTTGGGAATTTGGGATCCTCTCCATTTCTCTTGCCGGCTAGATTCCTTCTCCTTTTTTGCCTTTTTGAATTTATTGAATTCAAAATTTGGGTAGAAGGAGATCTCATCCTCTATTTAGTAAATGGAGGAAAGAAATGGAGAGGATCCGAACTCATCACAGTTTTTCACCCGAAAAAAATAAGAAACATCACAGTATGCAATTGTATCTGAATTTCACACTTTATTTCTTACTTTTTGCTTTCTATTCAACATCAAAGTTTTGTGTCCCCATGAAGGCAAACAAACTAAACCAAACCAAATCTCTACCATTAAGTGAGATCTAAATGACTGCTTCAACCACTCTGCTCTTCTGGGTGTAGTAGAAGACACAAAAACAGTTTTGCAATATAAACACGCATATTATTTAAACAGATGAGTGTACCCAACCAAAAGAGACTGCGTGAAAGGCATTTTTCATCTTGCATACATGATTTTAAGATCAAACAACGCATTGAACTGCTTGAGAATATTTCTAGAACAATTAACAAGTGAGTCGAAGCAACTACAAGGTTAAGATAAACTGACTTTTTCATCATCAATCTTCGTGAAAAAAAGGAAGTTGCGTAAAGTTTTGAAGAAAATAGGCAAAAGGTAAGGTCAACTTTGTAATTCACTAAATTCATAGAGGAAAAAAAGGCTCCTATTAGAACTAAATGTTTAACTTGCATAGGATATCCTGTTTGCTATTCTGCTCCAATCATATTTAACTCTGGTAATCTTTTGAAGTATAATCAGCAAAGAATCAAATCATCAAGTCTTAAAATCCTTACATCTGAGCTGCAACAATGTCTGAGTTTGGGTTTAGAGAGCTCCGGACTTTCTGCAGATCCGCAACTACTTTTCCTTTTCCTCTCATCTTGCTGAGAAACTAACAATGAAGCATCCTCTTGAGTAGAAACATCAGATACAGTTCCAAAGAGTTCAAAAGCTGCAGACTCAGAAACAACTTTATGTTCTTTTGTCCGTGACACATTTCCTGTACAATCTGCTTCAAGCTCTTCAATAACAGATGAGTTATCTTGCAACTGTGTCGTTCCTACAGAAGACCCAACAATTGTAGTTTGTTGTTTGCCTCTGGGGCATGCCTCAAGGATATGACTTTTGGCCATACCCTTCACACCAACTTTCTCTTGTGTTGTAACATTTCTTAAGAGTTCAACTTGCTTAATCACGCTTAAATCAGCAACATTCTGATCTTGAAAAATGTCCTTCGTACATTTTTGACCATGCTTAACACCTCTCCTAAACAGCTGCCAAGTAAACAAAATAAACTTGTAAACTTTCCATGAGTTAAGAAGCAAATTAAACAGAACAGCAATCTGACTCACCTGACTAGAATCACTTTCAAAGAAGTGAACAACCTTTCTCGCAAAATTTTCATTGAGAACAAATCCCGTTGAACAAAAATTATCCTGAAAAATAAAAAGAAAGAAATGAACTTTCACCAGGTCATATTGTCACCTATCAAGTAGCAGACAAAATACTTACCTCCTTATTTCTCCTGCTCAGACTAGTTTTATATAGCGATGAGGGAAGGAGAACCAGTCCAGGGGCAAGGGATAAGTTGATAGCATCATGTTTGAGAACATTCAAAATAAATATACCAATGTCTGCTAATATATGGAGCTTCTGCAATATTAAAAACCTTCTCAAGATCAGTGACAAGACAAACCAAGCAAAAAGGTCTAAAGGCACGCGTCCAGAAAACTTACAGGCGTTTTCCCTGGGTCTGTAGCATCCTCAGCTCTTTTGATGGCCCGAAAAATACTTTGCAAGCACAAAAAAGTTTTGTGGACAAGGTCCGAATCCCCATCAACAAACTGAGAACTGACCAACACCTGAAGAATGAGAACAAGCGGCCTGCAACCACAGTCCAGCTAAGTGTGTGTACTGTGACATTGTCACCTGGAGAAAAGGATAATAAGGTACCTGCAAAACTGAGCAAAACGTTCTTCACTTTGTACAGGTGGAAATTCTGCATCATGGGCAAGAACATGGAGCAAGAACACGACTATGTACGCTGGGAAATCTGTCAAGGATCCTTCAATGCCTGAAGTAGGACAGGTTGAAGCTGCTCTGCCATATTCTTTAATAAACTCCATTAAATATCTTGATGACTGGCATGCAGATTGCAGACATCAGCAGATTATACCACATTAAGCAATAATCTAATGAAAAATCAATGCGTAGCCAGATAAGTGACGCACCGCATCTTTCAGATCTTTGACACAATCTGACACAGCCAAAGCAAATGCACAAGCAAATTTTCTTGATACAGCATGCTCTTTCAGCAACCTATGAGTTTTATCAAGAAATGCTTTACGTGCAAATGACGAAGCATCCTGCAAAAATTACTGGGTATCAATTTAAGCACAATGCATGTAGAGAACGCAATATAAAATTATGTGAATAAGGATAAAGAACCATTTTCAAGCTCCATCATTTCTTATATATCGCAATTCTTCTTTTAGAATATGTTACTGTTCAATCTCGTCATGTTCATGAGCACAAACTTACTATGTTCTTAGAGATTAAGAAAAGGCCAATCTGATGACATTTAATCTATGCTTTCATAACCTCGTTAACAATACAAAGCATATAGTAGGGTGGGGGGGAACAACATAGACCATGTAGATGGAAGTTGCATTAAGATGCAACAATTGGGGCCATACTAAGTACAGTGAGAAGAAGAAACGTGATTAAATTAAAGAATTTTCATCATTACTTCATAGTTAAGTACACTGATCTATATTAGCAGTATTTCAGAGCACATTACAAGTCACAACCAGCATACCTTTGCCATCATTATAGTCGATTGAAACATTTGGGGCGAAATATGAAAATCCCACCGTCTCGAAAGCCGCAGCACTGATTTAGCAGCAGCTAATTTGATGTGAGCCATGTCATTCCCACTGCATTAGTTACATACAAAAATAATCTTTAAGGAAAGAAACGCAATATACAGCAACAGAGTTAACTACAGCACTATTATGGTAAACCCTCTCATATTCACTATAAAACTAACTGGCGGGGTACACCGGTGCAGCACAGGGGCATCAAAGGCTTGAAAGAGGAGGTCAATAAAGAATGGACTGTAATGGCAACATGGTCTGTTCCACACAAAAAGCCTGAAGCAACATAAGGCGAACCTGGCTGCTCTTGTTCTTTTTGATGAATAGGATTAATAGGTTATAGAGAAAGGCAACTAACAAAAAAGAGGTTATGGAGAAAGATAGGGGAACCTCAGCTCCTCTTTCATATTTTTTAGTATTTGAAAGGGAGAAAGAAAAACCACATTACAGGGAACTCTGGGTGAGTAGCTCAGCTGGTAAAGACCTCTGAGATTTGTTAGAGAGGTCCCAGGTTCAAGCCTCCTCGGGGCCACTGGAGGTTTTCATTGTCGTTAACTTAAGGGCCCATGGGATTAGTCATGCAAAGCCCGGATACAAATGTCATCCAAAAAAATCACATTACAGGGGAATTGAAACAATCAAACACTTAAAAAAACTAAACAAAAACAAAACAAAATAGGAAGAGATTGGCTCCTTTAAGACCGAAGTTTCTTCTCACGCCTTAACAACCACAATCCCTATAAGCTTCCTTTTGTATCAATTTGCAAAACCAAGTCCACCAAGTGAGCAACTTCAAGCTGTCAAAGCAAAAGCAACTATAGGACTAACGTTTCAAAGGCTGGTCAACAGTCAACAGTGAAGCACAGATACCTTGGATTGGTACCGCGTTGCGTGTTTGGCCCAAAACCGACGCCCCGACATGACATCTATTAGGCTTCCTATCCTCAATTAACAGCATTTCCCCTTTTCTGGGTCATGTTCATATTCGTGTCCATGCAACCTAGCTGGTCACTAGTAAAATCAAAAAAAGCTTGCAGCCAGGGGCAGACTCAAAGGTTGGGGGCAGGGTCCTAGGCCACCAGAATAATAATAAAAAATTGTTTGAGATAGTAAAGGAAAAGAAAATTCATTTTACCCCAAAGGCCCCCTTATATTGAATCTTTCAATGGACAACAGGGGCCTAATTGTAAAATGCAAATAACAAGCTGGGAAGGGCCCACATTTGACTCTCTCCTTTGTCTCTCATGGGATTAGTCAAGCAAAGATTGGACACCCATGTTAACTAAAAACAAGTTGTAGAGAGAATATAAGAGCAATTCCCCTGTTTGACATTGGTAGATTCGTGGCAGGAGGGGAAAGGGAAACAATGTAATAAATTTACACAGCTTTTACATTATTCCCTTTTTTCCTTCTCTTACTTCTTGAGGAGCACTTTTAGGGTACATGACAAGTTTAGCAAATTAAAATATGTGTTTGCTTATTTGATGGCTTAAACAATTTAATTTTGAAACATATTTTAACCATTTTAGATGTGAAATGTGAATGTGTTTATTTTAGATGTGAATGTATGACAAATGTAAAAAAAATCTATTAAAAAAAAAAAAAGAACAGAAAACAAATCTCCCTATTTTATTTTAATTTTCCCTTTTTAACAACCCATTGTAATTTTCTAGCAAATGACTTCATAATAGAGAACTTCATTCCATATACCATGCTTATTTTAATTTTATTTTTTCCCCCCTAATATTATTTCTCAACATCCACCACTGCTGACATTATTATACATAAGTGAGCCAAGCAGACAGCAAAAAACAACTAACTCACAAGAATCAAAGTCTGAAGTAGCAGCACTATCTCTTAAGAGTATGTGTTGTAGGAACCCTAGAGCACCACACACAATAGTTCAGACTCAGAAGTGGACATATTTTGCATTTATTCCATAGCTTTGACAAATAAGCTTGCAATAGTGATATACCATGTCAAAGCATCAAAAACCACATGTAGAGCTCACATAATGAAAGAGGTTAAGTGACAAATATCTTTCATTTAGACTTCCATATCTACAGTTCAAACCAAAAATTAAAGCTGCTTATGAGTACTTCATACTAAGCTGAGTGCTAAGCTGCTAATAGCTCCTTCAAGAGATGCAACTAGTGAGACCCTTTGAATGATCTGATCATTTCAATATAACTAGCTTCAACTTTGCGTCAACTTAATGAGTTCGGGACAGAGAAAACAGATTAACTTGTGCTGGATCAGTAGAAGTGATGACATAATCATATTAGCTGATAAAAGTGCATCTTACCATGTTGTGGCCGTCTCAGCAAATTTACCGGTTTGTAGCACTTTGGACAACACATCCAACAAATTACTGATTTGCTCTTCAGCACAAACTTCTTCTTTTGGTAAGGCACTCTTGACAAGTGTCTTGAGCCCATATATCTGCAAAATAGATAGTGTAAATGTAGAAAGAAAAGGAAAAAAAAGAAAGAGGAAGAACTCTAGTATTTGAAACAGCAGTCGATGGGAAACAAAGCGAACACGTTCAGGAATTCATATAATTAGTTCTGCACTAACCGTCCTAGATAGGAAGAAAAGACACGAAAAAACTCATCTTATTCTGTTAACCTATAGAGAAGTTATCCACAAGCAGATGGATAGCTCCATTTCTCCATCACTCCAAGTACTAAAGGAGCTAAGTCTGCTAAATCACTGATCAACAAGATACAAACTAAGATGGAAATAGTTGAGTGACTCTCATCTCTCTTTCTCTATCTCTTCCTAAACTGCCCCTTTATTTTCAAGAAGAAGGCGGTGGGAGGACAGAGAATGAGAGAAGAGGGTGAGTGACCCACTGGGTAACTCAATCCCTCACGGAAAATAGTTGAGTGACCTAGTGGGTCACTCACCCTCATCTCTTTTTCTCTCTATTTCTTCCTAAACAGCCCCCCTTATTATCAAGGAAAAGGCTGTGGGAGGAGAGAGAATGAGAGAGGAAAGTGGGTGATCCACTGGGTCACTCAATCACTCTCCTCGACTGCCTTTCCTTTGAAAATAAGGGGGGCAGTTAGGAAGACAGAGAGAAATACTATTTTCACCATAAACAGTCAAATCTACTTACAAGTGATGAATGCAGTAACTTCACAACATTCATCGTCAAATTACTCCACATATTTCTCATGGAAACCTCACAGCTTCTAATAATGATGATAAACCGAACTATAAACCAGAGACAGGGGACAGGAAGGGGAGCAAACAATTGTCACATATTTCTGCTTCTACAAATGCGATCACTCCGGAAATATGTACCACATGCAACAGACACCAGTAACTCAAGACAACTCCTAAAACAACTAAGAACTCAGTCTGAAATAGTATTAACTTTGTATTTGAACAAAATGCTAAGTATGTTAGGCTCAATCTTAGAGGGCACTCACTTTCAAATTGCTATTGAAGGATATATCACTTGCAGATTTCTCATGCAACTGAACACCATCTCCTGTCATTTTGTCCTGCAAAACAGATATAGTCAGTGTTCTATAAAGAAGACTCTAACTTACTAAGTGTAGAGCATAAAATATGGTTCATCACATTATTCGTTAAAGAAGAAGGAATTACTTCAAAAATTCTCTCTCTGATGTATGAAGAGACCTCAGCCTTCTGTTTTTGAAATGCTGAAACAAAATGCTGTGAAATACAACCCAGGGACTGTAATACAGTGGGAATGTTCCGTCCAGCATGAAGTGACTCCACAAGTTTCTGGGCACATGAAATAGGATAAATCAGAGCAAATTTGACAAAAAAAAATGTGGGCATAAGTTGGAAAAGAAAGCAACTATATATCACTTGCCTCCTATATCGTCTCAATTTTATAACATTAGGATCATGCTTGATACTATTTTTGTGAAGCAGTGGACATGATCAAAATAATTCATTAGGATAACACAGACAATAATATTGAGAAGCTGTCTAGTAATTCAAAACAAACATTTCCTTTCAGGGGTGAAGGTTTGAATTGAGTGATAAGCCATACAAATGCACATACATGATATAATCCCTTACAACTCTCTCGTGTCATTGGTCAATGTTTAAAAGATGAAAATTTGTTCAACAATCCATACCAACAACCAGCACCTGAAAACTAATTCTGACGATGCACATTTTCTTTTTGGCAGAAAACCCAGAGTTCTGCAATCCATGATATGCTCATTTACAGTTACTTGATGGTTAGAATTATTCACTCTTTCAAACAAAATTGTTAGAAATTGGCACTAAATAATCTCTGGAAGGATTCTCAATTTCTTATTTGATAAGCCAGGAGGACCAGGACTTAACTAACAATTGCTTCTTCGGCAACACTACCTGCTGGCAAAAGTAGGTTGAGACAAGAGAGTCTAGACTGCAGAGGGTCAGGACAGCATTACAGATTCAAATCCAAACTTGAACCACACAATTCACGATGAGATATAGTCAAACCCTGTTTCTCCACAATGGTAGACCTGGTTACAATGGGTCAAAACCAGGGGGACCACACTACAAAGCCCACAAACAGCTCCATTTATTTGGGAGTATAAAATATGTCTCGAACATGTGGAGCTCAAGGCCTAAAGGTGAATAGTATTTGAAGTAATTGTATATATGAGCAACTACAATCCAATGCATCAGGATGAAAGGACGAAATAAAGTTAATTGAACGGTAAAACTTGTCTTCTAGAAAGTGTACAAAATGGAATGCTCCAAAACATAAAGAATTGACTTTTTCGGAAGTTCCCTTCAATGCAGCTTGCAGACCATCATGGACCCGGTAAAAGCTATTGATCGGCAGGTAAAGGCTATGTTTGGCAGAGAGCTTTTGAGAGCTTTGCCTTTTTGCGTTAAAAAAGAACTCCCAAAACCTTTGTTTGGATAGACAAGCTTTTAGGAGGAGCTTGAGCTTTTCTTGGTGGCCAAAAGCTCATTAAGTAAATGCTACTATACCGAAAGCTCAAGCTACTCACAGCTACAATCAAAGCTACTGCTCACAGATACAGTAGTTTTGCCAAACACAGCCAAAGTGGTTGAGTTCCTTATGGTCAAATAAATATGATAACGTTTGTTTTTATTTCAGAAAATTAAGTGCTAATAACTAAGGCCAGGGCAACAATTCACCATAAGATTAAGAAAATGAGACAGCTCAAATATGTCAGACACCATACCTTAAGAACTAATGCAGCTATTCATAGTTAAAAAGATTTCAGTTTCAGTAATAAAAAAGAGTAACTGCTCAAAAAGACAAAACTCGCAGCACAACAACTCCAAATGGAAGAGACAGAAGGAAGAGTGTTTAGAGTGGAATGTGCAGATCATTCTCATTTCGTTTTGGTGGATTTATAAAACTGTTAATAATTCTACTTTCAAAAGGAAAAAGGAGCTAACATGTTTACCTGACACAAGTCGATCACAAGAACTTGTTCAGAGGAACCAACTAATGCTGCAAGTGCTAATATAGCAGCCTTGGACTGCGCACGAGTTCCCTCCAGGCAAAACCTCTCCAACAGAGGGTAGATCTCACTACATGCAAAAAGCAAGAGAGCATCATAACTTGAACCAAACAAGGAGGCACAAAAAAGGAAAACCAATATACACCATCAGCTCTATAATAATTTAATCCTTTCGATTTTTAGACTTTCAGCCTCCCAAAGCCCCAAGCAGCCAAGCATATCAAAAAGACACACACGGGCACGCAGAGATACAAATGCGCATGCACGCACACACACACACACACGCGCGCATGCACATAATTCACAAACTGACATCTGATTGAGGTCATCAGATCTGAAAATGCCAAAGGGCTAAGATCAATCAACTAAATAAGCAGAAGAGTATTTAACCAAATGAACAATTTGCTGCAAGCTGCAATGTAACACAGCTGATAGTCCCTCTCTCCTCCCGCTTGCCCACTCCCCACCCGCTCTGCAACCACCGCCTGTGCTCTCCCCTATCCTACCCCCTCCTCCCCCACTCCAGCCCATCTCTCTTGCTCCTCCCTCTGGCCCTTCAATTCCACCCCAAACCAGGCCATCGGAGGGGATTGCCGTCACCAATGGCCATCCACCGGTCCTCCCACCGCCTCCTGCCCTTCCCCCACTTCTTTCTCTATCCTCTAGCTCACCTTCTCCCTCAAGGAGTAAGGGTATGCTCATTCAACTAAAAGCCACAGACAACCACAAAACTGCTCAACGGCACTCAGCCTTCCAGGATGTCGGCTATGCCAACCCATCCCGAGTCCGGCTTCGCCGGAAAATCAAAAGAATAGAGATGCTAAGTTACAAAACACATTAAAGACGGAGGCCGGGCAATTAACTCAAGACCCTAAATTACAAGAGTAAAAATTGAACTATTGAAGATCTGTTAATTTTAAATAATACATATGTACAGCTAAACAGTGAAGCACTGATCGAAAATGGCTGCCGAGCGCTGCGCTGGGAAAGTAAGAATAACATTGATAAAAAGATAAATAAACTTACATGCCGACCTTGTATAAGCACGTGAAATGACATTTAAGGGACATAACTTTGATAAAATTATAGCAAATGCCATTAAATTTTAGAGCTGGGTGCACCTCTTTTACTAGTTGTCTGATATGTTTTGGACCATTATTTCTTTGATTCAATTGTAATTATGTGGTTTGTAACTTCTATAATAAGGGAGGGGGGGGGTTATACGATCCTAAGTGGGTAGCTCAGCTGGGACGACCTCTAGATCTACTCCAGAGGTACCAAGTTCAAGCCCCTCAGAGCCACTGGAGGTTTTCCCAGCCGTAAACTTCAGGGTCCATGGGATTAATCAGGCAAAACCCAGATGCCGATGTTACCTATAAATAATAATAAAGAAACATGATCCTAAATATAGATAAAAGCCCGGATAGCCATGTTAACTTCAAAATGCTATGAAATCGGTTTTCATATGAGAACATTCTCACAATACCTCTATCCCGGCCTCAAATGGAAAACTATACAAGAGTAAGGGAGGAGTAAGACGCTTTAACACCCCCCCCCTTCCTTCCAAGGTACCTTTGCCCAGTACTGCGTTGGTACCTGAGGCAGGGCAGCCAGGAAAGGATCCTCCTTACAAAATTTAATTAAATAAAATAAGAATGTAAGCACAAAACATCAAATGATTGTTTGATACAGAATAACATAGATAATCGCCAAAACTAGATCATAAGTAATGAAGCCTAAAATAATCATAAGAATATACACACAGAAAGTGGTCATTGTTTCCCCTTTTTAGCTAAAGACATATGTTAATAACTGAAAGTTTTACAAATTACTCCATACAACTTTAGACAACCAACAGAGAAAGAGTCCAGATTCAGGGATCGGCTAAGGAAACTGTAAAGCAAAGGGGCATAGGGAGGTTCAAATACTTGACCAGGTATTTTCATCGAACTTGTAAATGATTTTGATGGAAGTCACAAGAATGATTCCTGCTCCTCCAAGATTCGAAGGAAGGTGCCATGGAGCAACCAATAGAGGATATGATGCATACAGGTTGACCTAAGGAGAAGCTTATCGCATTGCAAGAAAGTTTTATTAGAGTAAAATTGCCATGGTGAGGACTTGTAGTTATACAGTCGCCACACATGCAGTATGCTCAACACATTCATTGGATCAAGTCGGACTTACTATTTGAAGATGTGTCGGATCATATCATGGATCTTACCTCGGCTCCATTGAGATAAAAGGGCCGGCATTGGCTAATATCTGAACTAATTTTGCACATGATGGGAAATCCTCCTCCAGCATCAACATTTTGAATTGATATTCTGAGCCTCTCAAGAGCAGAGGGAAACTTCTGATAATATCCTGAGATACAAGGCTACCATTAACATAAAATACGAATGATCTTAATAAAACATCTTAACTTTTTTTCCTCCTAAATCCTGCCCTGTCAACTTTTTGGGGTACCCAGCGGGGCGACAACAACACGTTGCATGACCTAGTACAACTCTAGACTCGAAGGATTGCAAAAAGGGGCAATTTTAGCAAATTAGTTACAAAATCCAGTGACCTTTAACCTAGGAAAAATCATCTCAAAAACAAGACTGGTATAAAAAGGTTTAAGAGGTTGGCTTATGGCTCAGATGCTGCTAAGGAAAAATCAAACCAATAGATCGCCCGTGAAGCTACGTTAATATAACATCAATATTGAATTACTCTTTTGTAGTTTCGTTACAACACTGCCCTTATCTCAGTCAGGGGAATCAAAGCATTAAATCTTACTGAAAGGAGGTTAATAGAAGAAACATCCAGACAATCATCTCTGCATCTCCTGCTAGAAACATGATCCAAGATAGAGCGAACATGCTCAGCACTAAATAAATTGTGTGAGCATTTGAGAGAGAGTGCTTCCAGAAACTCGATATGCGAATGCTTATCACCATTCCCTTTCAAAAATTTGTCCTGCCCAGCAAGAAAAATGTCAATTTTTAAATTTAATAACTGATAGAATTAAATGACATATAGGAACTGTATTAAAGGGAAAAATACTCACAACTATTAACAATTAAAGCCAGTTTTGAAGGTATTTCACGAAGACATTCACTTGTAACAAGAATGACAATATTTCGACTGTCAAAAGAAAAGGAAGGGAGAGACACTAACAACGTGGTCAAAAACATGCTAGATGTCTACTTAGCAAAAATCTGAGAGACAAATATATCTGAATATGTGTCTTTCACTTGAAATTCTCTACTATCATTTAGATTTACAATTCAATAAACAATAAACACTAAACACTTATTTCTAAGCATAGATCAATAAACAATAATGTATGGGAACACGAAAAGAGAGCTATACACCAGAAATCAAAGGCTGATTTACAATTCATTCGTAAGACAACGCATCAAAGCTGCTTGCTAGAATCAAGCAAATAACAGCAGAATTCCAGGTCATATGATGAGAGCAACGAGGGAGAGAGTGGCCAAAAGACTTAAAAACTTATGGCTTTCAAACCCAGACACTGAACAAGTGGCCCAATAAAATGTAGAACCAAAAAAACACAAAGAAAGAACAAAAACAACAAAACTTGAAAATAATACATTTAGGACGGTCCAATTTTAGCTCATTTATATAGCACCTCCACCTCAAAGAACAACTTGTGGACATATACATGCGCGCACACAACAAACAACAAACAAAGAACAAAATGGGACATAGGCGCCAGGGATAGACCAGCATTACTCAGCTCCCACAGACCACTAATAACAACCAAAGTTCTGAAAGTAGCAAATGAGAGCTTCAAAACTTTTAGGATCCAAGTAAAAACTGCTAAGAAGTACAGTATTATAAGTCTTACATGATACTTTAACTTCACCTCAAAAAGGGAGCTTTGAGATTACAGAAGCAAAGATCACAGTACTTAAGAAAGAAAGCAATGCTTCATTAGATATAAAATGGCGGGGTACATACTCTTGTAGGGAAGTTTGTTTTGTGGGGGAAATCTTAAGAGAAATTCCGCATGTGCATAGAATGCAACGAGCACATCAAATAAGAAAACTGGAATTATGTTTCTCTAAAGGATTATTATGTACCAAAACAACATAAATAGTCCATCAGCAATTACCAGATGGTCTCATGTTACATATTGTAATGACCAAATTCAGATGATAAATAGTGTCAAAAAAGTTAATAAGTTAGCATAACCAGCATAAATAACAAGGAGCTATTTCACATAATACAGTGAGATTATGATTTCATGTTACATATTGTAATGACCAAATTCAGATGATAAATAGTGTGAAATAAGTTAATAAGTTAGCATAACCAGCATAAATAACAAGGAGCTATTTCACATAATACAGTGAGATTATGATTGTTAGTAATATAAAGGGCTAAACAACGTAATGGCTAATCAAATTTTAATGAGAGAATTAAGTATATTTGTTAATTGTTAGTAGTTTCTAATTTGTATCCAGTGTTCCGTTTAGATTCACTAATCAAGAAGGCATATAGTATAATAGTAGAAAATCCACAGCCACAAATATTTAATAGTAACTTAAAACAAACTAAATTAGAGTTCAAGTTACACACCCTCAAAGCCATGGCATCTAAATATTCGGGTTCACCCAACAGTTGCAACAACAGATCAAAAATGCCACTGTCCTTCAATTCTTCTAGCTTACAAAGAGACTCTTCAGCTTTAGAAGCATTCAAAAATGTTGCAGACATTCGTGTCAAAGCATTTTTCATTTTCATGTTCACCTTTTCCACATCAATCCCCTGCAATGTTTATAAGCAAATAAAGGGTCCTTGTTAATCCCATTCCATCAACCTCCGCCCCCAGAAAATAATAAACAAATTGAGGAACCACATAGGCAGGCCTTCTCAAACCAAACAAACATTATGTTGTAATGTGATTTACTGTAACTATACCAGTCTTACCTTCTCTTTTCTCCTAAGAGACAAATAGCCTTGCATCTCTTTCTGGAACCTAGAAATATCAAAAAGTTGCCAACAAACATCATTCTTGGACCTTGGTCACAATCAACAACAATGAAACAACGAAAAGACAAACATTACGTCCAAGAAAATAAAGAGGGCATTAACCCACAACATATTGATCCAATATTTCATACATATAGGCTTTACTAGTATACACTACAAAAATGCCAACCACATGATGCTAGCTTGTCCCACACCTAGGATTGCCAGTTGTGACTCATACCAAGCGAGGGAAGCACGGACAAACTTGCGAATAAAGACAATCATGAGAACAAAATGAATAAGAAAGTGAGTCATTGTCAGCTTATTTTGCATTTTAGGTGTAAGATCAAAAAACGACATTCAAGCTTATGTTAAAACTTGTATTCAGAAAACGATGTGTTCTCCCTTTCATTAAATGTGCAATATGGGCTGATATAAAAAGACATGGCTCTCGAAGCGGGTTTTTGTCATGACATCGGTCAAAGTTCAAATAGATGGCCAGTACATGGAAAATACTACTTCGATCCCACAAACGTAGACCTTGTCAAAGATGAGGAACAAAATTTACAGGGATCTCCCCAGAATCTCTTCTTCAGACTTGAGTTCAACGGAAAAACATCGGTAATCAAGAATTGCCACTTAATGTATTTAGTGGATATACAATTCCAAAGATTACTCATTTATTAAACCAAATCCGACTACTGCATTTTGAGATGGCTGTATTTAGACAGTTATACTATCTTTTTAAGACAAACGGAGTAGCAACTAACAACAAAATATCACAATTAACAACACTGTAAAGCAAATAGCACTAGGTGCTTCCTTAAATATGGAAACCTATCTTCTAAATTCAGAAACACCCATATATGCACTGGAAGTCATCCACTTTGAAGTTCAACCATAGGCATCAAAGCAGAAAAGACTTACAGCACATATATAACAACCACCACCCATGAAGGATCTTGCTGAGGGCAGGACTAAATGTACGGATTTTTACTCCTAACTAGTGGAGAGGTTATTTTTGATTGACACACAAAAGAACTTTTGCATTGTGAAAACAGTCCAACCCAAAACAAAGTTACAAACAAACAAAAAAATAAAAGTACCAGTGAAATATATGACTAAAAAATATTACCACAATGTACTTGATGGGGATTTTCTGTTGCATTCCCCTGCCAAAACCTATCAGACAATGTAGAGAACATTTATATGGAAATATGAATACCTTCTCTTTTGACATAATACAAAGTTCAATGCCTTGACATGAGCAGGAGTGAAAATTGAGTATAGATAGATCCAATGTCTTGTCCTATCTTTTGCCGGAAGAGACGCTGGGAACAAATCCTCAGCAAGCATAAGCTCCAAGTTTTGGGGCCTAATAAATCCCACAGACAGGTTAATCTATGAAATATGTATTCGGAGTTAGGAAGTCAAAAGAAAAACTGAACTAACCTGAACTCCTTCAAATTTTTATCAAAAGAAAGCATCAATATTTTACAGGGAATTTGCTCATAGCAATCGCTAAGCATCAGCTGTCCTTCATAACACTTGGTGCAATACTCACGATAAACTTCTAGCAGTTTTCTCAGTCCCTCCTTCCTTACTGATGTCTATGCAGAACAAGGATGATAGCAATTGAAACCGTATGTTAAAGAAGGATAATTTATCAATGTAAGCAAGTTCAAAGTGGACATAAAGTAAACTAGTAAAGGAAAGCAAACTACAGAATTAGAGGGGGGATAAAATAACAAATATTAGAAGAGTTACCATCTTGTCACGAAGTCTATCTGTAGCCCGACCTATCAGTACTTCTGGAAAGGTTTTCAAATTATTCCTGGCTAAATCACAAACTACAGCAACTGCCTCCATTCTCACACTGGCATCAAAATCCAGTAGACGGCCTTCAAGAGAAGCTGCAAATTTGACAAATCATCATCAAGAAAGATTTTGTGAAGAGTACACCTCATAACATAGAAGAAATGATAAGGAGACAATAAGCAAGTAGTTTGTCTTTGAAAATTGCAGCTCTGCAGATTAATTGAAACTAAAAGATGGACTCGCAATCAACAGAGTAATGAAGAGAAGGCAAAAAAGTAGGCATCTCAAATTGAAGGGCGTGAATGAAAAAACATATTACAAAGAACTTCGCGTGATTCTATCCCCGAAGGATCAGCCATGTAGCAACTTTTAACAGCGCGTATAACACTGATTCTGACTTCTGCTGACTTGTCGGAAAACCTTTTTAGAAGCTCAATAAACAGGTAATGATGTTCATGTATATCAAGGTCTTTGGGCAGCATAAGAAGCTTTCCAATTAAATTAACACATTTTATCCTGACATCCACTTGATCGGTCTGCATTCAAAGACAAAGTGTCACTCAACATGAAATGTAGGAATAGGTGGACTGCAGCACATGAGACAAAACCTCTGAATTGACAACGGAAATTGGTAAAACCTACCAACAATTCCTGGGCCAAGTTTGGAATGAGTGCAAGAAGCATATGAGGTGTGCATTTGGATATTTCAAATATAATTTCATGGTAGCATTCTTTAAGCTTGCTTCTCACACTCTCTCTATCCAAAATGCAAGACGTTAGAAATCCACATATATTAGGCTTGAGCTTCTCTGCACAATTTTGAATCAGAGCAGCAGCAAGTTGATAGGAAGCAGGAGCAGGACCCTGAAAAGAAAATTAAAGGCATTTTGGTATTACGAAGAAACATCATAAAAGGCCAAATAAGCACAATACCATTTTTCATTTTAGCCAAAGGGTCATGCAACATTTTGATTTTAAAAAGACGGATTTTTAAGTAGTTAAAAATGAAAACCAAACTATATTAAGTAGTTTAACATGAAGAAAAAACTTAGCCAACAATAACCAACAAGTAATATATTCCACTAATTGTTTACCTCTCCTTTATTTAATAGATTCCGCAGAACCACTTCCAGAAGTGACTGAGGAGTCTCTTCTTCATTCAGTATAAGTGACATTATCGACAGCATCCCACTTATCAAACTCCTTTGATGTTCTTCTCTATACAGCAAAGCACAATCCCATCACATCCAATGAAAGATGAACTATGAGAAAATAATGGGAAGAGCGAGACACAATATGCTGGAGTATGCACTACAAATACATTATTGAGTGTGTGAAAAGAGCCAAGGTAAAGACTACGCTACGGGATTTCTAAAAGAGAGCTAGTTGGCAAGGTACCAGTTCACTTATAGCTTTATCTAGCACCAAAACAAATAATTTATCAATCAAAAGAACGACAGCAACTTCAATACTTGCATATTAATCACAGAGAAACAGCAAGATGCAAAGAGGCGAGATGGGACAAAAGTTACTAAATTTGCTCAGCTGGTAAAAGAGTTACACCTTACAACAGAAAAGAATGTATTAAACATCTTTAGAATTAAATCATCACAGTCAAGATCCAGCATCCGTCGACAGCATTCCAGTGTTGCTACAGTTTCCAATATTTCAACTC